>BPUM01000033.1:1200000-1942196 GCA_020521455.1 Prunus kanzakura | reverse complement strand
TTGATCTCTATGTTCTGCTTGATCCTTTTGGATCCAGGAAATTCAGAATAGTCAACAACAAGAGCAATCCTTTTTCTGTCATTTGGAGATCCGTGAAACTGCAAAAGAAAAACAAAAACAAAAATTTGGTCAGAGGAAAAGCAGATTACTGATGAAGAAATGATAAAAATATTAGTAGAGAGAGAGACAAGGGGAGCAAAATGGTTTCCAACACGTAGAACTTCAAGCAAAATGATTATCAATACTGCACAAATAACAGATGCACCGCCAAGCAAATGAAAGGAAAATCTGCCAAAAATAATTGAAACGTCGAGTCACATAAACTCATCTGGTGACCCTCTTTTACATGAATGACTCTTTTTTATAATTTTCTATTGGGAACACAATGCAGAGAAGCATAAACAACCTGTTCAGCGTAATTCTTGAGCGTCTGGAGATACCCATTGGAGCTCTCTTGGAGCTCACAGACACACAATACAATTTAAGCCAAACTACCAACAATTATCAACCATCCATTTATTTTATTAAGTACAAATTAAAAATCTACCAATGGCATACCACATCATAGCCATCCACAACCTTCACCTCATGAACCGGAGATGGTGGATATTCTTGTCCACTGTCATCAGATAGATCACCTTCTTCAGAATTCCCAGTACTATGCTCCTTACTGTCCACAGAAGTCACCATTTCTGTCTAAAAAGAGACATAACAAAATCAAATTTCAAATTTCAAAGAATTAGATCATTCAATTGCGGTTGCTTGGTGCAAAAGAAATTAACCGAACTACATAACAAAATGAGATCTTAACGAAATCGACGAAGATTTAAATGTTTACTGCTCTGTTGATTGCTTCACTAAGGTATGGAGAATCAGAAATGAAAATTTTGATATCTTAATTTCCATAATTTACGATCTTGAATGAAAAGAAACAAAAACCCTACAAAGAACCATCCAAAATGGGTTTTTTTTCTTTCTTCGTAAAATGGGTCATTTCCGAAAATCAAATTCAAACCCAAAATCCATTAGGAGAGAAGAAACGAAAGCCCCATCAGCAACATCCGAAGTGGGTTTCTTGTTTTCTTGGTACAAGTTCGCAATTTTTTCAAAAATAAAATTCAAACCTAAAACACAATGACAATGTCTTAGAGACCGAGTTTTCCTTCTTTTTCCTTGGCTTTCTCAGTAACCAAACAAACCAAAATGGCAATAGAAATAAGAAACTTGAAAGGGGAAAAAAAAAAGAAACAGAACGAAAACAGAGAGCGGTCTCTCAAGAAACCCAAAACATACAAACCTCATAAAACAGAGAAATTGACACTCTTAGAAAACCCATTCATGAAAGTGAAACAAAATGCATATAGATTCAAGAGTGTTCGACAAGAAAAGGAAAAAAGAAGAGATTTTCTATTTAAACCCCACACTTCTCTTAGTTCACCCCAATACTTAAATAATTAAGCTGTAAGTTTTATTATTGTGTAAAAAGACAAAAAAGCTCATCCAACTTAATACTTAACCCTAGTACATCTATACACACACCCCACACACCCCACAACTCTTCAAATTAAGTTTTACCCAATAGCAATCGGCAAAGGCACACACACATGATATGCGGCTAGGATACTGCTCCTAAAGTTGCGTGCAAATTTGTAATCTATATCGAAATTATTTACACAATCTAATTTTTGAGCCAACTAAACATCGAGTAATGACCATGCTAGCAAGGTTACTATCTAAGGAAGATAATTTTATTTTGATTTCTCTAACAAATCAACATCAGCCATCGTTCCTCTGCCAAGAGAAATCTGATTATACAAGATCATCTGACCTACTTCCTCATGCTCATAATATGATGGAACTGGGATGAATATCTCTACAAGGAAACAAAATAATATATAAAAAGACAGATGAATGAGCAAGATCTGTCTGCTATTTCATTTTGAACATTATTCAAGCAGTCAGCTCAAAACAAGTTTTCATGGGCGGCTGCTGCTTCAGACATACTAATCTCAAGTGCGTGTGTAGAAATTAGAAAAAACTAATCTCAGTGGTGTCCACTGCTACATGAATTTCTGCATGCGATTGCAGTAGTTTTGAGTCAATCCTAAAGGATAGCAGTAAGCAGCTGGTGATTTTCTTCTTGAGAAAAAAAGCAGTTGCACCTGTTTCATGTCCTCTTGATAATAACTACACCAAACTGGAGAATGTGCAACGGTGAAGAATGTCCTCTTGATAATGAGGTGGTAATCCTGGGAAAGCAGACAATGAATAAGACTCTGAAATATCATCAAAAAATTAATTTAAATGCTTACTATTTCTCATGGCTTCCTCCTCTAAAGGTAGCTTGTGGGGTTTAAATAGAAAATCTCTTTCATTTCTTATTTTTTCAGTTTGGGGTGTATTTAAGGGTAGTTTAGGAAGATAGTGGGGTTTTCTTAGAAATTGTGAAAATTTAAATTAAAAATTGGGGTGAACTTAGAACATGGGGTGAACTAAGAGAAGTGTGGGGTTTAAATAGAAAATCTCAAAAAGAACAGAGAAGCACTCTGCCGATGGGTTGGGTTTTGCATTTCCATAAAAGAAGCAATGTGCGTATCGGCAATTTCGAAACACTTAAAAAAAACCATGAAAAAGAAAACTACGAGAAGCTTACCGTCGTAGCCCTAAGAGACCGCCGGAGATCAAACGCTGCGTTGAACTTGAACGCGAGAGAGAGAGGCTCTGTGTTCACGGTTGAGTGCAGTTAAAATGACGTACGTAGTACTTTACTCCTCTGCACATAAATTGGGCTTATATCGGCTTCCAATGGTGTTTGAACACGTGGCTGACTTATATTGGCCTAGCTGAGAATAGTTCGCAATGTGGATATCAAGGGTGACGTGAGCTACAAGTTTATTTATACAAGGCATAGGGCATCGGATGTAAGAATAACTGCTCTTAACCACTTGAGTTACAAATTCTTTTCTTTTTGTTTATCTTGAAGAAGTAAGAGGTCTGTAACTCAAGTAGTTAAGAACATTTAACATTGCACTTAAGGTCCTAGATTCGATTGTCTCCTTTCCAATCTCGCTTGTATCAAAGAAATAATAAACAACTTATTATAAACTCAAATAAGAAAAGGTTTTATCCAGTCCAATATTATTTATTATAAACCCAATAATACCATATGATGCAGCAAAGCACCTGGTCTACACAAAGCCAATGAGAAATAAGCAGTTGAGAACAAACTCAAAGGAAATTACATAGCCATGGACAGAAGCCTAATATTAAACATAACTTTACAAATTTTTCGTCCACACAACTTCCTTTATTTTTTATTTAAAAGTATGGACTAGAATTAGTATTCCTACATGAAACCAATTGCATGTTCACTATATCCAATCAAACTCTAGGCGATAAAGGTTCAGGTAATGCACCCGAACCTTTAATTTGAATTTGATCTCGCACCAGACCACTTTCTTCAATTTTCTTGATCACCCCCTCTATATTTTTGATTGAAACCAATGTCTCCTTGAGATCTCTTGCTACCTGCGCTTTGAGTATATTTAACATTTTTTGAAGAGATTGATCCAATCCCATAAGTTTGTCGGTGTATTTATACTGTTTGCAGCTGGACCACAAACGAACCTCGAAGCACTTGCGGATGAGCTCTACACCCTTTTCCATTTGATTTCTAAAATTTTCAAGTTCCTCCTTTGGGCGATCTAATACTTTGTTATGCTTTGCAATCTCTTCGATCAATGGTTTTAAGATATCTAGTGTGGATTTGAGATCTCCAAGGAAGGGTTGAAAAACCGTAGTCTTGTCCTTCACTTCTGTAACCACATCAAACAACACAACAAAAACTGCATGTAGAGAAGTCCCTCCGTCGAATGACGTCACTGCATAATTACAACACCACCAAAATCAGATAGCTCGTAATTGACTCAACATGTGACGAAAAAAAAAGTCAAATCAAGCAATACGAAAGTAGTCCACTTTTTTATTAAATTTAGAATCCAAAAACATTAAGGGTTTAAATTTGAATATATATAGATATAAAATGAGGGTTTAAATTTGAATTTTTACTGTCAATTGCTTAGTTGGACTGTACAAGTATTAACTTTTTATGTGAAAAGATCTAGACATAATTCTGATTATTTGAGAAAGGAAGGAAATATCGAAAATCATTTAAAATTGACAGTGTAAGAAAGAAAAAACAATAGCAATTGGACAGTGCATAGATCTAGTTCCAAGAAATTCACCTGGTTGCTCACCATTCCCTTGACTTTGCTCCCGCACCGTCTCCGCATTGCCGCCTGAAACCGAGCTCTCCATGACATCCCCTGCTCTCTCCTGGAACAACTTCTCTATATCCAACAGTCTTCTATTCACTTCATCGAGCTTGTCTCGGTTTTGCCTTCCCAAAAGCAACAACTCCTTCACATCCCTTGATTCTTGGAACTTCAATTTTTGCAACAATCTTTTCAGAGCCCTATTCAATTCAGCAATTTGCTCAGTGTAATCATTTAAGCAGAAGTAGTTCCACATGCGAAAGTTCGAGAGCTTCTCAACGAGCTTTACACCTTCCTCCATTAGCATTTTGAGACCTTCGATTTCCTCATTTGGGAGACCCAATTCGACGTTAAGCTCTCCAATTTGTTGGATGTCTACCAAAGCGTCTAGGGTGGAATTGAGATCTCTGAGAAGGGATTTAAAGGTGCCGCTCTTGCTCATGGCTTGCTTAACGCCATCGTAGAGCAGCGTAAACAGTGCTCCGCCGATAAATTCTACTGCCATACTTGATTTTAACATGAACTTTAACGAACCTTCTTCAATATGGTGCCGAATTGGGTTCCCTTCGCTTGCTCAAATAATATGGGTAGAATAATTTTCAGATGTATTTACTTCTCCGAAAGGAGGTATTTATATTACAATGTTACAAACCCTAGTAGGTTTATACTAGGAAACAAGATAAGTCCTAATTACATAATATATATACAAAAAGAAATAAATAAAAACCTAATAAAATAAGAAAGAAATATCCTAATTGAATAAGGATATATCTCGCCAACACTCCCCCTCAAGTTGGAGCAAAGATGTCACGTATGCCCAACTTGTCAAGCGAGTTGAGGAATATACTTGTAGAAACAGCTTTCGTAAGGACATCGCGCTAATTGATACTCAGAACGTGAACGGGAAGGAAACAATCTCCGCATCCAACTTCTCTTTAATGAAATTTCGATCAACCTCCACATGATTTGTACGATCATGTTGTACCACATTATAAGCAATTGCAATCGCAGCCTTGTTGTCACAATATAAATCCATGGGGTTTTTTAGGCCCAAAGCCAAGATCTCTCAATAATCCCCTCAACCGCAGTAACTCACATACACCATGGGTCATCCCACGATACTCGGCCTCAGCACTAGAACGAGACACCACATTTTGTTTCATGCTTGAGTGTGATTGATCATATTTTTAGTTTCTTTATTGCTATTAGTTATTAGTTACTATTTTTTATTGATGTGGTGATTGTTGAGATTTTTATTGTTATTAGTAACATTTATTATAAAATTTTAAACTTTAGAAACCTTAAAAAGACAAAAAAGAAAGAGAAGACATTGCTCAAAGTCTAAAAAATCTTTGGATTAATATGTTGATATTTATAACAAGCTTAATGAATTTCAGAAGACATTATTCGTCTCTTGATCAACCTCCGGCCAAGTACCACTTCACCTCTCCCGTAACTGCTCGCCTCAATGATTGAAGACCCCCTAAAACAATTTGAAAGCAATAATAATTAATTAACACTAGGTTTTAATTTGCAAATTATAATCAAATCTAAATGCATTCATGCATATATAAAGAAGAAGAGAAATTGAAAATGTGTAACGTTTGCTTAATGTACATGTAACATGTGCTACCAAGTAGACATAACAACATTAATCTCCCCTCCAGGACCCCATCTGTAGTTTTTAGTTTAATTGATCAAAAGATTATTATTATTATTTTCGAATTTAAAAAAAATTGATCGGAGAAGAAGAAGATATGCAGGAGGGCGGAGAAAATAGGACGGCTTTATAATATTGTAATTACAATCTATTATTTGTGTTTGTATTAAAACATTGTAATTAAAAAGGACGGAGAAAAAAGGAAAGAAAGAATGCACACCCAACTTGCTTTTTAATTACAATGTTTTAATACAAACACAAATAATAGAACGCCATGTGTAAGTAAAATATATATTTAATATGACCGGTCCGGTTTGGATTGGGCCAATTTTTCAACATAAGAATCGGAATTGGACCGTATTAAACTGGTTCGGTCTGGTTTTTGGTCAATTCGGTCCGGTTTTTTATCAACTCGGTTTTTTCCCCTTTTTTTCGGTCCAGTTTGGCTCGGTTTTCCGGTTTCTCGGTTTGAATGCCCACCCCTAGTACAAACAGAAATAATTAAGGTACCTGGTGATCAATGGAAAGAAGAAAGGGAAAGAGAAAGGGAGGAGCACTCTAGTGTGTCCTTGCCATTATGGCCTCCTACAAAGGAGGGACCAACCCTTAGCTCTCTCTCTAAACCTCTGTTTTTGTCTCGGCCACCCCTAACTTAGATTGTGTTGGTTATTTCTTTTACCAGTTCCTCTGTCTCATATTGGCACCTCGCTGGAGCCTCCCCCATTTAATTTGCTTCACATTGTTATTGGCTCACAAGCAACAAATGTTGTCTTCAAATTTAGACTTTGCTTCCACCTTGGGCGCTTCTCTTCACACTTGGACGCAAATCACATCACATCCTATTGGTTTGGGCACACTAACCAACTTCATAACCTAGCTACTACCAGCACCAAGTAATGACAGCGAATCAAGGTTCCAAGAATAGTAACCAACGTGTATATACCCTCACGCCACGGTAATTGTTAGAAAGTTCGATTCTTGCAGTCCTCCGCGGTTTTTTCTGGTACAAAATCCGTTAATTAATCTTGTAATTCTCAAGATATTTATCATATATTCGCCATTCTTTTTTCAAATTAAAAGAAAAAATAACATCATGTTCTTTATTGTTGGGACGAAATCCATCGTTTGTCATGTATAAATTATCTTTACAAGATGTTTAGTATGTTTGCATATAGGGCCGCAATACTGTTGTGACCAAAATTTCCATAATTGATTTGTTTTCTGATGTGAAACTTGGCGGTGTTAAGAAGAAATATTTCAGCATTCAACATTCAAGAGTACATAGCTCTGAGCAAAAGGAAACATTCAGCATTCAACATTCACCATTTTCCGATCAAATTTCCATGGTCTGCATCATACAAGCAGCCAAAGATTACGACCTCAAACAAGTTTCAAATAAGAACTTCGTCAGGAGTTCGGAATTAAACTCGCAAACAATACAAAATCCAGTTTGCTAGCTTGGCTTAGGCAGTAGGATCCACAGAAAAGAGGCTGCTCATGTATGATTAATGCACGCGTACAAGGCTGTTCACATATGGAAGGTACCTCACATATCCATCAGTCCTGGTTCCACTTCTTAGCATTTTAGCCTTCCCTGCTTTCACATCATAGGCCATCAGTATCCTTCCAATCTTAACTATCACCACATCACTATTGACGCAAACCAGAGCCCTCATCTTCCCAGGAAATTCGCGGAAACCATCAAGAGAAATACTATGCTTCAGATTCATGTCCATATCACCATAGACGTCCAGGTTGTACTTATAGCCCTCTCGATGAGGCAGAATGTAACAGAGCTCCCCGTGCATCTCTGCCAAAGCACCATGTGGTCCGCTGCCGAGAGGGAGTGACAGAATACCATATTGCTCCTCATTCAAATCAAAAGACAAAATGTCCCCAGCAGAAGTTTCCCAGAAGGCTACACCCTTCATAAAGAGTCCATCGCCATTCAGCTTCGAAGCATCCAGCTCACAGCATTCTGTGTCAGCAAGTCTCCATG
This sequence comes from Prunus kanzakura, assembly GCA_020521455.1. Lineage (NCBI taxonomy): Eukaryota > Viridiplantae > Streptophyta > Magnoliopsida > Rosales > Rosaceae > Prunus > Prunus kanzakura. The sequence goes on along the minus strand of BPUM01000033.1, from coordinate 1,934,263 downwards.
AGGATGACCTCGAAGAGAATATTTCGAAACAGATAACCGGATGATCAGTTAAAGAGAAAGCACAAATGAGTTGATAATGTGCTGCAAAGTTCAGGACAGACGGCTCAAAGGCTAGAGCTAGGGCTGGTTCAGGGCCATGATACAAGTTTGACTTGGGAAGCGCTCTCCATTCCTTGGTAGCAGGGTTGCAAATATAGTAGGTAGTTTCTCCATTGCAGCTTTGGCAGCAGAGCAGACCATTGCAACTGGATCTGACAGTAACTGGTTCAGGCAAGAAACTGAGGGAAGGACTGGGAACCCCATAAGCATTACCATTAAGAGACACGAAGAAAGGTGCATCACCAGGGAGTTGACAAAACAGACCAGAGATGTCCCGGAAGTGATGAGATTGCTGGTGAATGAAAAAAGGACTGGTAATCAACTCATCCCACTCTTTGCTAACAGCTCTGAACCTGAAAAGTGATTTAGCAGGTAGATATGGGAGGGCATGTGCCATAACGATGTGCTTGAGGTCCATGTATATCTCACTGTTTTTGTCCTTGAGGTCCATGTATATCTCACTGTTTTTGCCCTTGAGGTCCATGTATATCTCACTGTTTTTGCCCTTGAGGTCCATGTATCGGAATTGACTTGGGAAGCGCTCTTCCACTCCTTCAAAAGCAATCAAATATTCAAAACTTAAGAAAGAAAGGTAAGACATCTGAAGTACAATAAAGTAAAAGAGACATTTGACACAAGCCAACACATCTGAGACAGAGACGTCACTGCTGGTTTTTCCGAATGTTTCATTGTAGATTTGTTTTGTGACACATTTATCAGATCTTTGAATTTGTCTAGTATTTGAAGACTATTGTATGTCACACGTTTTCCATATTTGACAGAGCACCGCGCTAGATACACATACAAATTTTAGGCAAAAGGATAGTTTAACTCATAATCAATTCTAAATACTAGACCCAAGGAAATCAACCAATTCTTCTTATGACCAACAATCACCAATCACTATTGGCTTCTGCATATTCGTCTAATTAAAATTACATGATGAAAACACAGTTCAGGATCTCAGAGAATATTCAAAGACGATATTCCACAATCTTATGATCTCTCCAAAATCAACTTGCACAGAGAATATGGAATCTTAACAAGAATAAATAAACAAACCACATTTTTAACATAACTTCTTAGGCTTGCACTGTTTCTATTTTCTACCCCAAAAAGAACTGAGAGCATAGACCAACTCAAAAAGCCCCTTTCATTTCTTCAGCCTAAATTTTCTAAGCAACCAAACAGATCCATAAATTTGGTTATGCAGCATCGCTGAATGGCTTCCTAACTGCACTGTCAGTATACTTAAGAGTCTAAGAAGAGAGTCATCCAATGCCTCAATTTCGTCGGTGTATTTGCCCTGTTTGATGAAGTCGAACGTCCCCACCTCACAGCACTCTTCAACCAGCTTCTTGCCCTCCATTTTATTTTTAAATTTTTTAGGCTCTTCTCCAGGGGAACATTGGCAGATTGTTCTAGCTGTATAATCAGTGGTTGTAACGAGTCTAGCGTGGTATTGAGATTTCCGAGCTGTGTTTGAAACTTCTTGGCTGTGCTCTTCGCTTTTAGAACGGCAGAAAACAGAATTTCAAATGCTGCTCCTAGAGCTACAGTATGCTAAAGGGAGGGAGCTGCTGAGCTTTACAGGAGAGAGATATATGAGCAAAGCCTCCGAAAAAAGATAAGCTCTTGTCCTTCATCTTCATGTATCATATTGTTACTATAATATCTACACCATTCAACTTATGAGTAATCATCTAAAGCTAGTGTAGATGTATTGGAGCTTGTGCAGGAAAAAGGAAGAAAAGCAATTGAAATGAGTCCAACCTGTCAACCTGATTCCCTACTTCCACTAACATATAATAGTATGATATATATTATCTATATGGAAAGCATTTGTTTTGTGGGGACAAGTGTGATATCTTCCACAAACACCATTTTGTACATAATATTATGGTATGATATCATGGCTTACTTTTTATTTTATTAGGCCCACATCAAGTTTTGTGGGTTATAGTAATATACAGTATATGGTGTAGGTTTATTACCTATACAACAATATTTATTTAAAATGTGGTACAAATTTATCGTCCGCACAACTACCTTTACTTTTTATTTAAAAGCATGGGACTAGAATTAGTATTCCTACCTGAAACCAATGCCTCTTTAACATCCCTTGTTCCTTGCATGTTCACTATATCCAATCCAACTCTAGGCGATAAAGGTTCAGGTAATGCACCCGAACCTTTAGTTTGAATTTGATCTCGCACCAGACCACTTTCTTCAATTTTCTTGATCACCCCCTCGATATTAGAATTAGTATTCCTACCTGAAACCAATGCCTCTTTCACATCCCTTGTTCCTTGCATGTTCACTATATCCAATCCAACTCTAGGCGATAAAGGTTCAGGTAATGCACCCTGAACCTTTAGTTTGAATTTGATCTCGCACCAGACCACTTTCTTCAATTTTCTTGATCACCCCCTCTATATTTTTGACTGAAACAAATGTCTCCTTGAGATCTCTTGCTACCTGCGCTTTGAGTATATTTAACATTTTTTGAAGAGATTGATCCAATCCCATAAGTTTGTCGGTGTATTTATACTGTTTGCAGCTGGACCACAAACGAACCTCGAAGCACTTGCGGATGAGCTCTACACCCTTTTCCATTTGATTTCTAAAATTTTCAAGTTCCTCCTTTGGGCGATCTAATGCTTTGTTATGCTTTGCAATCTCTTCGATCAATGGTTTTAAGATATCTAGTGTGGATTTGATATCTCCAAGGAAGGGTTGAAAAACCGTAGTCTTGTCCTTCACTTCTGTAACCACATCAAACAACACAACAAAAACTGCTTGTAGAGAAGTCCCTCCGTCGAATGACGTCACTGCATAATTACAACACCACCAAAATCAGATAGCTCGTAATTGTCTCAACATGTGACGAAAAAAAAAGTGAGAGACACCACCAAAATCCAATAAATTAAATTTCATTAGGAAACCAAGAACAGAAGCAATACGAAAGTAGTCCACTTTTTATTAAATTTAGAATCCAAAAACATTAAGGTAGTATATATAGATATAAAATGAGGGTTTAAATTTGAATTTTTACTGTCAATTGCTTAGTTGGACTGTACAAGTATTAACTTTTTATGTGAAAAGATGTACACATAATTCTGATTATTTGAGAAAGGAAGGAAATATCGAAAATCATTTAACTATGGGGTTTACCGCTCCGTTCTCTTGTCCACTAATAACTGATAGAGAGGAACAGAACTGAAAAGAAAGAATCAGTAAACATAGACTTTACCTCTCAATTCATTTAAAGAACATAATTCTGATTATTCCTTTAAACATTAGATACCAGCAATTTAATCCAAGTAGTCGAATCAAATCCATCATTTGAAGTCCATACATCTAAATGCAACCTAAGGTCATACGGAACCCAAGATAACAACAAATCAAGAGACTCAAAGAAAGCAACACAAAACTCAATTTTCTCTCGTTTTTTTGGTGATCAGATTCATACAACATAAACAAGCTACGTCTGCCATTGGTGTTAATCTTTGTTTTCTTTTTCAAAAAATATATAAATTTCTACATCAGATATTTGTGATTGATTAACATTCTTCTAATCTAAATTTCAGTTAAGTATTCAATAAGCTCTGTATACTAGTACTCCACAAAAGGGAAAATAAAATTGACAGTGTAAGAAAGAAAAAACAATAGCAATTGGACAGTGCATAGATCTAGTTCCAAGAAATTCACCTGGTTGCTCACCATTCCCTTGACTTTGCTCCCGCACCGTCTCCGCATTGCCGCCTGAAACCGAGCTCTCCATGACATCCCCTGCTCTCTCCTGGAACAACTTCTCTATATCCAACAGTCTTCTATTCACTTCATCGAGCTTGTCTCCGTATTGCCTTCCCAAACGCACCAACTCCTTCACATCCCTTTCTTCTTGGAACTTCAATTTTTGCAACAATCTTTTCAGAGCCCTATTCAATTCAGCAATTTGCTCAGTGTAATCATTTAAGCAGCAGTAGTTCCACGTGCGAAGGTTCGAGAGCTTCTCAACGAGCTTTACACCTTCCTCCATTAGCATTTTGAGACCTTCGATTTCCTCATTTGGGAGACCCAATTCGACGTTAAGCTCTCCAATTTGTTGGATGTCTACCAAAGCTTCTAGGGTGGAATTGAGATCTCTGAGAAGGGATTTAAAGGTGCCGCTCTTGCTCATGGCTTGCTTAACGCCATCGTAGAGTAGCGTAAACAGTGCTCCGCCGATAATTTCTAGTGCCATAATTTACTAGAAGCACCCAACGCCCAAAATTTGAAAACGTGTACTTGATTTTAACTTGAACTTTAACGAACCTTCTTCAATATGGTGCTGAATTGGGTTCCCTTCGCTTGCTCAGAGAGGAGGAGAGCAGGAGACGCCATAGATGATGAGTGGGAGAGACGAGACCTCCATGAGTCAAATAATATGGGTAGAATAATTTTCTCAGATGTATTTACTTTCTCCAAAAGCAGGTATTTATATTAGAAGGTTAGCAACCCTAGGGTTATACTAGGAAACAAGATAAGTCCTAATTACACAATACCTATACAAAATGAAATAAATAAAAACCTAATAAAATAAGAAAGAACTATCCTAATTGAATAAGGAGGGATAGGTAAATTTAGGTTTTGATCACAAAAAAACTTTCACTTTTGGAAAAAGCCAAAGCTTTTTCCAAAAACACAGAAAAACCTCTCAACTTTCAAATAATAGACATATAAATGTAAAGGATCCTTAGGAAATCCAAAAATAAATAAGGGCAATTTTGTCCATTTTGGCTTCTTTTAAAAATTTTCTCTCTCCTTTGGCATTTTCCAAAGTCTCCCGTAAGAATATATCTCGCCAACACTCCCCCTTAAGTTGGAGCAAAGATATCATGTATGCCCAACTTGTCAAGCGAGTTGAGGAATATACTTGGAGAAACAGCTTTCGTAAGGACATCGCGCTAATTGATACTCATAACATGAACGAGAAGGAAACAATCTCTGCATCCAACTTCTCTTTAATGAAATTTCGATCAACCTCCACATGCTTTTGTACGAATCATGTTGTACCATATTATGAGCAATTGCAATCGCAGCATTGTTGTCACAATATAAATCCATGGGTTTCTTAGGCCCAAAGCCAAGATCTCTCAATAATCTCCTCAACCACAGTAACTCACATACACCATGGGCCATCCCACGATACTCGGCCTCAGCACTAGACCAAGACACCACCTTTTGTTTCATGCTTGAGTGTGATTGATCATATTTTTAGTTTCTTTATTGCTATTAGTTATTAGTTACGATTTTTTATTGATGTGGTGATTGTTGAGATTTTTATTGTTATTAGTAACATTTATTATAACATTTAAAACTCTAGAAACCTTAAAAAGACAAAAAAGAAAGAGAAGACATTGCTCAAAGTCTAAAAAATCTTTGGATTAATATGTTGATATTTATATCAAGCTTAATGAATAGTAATTTATCATCTTTAAAGATAACCAAGCATCATTGTGGCTCGTAAGTGTTACGGCATGACTAAGAAAACAATATAAGCCTACTCGGTGTAACGATTGGGCATCCCATTGTCACACAGGTGTAGGTCCCAATGTTAGTTAGCTTCTACACCAATTTGAAGTGCTGATAATTGACATTGAGAGTGAAGGCTGCTACACCAATGGTGGTGGCGATGGGGGAGGTGATTCCTTTGGAGACGGAGATGACGACGAGGAGTCTGGTGATGGTGGTGAAGAGTGATCCGGGGACAGAGCACTATCAGAAGACATTATTCGTCTCTTGATCAACCTCCGGCCAAGTACCACTTCACCTCTCCCGTAACTGCTCGCCTCAATGATTGAAGACCCCCTAAAACAATTTGAAAGCAATAATAATTAATTAACACTAGGTTATAATTTGCAAATTATAATCAAATCTAAATGCATGCGTGCATATATAAAGAATAAGAGAAATTGAAAATGTGTAACGTTTGCTTAATGTACATGTAACATGTGCTACCAAGTAGACATAACAACATTAATCTCCCCTCTAGGACCTCCAGGACCCCATCTGTAGTTTTTAGTTTAATTGATCGAAAGATTATTATTATTTTTATTATTTTCGAATTTAAAAAAATTTGATCGGAGAAGAAAGATATGCAGTAACGAAATAATTAAGGTACCTGGTGATCAATGGAAAGAAGATAGGGTAGGAGGGTTTCTGAAAGGAAAGAGAAAGGGAGGAGCACTCTAGTGTGTCCTTGCCATTATGGCCTCCTACAAAGGAGGGACCAAACCTTAGCTCTCTCTCTAAACCTCTGTTTTTGTCTCGGCCACCCCTAACTTAGATTGTGTTGGTTATTTCTTTTACCAGTTCCTCTGTCTCATATTGGCACTTCGCTGGAGCCTCCCCCATTTAATTTGCTTCACATTGTTATTGGCTCACAAGCAACAAATGTTGTCTTCAAATTTAGACTTTGCTTCCACCTTGGGCGCTTCTCTTCACACTTGGACGCAAATCACATCACATCCTATTGGTTTGGGCACACTAACCAACTTCCATAACCTAGCTACTACCAGCACCAAGAATATGAAGGTTCCAAGAATAGCAACCAACGAGCAGTTATCCCCTTTCTGGTACAAAATCCGTTAATTAATCTTGTAATTCTCGAGATATTTATCATATATTCGCCATTCTTTTTTCAAATTAAAAGGATAAATAACATCATGTTCTTTATTGTTGGGATGAAATCGATCGTTTGTCATGTATAAATTATCATTACAAGATGTTTAGTATGTTTTCTGATGTGACCAAAATTTCCATAATTGATTTGTTTTCTGATGTGAATCTTGGCGGTGTTTAAACTTGATTTAAGAAATGAAATATTTCAGCATTCAACAGTACATAGCTCTGAGCAAAAGGAAATATTCAGCATTCAACATTCACCATTTTCCGATCAAATTTCCATGGTCTGCATCATACAGGCAGCCAAAGATTATGACCTCAAACAAGTTTCAAATAAGAACTTCGTCAGGAGTTTGAGAAGAAGTTCGGAATTAAACTTGCAAACAATCTCATCCTAAAATACAAAATCCAGTTTGCTAGCTTGGCTTAGGCAGTAGGATCCACAGAAAAGAGGCTGCTCATGTATGATTAATGCACGCGTACAAGGCTGTTCACATATGGAAGGTACCTCACGTATCCATCATCAGTCCTGGTTCCACTTCTTAGCACTTCAGCCTTCCCTGCTTTCACATCATAGGCAATCAGTATCCTTCCAATATTAACTACCACCACATCACTATTGACGCAAGCCAGAGCCCTCATCTTCTCAGTAAATTCGAGGAAAAAATCACCATCAAGAGAAATACTATGCTTCAGATTCATGTCCATATCACCATAGATGTCCAGGTTGCACTCATAGCCCTTTCGATGAGGCAGAATGTAACAGAGCTCCCCGTGCATCTCTGCCAAAGCACCATGTGGTCCGCTGCCGAGAGGGAGTGCCAGAATACCATATTGCTCCTCATTCAAATCAAAAGCCAAAATGTCCCCAGCAGAAGTTTCCCAGAAGGCTACACCCTTCATAAAGAGCCCATCTCCATTCAGCTTCGAAGCATCCAGCTCACAGCATTCTGTGTCAGCAAGTCTCCATGAGGATGACCTCGAAGAGAATATTTCGAAACAGATAACCGGATGATCAGTTAGAGAGAAAGCACAAATAAGTTGATAATGTGCTGCAAAGTTCAGGACAGAAGGTTCAAAGGCTAGAGCTAGGGCTGGTTCAGGGCCATGATACAAGTTTGACTTGGGAAGCGTTCTCCATTCCCTGGTTGCCGGGTTGCAAATATAGTAGGTATTTTCTCCATTGCAGCTTTGGCAGCAGAGCAGACCATTGCAACTGGTTCTGACAGTAACTGGTTCAGGCAAGAAACTGAGGGAAGGACTGGGAACCCCGTAAGCATCACCATTAAGAGACACGAAGAAAGGTGCATCACCAGGGAGTTGACAAAACAGACCTGAGATGTCCCGGAAGTGATGAGATTGCGGGTGAATGAAAAAAGGACTGGTAATCAACTCATCCCACTCTTTGCTAACAGCTCTGAACCTGAAAAGTGATTTGGCAGGAAGGAAAGGAAGAACATGCTCTGTTACAACTTCTTCGATCTCTATGTTCTGCTTGAACCTTTTGGATCCAGGAAATTCAGAATAGTCAACAACAAGAGCAATCCTTTTTCTGTCATTTGGAGATCCGTCAAACTGCAATAGAAAAACAAAAACAAAAATTTGGTCAGAGGAAAAGCAGATTACTGATGAAGAAATGATAAAAATATTAGTAGAGAGAGAGACAAGGGGAGCAAAATGGTTTCCAACACGTAGAACTTCAAGCAAAATGATTATCAATACTGCACAAATAACAGATGCACCGCCAAGCAAATGAAAGGAAAATCTGCCAAAAATAATTGAAACGTCGAGTCACATAAACTCATCTGGTGACCCTCTTTTACATGAATGACTCTTTTTTATAATTTTCTATTGGGAACACAATGCAGAGAAGCATAAACAACCTGTTCAGCGTAATTCTTGAGGGTCTGGAGATACCCATTGGAGCTCTCTTGGAGCTCACAGAACAATACCAAATAAGCCAAACTACCAACAATTATCAACCATCCATTTATTTTATTAAGTACAAATTAAAAATCTACCAATGGCATACCACATCATAGCCATCCACAACCTTCACCTCATGAACCGGAGATGGTGGATATTCTTGTCCACTGTCATCAGATAGATCACCTTCTTCAGAATTCCCAGTACTATGCTCCTTACTGTCCTCAGAAGTCACCATTTCTGTCTAAAAAGAGACATAACAAAATCAAATTTCAAATTTCAAAGAATTAGATCATTCAATTGCGGTTGCTTGGTGCAAAATAAATTAACCAAACTACATAACAAAATGAGAACTTAACGAAATCGACGAAGATTTAAATGTTTACTGCTCTGTTGATTGCTTCAGTAAGGTATGGAGAATTAGAAATGAAAATTTTGATATCTTAATTTCCATAATTTACGATCTTGAATGAAAAGAAACAAAAACCCTATAAAGAACAATCCAAAATGGGTTTTTTTATTTCTTCGTAAAATGGGTCATTTCCGAAAATCTAATTCAAACCCAAAATCCATTAGGAGAGAAGAAACAAAAGCCCCATCAGTAACATCCAAAGTGGGTTTCTTGTTTTCTTGGTACAAGTTGGCAATTTTTTCAAAAATAAAATTCAAACCCAAAACACAATGACAATCTCTTAGAGACCGAGTTTTCCTTCTTTTTCCTTGGCTTTCTCAGTAACCAAACAAACCAAAATGGTAATAGAAATAAGAAACTTGAAAGAAAAAAAAAAGAAACAGAACGAAAACAGAGAGCGGTCTCTCAAGAAACCCAAAACATACAAACCTCATAAAACAGAGAAATTGACACTCTTAGAAAACCCATTCATGAAAGTGAAACGAAATGCATTATAGATTCAAGAGTGTTTGACAAGAAAAGGAAAAAAGAACAGAGAAGCACTCTGCCGATGGGTTGGGTTTTGCATTTCCAATAAAAGAAGCAATGTGCGTATCGGCAATTTCGAAACACTTAAAAAAAACCCCTGAAAAATAAAACTACGAGAAGCTTACCGTCGTAGCCCTAAGAGAGCGCCGGAGATCAAACGCTGCGTTGAACTTGAAAACGAGAGAGCGCGCGCGCGAGGAGAGAGAGAGAGGCTCTGTGTTTGAGAGCAGTTAAAATGGCGTACGTAGTACTTTACTCCTCTGCACATAAATTGGGCTTTATATCGGCTTCCAATAGTGTTTGAACACGTGGCTGACTTATATTGGCCTAGCTGAGAATAGTTCGCAATGTGGATATCAAGGGTGACGTGAGCTACAAGTTTATTTATACAAGGGGCATGAAATTTGGACATAGGACATCGGATGTAAGAATAAGGGTTTAGGGACAAATTCTTTTCTTTTTGCTTATCTTGAAGAAGTAAGGGATTTGTGACTCAAGTGGTTAAGAATATTTAATATTACACTTAAGGTCCTAGATTCGATTGTCTCCTTTCCAATCTCGCTTGTATCAAAGAAATAATAAACAACTTATTGGGTTTTTCTCTTGGTACCTTTGTTCACATGCGTCGTCAAAATGAACGAAATAGGAATGCAGAAAGTGACAAGCTTGTACTCGAACCATAAGGTTAAGAAATGATGATTCCAATATGAGCCATCATTTTCATTTTGGGTCGGTCATTTTCCTTTTGGCTCTGTTTTTGGTATGGGGTCAAGTCAATACAAATGTGAAATGTCTTGTTTTTATCTTTCTGTCTAGTGGGTTTTCTTTTAAAGTTGCGTCAAGTTGCATTATACAACCAAATCTAAATGGAATATCATAGGTACAAAGTGCATACATAGAACTCAAATAAGAAAAGGTTTTAATGCAGTCCAATATTATTTATTATAAACCCAATAATACCATATGATGCAGCAAAGCACCTGCTCTACACAAAGCCAATGAGAAATAAGCAGTTGAGAACTAACTCAAAGGAAATTACATAGCCACGGACAGAAGCCTAATATTAAACATAACTTTACCAATTAGTTCCAGACATAACCACCTAACAAAAACTACCAAATGCCTTCTTTCTTCGTGGTTTTGCACAAATGGCAATATAGGACAGCAGCAAGCAACCTTGAGAAGAGAGGCCAACTAAATCGCCACAAGGCTGTTCACGTATGGAAGAAACCTTTCATATCCAGCATTGGTCCTGCTAGTTCTTAGTGTTTCAATCTCCCCTGCTTTCACATGATAAGCAATCAGGTACCTTCCAAGAAGAATTACCACCACATCATCATTCACACAAGCCAAAGCCCTCAACCCTTCAGTAACATGGTTGAAAACCTCACCGACGAGATGGATCCTGCGCTTCAGGTTCATGCACATATCGCCATAGATTTCCAAGGTGTACTGACCGTCGTCATCTTCACAAGGCAGAATGTAGCACAGCTCCCCATTCATCTTTGTCATAACTCCTTGTGGTCCACTGCCGAGAGGGAGTAGCATCATACCATATTGCTTCTCCTTCAAATCAAAAGCCAGAATGTGCCCAGTTGATGTTTCCCAAAAGACCACACCCTTCAAAAAGATCCCATTCCCTCTCAGCTCCAAAGCATTGAGCTCATAGCATACTGCGTCAGACAGTTCCCAAGAGTTGGACCTTGAAGAAAATATATCAAAATAGACACCCGTATGACCAGGTACAGAGAAGGCACAGACAAGTTCAAATTTTGCTTCAAAATCAAGCACAGAAGGCTCAAAGGCTAGTGCCAGGAAAGATACAGGCCCATGATAAGTCTTTGCCTTAGGAAGTTTTTTCCACTTCTTAGTAACAGGATTGCATATGTAATTGTAGCCATCACGACCCTGGCAGCAAAGTAATCCATTGGAAGAAGTCCTTATGTCAACTGGATCAGGCAAGAACTTCAGACATGGCTCTAGAACACCATATGGAGCAGACGGAGAGAGAAGAAAGAACAGAAGAAGAGAGGAAGAAGGAAAAAGGGAGAGGGAGAGAGAGAGAGAAAGAGGAAAAAAGAATAAAAAAAGAGAGGGAGAGAGATGAGAAAACAAAATATAATAAAAAAGGGAGAGGGGGGAGATGTATTTTGTCAGGTGCACTGCCCCAAAATGGGATGTTTTTATTTTATAATTACTTTCTTTTTTAACTTCAATTCCTTATAAATATCTTTTGTTTTTTTTCTTTATTTATTTCCCTTCAATCCCTTCCAAATATTTCAACAATATTATTAATAATTCCAACATTTTCTCTGTTTCAAATGTCGTATAATAACAAAAAATTCTAAATACGATGACGAAAATATACTGAAAAAAGTGCTTATATAAAATAAAAATATAACAAACAAGGGCTTATAATTTACCCCAAAAAAATTTAGCCACCTCTGTGGGTTACCTCTAGTTTTTAGTACCTAAAATCTATTGTTCAAGCCTAAAACTCAAGGTAAATTTTCTTAATATATTTGTACTTAAGATAAATTTAGCCCGCCCGATTTGCAATTCCTGGGTCCGTCCCTGGGTTTAGGTAATGCACCCGAACCTTTAGTTTGAATTTGATCTCGCACCAGACCACTTTCTTCAATTTTCTTGATCACCCCCTCTATATTTTTGATTGAAACCAATGTCTCCTTGAGATCTCTTGCTACCTGCGCTTTGAGTCTATTTAACATTTTTTGAAGAGATTGATCCAATCCCATAAGTTTGTCGGTGTATTTATACCGTTTGCTGCTGGACCACAAACGAACCTCGAAGCACTTGCGGATGAGCTCTACACCCTTTTCCATTTGATTTCTAAAATTTTCAAGTTCCTCCTTTGGGCGATCTAATACTTTGTTATGCTTTGCAATCTCTTCGATCAATGGTTTTAAGATATCTAGTGTGGATTTGATATCTTCAAGGAAGGGTTGAAAAACCGTAGTCTTGTCCTTCACTTCTGTAACCACATCAAACAACACAGCAAAAACTGCTTGTAGAGAAGTCCCTTCGTCGAATGACGTCACTGCATAATTACAACACCACCAAAATCAGATAGCTCGTAATTGTCTCAACATGTGACGAAAAAAAAAAGTGAGAGACACCACCAAAATCCAATAAATTAAATTTCATTAGGAAACCAAGAACAGAATCAAGTCAAACCAAGCAATACGAAAGTCCATACATCTAAATGCAACCTTGGGTCATACGGAACCCAAGATAACAACAAATCAAGAGACTCAAAGAAAGCAACACAAAACTCAATTTTCTCTCGTTTTTTTGGTGATCAGATTCATACAACATAAACAAGCTACGTATGCCATTGGTGTTAATCTTTGTTTTCTTTTTCAAAAAATATAAAATAAATTTCTACATCAGAAATTTGTGCTTGATTAACATTCTTCTAATCTAAATTTCAGTTAAGTATTCAATAAGCTCTGTATACTTGTACTCCACAAAAGGGAAAATAAAATTGACAGTGTAAGAAAGAAAAAACAATAGCAATTGGACAGTGCATAGATCTAGTTCCAAGAAATTCACCTGGTTGCTCACCATTCCCTTGACTTTGCTCCCGCACCATCTCCGCATTGCCGCCTGAAACCGAGCTCTCCATGACATCCCCTGCTCTCTCCGGGAGAGACTTCTCTATATCCAACTGTCTTCTTTTAAGTTCATCGAACGTGTCTCGGAATTGCCTTGCCAAAAGCAACAACTCATTCACATCCCTTGCTTTTTGCAACTTCAATTTTTGCAACAATCTTTTCAGAGCCCTATTCAATTCAGCAATTTGCTCAGTGTAATCATTTAAGCAGCAGTAGTTCCACATGCGAAAGTTCGAGAGCTTCTCAACGAGCTTTACACCTTCCTCCATTAGCATTTTGAGACCTTCGATTTCCTCATTTGGGAGACCCAATTCGACCTTAAGCTCTCCAATTTGTTGGATGTCTACCAAAGCGTCTAGGGTGGAATTGAGATCTCTGAGAAGGGATTTCAAGGTGCCGCTCTTGCTCATGGCTTGCTTAACGCCATCGTAGAGCAGCGTAAACAGTGCTCCGCCGATAAATTCTAGTGCCATAATTACTAGAAGCACCCAACGCCCAAAATTTGAAAACGTGTACTTGATTTTAACTTGAACTTTAACGAACCTTCTTCAAAAATGGGTAGAATAATTTTCAGATATATTTACTCTCTCCAAAATTAGGTATTTATATTACAAGGTTACAAACCCTAGTAGGGTTATACTAGGAAACAAGATAAGTCCTAATTACATAATATCTATACAAAAGGAAATAAATAAAAACCTAATAGAATAAGAAGGAAATATCCTAATTGAATAAGGATATACAAAAGGAAATAAATAAAAACCTAATAGAATAAGAAAGAAATAGCCTTGTGTCACAATATAAATCCATGGGTTTCTTAGGCCCAAAGCCAAGATCTCTCAATAATCTCCTCAACCACAGTAACTCACATACACCATGGGCCATCCCATGATACTCGGCCTCAGCACTAGACCGAGACACCACCTTTTGTTTCATGCTTGAGTGTGACTGATCATATTTTTAGTTTCTTTATTGCTATTAGTTAGTTACGATTTTTTATTGATGTGGTGATTGTTGAGATTTTTATTGTTATTAGTAACATTTATTATAAAATTTAAAACTCTAGAAACCTTAAAAAGACAAAAAAGAAAGAGAAGACATTGCTCAAAGTTTAAAAAATCTTTGGATTAATATGTTGATATTTATAACAAGCTTAATGAATAGTAATTTATCATCTTTAAAGATAACCAAGCATCATTGTGGCTCGTAAGTGTTACGGCATGACTAAGAAAACAATATAAGTCTACTCGGTGTAACGATTGGGTATCCCATTGTCACACAGGTGTAGGTCCCAATGTTAGTTAGCTTCTACACCAATTTGAAGTGCTGATAATTGACATTGAGGGTGAAGGCTGCTACACCAATGGTGGTGGCGATGAGGGAGGTGATTCCTTTGGGGATTCCTTTGGAGACGGAGATGACGAGGAGGAGTCTGGTGATGGTGGTGAAGAGTGATCCGGGGACGGAGTACTATCAGAAGACATTATTCGTCTCTTGATCAACCTCCGGCCAAGTACCACTTCACCTCTCCCGTAACTGCTCGCCTCAATGATTGAAGACCCCCTAAAACAATTTGAAAGCAATAATAATTAATTAACACTAGGTTATAATTTGCAAATTATAATCAAATCTAAATGCATGCGTGCATATATAAAGAATAAGAGAAATTGAAAATGTGTAACGTTTGCTTAATGTACATGTAACATGTGCTACCAAGTAGACATAACAACATTAATCTCCCCTCCAGGACCTCCAGGACCCCATCTGTAGTTTTTAGTTTAATTGATCGAAAGATTATTATTGTTATTTTCGAATTTAAAAAAAATTGATCGGAGAAGAATAAGATATGCAAGAGGGCGGAACGAAATAACGAAATAATTAAGGTACCTGGTGATCAATGGAAAGAAGATAGGGTAGGAGGGTTTCTGAAAGGAAAGAGAAAGGGAGGAGCACTCTAGTGTGTCCTTGCCATTATGGCCTCCTACAAAGGAGGGACCAACCCTTAGCTCTCTCTCTAAACCTCTGTTTTTGTCTCGGCCACCCCTAACTTAGATTGTGTTGGTTATTTCTTTTACCAGTTCCTCTGTCTCATATTGGCACCTCGCTGGAGCCTCCCCCATTTAATTTGCTTCACATTGCTATTGGCTCACAAGCAACAAATATTGTCCTCAAATTTAGACTTTGCTTCCACCTTGGGCGCTTCTCTTCACACTTGGACGCAAATCACATCACATCCTATTGGTTTGGGCACACTAACCAACTTCCATAACCTAGCTACTACCAGCACCAAGTAATATGAAGGTTCCAGGAATAGCAACCAACGAGCAGTTATCCCCTTTCTGGTACAAAATCCGTTAATTAATCTTGTAATTCTCGAGATATTTATCATATATTCGCCATTCTTTTTTCAAATTAAAAGGAAAAATAACATCATGTTATTTATTGTTGGGACGAAATCGATCGTTTGTCATGTATAAATTATCATTACAAGATGTTTAGTATGTTTTCTGATGTGACCAAAATTTCCATAATTGATTTGTTTTCTGATGTGAATCTTGGCGGTGTTTAAACTTGATTTAAGAAATGAAATATTTCAGCATTCAACATTCAAGAGTACATAGCTCTGAGCAAAAGGAAATATTCGGCATTCAACATTCACCATTTTCCGATCAAATTTCCATGGTCTGCATCATACAGGCAGCCAAAGATTATGACCTCAAACAAGTTTCAAATAAGAACTTCGTCAGGAGTTTGAGAAGAAGTTCGGAATTAAACTTGCAAACAATCTCATCCTAAAATACAAAATCCAGTTTGCTAGCTTGGCTTAGGCAGTAGGATCCACAGAAAAGAGGCTGCTCATGTATGATTAATGCACGCGTACAAGGCTGTTCACATATGGAAGGTACCTCACGTATCCATCATCAGTCCTGGTTCCACTTCTTAGCACTTCAGCCTTCCCTGCTTTCACATCATAGGCAATCAGTATCCTTCCAATATTAACTACCACCACATCACTATTGACGCAAGCCAGAGCCCTCATCTTCTCAGTAAATTCGAGGAAAAAATCACCATCAAGAGAAATACTATGCTTCAGATTCATGTCCATATCACCATAGATGTCCAGGTTGCACTCATAGCCCTTTCGATGAGGCAGAATGTAACAGAGCTCCCCGTGCATCTCTGCCAAAGCACCATGTGGTCCGCTGCCGAGAGGGAGTGCCAGAATACCATATTGCTCCTCATTCAAATCAAAAGCCAAAATGTCCCCAGCAGAAGTTTCCCAGAAGGCTACACCCTTCATAAAGAGCCCATCTCCATTCAGCTTCGAAGCATCCAGCTCACAGCATTCTGTGTCAGCAAGTCTCCATGAGGATGACCTCGAAGAGAATATTTCGAAACAGATAACCGGATGATCAGTTAAAGAGAAAGCATAAATAAGTTGATAATGTGCTGCAAAGTTCAGGACAGAAGGTTCAAAGGCTAGAGCTAGGGCTGGTTCAGGGCCATGATACAAGTTTGACTTGGGAAGCGTTCTCCATTCCCTGGTTGCCGGGTTGCAAATATTGTAGGTATTTTCTCCATTGCAGCTTTGGCAGCAGAGCAGACCATTGCAACTGGTTCTGACAGTAACTGGTTCAGGCAAGAGACTGAGGGAAGGACTGGGAACGCCATAAGCATCACCATTAAGTGACACGAAGAAAGGCGCATCACCAGGGAGTTGACAAAACAGACCAGAGATGTCCCGGAAGTGATGAGATTGCTGGTGAATGAAAAAAGGACTGGTAATCAACTCATCCCACTCTTTGCTAACAGCTCTGAACCTGAAAAGTGATTTGGCTGGAAGGAAAGGAAGAACATGCTCTGTTACAACATCTTCGATCTCTATGTTCTGCTTGAACCTTTTGGGTCCAGGAAATTCAGAATAGTCAACAACAAGAGCAATCCTTTTTCTGTCATTTGGTGATCCGTCAAACTGCAATAGAAAAACAAAAACAAAAATTTGGTCAGAGGAAAAGCAGATTACTGATGAAGAAATGATAAAAATATTAGTAGAGAGAGAGACAAGGGGAGCAAAATGGTTTCCAACAAGTAGAACTTCAAGCAAAATGATTATCAATACTGCACAAATAACAGAAGCACCGCCAAGCAAATGAAAGGAAAATCTGCCAAAAATAATTGAAACGTCGAGTCACATAAACTCATCTGGTGACCCTCTTTTACATGAATGACTCTTTTTTATAATTTTCTATTGGGAACACAATGCAGAGAAGCATAAACAACCTGTTCAGCGTAATTCTTGAGGGTCCGGAGATACCCATTGGAGCTCTCTTGGAGCTCACAGAACAATACAATTTAAGCCAAACTACCAACAATTATCAACCATCCATTTATTTTATTAAGTACAAATTAAAAATCTACCAATGGCATACCACATCATAGCCATCCACAACCTTCACCTCATGAACCTGAGATGGTGGATATTCTTGTCCACTGTCATCAGATAGATCACCTTCTTCAGAATTCCCAGTACTATGCTCCTTACTGTCCACAGAAGTCGCCATTTCTGTCTAAAAAGAGACATAACAAAATCAAATTTCAAATTTCAAAGAATTAGATCATTCAATTGCGGTTGCTTGGTGCAAAAGAAATGAACCAAATTACATAACAAAATGAGATCTTAACGAAATCGACGAAGATTTAAATGTTTACTGCTCTGTTGATTGCTTCAATAAGGTATGGAGAATCAGAAATGAAAATTTTGATATCTTAATTTCCATAATTTACGATCTTGAATGAAAAGAAACAAAAACCCTATAAAGAACAATCCAAAATGGGTTTTTTTCTTTCTTCGTAAAATGGGTCATTTCCGAAAATCTAATTCAAACCCAAAATCCATTAGGAGAGAAGAAACAAAAGCCCCATCAGTAACATCCGAAGTGGGTTTCTTGTTTTCTTGGTACAAGTTGGCAATTTTTTCAAAAATAAAATTCAAACCCAAAACACAATGACAATGTCTTAGAGACCGAGGTTTCCTTCTTTTTCCTTGGCTTTCTCAGTAACCCAACAAACCAAAATGGTAATAGAAATAAGAAACTTGAAAGAGAAAAAAAGAAAAGAAACAGAACGAAAACAGAGAGCGGTCTCTCAAGAAACCCAAAACATACAAACCTCATAAAACAGAGAAATTGACACTCTTACAAAACCCATTCATGAAAGTGAAACGAAATGCATTATAGATTCAAGAGTGTTCGACAAGAAAAGGAAAAAAGAAAAGAGAAGCACTCTGCCGATGGGTTGGGTTTTGCATTTCCATAAAAGAAGCAATGTGCGTATCGGCAATTTCGAAACACTTCAAAAAACCCTGAAAAAGAAAACTACGAGAAGCTTACCGTCGTAGCCCTAAGAGACCGCCGGAGATCAAACGCTGCGTTGAACTTGAACGCGAGAGAGAGAGGCTCTGTGTTCACGGTTGAGTGCAGTTAAAATGACGTACGTAGTACTTTACTCCTCTGCACATAAACAGGGCTTATATCGGCTTCCAATGGTGTTTGAACACGTGGCTGACTTATATTGGGCTAGCTGAGAATAGTTCGCAATGTGGATATCAAGGGTGACGTGAGCTACAAGTTTATTTATACAAGGGGCATGAAATTTGGACACAGGACATCGAATGTAAGAATAATTGCTTTTAAGTAACCACTTGAGCTACAAATTCTTTTCTTTTTGTTTATCTTGAAAAAATAAGGGATCTGTAACTCAAGTGGTTAAGAACATTTAACATTACACTCGATGTCCTAGATTCGATTGTCTCCTTCCCAATCTCTCTTGTATCAAAGAAATAATAAACAACTTATTGGGTTTTTCTCTTGGTACGTTTGTTCACATGCATCGTCAAAATGTACGAAATAGGAATGCAGAAAGTGACAAGCTTGTACTCGAACCATAAAGTTAAGAAATGATGATTCCAATATGAACCATCATTTAACCATGAGATGTGGTGTGGTGGTAGCCCACCTCATTCCTTAACCATGTGGTTGTGGGTTCGAACCCCGCCCATGGGAATGGAGCGCATTTCGTGGCCAGCTGTTTACCTCTTTTGGAGAGCTCCCGCGGCGAAAGAGATTAGTCACTACTGTCGGCGGTGGACACCCTTGGATCTCATCCAAAAAAAAAAATATGTGCCATTATTTTCATTTTGGGTCGGTCATTTTCCTTTTGGCTCTGTTTTTGGTATGGGGTCAAGTCAATACAAATGTGAAATGTCTTGTTTTTATCTTTCTGTCTAGTGGGTCTTCTTTTAAAGTTGCGTCAAGTTGCATTATACAACCAAATCTAAATGGAATATCATAGGTACAAAGTGCATACATATGATGCAGCAAAGCACCTGCTCTACGCAAAGCCAATGAGAAATAAGCAGTTGAGAACTAACTCAAAGGAAATTACATAGCCACGGACAGAAGCCTAATATTAAACATAACTTTACCAATTAGTTCCAGACATAACCACCTAACAAAAACTACCAAATGCCTTCTTTCTTCATGGTTTTGCACAAATGGCAATATAGGACAGCAGCAAGCAACATTGAGAAGAGAGGCCAACTAAATCGCCACAAGGCTGTTCACGTATGGAAGAAACCTTTCATATCCAGCATTGGTCCTGCCAGTTCTTAGTGTTTCAATCTCTCCTGCTTTCACATGATAAGCAATCAAGTACCCTCCAAGAAGAATTACCACCACATCATCATTCACACAAGCCAAAGCCCTCAACCCTTCAGTAACATGGTTGAAAACCTCACCGACGAGATGGATCCTGCGCTTCAGGTTCATGCACATATCGCCATAGATTTCCAAGGTGTACTGACCGTCGTCATCTTCACAAGGCAGAATGTAGCACAGCTCCCCATTCATCTCTGTCATAACACCTTGTGGTCCACTGCCGAGAGGGAGTAGCATCATACCATATTGCTTCTCCTTCAAATCAAAAGCCAGAACGTGCCCAGTTGATGTTTCCCAAAAGACCACACCCTTCAAAAAGATCCCATTCCCACTCAGCTCCAAAGCATTGAGCTCATAGCATACTGCGTCAGACAATTCCCAAGAGTTGGACCTTGAAGAAAATATATCAAAATAGACACCCGTATGACCACGTACAGAGAAGGCACAGACAAGTTCAAATTTTGCTTCAAAATCAAGCACAGAAGGCTCTAAGGCTAGTGCCAGGAAAGATACAGGCCCATGATAAGTATTTGCCTTAGGAAGTTTTTTCCACTTATTAGTAACAGGATTGCATATGTAATTGTAGCCATCACGACCCTTGCAGCAAAGTAATCCATTGGAAGAAGTCCTTATGTCAACTGGCTCAGGCAAGAACTTCAGACATGGGTCTGGAACACCATATGCATTGCGGTGAAGAGATATGAATGAAGGTGGGTCTGCTCTGGATTGATAAAAGAAGCCCGAGATATCAGAAAAACAATTCGACTGCTTGTGGGCAAAGAAATGAGTTAGGATGACGAGCTTCCAGTCCCTACAAACTCCAGTGAACCTGAAAAGTGATTTAGCAGGTAGATATGGGAGGGCATGATCCCTAACGATGTCCTTGAGGTCCATGTATATCTTACTGTTTTTGTTTACTAGTACCTGATTTGCTCTCCTTCCTCGATCCATTATGCCCTCAATTAAATCTTCCACTCCTTCAAAAGCAATCAAATATTCAAAACTTAAGAAAGAAAGGTAAGACATCTGAAGTACAATAAAGTAAAAGAGACATTTGACACAAGCCAACACATCTGAGACAGAGACGTCACTGCTGGTTTTTCCGAATGTTTCATTGTAGATTTGTTTTGTGACACATTGATCAGATCTTTGAATTTGTCTAGTATTTGAAGACTATTGTATGTCACACGTTTTCCATATTTGACAGAGCACCGCGCTAGATACACATACAAATTTTAAGGTAAAAGGATAGTTTAACTCATAATCAATTCTAAATACTAGACCCAAGTAAATCAACCAATTTCTTCTTATGACCAACAATCACCAATCACTATTGGCTTCTGCATATTCGTCTAATTAAAATTACATGATGAAAACACAGTTCAGGATCTCAGAGAATATTCAAAGACGATATTCCACAATCTTATGATCTCTCCAAAATCAACTTGCACAGAGAATATGGAATCTTAACAAGAATAAATAAACAAACCACATTTTTAACATAACTTCTTAGACTTGCACTGTTTCTATTTTCTACCCAAAAAAGAACTGAGAGCATAGACCAACTCAAAAAGCCCCTTTCATTTCTTCAGCCTAAATTTTCTAAGCAACCAAACAGATCCATAAATTTGGTTTTGCAGCATCGCTGAATGGCTTCCTAACTGCACTGTCAGTATACTTAAGAGTCTAAGAAGAGAGTCATCCAATGCCTCAATTTCGTCGGTGTATTTGCCCTGTTTGATGAAGTCGAACGTCCCCACCTCACAGCACTCTTCAACCAGCTTCTTGCCCTCCTCCATTTTATTTTTAAAATTGTTTAGGCTCTTCTCCAGGGGAACATTGGCAGATTGTTCTAGCTGTATAATCAGTGGTTGTAACGAGTCTAGCGTGGTATTGAGATTTCCGAGCTGTGTTTGAAACATCTTGGCTGTGCTCTTCGCTTTTAGAAGAGCAGAAAACAGAATTTCAAATGCTGCTCCTAGAGCTACAGTATGCTAAAGGGAGGGAGCTGCTGAGCTTTACAGGAGAGAGATATATGAGCAAAGCCTCCGAAAAAAGATAAGCTCTTGTCCTTCATCTTCATGTATCATATTGTTACTATAATATCTACACCATTCAATTTATGAGTAATCATCTAAAGCTAGTGTAGATGTATTGGAGCTTGTGCAGGAAAAAGGAAGAAAAGCAATTGAAATGAGTTCAACCTGATTCCCTACTTCCACTAACATATAATAGTATGATATATATTATCTCGTTTTTTGGGTGATCATACAACATAAACAAGCTACGTCTGCCATTGGTGTTAATCTTTGTTTTCTTTTTCAAAAAATATAAAATAAATTTCTACATCAGATATTTGTGCTTGATTAACATTCTTCTAATCTAAATTTCAGTTAAGTATTCAATAAGCTCTGTATACTTGTATTGTACTCCACAAAAGGGAAAATAAAATTGACAGTGTAAGAAAGAAAAAACAATAGCAATTGGACAGTGCATAGATCTAGTTCCAAGAAATTCACCTGGTTGCTCACCATTCCCTTGACTTTGCTCCCGCACCGTCTCCGCATTGCTGCCTGAAACCGAGCTCTCCATGACATCCCCTGCTCTCTCCGGGAGAGACTTCCCTATATCCAACTGTCTTCTTTTAAGTTCATCGAACGTGTCTCGGAATTGCCTTGCCAAAAGCACCAACTCCTTCACATCCCTCGATTCTTGGAACTCCAATTTTTGCAACAATCTGTTCAGAGCCCTATTCAATTCAGCAATTTGCTCAGTGTAATCATTTAAGCAGCAGTAGTTCCACATGCGAAGGTTCGAGAGCTTCTCAACGAGCTTTACACCTTCCTCCATTAGCATTTTGAGACCTTCGATTTCCTCATTTGGGAGACCCAATTCGACGTTAAGCTCTCCAATTTGTTGGATGTCTACCAAAGCTTCTAGGGTGGAATTGAGATCTCTGAGAAGGGATTTAAAGGTGCCACTCTTGCTCATGGCTTGCTTAACGCCATCGTAGAGCAGCGTAAACAGTGCTCCGCCGATAAATTCTAGTGCCATAATTACTAGAAGCACCCAACGCCCAAAATTTGAAAACGTGTACTTGATTTTAACTTGAACTTTAACGAACCTTCCTCAATATGGTGCCGAATTGGGTTCCCTTCGCTTCCTCAGAGAGGAGGAGAGCAGGAGACGCCATAGATGATGAGCGGTGGGAGAGACGAGACCTCCATGAGTCAAATATTATGGGTAGAATAATTTTCAGACGAGACCTCCCTAAACCCTAAACCCTATGTATTTACTTCTCCAAAATAAGATATTTATATTACAAGGTTACAATATACTAGGAAAGGGTAAACTGCCGAATTGCCCCCTAAACTTGTACATAACTATCAATTTACCCCCTGACTTTTTTTTTTAGCTAATTAAGGGCTCGAATTAAATTTTATTATCAATGTTCCCCCCGCCGTCTAAATCATCAACATTTCATCCAATTTGCCGTTAAATATGAGGGCGAATTGGTCATTTCATATGTTAAAAATAATTAAATACTGTAAAATACAGTAGTATGACATATAAAATGAAAAAAAAAGCATTTTAATAAACTCCCACCCTACGACTCCCTCTCTCTCTCTGCAAACCAAACCCTTTCTTCCCCCTCTCTCTCTGCAACCAAACCTTTTCTTCCCTCTCTCCCTACGATTCATCCAATTTTCAATTAAATCATTTTTAAAAATTATTTTTTTAGAAGAAGATTAAAGAAAAAGAAGAAAATTGACCCAAAAAGGAAAAAAAAAAAAAAAAGAACCAGCAACCCTATCGCCCCCTCCCCCAGCTCTATCTCCTCCGGCACATCAACCCATCAACCTTAAAACCCCCAGCTCTTGGCCCAGCATTTAACCCCATTTAACCTCACCTGATATGTATGTTTTTGAAACCTTGTGCTAGTAATAGTAAGAGTAGAGAATGGTGGCTCTTGAAATTGATATGGAGCTGACCAAACCTTTTGCCATGTGGCTGGACATGTAGCCGCTGGACATTAGGCCACCATGCCTTTTATTTCTTTTCTCCTCACAGAAAATTGAAACACTCTCTCTCCCATCCCCATCCCTTGCCCCCAAGATCCAGACCCATCCCATTCCCCAGCCTTGCCCCCCCAACCGAGACCCATCCCCCAGCCCCATCCCCACGCGAGATCCATCCCTAGACCACCACCCAACGCCACCATACAACAACCTCCATTCCCACTCGAGCCTGCAAAAAGAGAGAGACACGCGAGATCCATCCCTAGACCACCACCCAACGCCACCAAACAACCACCTCCATCCCCACTCGAGCCTGCAAAAAGAGAGAGAGAGAGAGAGAGAGAGAGAGAGAGAGAGAGAGAGAGAGAGAGAGAGAGAGTAAGGGGGGATAGGTTGGAGAAGAAGACGCAGGGGGTGGGTGGGTCCATAAGATTTTTTTTTTCTTTTTTTTCTTTAATTTTTTTTTAAAATATTTATTTTTCTTTATTTTTTTTAATAATTTGATGGATTATTGGATGAAATGTTGATGATTTAGACGGCAGGGGGAATATTGATAATAAAATTTAATTCAAGCCCTTAATTCGCTAAAAAAAAAAGGTCAGGGGGTAAATTGATAATTAGGTACAAGTTCAAGGGGCATTTCGGCAGTTTACCCTACTAGGAAACAAGATAAGTCCAAATTACATAATATCTATATAAAAGGAAATAAATAAAAACCTAATAGAATAAGAAAGAAATATCCTAATTGAATAAGGATATATCTCGCCAACACTCCCCCTCAAGTTGGAGCAAAGATGTCACGTATGCCCAACTTGTCAAGCGAGTTGAGGAATATACTTGTAGAAACAGCTTTCGTAAGGACATCGCGCTAATTGATACTCAGAACATGAACGGGAAGGAAACAATCTCTGCATCCAACTTCTTTTTAATGAAATTTCGATCAACCTCCACATGCTTTGTACGATCATGTTGTACCATATTATGAGCAATTGCAATCGCAGCCTTGTTGTTACAATATAAATCCATGGGTTTCTTAGGCCCAAAGCCAAGATCTCTCAATAATCTCCTCAACCACAGTAACTCACTGTAGGGGTCTTTTTCTTCCGGCGGCAGGTGGGCTTAGCTGATGAAATTGTCCCCTTTGTCTGAGTTCGAAAATTAAGCCCCAAAATGCTTCGAAAGGGCAGCAGGGCCTTATGAAGTATTTTGGTTACCTTCACCAACCAAAACAACAGCAACTTACAGATAATTTCTTCATGCTTACAGATAAAATCTTGGGCTTAGCATGAGAATATTATGGCATGGGAGCAAAAATTATCATGGGTTTAGCACTTGAGAGAAAACTGAGTGTTCTTAGGGGAAAATAGGTATTAAAGTAGGAAATGAAGAATTAGCAGAGATGTTTGGCTGAGAATGAGGGAAAAGAGAGGAATGGGTGGCTTGAGTGTAACTTCCGGCAGCTTGGCAGTGACTCTGAGCAGCCTGCCAGAAGGGGAAAAATGGGGGAAATAAGAGTAATAGACCAAAAAAGCACGAAAATTACTGAGTTTGCAGGTGAGAGAGGAAGCTTGCTCTCTGAAGTGTGTGTTGTGTTGGGTAGAGAGGGGTCCTATTTATAGCTGCTGGGGTAGTTCTTCTTCAAGAAACCCTAATGGCTTCCATCATATTTTTGCCAAGTTCTTCCCTTCCTTCCTTTCTTCATCCTTTCAATCATCTTCCTTTGGTAAAGTCAGCTCTGCTTCCTTGCATAAAATCAGGGTTTTGGGAGCTCAAGTCCCCCCTTTCCCGCGGCTGCCTCTGAGGAGGGTTTCTCTTTTCACCCATTTCCTTTCCTCTCTTCCTTTCTCTCCCCATGGCCAAATCTAAGGAAGGAAAAAAAGTGGGTATACATGCTGGTTCAAGGATGGCGCCTTCCCTTGCGCCCCAACGTCCTTTGGCTCATTCAATGCTTTTGCTTGGAATTTGCTCCTCCCTCGGGGAAACTCCCAGCAGCCCCTCCTTATGATCCTTTGGTCCCTTCGTGGCCTTCTGTTTCAGCCACATGCTGAGGGCTTTAGTCCTTCTTTATTCAAATTGCATGGGCCTTTTAAAATGGAAGGTCAAGTTATTTAACTAGTGGGCTAGGTTTACCAAATATTTTGGGCTTTGTGGGCTATTAGAGATAGTGGGCTATTTTTCTACTAAGGTGATGGGCTTTTCTCTCTTTTGTGCTTACCCACGTTTGGGCCTGAAAAATGGGCCTGAGTCCCGAGGCCCCCAAGCGACCCAAGACTTCCATTTTTCAACCCGCCGATGGGCCCCATGACAACTCGTTACCATCCATACCACAACCCACTCAAGCAAGCCCCGGGCATTTGAGTGGCTTGGGCACACTTAAGCTTGTAGCGCGACGTGTTGCTTATTTGCTTGGCGTGGCATGTGTGCAAGCGCGTATGACGAACTTTCGCGTGCCCTAATCGGGCTCCTCCTCGATAAGGTATTGCATTGGGCCGATAATTTATTTGGGCCGAACCGTGGATTTGTTGGGCCTCAACACTCACATACACCATGGGCCATCCCACGATACTCGGCCTCAGCACTAGATTGAGACACCACCTTTTGTTTCATGCTTGAGTGTGATTGATCATATTTTTAGTTTCTTTATTGCTATTAGTTATTAGTTACGATTTTTTATTGATGTGGTGATTGTTGAGATTTTTATTGTTATTAGTAACATTTATTATAAAATTTAAAACTCTAGAAACCTTAAAAAGACAAAAAAGAAAGAGAAGACATTGCTCAAAGTTTAAAAAATCTTTGGATTAATATGTTGATATTTATAACAAGCTTAATGAATAGTAATTTATCATCTTTAAAGATAACCAAGCATCATTGTGGCTCGTAAGTGTTACGGCATGACTAAGAAAACAATATAAGTCTACTCGGTGTAACGATTGGGTATCCCATTGTCACACAGGTGTAGGTCCCAATGTTAGTTAGCTTCTACACCAATTTGAAGTGCTAATAATTGACATTGAGGGTGAAGGCTGCTACACCAATGGTGGTGGCGATGAGGGAGGTGATTCCTTTGGGGATTCCTTTGGAGACGGAGATGACGACAAGGAGTCTGGTGATGGTGGTGAAGAGTGATTCGGGGACGGAGCACTATCAGAAGACATTATTCGTCTCTTGATCTCCGGCCAAGTACCACTTCACCTCTCCCGTAACTGCTCGCCTCAATGATTGAAGACCCCCTAAAACAATTTGAAAGCAATAATAATTAATTAACACTAGGTTATAATTTGCAAATTATAATCAAATCTAAATGCATGCGTGCATATATAAAGAATAAGAGAAATTGAAAATGTGTAACGTTTGCTTAAGGTACATGTAACATGTGCTACCAAGTAGACATAACAACATTAATCTCCCCTCCAGGACCTCCAGGACCTCCAGGACCCCTTCTGTAGTTTTAAGTTTAATTGATCGAAAGATTATTATTATTATTTTCGAATTATAAAAAAATTGATCGGAGAAGAAGAAGATATGCAGGAGGGCGGAACGAAATAACGAAATAATTAAGGTACCTGGTGATCAATGGAAAGAAGATAGGGTAGGAGGGTTTCTGAAAGGAAAGAGAAATGGAGGAGCACTCTAGCGTGTCCTTGCCATTATGGTCTCCTACAAAGGAGGGACCAACCCTTAGCTCTCTCTCTAAACCTCTGTTTTTGTCTCGGCCACCCCTAACTTAGATTGTGTTGGTTATTTCTTTTACCAGTTCCTCTGTCTCATATTGGCACCTCGCTGGAGCCTCCCCCATTTAATTTTGTTCACATTGTTATTGGCTCACAAGCAACAAATGTTGTCTTCAAATTTAGACTTTGCTTCCACCTTGAGCGCTTCTCTTCAGACTTGGACGCAAATCACATCACATCCTATTGGTTTGGGCACACTAATTAACCAACTTCATAACCTAGCTACTACCAGCACCAAGTAATGACAGCATATGAAGGTTCCAAGAATAACAACCAACGTGTATATACCACTCAGCAGTTGTCCCCTCACGCCACGGTAAAAGTTTGAAAGTTCGATTCTTGCACTCCTCCGCGATTTTTTCTGGTACAAAATCCATTAATTAATGTTGTAATTCTCGAGATATTTATCATATATTCGCCATTCTTTTTTCAAATTAAAAGGAAAAATAACATCATGTTCTTTATTGTTGGGACGAAATCCGTTTGTCATGTATAAATTATCTTTACAAGATGTTTAGTATGTTTGCATATAGGGCCGCAATACTGTTATGACCAAAATTTCCAAAATTGATTTGTGTTTTTGTGTGAATCTTGGCGGTGTTTAAACTTGATTTAAGAAATGAAATATTTCAGCATTCAACATTCAAGAGTACATAGCTCTGAGCAAAAGGAAATATTCAGCATTCAACATTCACCATTTTCCGATCAAATTTCCATGGTCTGCATCATACAGGCAGCCAAAGATTATGACCTCAAACAAGTTTCAAATAAGAACTTCGTCAGGAGTTCGAGAAGAAGTTCGGAATTAAACTTGCAAACTTACAAGGCTGTTCACATATGGAAGGTACCTCACATATCCATCATCAGTCCTGGTTCCACTTCTTAGCACTTCAGCCTTCCCTGCTTTCACATCATAGGCAATCAGTATCCTTCCAATATTAACTATCACCACATCACTATTGACGCAAGCCAGAGCCCTCATCTTCTCAGTAAATTCGCGGAAAATATCACCATCAAGAGAAATACTATGCTTCAGATTCATGTCCATATCACCATAGACGTCCAGGTTGTACTCGTAGCCCTTTCGATGAGGCAGAATGTAACAGAGCTCCCCGTGCATCTCTGCCAAAGCACCATGTGGTCCGCTGCCGAGAGGGAGTGACAGAATACCATATTGCTCCTTATTCAAATCAAAAGACAAAATGTCCCCAGCAGAAGTTTCCCAGAAGGCTACACCCTTCATAAAGAGTCCATCTCCATTCAGCTTCGAAGCATCCAGCTCACAGCATTCTGTGTCAGCAAGTCTCCATGAGGATGACCTCGAAGAGAATATTTCGAAACAGATAACCGGATGATCAGTTAGAGAGAAAGCACAAATAAGTTGATAATGTGCTGCAAAGTTCAGGACAGAAGGTTCAAAGGCTAGAGCTAGGGCTGGTTCAGGGCCATGATACAAGTTTGACTTCGGAAGCGCTCTCCATTCCTTGGTAGCAGGGTTGCAAATATAGTAGGTAGTTTCTCCATTGCAGCAGAGCAGACCATTGCAACTGGATCTGACAGTAACTGGTTCAGGCAAGAAAATGAGGGAAGGACTGGGAACCCCATAAGCATCACCATTAAGAGACACGAAGAAAGGTGCATCATCAGGGAGTTGACCAAACAGACCAGAGATGTCCCGGAAGTGATGAGATTGCTGGTGAATGAAAAAAGGATTGGTAATCAACTTATCCCACTCTTTGCTAACAGCTCTGAACCTGAAAAGTGATTTAGCAGGTAGATATGGGAGGGCATGTGCCATAACGATGTACTTGAGGTCCATGTATATCTCACTGTTTTTGCCCTTGTTTTTGCCCTTGAGGTCCATGTATATCTCACTGTTTTTGCCCTTGAGGTCCATGTATATCTCACTGTTTTTGGCCTTGAGGTCCATGTATATCTTACTGTTTTTGTACTGGAGGTCCGTGTGTCGGAATTGACTTGGGAAGCGCTCTTGCACTCCTTCAAAAGCAATCAAAAATTCAAAACTTAAGAAAGAAAGGTAAGACATCTGAAGTACAATAAAGTAAAAGAGACATTTGACACAAGCCAACACATCTGAGACACAGACGTCACTGCTGGTTTTCCGAATGTTTCATTGTAGATTTGTTTTGTGACACATTGATCAGATCTTTGAATTTGTCTAGTATTTGAAGACTATTGTATGTCACACGTTTTCCATATTTGCTTTTTAATTACACATGATGCACACCCAACTTGCTTTTTAATTACAATGTTTTAATACAAACACAAATAATAGAACGCCATGTGTAAGTAAAATATATATTTAATATGACCGGTCCGGTTTGGATTGGGCCAATTTTTCAACATAAGAATCGGAATTGGACCGTATTAAACTGGTCCGGTCTGGTTTTTGGTCAATTCGGTCCGGTTTTTGATCAACTCGGTTTTTTTCCCGTTTTTTTCGGTCCAGTTCGGCTCGATTTTCCGGTTTCTCGGTTTGAATGCCCACCCCTAGTACAAACAGAAATAATTAAGGTACCTGGTGATCAATGGAAAGAAGAAACGGAAAGAGAAAGGGAGGAGCACTCTAGTGTGTCCTTGCCATTATGGCTTCCTACAAAGGAGGGACCAACCCTTAGCTCTCTCTCTAAACCTCTGTTTTTGTCTCGGCCACCCCTAACTTAGATTGTGTTGGTTATTTCTTTTACCAGTTCCTCTGTCTCATATTGGCACCTCGCTGGAGCCTCCCCCATTTAATTTGCTTCACATTGTTATTGGCTCACAAGCAACAAATGTTGTCTTCAAATTTAGACTTTGCTTCCACCTTGGGCGCTTCTCTTCACACTTGGACGCAAATCACATCACATCCTATTGGTTTGGGCACACTAACCAACTTCATAACCTAGCTACTACCAGCACCAAGTAATGACAGCGAATCAAGGTTCCAAGAATAGTAACCAACGTGTATATACCACTGAGCAGTTATCCCCTCATGCCACGGTAATTGTTAGAAAGTTCGATTCTTGCACTCCTCCGCGGTTTTTTCTGGTACAAAATCCGTTAATTAATCTTGTAATTCTCAAGATATTTATCATATATTCGCCATTCTTTTTTCAAATTAAAAGAAAAAATAACATCATGTTCTTTATTGTTGGGACGAAATCCATCGTTTGTCATGTATAAATTATCTTTACAAGATGTTTAGTATGTTTGCATATAGGGCCGCAATACTGTTGTGACCAAAATTTCCATAATTGATTTGTTTTCTGATGTGAAACTTGGCGGTGTTAAGAAGAAATATTTCAGCATTCAACATTCAAGAGTACATAGCTCTGAGCAAAAGGAAACATTCAGCATTCAACATTCACCATTTTCCGATCAAATTTCCATGGTCTGCATCATACAAGCAGCCAAAGATTACGACCTCAAACAAGTTTCAAATAAGAACTTCGTCAGGAGTTCGGAATTAAACTCGCAAACAATACAAAATCCAGTTTGCTAGCTTGGCTTAGGCAGTAGGATCCACAGAAAAGAGGCTGCTCATGTATGATTAATGCACGCGTACAAGGCTGTTCACATATGGAAGGTACCTCACATATCCATCAGTCCTGGTTCCACTTCTTAGCATTTTAGCCTTCCCTGCTTTCAAATCATAGGCCATCAGTATCCTTCCAATCTTAACTATCACCACATCACTATTGACGCAAACCAGAGCCCTCATCTTCCCAGGAAATTCGCGGAAACCATCAAGAGAAATACTATGCTTCAGATTCATGTCCATATCACCATAGACGTCCAGGTTGTACTTATAGCCCTTTCGATGAGGCAGAATGTAACAGAGCTCCCCGTGCATCTCTGCCAAAGCACC
This sequence comes from Prunus kanzakura, assembly GCA_020521455.1. Taxonomy (NCBI): domain Eukaryota; kingdom Viridiplantae; phylum Streptophyta; class Magnoliopsida; order Rosales; family Rosaceae; genus Prunus; species Prunus kanzakura. Next base: position 1,902,657 of record BPUM01000033.1, on the reverse strand, counting down.
ATGTGGTCCGCTGCCGAGAGGGAGTGACAGAATACCATATTGCTCCTTATTCAAATCAAAAGACAAAATGTCCCCAGCAGAAGTTTCCCAGAAGGCTACACCCTTCATAAAGAGTCCATCGCCATTCAACTTCGAAGCATCCAGCTCACAGCATTCTGTGTCAGCAAGTCTCCATGAGGATGACCTCGAAGAGAATATTTCGAAACAGATAACCGGATGATCAGTTAAAGAGAAAGCACAAATGAGTTGATAATGTGCTGCAAAGTTCAGGACAGACGGCTCAAAGGCTAGAGCTAGGGCTGGTTCAGGGCCATGATACAAGTTTGACTTCGGAAGCGCTCTCCATTCCTTGGTAGCAGGGTTGCAAATATAGTAGGTAGTTTCTCCATTGCAGCTTTGGCAGCAGAGCAGACCATTGCAACTGGATCTGACAGTAACTGGTTCAGGCAAGAAACTGAGGGAAGGACTGGGAACCCCATAAGCATTACCATTAAGAGACACGAAGAAAGGTGCATCACCAGGGAGTTGACAAAACAGACCAGAGATGTCCCGGAAGTGATGAGATTGCTGGTGAATGAAAAAAGGACTGGTAATCAACTCATCCCACTCTTTGCTAACAGCTCTGAACCTGAAAAGTGATTTAGCAGGTAGATATGGGAGGGCATGTGCCATAACGATGTGCTTGAGGTCCATGTATATCTCACTGTTTTTGTCCTTGAGGTCCATGTATATCTCACTGTTTTTGCCCTTGAGGTCCATGTATATCTCACTGTTTTTGGCCTTGAGGTCCATGTATATCTCACTGTTTTTGTCCTTGAGGTCCATGTATCGGAATTGACTTGGGAAGCGCTCTTCCACTCCTTCAAAAGCAATCAAATATTCAAAACTTAAGAAAGAAAGGTAAGACATCTGAAGTACAATAAAGTAAAAGAGACATTTGACACAAGCCAACACATCTGAGACAGAGACGTCACTGCTGGTTTTTCCGAATGTTTCATTGTAGATTTGTTTTGTGACACATTGATCAGATCTTTGAATTTGTCTAGTATTTGAAGACTATTGTATGTCACACGTTTTCCATATTTGACAGAGCACCGCGCTAGATACACATACAAATTTTAGGTAAAAGGATAGTTTAACTCATAATCAATTCTAAATACTAGACCCAAGTAAATCAACCAATTTCTTCTTATGACCAACAATCACCAATCACTATTGGCTTCTGCATATTCGTCTAATTAAAATTACATGATGAAAACACAGTTCAGGATCTCAGAGAATATTCAAAGACGATATTCCACAATCTTATGATCTCTCCAAAATCAACTTGCACAGAGAATATGGAATCTTAACAAGAATAAATAAACAAACCACATTTTTAACATAACTTCTTAGGCTTGCACTGTTTCTATTTTCTACCCAAAAAAGAACTGAGAGCATAGACCAACTCAAAAAGCCCCTTTCATTTCTTCAGCCTAAATTTTCTAAGCAACCAAACAGATTCATAAATTTGGTTATGCAGCATCGCTGAATGGTTTCCTAACTGCACTGTCAGTATACTTAAGAGTCTAAGAAGAGAGTCATCCAATGCCTCAATTTCGTCGGTGTATTTGCGCTGTTTGATGAAGTCGAACGTCCCCACCTCACAGCACTCTTCAACCAGCTTCTTGCCCTCCTCCATTTTATTTTTAAAATTTTTTAGGCTCTTCTCCAGGGGAACATTGGCAGATTGTTCTAGCTGTATAATCAGTGGTTGTAACGAGTCTAGCGTGGTATTGAGATTTCCGAGCTGTGTTTGAAACTTCTTGGCTGTGCTCTTCGCTTTTAGAACGGCAGAAAACAGAATTTCAAATGCTGCTCCTAGAGCTACAGTATGCTAAAGGGAGGGAGCTGCTGAGCTTTACAGGAGAGAGATATATGAGCAAAGCCTCCGAAAAAAGATAAGCTCTTGTCCTTCATCTTCATGTATCATATTGTTACTATAATATCTACACCATTCAACTTATGAGTAATCATCTAAAGCTAGTGTAGATGTATTGGAGCTTGTGCAGGAAAAAGGAAGAAAAGCAATTGAAATGAGTCCAACCTGTCAACCTGATTCCCTACTTCCACTAACATATAATAGTATGATATATATTATCTATATGGAAAGCATTTGTTTTGTGGGGACAAGTGTGATATCTTCCACAAACACCATTTTGTACATAATATTATGGTATGATATCATGGCTTACTTTTTATTTTATTAGGCCCACATCAAGTTTTGTGGGTTATAGTAATATACAATATATGGTGTAGGTTTATTACCTATACAACAATATTTATTTAAAAATGTGGTACAAATTTATCGTCCGCACAACTACCTTTACTTTTTATTTAAAAGCATGGACTAGAATTAGTATTCCTACCTGAAACCAATGCCTCTTTCACATCTCCTGTTCCTTGCATGTTCACTATATCCAATCCAACTCTAGGCGATAAAGGTTCAGGTAATGCACCCGAACCTTTAGTTTGAATTTGATCTCGCACCAGACCACTTTCTTCAATTTTCTTGATCACCCCCTCGATATTAGAATTAGTATTCCTACCTGAAACCAATGCCTCTTTCACATCCCTTGTTCCTTGCATGTTCACTATATCCAATCCAACTCTAGGCGATAAAGGTTCAGGTATTGCACCCGAACCTTTAGTTTGAATTTGATCTCGCACCAGACCACTTTCTTCAATTTTCTTGATCACTCCCTCTATATTTTTGACTGAAACCAATGTCTCCTTGAGATCTCTTGCTACCTGCGCTTTGAGTATATTTAACATTTTTTGAAGAGATTGATCCAATCCCATAAGTTTGTCGGTGTATTTGTACTGTTTGCAGCTGGACCACAAACGAACCTCGAAGCACTTGCGGATGAGCTCTACACCCTTTTCCATTTGATTTCTAAAATTTTCAAGTTCCTCCTTTGGGCGATCTAATACTTTGTTATGCTTTGCAATCTCTTCGATCAATGGTTTTAAGATATCTAGTGTGGATTTGATATCTTCAAGGAAGGGTTGAAAAACCGTAGTCTTGTCCTTCACTTCTGTAACCACATCAAACAACACAGCAAAAACTGCTTGTAGAGAAGTCCCTCCGTCGAATGACGTCACTGCATAATTACAACACCACCAAAATCAGATAGCTCGTAATTGTCTCAACATGTGACGAAAAAAAAAGTGAGAGACACCACCAAAATCCAATAAATTAAATTTCATTAGGAAACCAAGAACAGAATCAAGTCAAACCAAGCAATACGAAAGTCCATACATCTAAATGCAACCTTGGGTCATACGGAACCCAAGATAACAACAAATCAAGAGACTCAAAGAAAGCAACACAAAACTCAATTTTCTCTCGTTTTTTTGGTGATCAGATTCATACAACATAAACAAGCTACGTATGCCATTGGTGTTAATCTTTGTTTTCTTTTTCAAAAAATATAAAATAAATTTCTACATCAGAAATTTGTGCTTGATTAACATTCTTCTAATCTAAATTTCAGTTAAGTATTCAATAAGCTCTGTATACTTGTACTCCACAAAAGGGAAAATAAAATTGACAGTGTAAGAAAGAAAAAACAATAGCAATTGGACAGTGCATAGATCTAGTTCCAAGAAATTCACCTGGTTGCTCACCATTCCCTTGACTTTGCTCCCGCACCGTCTCCGCATTGCCGCCTGAAACCGAGCTCTCCATGACATCCCCTGCTCTCTCCGGGAGAGATTTCTCTATATCCAACTGTCCTCTTTTAAGTTCATCGGACGTGTCTCGGAATTGCCTTAACAAAAGCAACAACTCCTTCACATCCCTTGATTTTTGGAACTTCAATTTTTGCAACAATCTTTTCAGAGCCCTATTCAATTCAGCAATTTGCTCAGTGTAATCATTTAAGCAGCAGTAGTTCCACATGCGAAGGTTCGAGAGCTTCTCAACGAGCTTTACACCTTCCTCCATTAGCATTTTGAGACCTTCGATTTCCTCATTTGGGAGACCCAATTCGACGTTAAGCTCTCCAATTTGTTGGATGTCTACCAAAGCTTCTAGGGTGGAATTGAGATCTCTGAGAAGGGATTTAAAGGTGCCGCTCTTGCTCATGGCTTGCTTAACGCCATCGTAGAGTAGCGTAAACAGTGCTCCGCCGATAATTTCTAGTGCCATAATTTCTAGAAGCACCCAACGCCCAAAATTTGAAAACGTGTACTTGATTTTAACTTGAACTTTAACGAACCTTCTTCAATATGGTGCTGAATTGGGTTCCCTTCGCTTGCTCAGAGAGGAGGAGAGCAGGAGACGCCATAGATGATGAGTGGGAGAGACGAGACCTCCATGAGTCAAATAAAATGGGTAGAATAATTTTCTCAGATGTATTTATTTCTCCAAAAGCAGGTATTTATATTAGAAGGTTAGCAACCCTAGGGTTATACTAGGAAACAAGATAAGTCCTAATTACACAATACCTATACAAAATGAAATAAATAAAAACCTAATAAAATAAGAAAGAACTATCCTAATTGAATAAGGAGGGATAGGTAAATTTAGGTTTTGATCACAAAAAAAACTTTCACTTTTGGAAAAAGCCAAAGCTTTTTCCAAAAACACAGAAAAACCTCTCAACTTTCAAATAATAGACATATAAATGTAAAGGATCCTTAGGAAATCCAAAAATAAATAAGGGCAATTTTGTCCATTTTGGCTTCTTTTAAAAATTTTCTCTCTCCTTTGGCATTTTCCAAAGTCTCCCGTAAGAATATATCTCGCCAACACTCCCCCTTAAGTTGGAGCAAAGATATCATGTATGCCCAACTTGTCAAGCGAGTTGAGGAATATACTTGGAGAAACAGCTTTCGTAAGGACATCGCGCTAATTGATACTCATAACATGAACGAGAAGGAAACAATCTATGCATCCAACTTCTCTTTAATGAAATTTCGATCAACCTCCACATGCTTTGTACGATCATGTTGTACCATATTATGAGCAATTGCAATCGCAGCATTGTTGTCACAATATAAATCCATGGGTTTCTTAGGCCCAAAGCCAAGATCTCTCAATAATCTCCTCAACCACAGTAACTCACATACACCATGGGCCATCCCCAGTGGCGGACCTGTGCAGGCGCAAGGAGGTGCACCTGCACCTCCGGTCGCCGGAAAAAGCCATTACAGAAGCTGGAGCTGCACCTCTGCTTCAGACCATAGATGCGCGCAAGCTGTTCGACGAAATGCTCAAACGAAGTGTGAAGCCTGCGCTGCTGGCTGTGTGCGCTGCGCGCAGCGCGCGCGCGCTTGTTTTTTTTTAACGAAGCCTGGCCAAAACGACGTCGTTTTGGACCAGGCTTTTTAAAAGGCACTGCTCTTTTTTTTTTTGGACAGGCGCTGCTCTTTTTTTTTTTGGACAGGCGCTGCGATTTTTTTTTTGGACAGGCGCTGCTCTTTTTTTTTTGGACAGGCGCTGGATTGTTGAATGGACCAGGGTTTTTAATTGGGTTTTAATTGGGCCATTTCGTGGCTTTTCATAGGGGTTCTATAATTCCTAAGTTAATTGGGTTTAAATTGGGCTTCTATAATTCCTATTTTAATTGGGTTTTAATTGGGAGTCTCTTTATTCAATTGGGTTTTGGAAATTCCTTATTTAAATGGGATTGAGAATGCTCTTTATAAAAGACCAACTTAACATCACCCAAATTCATCAAACTCTTATTTTCTTTTAATTGTACAGTTATGGAACGGTACTTTAAGAGAAATAGTTTAAATCCTCCTTCAAATAATCCAGGTAGTTCAAATCCTCCTTCAAATAATCCTTCTAGTTCCAACCCTCCTTCAAATAATCCGGCTAGTTCAAATAATCCACCTAGTTCAAATAAGGCTGGAAGCGATGTCTTCACTGAGAAAGGGTTTAAAAATTGGAGAAAGGGACCCGAGAATTTTAGGGACCATGTGGGACAAGTTGGAAGTCTTCACAATAAAGCTACACAACATTGTACAGATTTAATGAATCAGAAGCAACACGTTGAAACCATTGTGATCAAGCAGACAGACCAAGCTCGTATTAATTATCGCATTCTATTAACTGCCGCACTTGATTGCACTAGATATTTATTGCGACAAGGTCTTCCTTTTCGTGGCCATGATGAAAGCGAAACATCTAGCAATAAGGGTAATTATGTGGAGCTTTTGCAATTTCTTGCAGATCATGATGAGAAAGTTCGTGCCGTTGTGTTTGAGAACGCTCCAAAGAATCTCAAGTATATTGCTCCTAAAATTCAAAAAGAGCTTGTCAATTCTTGTGCCGCTGAAACCATTGATGCAATTATTAGTGATATGGACAATGCATTCTTTTCTATATTGGTAGATGAATCACGTGATGTTTCAATAAGAGAGCAAATGGCGGTGGTGTTGCGTTATGTGAACAAAAAAGGGCAAGTAATTGAAAGGTTTGTGGGTGTCCAATATGTCTCTGATACAACTAGTAGCAAATTGAAAGAGGCAATTGAGCAGTTGATTTCTTCAACAAATTTGAGTATGTCTAGGCTACGAGGACAGGGGTATGATGGTGCTAGTAATATGAGAGGTGAGCTCAATGGTCTTAAAACACAGATTTTGAGAGAATATCCTCAAGCATATTATGTCCATTGTTTTGCACATCAACTACAACTAGCTCTTGTAGCCGTGGCAAAGGGAAATGAAAACATTGCTACTTTTTTCACAACGGCTAGTAGTGTCGTTAATATTATTGGAGCATCCTGTAAGCGTCGTGATGCACTTAGAGAGCAACAGCAAAAAGATATTATGAAAGCTCTTGAAATTGATGATCTTGAAACGGGGCAAGGGTTAAATCAAGAGACTACTCTCAAACGTCCTTGTGATACACGTTGGAACTCACATTATGATACTTTACTTAGTATTAATACTATGTTTCATCCCGTGGTGAAGGTGCTTGAATGGATTGTTGATGATGTCAACCAAGATAATTTAGGTGAAGCAAATAGGTTGTTAAAAGAAATACAAACTTTTGACTTTGTGTTTCACCTATATTTGATGAAATTTATACTGGGAGTCACAAATGATTTGTCAAAGGCATTACAAAAGAAAGATCAAGATATTGTGAATGCGATGATGTTGGTCCAAAGATGTAAGCAAAAGCTACAATCTGTGAGGGATGATGACTTTGATGAATTGCTTGGCAAAGTATCAAGATTTTGTGGCAACAATGATATTGACGTTCCTAACATGGATGATTTATTTGTACCACAAGGGAGATCTCGACGTAAAGCTCAGAAAATCACAAACCGCCATTATTATCGTGTGGACCTATTTCTTACTATCATTGATAAGCAACTAGTGGAATTGAATAATCGCTTCACAGAGGTAAATACTGAATTGCTCCTTTGTATGGCATGTTTGAGTCCGACTTATAATTTTGCAGCTTTTGACAAACAAAAAATACTTCGTTTTGCTAAATTTTACCCTCAAGAATTTAATGACCGAGACCTTATGAAGCTTGAAGATCAACTTGGGCTTTATATTGTTGATATGCAGAGCGGCACAGAGTTTTCATCATTGAACGGAATTACTGATCTGGCTGAAAAATTGGTGAATACAGGAAGGAGTAGAATATACAACTATGTGTATTTACTTGTTACATTGGCTTTAGTTTTACCCGTTGCAACAGCTTCGGTTGAGAGAGCTTTTTCAGCTATGAATATTGTGAAAACACCATTGCGTAACAAAATGGGGAATCAATGGTTGAGTGATAGCTTGGTTGTTTACATTGAGAAAGATATTTTTTCTTGTATTAGTAATGCAAATATAATGCGACGTTTTCATGATATGAAACCTCGTCGGCAACAATTGTAGGTTAATTGTAATGTTATTTTTTTAAATTAATTATGAATAACATTAGTATTGTTTAAATGATAAGGATGTTTAGTTTTTTTTTTTTTTTTTTTTTTGAGCTCTTAGCTTTTAAAAATTGCACCTCCGCTGAAAAATTCCTGGGTCCGCCGCTGGCCATCCCACGATACTCGGCCTCAGCACTAGACCAAGACACCACCTTTTGTTTCATGCTTGAGTGTGATTGATCATATTTTTAGTTTCTTTATTGCTATTAGTTATTAGTTACGATTTTTTATTGATGTGGTGATTGTTGAGATTTTTATTGTTATTAGTAACATTTATTATAACATTTAAAACTCTAGAAACCTTAAAAAGACAAAAAAGAAAGAGAAGACATTGCTCAAAGTTTAAAAAATCTTTGGATTAATATGTTGATATTTATATCAAGCTTAATGAATAGTAATTTATCATCTTTAAAGATAACCAAGCATCATTGTGGCTCGTAAGTGTTACGGCATGACTAAGAAAACAATATAAGCCTACTCGGTGTAACGATTGGGCATCCCATTGTCACACAGGTGTAGGTCCCAATGTTAGTTAGCTTCTACACCAATTTGAAGTGCTGATAATTGACATTGAGAGTGAAGGCTGCTACACCAATGGTGGTGGCGATGGGGGAGGTGATTCCTTTGGAGACGGAGATGACGACGAGGAGTCTGGTGATGGTGGTGAAGAGTGATCCGGGGACAGAGCACTATCAGAAGACATTATTCGTCTCTTGATCAACCTCCGGCCAAGTACCACTTCACCTCTCCCGTAACTGCTCGCCTCAATGATTGAAGACCCCCTAAAACAATTTGAAAGCAATAATAATTAATTAACACTAGGTTATAATTTGCAAATTATAATCAAATCTAAATGCATGCGTGCATATATAAAGAATAAGAGAAATTGAAAATGTGTAACGTTTGCTTAATGTACATGTAACATGTGCTACCAAGTAGACATAACAACATTAATCTCCCCTCTAGGACCTCCAGGACCCCATCTGTAGTTTTTAGTTTAATTGATCGAAAGATTATTATTATTTTTATTATTTTCGAATTTAAAAAAATTTGATCGGAGAAGAAGATATGCAGTAACGAAATAATTAAGGTACCTGGTGATCAATGGAAAGAAGATAGGGTAGGAGGGTTTCTGAAAGGAAAGAGAAAGGGAGGAGCACTCTAGTGTGTCCTTGCCATTATGGCCTCCTACAAAGGAGGGACCAAACCTTAGCTCTCTCTCTAAACCTCTGTTTTTGTCTCGGCCACCCCTAACTTAGATTGTGTTGGTTATTTCTTTTACCAGTTCCTCTGTCTCATATTGGCACTTCGCTGGAGCCTCCCCCATTTAATTTGCTTCACATTGTTATTGGCTCACAAGCAACAAATGTTGTCTTCAAATTTAGACTTTGCTTCCACCTTGGGCGCTTCTCTTCACACTTGGACGCAAATCACATCACATCCTATTGGTTTGGGCACACTAACCAACTTCCATAACCTAGCTACTACCAGCACCAAGAATATGAAGGTTCCAAGAATAGCAACCAACGAGCAGTTATCCCCTTTCTGGTACAAAATCCGTTAATTAATCTTGTAATTCTCGAGATATTTATCATATATTCGCCATTCTTTTTTCAAATTAAAAGGATAAATAACATCATGTTCTTTATTGTTGGGATGAAATCGATCGTTTGTCATGTATAAATTATCATTACAAGATGTTTAGTATGTTTTCTGATGTGACCAAAATTTCCATAATTGATTTGTTTTCTGATGTGAATCTTGGCGGTGTTTAAACTTGATTTAAGAAATGAAATATTTCAGCATTCAACAGTACATAGCTCTGAGCAAAAGGAAATATTCAGCATTCAACATTCACCATTTTCCGATCAAATTTCCATGGTCTGCATCATACAGGCAGCCAAAGATTATGACCTCAAACAAGTTTCAAATAAGAACTTCGTCAGGAGTTTGAGAAGAAGTTCGGAATTAAACTTGCAAACAATCTCATCCTAAAATACAAAATCCAGTTTGCTAGCTTGGCTTAGGCAGTAGGATCCACAGAAAAGAGGCTGCTCATGTATGATTAATGCACGCGTACAAGGCTGTTCACATATGGAAGGTACCTCACGTATCCATCATCAGTCCTGGTTCCACTTCTTAGCACTTCAGCCTTCCCTGCTTTCACATCATAGGCAATCAGTATCCTTCCAATATTAACTACCACCACATCACTATTGACGCAAGCCAGAGCCCTCATCTTCTCAGTAAATTCGAGGAAAAAATCACCATCAAGAGAAATACTATGCTTCAGATTCATGTCCATATCACCATAGATGTCCAGGTTGCACTCATAGCCCTTTCGATGAGGCAGAATGTAACAGAGCTCCCCGTGCATCTCTGCCAAAGCACCATGTGGTCCGCTGCCGAGAGGGAGTGCCAGAATACCATATTGCTCCTCATTCAAATCAAAAGCCAAAATGTCCCCAGCAGAAGTTTCCCAGAAGGCTACACCCTTCATAAAGAGCCCATCTCCATTCAGCTTCGAAGCATCCAGCTCACAGCATTCTGTGTCAGCAAGTCTCCATGAGGATGACCTCGAAGAGAATATTTCGAAACAGATAACCGGATGATCAGTTAGAGAGAAAGCACAAATAAGTTGATAATGTGCTGCAAAGTTCAGGACAGAAGGTTCAAAGGCTAGAGCTAGGGCTGGTTCAGGGCCATGATACAAGTTTGACTTGGGAAGCGTTCTCCATTCCCTGGTTGCCGGGTTGCAAATATAGTAGGTATTTTCTCCATTGCAGCTTTGGCAGCAGAGCAGACCATTGCAACTGGTTCTGACAGTAACTGGTTCAGGCAAGAAACTGAGGGAAGGACTGGGAACCCCGTAAGCATCACCATTAAGAGACACGAAGAAAGGTGCATCACCAGGGAGTTGACAAAACAGACCTGAGATGTCCCGGAAGTGATGAGATTGCGGGTGAATGAAAAAAGGACTGGTAATCAACTCATCCCACTCTTTGCTAACAGCTCTGAACCTGAAAAGTGATTTGGCAGGAAGGAAAGGAAGAACATGCTCTGTTACAACTTCTTCGATCTCTATGTTCTGCTTGAACCTTTTGGATCCAGGAAATTCAGAATAGTCAACAACAAGAGCAATCCTTTTTCTGTCATTTGGAGATCCGTCAAACTGCAATAGAAAAACAAAAACAAAAATTTGGTCAGAGGAAAAGCAGATTACTGATGAAGAAATGATAAAAATATTAGTAGAGAGAGAGACAAGGGGAGCAAAATGGTTTCCAACACGTAGAACTTCAAGCAAAATGATTATCAATACTGCACAAATAACAGATGCACCGCCAAGCAAATGAAAGGAAAATCTGCCAAAAATAATTGAAACGTCGAGTCACATAAACTCATCTGGTGACCCTCTTTTACATGAATGACTCTTTTTATAATTTTCTATTGGGAACACAATGCAGAGAAGCATAAACAACCTGTTCAGCGTAATTCTTGAGGGTCTGGAGATACCCATTGGAGCTCTCTTGGAGCTCACAGAACAATACCAAATAAGCCAAACTACCAACAATTATCAACCATCCATTTATTTTATTAAGTACAAATTAAAAATCTACCAATGGCATACCACATCATAGCCATCCACAACCTTCACCTCATGAACCGGAGATGGTGGATATTCTTGTCCACTGTCATCAGATAGATCACCTTCTTCAGAATTCCCAGTACTATGCTCCTTACTGTCCTCAGAAGTCACCATTTCTGTCTAAAAAGAGACATAACAAAATCAAATTTCAAATTTCAAAGAATTAGATCATTCAATTGCGGTTGCTTGGTGCAAAATAAATTAACCAAACTACATAACAAAATGAGAACTTAACGAAATCGACGAAGATTTAAATGTTTACTGCTCTGTTGATTGCTTCAGTAAGGTATGGAGAATTAGAAATGAAAATTTTGATATCTTAATTTCCATAATTTACGATCTTGAATGAAAAGAAACAAAAACCCTATAAAGAACAATCCAAAATGGGTTTTTTTTATTTCTTCGTAAAATGGGTCATTTCCGAAAATCTAATTCAAACCCAAAATCCATTAGGAGAGAAGAAACAAAAGCCCCATCAGTAACATCCAAAGTGGGTTTCTTGTTTTCTTGGTACAAGTTGGCAATTTTTTCAAAAATAAAATTCAAACCCAAAACACAATGACAATCTCTTAGAGACCGAGTTTTCCTTCTTTTTCCTTGGCTTTCTCAGTAACCAAACAAACCAAAATGGTAATAGAAATAAGAAACTTGAAAGAAAAAAAAAAGAAACAGAACGAAAACAGAGAGCGGTCTCTCAAGAAACCCAAAACATACAAACCTCATAAAACAGAGAAATTGACACTCTTAGAAAACCCATTCATGAAAGTGAAACGAAATGCATTATAGATTCAAGAGTGTTTGACAAGAAAAGGAAAAAAGAACAGAGAAGCACTCTGCCGATGGGTTGGGTTTTGCATTTCCAATAAAAGAAGCAATGTGCGTATCGGCAATTTCGAAACACTTAAAAAAAACCCCTGAAAAATAAAACTACGAGAAGCTTACCGTCGTAGCCCTAAGAGAGCGCCGGAGATCAAACGCTGCGTTGAACTTGAAAACGAGAGAGCGCGCGCGCGAGAGAGAGAGAGAGGCTCTGTGTTTGAGAGCAGTTAAAATGGCGTACGTAGTACTTTACTCCTCTGCACATAAATTGGGCTTTATATCGGCTTCCAATGGTGTTTGAACACGTGGCTGACTTATATTGGCCTAGCTGAGAATAGTTCGCAATGTGGATATCAAGGGTGACGTGAGCTACAAGTTTATTTATACAAGGGGCATGAAATTTGGACATAGGACATCGGATGTAAGAATAAGGGTTTAGGGACAAATTCTTTTCTTTTTGCTTATCTTGAAGAAGTAAGGGATTTGTGACTCAAGTGGTTAAGAATATTGGGAAATAGCGGTATATACCCCCCATTTTATAATCTCAATTAAAAATACCCACCCCCCCCCCCCCCAAATTTTTTTAGAACTAACACCTATAAATATAAAATTATTGTACACTTATTGCTTAGCTAACACTTTTTCTGAAAATCACCTCTCGCGAATCAGCTCTCTCTTTGGCTCCATCTCTCAGTCTCCACTCTCTGGTCACTGAGCTCTCACTCTGTCGTCGCTCGTGGCTGAGCTCTGACGCTCTCAATCTCTGGTCGCTGAGGTCTCACTCTCTCTTCTCTCTTCCTCTCCCAGCGGAATCCGTTAATTGAAGATCAATGCCATCGATTACCTGAACCAGGTACTGTTCATCGGCATTTTCTTACGGCTTAGGGTTTATGGGTTTGTATGAAAATCGTTTATGGGTTTGTTTGAAATTGGTTTAGGGCTTTCTCTGAAATTGGTTTAGTGAGTTCTCTGAAATGGGTATAGGGTTTAGGGGTTTTTCAGAAATTGGTTTAGGGGTTTCACTGAAATTGGTTTAGGTCTGAAATTTGTGATTCCGATGATTCATTGTATTTACGGCAGTGAAACAAACACGTCATTGATAAGTTTAGGGCTTGCATATTGGATATGGATAAGTTATCTTTGTTTTTCATATGCTGTTGTGATTATTTGGAATTTCAGTTTGGGGATGAATATTGAATGTGTAAACAAAGGGCAAACAACCATATGCGGGGATGTATATTAGTTTTTGGTGCACAATGGGCTAGTTTAGAAGTTACAGTACCTGCAGATGTGTTGCTTGTGCTATCTTTTAAATGGATTTGAAGAGCCTATACTGAAATAGCTTCTCCTTCCCATTTCCCTTCTCATTCGGGAAGCATTTTCGTGTTAGACCTTTGGTTTATCAGTCACTTATTTGTTCAAACAATATTGGATGTAACTAGTGTTTCGTATCTAATTGTAGAAACTAATTTGCAGGTTTCTAGTGAGCAGAAGTCAGCATAACTTGATCTTTTGGAGAATATTGTAAAGAATAGCGGACGGGACTACATAAAATATTTTGTTGTCAGACTCCCTGAGGTTAGATTTCTGTTTTTTGTGATGCCTCTCATTTCTCAGCATGCTTTTTGTGGTTACGTAACGCAGCTTGTTGATTTATTGACATGTAACAATGTCTGAATCAACCTGGAATACACAACATATTTAGTTTGAGGTTTAAATAATGGCAATTGGGATTAAATTATCTTTGATATCCACACTGTTCACTGCTTACGAATTACATTGTTTCTTTAAAATAAAATGATGTTTTTCTGCACAATGTGTCATTATTACCCCCTTGTGTCAAATCCGACGATAGGCTTCACTTCACTTCACTCCGTAGTTACTTTGTAGTCAAAAGTTTTTCCCATTTTTTGCACTTGTAGGTGTATGAAATGGGAAAAACTTTTGTAGGAAGCCTTATGAAGATAAAATATAAGAGAAGGTCGTGGGAAAATATAAGAGCACGGCTTGTGGACAGAAAATATAACATAAGGAAATTGGAAAATATAAGAGAAGGAAATGGGAAAATATAAGAGCAAGACTTTGGAGATAAAAGATAAGGGTTGAAGGTACAATGAATGTGTATTTTTTCTGTCATGGGCCATTGGTGAACAAACATGAAATGCATATAAAGTTCTATTGGGGCTGTATTGTTGGTTTTTCACTGATATATCTAGTGCATATTGCCATGAGATGCATCTGTATTGCGTGTTTATTGCTTGTAATTGTGTATATTTAAAAGGCTTGAAATTATTCGTATAATGGTGTTGTGTAGGGAAATATGGTGTCGAAAGCAAAGTTGATGATTGCTGCGGATGAAAAAATCCAGGGAAAGGCATTGACCCTTTCCCATACAAAAACAGCGATCTGTACAATTAAGGACAAATTTAGTGAGCAACAGTTAGAAAGGTTGAAGGACAGTTGTTTTGGCCATTTGTTAGTAATTGAGGACCTGAAGTGGACAACACAAATTATCCATGGCTTGTTGTTGAGAAAGGCAGACCCGAGGACAGTTTCTCAAGTCAACGGGATCAAATTCATCGTTGGCAACAAGGTCATACAGTTCACAGCGCAGCAGTTTTGCGTCATCACAGGGCTGCAGTTTGGAAAACTTCCCTTCATTCCGACTGCAACTAATGACAACTGCTCATTGAAGAAGAAGTATTTCTGCAACAATAAAACGGTCAGCCTTTCCGAACTCGAACAAGCCTTCATCGACTGCAGTGATGAGGAGGACGTCTTCAAGTTTGGGCTGTTATACTTCGCTGTTTTTGTGCTGTTGGGCAGTGAAAAGCATGTCAACATTGACATGCGCTACTTGAAATTGGCCGAAGATGTTGAAGAATTCCAGAAGTATCCGTGGGGTGCTGTGTCATATGCGAAGACAAATTCGTCATTGTTGAGGGCACTGTGCGCAGAGTACCAGCGAGTCAAAGTGCCCCAGAAAGCCTTAAAAACCAAAAAATCAGCAAAGCAATCGAAGACAATGGCAAGTGGTAGACCAAGGGAGTACCACATAAAAGGATTTGGCTTTGCACTTCAGGTGAGGAAATATCCGTTTATGTATAAGTTCCATTTACTTTGTTTACAGTGATTGATATATATTTCTTGAAAACAGATATGGGCTTTTGAGGTGTTTCCAGCATTCGCTGCATTGCATATCGTTGTGCGCGAACATAATGCCCAAGTCCCTCGTATACTACAATGGAGAATCAATAGTTTGCCTCGTTTTCACGAAGTAATGAGCCAAGTCTTTGAAAATGCAGAGGTTAGTTCTGTTTATAATACTAATGTTATGCTTCTGATTCAAATTATAGGTTTAATAATATGTTTTTTGTCTCTCTAAATTGCAGGTTGATGTGCAACCTCTTCCGCCCATCTTGTAATTGAGAAGCAGCAGCCGTATTGGAGTTGGGGTGACGATGTTGACGAGACTGAAGAAGTTGTTGAGTTGTGTGGCGATGACGAAGAACCAAAAACCACCACTTCTGCCTCTATGCAAGAAAAAGACGACGACATTGCTGAAATTGCTAGCCGTCCATCGTCTTCTAAGGCAAGCATTACATTTTTTCGAATATATATGTCATCATACAATAGGAAAAAAACTGCTGTTGATGGGAAATATTTTCGAAAGATTGTAACATTTGCATTATAACTTAATGCAGGGTAAAGTCGCGTCCACTGATTTACGCACGTTGAAGCGTGAGTTTGAAAGGACAAAGGATGAATTGGCCAAAGTAGCCGCTTCGAATCGAGGACTTCGCACGAGAGTGCATCAGTTGGAAGAAAATGTACGGATGGAGTCCTTGAAACGTGAAACAGAGGCTGCAAAATATAAAAAGTCAGTGGAGGATTTTTCCAAGACCCTAGCTTCCATGGAACAGTATTTCAAGGGGGAGATAGAGCAGCTGAAAAAAAAAATAGTGGGTTGAATGAGGGTGGGGAAGGACATGAGGACCTCCGTAGTCCTCATATGAATGAAGGACCATTACATGACTATGGTACTCCGCATATACAACCGGCAGCAATGGAAACAAAAAGCCCCGGTCATGGAGCCGAACCATCCGCAGCCTTGGTAGTCGAAGAGGCACAAATGGTCACTTCCGTTCCTCACTTAGAAGTGCATGAAGCAGCTGACCATGCACTTCTTGAGAAGCTGCCTACCCCGGAAGATGTGGCCGGGTGTGACGAAATCTGCAAAAGAATGATGTTTTTGTTAGAAGGTTGGAAAATAAGTGATAGTATGGCATCGGGAGGTCCGATCAATCCTCCAAGTATACTGAAAGTGAGTATGGCTGGTGATGGAGAAGGGTCTAAAAGTGTTGAAACAAAAGAAGAGAAAGGTAAAGGCTGTAGACAGAAGCGTCCGTCCCACACTTTGTGTAGTCCATTTACTGATCCGTTGAGGAAGAAGAGGACGATGAGTGTGTCGGATGCGACTGAAACCCCGCCATGTTTTGATCCATCAAAACCCCTTCCCATTGAAGATGTGAAGGCAGTAATGGAGTTTTGCATTGGCTGGAAAAATGAGATCAGGTTAGGATTCTTTACCTTCAAAATCCAATGTTCATGTTATGCTAGTATGTGCTGATATAGAAATGAGAGAATTACCAAGTTCGCTTTAATATACATGTGTATATTTGTGATGAACAAAATTCAGACTTTGTTAAAGGAAAAAAATATTGACTGCTGCTGTTAAATGTATTTTGTTAAATATAGGTACTAAGAAATTTTGAATTGTAGTTTATTATTATAACATTTAGACTCAAAAGAAGACAATAAAAGAGATTTAGAAGGGGTTGTAATAGCGGCTCCTTCCGCCCATGGCATCTGGTCTTCTCCTCCATGTTATGTTCCTCATGTTCCTCGACTCTGCTAGTGTCTTTCCTCAGTGATATTAATGCAGTCGAGGATCTGGAACATTTGGATGGAGGGCAATCGAAGATTTTGTCACGGTCAGTTAGGAGTAAGGGCTGAGGAGTTATGGGATAGAGTTAAATTCCGGGCCTTCTCTTTGGGCATCGGGTTCTAGGCAGTTCAAGGATTATCATTACTCTATAATCTTGAGAGACATGGCTGCTGTCTTAAGATGATGTTACCTAAAGTCTTGTTTTCTTCCTATAGTTTTATCTTCAGTCATAGCTGCATAGATTTTCTTCAGTTGTTCTGGAGTTTTCCTTTTCATTGTTTAATCGAGGTTTTTTCCTCTTGATTATCAATAAAACGTTTCTATTCATAAAAAAAAAATATTAATGCAGTGGAGGATGTTTTTAAAGTGTATATGGCAGTTACCTCTTGGATTATGGTTATGTGTTCAAAGAGTTTCTTAATCTAAAACAAATTATTAGCTCGAACAAAGAATTCAACTTATGGTCACATTTGAAGTGAAGAAAAACACAGTTGAAATAGAAGACAAATACAATTGCTTGGTTGTCGTTACAATTTGAAGGCCGAGAAACAAATAGAGATAAGTAGTTTACCTAAGAATACTCAATTGTAGCCGGACTGTAGCCAGATTTCAACTTATGCCCGTAGGGCCTCTGCATGACGGCCATGTTATTGATTGCTCACGGCCCAATGTGCTTATAGTATAATTTTACAGCATGTATACGACTATTATTTTACAATATAAACGATTTGAAATGGGAATTTACGTTTGTGCCTAAGTTCTGAAAACTTTTATTTTCAATGGGACAATATTATTTTATATATGTTGTGAAAACTGTTACCACCTCAGTTCTGATGGGGAATTTACGTTTTTGTCTCTTGTAGTGCGGAGGTCCAGCTGGAATCATGTTCCGTCGGGGCTGATTTTTTCTACAAATTGATCGATGATACGGAATGGATTAGCTCAAGGGTAAGAATATACAAATCTCTACTTTATTACGAAACTTCAAATGTTTTCTAACCTTTATTAAGTGTATAGTTTTATGAAATTGTGCTGATATTATATACGTGAACTTTCAGCACTTGGACATGGCAACCTTTCTCTTCCGGAAAAGGCAACTCACGCATCCGTTGGTATTTGGAACTCAGTGGACAACGGCTGATTGTTGCTTGCAGGTCAACATGTTTCCATTTTACATTCACTGCTTCATTTGCTTTTGGTTGTCATTTTGTAATATGCCTTCATTTCAATGTGTGCAGCAATTTCTAGAGCCGGTCAAAGTGACTGGCAAGACACGTGGAGCGAAGAAGGCAGCTGCTTCAAAAATCAGTGAGCTTACACCCAGCAAGCTCAACAATATACATCACTATGTGCGCGGTACGTGGCAACACGGGTATGGCCAAGCTTGGACAAAAGTTAGGAAGGTGTATTTTCCATATAATCTGAAAGGGGCCCACTGGGTTGCAATCGAACTTGATTTCGTCAATCATACTGCAACTGTGTATGACTCGTACTCTGATTTTACCGCCAAGAAGAAGCTGGTTGGACTGCTTCGCCCTATTTCGGAGACGCTGGCACGAGTGCTGTTTGAAATGCAGTTTTATGAAGGTTCTGAGCTTGAAGAGGTTAAGCAAAGGGGGCTGCAGATGTCAAGCTTTACGCCATTCTCAGTTTGCACCATTGGAGATGTGCCACAACAACGAGATGGGTAAGGTTTGTCAATTTAGTCGAGTTTAGAAAATATTTGACAGAAATGCATTTCTAATTTCCCAACTTTTTGGCTTGACAGTGCGTCTTGCGGAATCATGACCGTAAAATTCTTGGAGCATCTCAGTGCTGGGATTTCGTTAACAACAATTGACCCTTTGAAGAGCAAATATTACAGACTGAAGCTTGCAATAGAGGGTTTAAGGGGGGAGGCTTATGTATGAGGTATATGGCTTCATGTCTGTGAATTTAGTTGACTGTGGACTTAGGACTTGGGAATTGACTGTGGTGATTAATTATGTCAGGAACATGGTGTATATGAAGATGCAGACGTGGATGGTTTGCTGGAAATTCCTGCCTTTTTGCTAGAGCTACTAGGTTTAGTTATTATGTGTAGCAACCCGGGTCTTTGGCCCTGCTGTATATTGTGAGGTGTTATATTGTACAGTCTAGAAGCAGTGGGTAATTGCCTTACATGGCACACACACTGTTTCGATTTTGAAGGTTACCTATTTTGTACACCTCCATATATAAATATTGTTGCTCTTTATGGATGCTTTTGTAGCCATTGTTCACATTTTCTGTCTGTGGTTTAGTTTGCAATTTATGTGATATAGGTGAATTTCATTTCCTGCTCTGGGAATCTGTTAGTGGACTTACTGAAGCATACAGCTTTCTTAAGATTTCTGAATTTAGTTTTGACTGAGTTCGTTTTAAATAATGTCCGCCGCAATTCTACTTTTCTGCGTAGCATTATGTTGTTATTGGAATTTGGAACCTCATACTGTGTTTGCTGATGTTAGCTGGAGCAGGATGAATGTCACAGGTCGTTTGGTATATTTTGGAATTGCTACAGTTTTTCATTACATGCCCTCTCTCAATTTTTTACTTTCCCCTTATGTACTAATTTTCCTTTACATCACTCTCTGTGAGACAAATTTTGCTTTCAATTTGTAGCAACGTATGTTACTTTTCCTTTTGGCACGATTACAAGCTAGGTTCCATTTCAGAAAAGCAGGTAAAACAGCTTTATTTTTAGACTACTTTAGACTCTCGCGTGTATTCCAATATTGAATTTCAGTCATGCTTTCTTGCAGGGTCTAAAAGAAATTGCGGAGTGTTTGTCTGGAACTTTGACGAAGTCAACTGATGCTATTGTGCAAGACGATATTGAAGGTCCAGCAATGAAACCGAGAAAGCTGCTGAGGTTTGAATAAGAACTCTTTTATCTAGTGTTTACATCAATCTTGAACATTGTAATGGAGCCAATCCGCTTCTATGCTTATGTGATGCTTTCTGCTGAGGTTCCCATTTATGCCATGCCTCTTTTTTCTTGTTTACTTTGTTTTTTTCTTGGGATCTTTTGGCTTGGCACTATGAACTGACTCGGTGGCAGTTACAAATTAACATAGGTCTTAATTCTGGAACTGGCATTCATAAACTCTATCTATGTACTTAACCCAGTTGTTTTTGCAGGTCGGTCTCAACCAAGTGTTGATTGCAATATTGTAAAGAAGATGACCATACACTGTTATTTTCTGTAGGCATACGTATGAGATGCCTTAGCTTTAATTGGTTAGGTTGTTCCAAGTTTTATGTACACAATCTCACAGTCACGGCCGAGTTGTTTTTCATTTCACTCTCTTCTCCATCACAATATACATCCAATAGGGTGGCAATATGCATACACTATCTATACAATACAAAGGCAATATGAAGCAATATACATGCAATATACATGCAATATACATGCAATATACATACAATATAACTACAATATTAAGTGAATATACATACGATACACACACATCCATTACAGACTACATTATACACATGCAAAACAAATCGCCACCAAAGCTTAACAATACTATCCCGCGAAGGGAAAACGAAGAAGCAGTAGAGCATTACATTAACAACAATAAATTTGGCTTACAAACGAAAAAAAACAAACCTTAATGGGAAATTGGAAAATGTGGATTTCAACCCAAAATAGGACTATGTAACTAAGCATTTCTTGCGAATTTCAGACAAGAACATTGGGAATTAGGAAAATAGGAAAATAGCAAAACTGCAAACTTGGAAAATGGGAAATAACGAAACTTGGAAAATTCAAAAATTGGAAATATAGAAGAAAAGGAAAATTGGAAAATCCGAAATACGGAAAAATGGAAACTTTGAAAAATGGAAAATTGGAAAATTGGAAAATTGGAAATAGGAAAAAAGGAAAGTAGGACATAGGATAAAAGGACACTTGGAAAATTGGAAAATTGGGTAATTGGAAAATAAAGCAACTTCCAAAATTGGAAATTGAAGAAAAGGAAACTTGGAAAATAGGAAACAGGAAAAAAAAGAAACTCTGAAAACATGAAAATTGGAAAATTGGAAAATTGGAAATAGGAAATAGAAAAAAAAGGACAGTTGGAAAATAGGCAAATTCGCAAATTGGAAATTTGAAAATTGGATAATTGGATAGTTGGATAATTGGAAAATTGGACTATTGGACTATTGGATACCGGGATAATTGAAAAATAGCAAATAAGGCAACTTGGAAAATAGCAAAATTGGAAAGAGACCAAAAGGAAAGTTAGCAAATTGGAAATAGGAAAAAAGGAAAGTAGGAAATAGGATAAAAGGACACTTGGAAAATTGGAAAATTGGGTAATTGGAAAATAAAGCAACTTCCAAAATTGGATAATTGAACAAAAGGAAACTTGAAAAATAGGAAAGGGAAAAAAAGAAACTCTGAAAACATGAAAATTGGAAATTTGGAAATTTGGAAATAGGAAATAGGAAATAGGAAAAAAGGACAGTTGGAAAATAGGCAAATTCGCAAATTGGAAATTTGAAAATTGGATAATTGGATAATTGGATAATTGGATAATTGGATAATTGGATAATTGGACTATTGGACTATTGGACTATTGGACTATTGGACTATTGGATACCTGGATAATTGAAAAATAGCAAATAAGGCAACTTGGAAAATAGCAAAATTGGAAATATACCAAAAGGAAAGTTAGAAAATTCGAAGATTTGAAAATTGGAAAAACGAAAAAAAGGAAACATTGAAAATAGGGCAATTGGAAAAAAGAAAATTGGTTCATTGAACAATTGGATAATTGGACAAAAACTGAGAATTGGATAAATGAAATAGGAAACAGGGACACATGGAAAATAGGAAAATTGGAAACGAATTGAAATTGTGGAAATGGGAAATAAGACAATTACCATATTGGACAATATTAGTTACTTTCTCAATTAGCCAAAGCATGCAACTTTTTTTCATTACATAATGGGAAAATAGGAACATTGAAAAATTGGAAAACAGGAAATAGAACAAAAGGAAAGTTGGGAAATATAAGGATGGATAACAATTGTCGTATCCGTGATATTTGAAATCAGGATTACTTTGAACGAAGTGCACTGTTTAGACAATGCCATTGACTTACGATATAATAGCCATATCAGACCAATATACATACACTATAGAGCCAATACTGGTACAATATATGGATGATACGATAGCAATAATTTTACAATATACATCCAATAGGGTGGCAATATTCATACACTATATATACAATACAAAGTCAATATTAAGCAATATACATACAATATAAGAGCAATAGTAAGTTTATCTACATACAATACACACACATCCATTAGAGATTACATTTCACAGATGCAAAACAAATCGCCCCCGAACCTTAACAATAGTATCCCGCGAAGGGAAAACCAAGCCAACAACGGATCCATGTACTGGGCTCAGATGAACTCAAGCAGCACTCACCCTTACTACAGCTCCATCAAAAGATCCATGTCTTTGTCCTTTCTCCTCGCTGCATGCACCAGACTATGATGAGCCATTCCCTCAGCACCCGTATTCAGCACCTCCCACACACCAGCTACATCAATTTCACTCCAATTGTAGTTTGGTGAGATGACCGAAGCATAATCTCGGAACATTTCGAAGCCGTTGTTGAAACAGTCAACCATTTCATGGTTATATTCTTCAGATTTTGTGAATTTTTCGACGGCATCTTTCTTTCGCTCTTCCAATTTCAACTTCAACGACTCTAACTTTTTGCTCCGAGTTTTTGCTTTTAGAGTTTGCTTAACTTCTCCAGCAAATGCTTTGTTCAACTTGTTGGCCAAGTTTCCCATAACTTGGCCATGAATATCGCATTTGCTCTCCCACCAATCTGTTGCCTTTGACAAATATTGGAGGTCGTGCTTCACGGCAGAGATTTTGTCAAGCGGATCACTGCTCTCGTCCTCACTTCCAGATGAAGTGGGATCATGATTCGGAGTCAGCGGTGGAGATGGGAATGGCACATGCCAGGGCAGGTCCCCCGGGTAACTGACTTGGTCGTTTGGAGGCCGTACATCCGACATGTTGACGTATTGAAGTATTGAAGTATTGAAGTATTGGAGTATTGAAGTACTACAATTCACAGCTGCCGACTGCAACAAAACAAATAAACGTAGATTCTGTGTCAAGTTGTAAACGACAATATGGTTAGCTTTAGTGGACAATGTTTGGCTTTCAGTAAGACTGATATGAAGTACTGATATGAATGTGGAGAATGTTTGCCTTTGAGTAAGACTGATATGAATGTTTGCCTTTGCCTTTGAGTCAGACTGATATGAATGTTTACCTTCGCCGTTAATTAAGCTGCCTATGTTGCAGTTATATATAGGAAGGTTCATATATTGGGTATGTAGTTGGTGCATTAAATTGATGGGATTGCAACCTACACCATTAACTCCTTGGCTGTAATTTACAGCAGTACAGCATTACATTAACAACAATAAAATTGGCTTAGAAACGAAAAAAAGCAAACCTTAATGGGAAATTGGAAAATTGGAAATAGAACAAAAGGAAAATTGGAAAATTGGGAAATCGGAAATACGAAAAAATGGAAACTTGGAAATAGGAAAAAACGAAAATTGGAAAGAGGAAAGTAGGAAAGTAGGAAATAGGAGAAAAGGACACTTGGAAAAATGGAAAAAAGAAAAAAGGACACTTGGAAAATAGGAAAATAGGAAATTGGAAAATTGGGTAATTGGAAAATAAAGCAACTTGGAAAATTGTTCAAATTCGAAATTCGAAATTGAACAAAAGGAAACTTGGAAAATAGGAAAAAAGGAAAAAAAAAGAAACTCTGAAAACATGAAAATTGGAAAAATGGAAAATTGGAAATACGAAAAAGGAAATAGGAAATAGGAAAAAGGATAGTTGGAAAATGGGCAAATTCGCAAATTGGAAAATTGAAAATTGGATAATTGGAAAATGGGATAATTGGATAATTGGATAATTGAAAAATAGCAAATAAGGCAACTTGGAAAATAGCAAAATTGGAAATAGAACAAAAGGAGAGTTAGCAAATTGGAAAATTGGAAAAAATGGAAAAAGGAAAAAAAGGAAACTTACAAAATACGCCAATTGGAAAAAAGAAAATTGGTTAATAGAACAATTGGATAATTGGACAAAAACTGATAATTGGATAAATGGAAATAGGAAACAGGGACACATGGAAAATAGGAAAATTGGAAACGAATTGAAATTGTGGAAATGGGAAATAAGACAATTACCATATTGGAGAATTTGAATAACTTTCTCAATTACGCAAAGTATGCAACTTTGTTTAATTACATAATGGGCAAATAGGAACATTGAAAATTTGGAAAACTGGAAATAGGAACAAAAGGAAACTTGGGAAATTGCAAAATAGGATAAAATTGGCACAACAAATTAAAAATTGGATAATTGGATAATTGCATAATTGGATGACAGATGGAAAATAGGAAAATATGAAAAATGGAAAAATGGAAACGAATTGAGATTGCTGAAATCAGAAATAAGACAATAACCATATTGGTCAATTTGAATGAGTTGATCAATTAGGCAAATAGGCAAATCCCTTATTTGAATTACATAATGGGAAAATGACCAAGTTCGGAACATCCAAAATAGAAATATATGAAAAAAAGGCATACAGTGAACTGGGTCATAACTCCCGCCCAATACTATCCCGCCTAAGACTCCCGCCCAATACTATCCCGCCTAAGACTCCCGCCAAGCCCTCCCGCCAATGACTCCCCCTAATCCCTCCCGCCACTAACTGTCTCTGTTACTCCAGGTCATTAAAACCTGCCTATATTAATCAACCCAGCTGTTTGAAATGAAAGCTTCCATCACATTAACTCCTGCTTGCAGCCATTACCTTCCTCACTGATTTCACTCACATCGCATTTAGTCCCCCTTTTTTCCAATGAAGTCATACACCAGCCTACATTAAATATCCAAGACCATGGACCATAACCTCACACCAAACCCAACGCTTTCAATTACTGAAGGAGGGGAGACTGAAACAGAAGGCAACTCACCCAATTCACTCACTGCAGACTTGGTCCATGGCATGCAGCAATGTCGAGGCAATACCATGTTTTGGAAAAATCTCCATGCAGACATAGTATCAAAAATTGTGGAGGGCCAAGCTAGATGTGATGTCATAAAAAAGCGCACAATTCGCTCTCGTTATCATGCCCGCATGCATCTCCAACATATAAAGGCAATCAAAGCAAAAATTGAAATTGCCCAATCCACTGCAATTATGGTATTCAAGGAATCAGAAGAAATGGCCAAGTTGAAGCAACAACACGTGGAAAGGGGATTTGAACTATTTCGTAAGTTTGTAAAAATAGTGGATCCGGCAGGAAACTGGGCGAACATCACTGTGGCCGGGGTCATGAATTTCATGGGTCGTGGTCGCCGCACTTGAAGAGTATGCAAACTTCGAATTTGTCAACAGCAGGGAAATGGAACTATGAGGTGGCCTCTTTTTGTATTATGTAACCATGGGGTGGCCTGTTGTTGTATTATATAAGTTGGGAAATAGGATTTTATGGAACCATCGGGTGGCCTGTTGTTGTATGTTGTTGTATTATGTAAGTTTGGAAATAGGATTTTATGGAACCATGGGGTGGCCTGTTGTTGTATTATGTAAGTTTGGAAATAGGATTTTATGGAATGATCATGCCTCTTTTTGTTTTTGTGCGTATACAGTTTATCGGTGTCCAGTTCAGTGGCGATATAAGAGCAATAAATATACAATAAACATGTGTATAATGGCAATATTATGTCAATAAGAGTACAATACAGAGGTGATACAGTTACAATATGATCGTATTACAGTACGTACTGCATCAGAATGTTTTTCAAATTATTTGGTCCTAAAAAATTCAACAAAAAAATTATTAAGTAATTACAACCTGGAAAAAGGATGAAGTATACATCCCTTAAAAGACATGGCCTACATTACAGACCTTCAAAATGAACTCTATATATATAATGCATGCCTTGTACCACCATCACATCCCCCCCTAAATTACAGAAACATGACACCCCAAAACCTCATGCTCCTTCCTCTTTCAACCCCTAAATTATCCATTGGATGCCCAATACTAGATCACTGCTTGGGGGGTGGGATACCCTGCAACTTCATAACAGAATTGGTAGGGGAGAGTGGTTCCGGGAAGACGCAGCTTTGTCTCCAACTTACGGTACGAGCTCAGCTCCCACCCTCACATGGCGGACTAGGGGGCTCCTCCATCTACATATTCACAGAATTTAGCTTCTCATTTCGTCGATTGCAACAACTAGGCAACCTTTATCATGCATCATACCCCAACTTAATAGGGTTGGAGCCATTGGAAGACATATATGTTCGTGGTGTTCATGATGCTAAAGAACTCATCAATGTCCTTGGAGACATAGAAGCATTTATTGCCATTGATCACACCCGCCTACCTGTCAAACTCATTGTCATTGATTCCATTGCTGCATTGTTCCGATCACAGTATCAGACAACACCAGCAGATTTGAAAAGGCGGTCTGAAATGTTCTTCAACATATCTGCGACATTGAAGGGTTTAGCAAATAAGTTTGGGTTGGCGGTGGTTGTCACCAACCAAGTGGTGGATTTTATTGGGCCACATGATGGAGTGAATGGGGTGAGGTTGGGAAACTTGGAGTCCCTGAACACATCAGGCAGACGGGTGAGTCCAGCTTTGGGACTGGCTTGGGCACATTGCATAAATTCAAGAGTGTTCTTGGCAAGACATGAGCAATCTATTGGGGTTAACATTCGTAATGCTCCTTCAAGAACTATATGTAGTCAAACACATAGGACATTTCACCTTCTATTTGCCCCACATCTAGCCTATGCATCCGCCGAATTTGTAATCAGAAAAGAAGGTTTAGTCGGAGTATCAGGGTAACTGTGTAATAAAGGAATTGTAAGAACTTTAATGTTTTGGAACCTTTTGGAATTACATTCCAGACCCTTTAATTTCGCACTCAAATTATAATAGCAATCTGGAAGCAATACCAGTACAATAAAAGTACAATAAAGGTACAATAAAATAGCAATCTGGAAGCAATACAGCATGCTGTAGCACTGCAACCCAAATTATGCAAATTTAAAAAATTCCCATTCAACATAACACGAAACCCACCACAAATAAAAGTAAAGTTTACATGACCTACCAAAGCAACACAAATCATATTGTCTAAGATACATTGCGCAATGGAATATTGTTTTTACAGGTGCTTTTATTGTGGCCTCCGGAACCACACCTTGAGCACTTTCTTCTAATGGTGCCCTCTCCGTGCGAGGGAATTCTTAACTTCTTTCGTCTGCCTGGCATGACCCTTGCCATGGGAGGCAGCACAACTTGACTTCGAACATCTTCAGGAATATCCCACCTTCCGTGAGGCTGTACCGGGTAGATGCTATCCGAATAAGCATCCATCCAAGTTTTCCGAGTGTAATACCGAGAAGCCTTTGAGTATACATTTACTTTCAAGAAGCGGCAAACTGCAACTACATGCTTGCAAGGTAGCTGCTCAAGCTGAAACTTTCTACAACTACAACTGTTGTTCGTCAAATCTACAAGGCCGTCCATATAACCGTCCAAAACATTATACTGTGCATTATTTACTTTAACCACATTCATCCTTGCAGCATCCTCCAACCTGTTCCTCAACTTCTTCTCTCCAAAATTGGGGCACAATGTTGTTGTGCAATTCAAAGCCAAGTCACGACGTTCGGTGAACCATTTCACAAGGAGATTCATAATTTCCCCTATCAAATGAACCACTGGCATCATCCTTGCAAACCTAAGGACTGAGTTGATTGACTCCGCAATATTTGTTGTCATTACATTGTAGCGGCGTCCATCCATGTGAGCTCTAGACCACTTATGTAACCCTGCCTCTTCAAGATATTGAGCAACATGTTCCTTTCGCTTGATCTTGCGAAAATGACAATCAAATTCAGCAATGGAATAAGATTTCGCAGCCTTCTCAAAGTGCATAAGTATGTGATCATGCTTTTTCAACTTGCAAGTGCGTTTCATGTTCCCCTTCATATGATAAAAGCATATGCCATGTTGCGCCGTTGGAAAAACTTTGTTCCACACATTCTCTATGCTAACATTGCGATCAGAAATAATAACAAGATTGGGACACTCACCAATGGCTTCATGAAGTTTAGTGAAAAACCAATGCCATGATGCATCCGTCTCCAAATCCCCAATCCCAAAAGCAAGAGGATATATATTTCGATTACCATCAAATGCATTTGCTACAAACATAACACCCTTGTACTTGGATTTTAAATGAGTGGCATCCACGGCTATCACTGGGCGCATGGAAGAACGAAACCCTCTAATACATGCGCCAACCGCCATAAATAAATACACAAAGTGATTGTTCTCATCAGTATGGATGTGTGTTTTTGTGCCGGGATTCATACGCTCCAATTCATAGCAATAAGCTGGAAGGATATAATATGCCTCCTCCGCTGATCCTCTAATGGACAATAGAGCTAACTCCCTTGCTTTCCAAGCTTTCGAATAATGGATGCTGAAACCAAAGTTGTGTTTCACATCTCTCATAATGTCACTTGGTGTGTATATTGTCCGAGAATCCTTAAACTTCCTTTTAAATGAAGTGGCTACAAGTGCTGCAGTTGCTTGGCGATGGTTGTCACTTACAACCCTCAAATCACATTCATGGACAGTTGTACACCTCACAATCATGAAGCTGTTATCTCCAAATCTCGATGCTCGGACTCGCCATGGGCATGGACGTTGACAACAAACCACAAGCAACCTCTTAGTGCAAGACGATTGCACCTTAAATTCAAAGTGGCCTCTTAATGCCATCAACTGTAACTCCGTCAACAATGCTTTCTTAGTAGAGAAAATTTCCCCAACTTTAATTTTCGGATTCCAATCACTTCGCGAAAACCCCCCATCCAAATATGCTTCTCCATCATTTACACCGGCTTCATTGTACCGGTTCTGTTCACCTATTTCATTCGAATAATGTTCACGAATGGGTTCAGATTCTCCTCCTAAACGCATTATTGGCAGTTGGGCAGATGTGTTCAAGCAGCCCAAAATAGGAGGGGCAGAGTACACTGACACTTCATTTCTTTCAGTACCATTATCACCAACATGCATCTGATCCACCTCGCTAAAATCAATCATATCCATAAAATCTGTCCCTACTTCACCTCCCACATCAGTGCCATTTGTATTATTCCAAGTTACTTCATTGCTTTCAACAATGGCAACTGAAGAACGACCCATCCGACTACTATCTGTCGTGATATGCATAGTATCAATTACATCATTTCTCAGTCCTTTATCTTCTATACTCACGAGTAAGGGAGCTAGTTTTGAAGGTGTTACCTCAGAATTGTACTTCATAAAAAAATTTACATCATCATCGTCCTCAATCTTTATGTGCTTCCACTCATTCGAGGCCACCAAAACTGAGAATTTTAAGCTAACCTTGTCTTCGCTGCTGTTTGTATTACCAATCTGATGCACACGGTCCAACAGTTCAGCAAATTTGATGGTCCGTGGAACTATTAAGCCTTTTGACTCACCCCCTTCGTATTTGCACATCTTCTTCGAGGTGACCCATTTTCCATTGTAGCACACGAGAATAGCAATTGTCTCCATTTCAGACTATGACAAAACAACATTTCATTAACACAATATAACCACAATAACCATACAATACAATAGCAATATAACCACAATATAAAAACAATATAATAGCAATATAACATCAACATAACAGCAATACGACGGTGAAATAAGAGGAACGCAACAGCAGTACACCAGTAACACATCAGCAATCACACTATACAGATATACTACATCAAATGGAAAATCCCAAGTTTCAAGATTCACATATCCAGACCAATCTAAGTGCAATTGGTACAAACCCAGATGACTGAGCATGAATATTCAACAAAACCTAACCCAAAGCAATTAAAGCCAAAACGAATTTAACACAAACCCAAACAATCAAAATATAACCCATTTCACATAATCCCACTAATTTTAAGAAAATAACCATCAACACTACCTTTTCGAGGTCGGCAATCCACTAAAGCTTCAAGGTTGCAAGCAGCTATTCAGAAGACATACCTAAAGGGAGGGGTTTCGATTCCAAACAGAGAGCAAGAGACCGAATACAGGGAGAAAGAGAGAGAGAAAGAGCTGGGCTATGAGAAAGAGAGCAAAGAGAGAGACACAGAGTTGCGCTAGAGAGAGAGAGAGCCAAGAGAGAGAGAGCCAAGAGAGACATAGAGAGCTGCGTTAGACAGAAACCAAAGAGAAATAGAGTTGTGCCAGAGAGAGAGAGAGAGAGAGCTGAGTGACCTAAGAGAGAACAAACTTTCTGAACTTGTGAAAATTCAGCAATAAGTGTACAATATTTTTATATTTATAGGTGTTAGTTGTAAAAAAATTGGGGGGCGTGGGTATTTTTAATTGAGATTATAAAATGGGGGGTATATACCGCTATTTCCCTTTTTTTTTAAATATTTCTCATGTTCTCTCTTAATTTTTCTTCGTCTCCTCTCCCCTCTCTCCGATTGTTTCCTTCTCTTTCAGTTTCTCCCTCTGTTAATTTTTTCTCTTTCTATGTACACTATCAGCGGCAAGGAAGGTATTTGGGCATGGATAGCCATTACATAATGTAATTTACATCATAGGTTTTATTATCTATTTATTTAGATAAACTTTGTTGAAAACTATCATCAGTACGCGAGTCTTTGAGTTGTCATGAATTCATAGGTGTTGACAAAAAAAATCATGGGAAATATTTTCTTCTGGGGTCAATTTAATCTTGGTCTGGATTATGGGTATTGAGGTTTTATGATCAAGCCAAGATGAGTGATGGTGAGTCAAATCTGCCGACATGACCAAAAAAACTGTTTTAGTATGAAATAAGGTACAAGGGAGAATGAATGTCGCAAGTATTCATTTCTCTATATTAGTTTGAAAACTGTTTTATGACATTTTTTTTCTCCAGGAGTTGACAAAAATATTCTCTTTTTATAATAGTTTAACAGAACAAGGTTATTTATTAAAAATTAGGATGATAATACCTTGGAGAGCGACTTGTTTATAACTTTATATAATATAGCTTGGCAAGATTTATTAGATCTTAATATTCCATAGGCTTTCATGACCTTAATTTTTTTTAATACAAGCGATAATCTAAACTACAAGGGGATGGCAATTCTCACACACACAACCTACCAAGGTGCTATGGAGGTTCAAACTTGAGACCACTAATCTGCAAATCAAGGTTCTTTTCATGACCTTAAATAGGACAAGATGGATTCCACACACTAGTAGGTATGCATTTTAATATGATAGGAGTTAAAAAGAAAGTCGGATGTGTTAATTTGTTTTTATTTCTTCTTCCTTTTTGTTGTCAAGGGATTTGTTAATTTCTTTTTCTTTTTTTGGTCAAATTATGTGTTAATTTGGTTTTCCCTTGTTAAAGGATGTGTTTTTTTTATTTATAAAGTAATATTTTAAACTACTTTAATATACATGGGATCGAATTTGAGTACAAAGAGGTAAACACACTGCCTGGGCCAACTAGGCTAATCCACATATGCAAAGGATGTGTTAATTTCGCTGAGAACAATTGATTTACAATAGTAAGAATATATTTGAAGCTTTTGTATAAAAAAATAATAATAATAATAAAAGTATATTAATGGTTGATAAAAATATTCTCTTAATAATATAATAGATAGGTGGATATAAAATATTCACACAGTATGATTAATTATATTCTTTTATTAATAATGATTAAATTATATTTGGGAGATGCTGGGCTTTGGGTTATGATTAAGTAATACTCAATGAGCACAGGACAAACAAGAGCGATGGGTTGGAACTTTGGAGAGTTCAGTTTTAAATTTCTGTTCGCTTGCGTGTGATTAATTAATTTTTGTTTTATTTACTTTTTATGCTAATGCCCCTTCGTGTTTCAGTTATTTACCGAAATTGGTTAAGAGCATTTTTTTTTTTGGTCTGAACCATGAGGTGGCTCTGGATGGGCCCCAACTATGGGTGGCACCTTTAAGCCTTAACCACAACCCAGACTAATCCCCACTCACACCGGGTCGGCCCATAAGGGGTAAAGTGCTAGCCAAAGTGGTGACTCCGTACGGTTAAGAGCATTTTCAATGAGCTCTTAGCTTATTTATTTATTTACTATTATTATGAAAAATGAACTCATGAGGTAAGCTAATCTACGTGTAAGGCATTAGTTTCTTTCTCTCTTTAAAGTCTTCATGGTTGCCAATTGAGTCTATTTTAGTGAAAAAGGGTTTTGACTTACACATTAAATGTCTCAAGTTCGAATCTCCAATACATCATTGTTGTAGTTTAAACTATCACTTGTACTAAAATATAAATAAAAAAAGTTTTCGCGGCTTTTCAATAGAAGGTACTAATTTTTATAACTTTGGAGACTTATTACTACTAACTGGAAGTTTAAAAAGATAAAAAATTTCCTTGTAATTATTTCTAATGGCTTTCTATAGTAGTATTCTCTTTAGCTAGCTTGACATATTTATATTGCCTTGAAAGAGAATTAGGATATTCCTTTTGTCAACGTTGTTTTAGTTTTTTAGTCTTGGTCTAGTTTGTTCAATAAAGTTCAAAAACCTATGAATTTTATGTGTTATTTTTCTCTTATAATTCCAGAAACTTGGTTGAGTTTGTTGGGTGTTTGTAGTCTCTTTAGGAGAATCAAGCTGGTTAGCAACCGATTTTGTCCTTGATGTAATTGGATTAGATTCAGGGAAACAATGGTGTTAGAAACGGGTTATAGAAAAGTTATTTTTTAGAGTGATCCTCTCTAGATCATTTCAGTTCTTTCGCTGGCTCAGGTCACTTGGGAAGTTTTATCCATATCCGCCATACTACTATTGGGATGGCTACTTTTACATTCTCTATCATTTGTACTCTTTTTTCTTGTTAATCTAATAAATTTCTATCACCTTTTTATCCAAAAATAAATATAAAAAAATGTCTCGGGTATTATTGGGTTATTGAGACTTGGAGAGAGATCCATGCTTCATAGGCATAACAACTCTCTCTCCTATTCTCCCTACTTATTTCCCCCTTTCTCATCTACTGGACCTAGGGTTTTAATTGTGGGGAGGTTATTTGTGACTAAATTTGTTTTGGATTTTGGTTTTTTTACCCAGATTTGCTTGGATCTGTGGTTTTGTTGGTTGGTTTTTGTTGTAGGTTGATGGGTTGTAATCTCAATGGTGTTCTTTGTCTCCAAGGCCACGACAACGATGGTAGTGGATATGTTGATTTTTGGTTATTGTTTGTTTGTAATTTTATTATTTTGTAAAAATTGCATTAATTCCTTGTGAGTTGAATGTTTTGTTTTCTAGTCTCTACTTGTATTTTATACTTGTGAATTGGTAGTCGTGTAATATAGGTGTTAATAATTTATCAAACAATCTTGCACTTTATATTATCATATTTGTATTGGATCTCTTGTGGCCCTCTGGTCCATGCTTCACATGGGATACCAGGGATAAGATTCTTTTCTTTCACCAATACCATTCTTTTCTTTAATACTAAATAAAGAACTATTAATTATGTATACACGATTCGGATTGAAAGCTAAGCAACACCTTTATTGGGGAAAAAAAAAAAAGGAATACCAAAACAAGGGTGTCTTTTGCTTTTATTCCAATAGGCCTCGTTTGGCACGCATGATGAATGGTATTTTAATCCAATTCTATGTTTGGTAATAAAAAAATGAAATTTGAATTGGATGAAAAATAATCCAGTCATAATCACATAATTTATATTTTTGCAAATGATGTTTTATTTTGTGCAAGGGCATCCTTTTTTTGGGGATCATTTTTTATTATTGTATAAGAGATAATGAGGGGAGAGAAGATCAAACTTAAGACATCGAGTGTAGGGTAAATATTTAAGGGTAAATATTTTTAACTACTTGAGTTAGAAATTATTTACTTTTTGAGACCAATTTTAATCACTTTGTATCTGTGTACTAGAGAAGATGACAATAATTGCCTTTTTTTTTTTTTTTTTTTTTTTCTTCTTTTGGGCTAAATGCCTTATTATTTTTAAGCTTTTACCCTTCGTTTGAATGAAGAAATTGAAAATTACATAGAATTCTAAAATGACGGAATTTCAATTTCTAGCAATTGAAGATTTCGATATTTGGATTTATGTATGTCGAATTTTGTAAATGGCACTATGGAAAATGTGAAATGACGCCTATTTTGATGGAAATTAAACTCGGGAATTTGATGCTCCAATTTCCACGATTTTTTCCACGCATCATTTAATAAATTCCGTGCTTAACTTGCCAAACAAGGGAATTATCAATTTATCCTCTTAAATTCCCGACTTTTAACTAAAATTCCGAGTTGTTTTCCCTCATCCAAACTGAGGGTGAGTTTCTGCAACTTCCTTATCACTTTTGGTAAACTAAGCACAAAACAAAAACAAAAAAACCAAAAAGAATATCTCAAGTCTGATTTAGTAACATTCAATTTTTACTTTTGGTGAAGAAATATGAGTTTTTTTTTTAATCAAAAAAGAAATGAATTAATTACTGAAATACCCCCACCTAGGACCCCAATTGGACGTAATCCCTAAACTAAAAAATCAACCAATTTAGCACCCAAATAATTAAAATGATCAATTTCACACCTGTCGTTAGATTTGAAATGATTTCATCTAATTCTCCGTTAATACTAAAGGTATATTTGTATTTTTGAATAAAATAAAAGTTAAATAAATAAAAAAAAACTTTTATAAAATTTATAATTAAACAAAAAAACCAGCCCCACCCTCTTTAGCACAACCCCATATCACCCCTTCCTCCTCCACCCGCAATTTCAGCCCCACCCTCTTCCACAACCTTCATGACTTGTCATCTTTAAGCCAATTAACTTTCTTGTCGCACTCGAAAATCTTACCCAGTTTATTTCTTGGGCCTTGGTAACTACCCATTTGAGGCAATCTGATTTCGTACTGATGGTGTAAAGCTTGACAACCTTCATTGGCTTTACCTCACAAATTGCAGCGTTGGACAAATTCCCTTTCATGGAACCCGATTCAAATATGTGCCATACCCAACAAAAACAACCCCAGATTCAGATCTGGGGTGTTGGTTTGTGGCTGTTGTGGCTTTTCCATCTGGACTCCGGGGGTGGGAACGTTCTGGCGGGCGTGGGTGTTGGGTGGGAGCGGCTGGTCGGTTTCTTTTTTATTTTGTTTCATTTTTCTATTTTCTAAATATTTTAGTCATGAATAATAATATTTAAAAAATCAAATAGTAAATTATGTGGACGACACGTGATTTTTTTGGATTGAAAAGTATATGAAATTCGAAAAATTTAATGGTAAGGATTAAATTGGCTGTTTTAATAAATTCAAGTGCTAAATTGACTGGCTTTTAGTTGGACGGGTTAAGTTCGATAAGGGTCATAGTTCGGGTAAAACGACTGAAAATCCAAAAGAAATATGAGTTTAAATATCGGACACTAAATACTGACATGTAGTATTCAATTTTTCAACTACCCAAAGTCGAAAATTGCTAAATATAAGAAATAAATAAATAAATAAGAGAGAGTTGCATGGACATCAAGTGAGTGGCAATTTAGTAGCTGTTGTGTTGGGCAAACTAAGGGCAGTTATGAAAGTCAGTTACATAACGCAGCAATGGCATTTAGTAATTAGTACGACTGATGAGCGGTTGAATATCTTTGTGGGACCCACCACACCAATTGACGGGCAAAGAGGAAAACGGCCGACAACACGTCGATAGTTGCATCCGTGCTGATGTGTTTCTTGTTTCATTAGTTCAATTCAATTTCAAAGTCGCAGTTGGACTGCTGCCGTTGTTTTGCTCATAATAGTCCTAAATAAGACAAGCAATAACAACAAACAAATTAAAACAACTATAACTTTATTCATTACTATTTAATTATTAGGAAATGTTGCAATAAATAATATCTGAATTTTTAGACTTGTGCCCGATTACCATCTGAATGTTTTGTTTTTATTATTAATTACTTAAATTTTATAAAGTGGTACAATTTATGTATCACGAAATCCTCATGTGAATGAATAACTTAATGATTACTGCATTATACAAAATGGTTTAGAGTTTAGTATAAAACGAAATTTGGAAGGAAATTTGGGCACTCTAAGCTCCAATTTTGGCTTCAGAATGATTGGCTGAGTATGAGTTTGGAGGGAAATCAATTTCAACAAGCCAGATGGACTAAATATCACTCTACGCGAAAGGCACATGATACATTTTAATGAAAAAATAAACGAAATTTGACGTAAGTGGTAAATTGTAGCATTTAAAATATCAAAGTAGTTAATGGTAAAAATTACGAACTTATGTGGTAATAAAAGTTTAAGAGACAAACAATTGCAACAAATAATTAAAAAATTCAATTGAAAATTCTAATTTTTGCTTCAAGTAAACAACTAATAATTGAAAAGGAAACAAAAACACATTCATCACCATCCGCCAACCGTTTTTGAATTAAAAAGTCTGAATTATTAATCCAATATATCTCAACCACCAGCAAAGCAACTCAATTTAATTCCATTTGGTTTTCCATCTCTACATAATTTGTCTTCCAAGTGAAAGTGGCAACCAGAAGCACCGTCATCATGACGGTAGTGGCGCACTGATGAGTGGATTCCTTATTCCCTGCCTACTACCAACGACAAACTGTCCCGTACACCCAACCTCATTATGAAAAAATAACTTTATTGTAATGGGATAACACTGTTTTACTATTCCGATCAATAACACAATGATATGTGAAAGAGTGAGCTCATATATCGTTGCATTATTGGACGGGGATAGCAAAAAGTATTATCCGTGTTACATGAGAGTTTTTATTCTCATTATGATTGCATATACTAGCATTTCCTCCTTGTAAATAAATCACAATTTAACATGTGTTAGTAGTAGTGAACTCATAATTCATATTTTGTGAAATCTTAACAATAATGATATGTTTACTTACCAATAATGAGTATGGAAAGATAGGGAATGATTCCAATTTCTGACTACCCCATGTTTACTAACACATAAGGAATGGAAAAACTATGTGAGTGCCATCTTCAAATTCCTAATCCTATACCCTCGAAATCATGAATCATATCAACTAAAGAGGGGTAATTAATCCAATTCTCATTCGTATTCTCCCTTACGACCCTCTAAAAATAAGCTTATTTTTAATGCTAAAAATAAAATTACAAAGCAAAACCTCTTGGGCACGCATGCCTAAAGAAGTCTAAAAGTAACCTTATAACTCTATAATTCCTATTTCTATGCTAATTCCATATGGTTAGTAAACAAATGATTTCTTCTCATGTCAATTCCTTACTTCCTCATTCCTAAATTCCCCAATTCATTACTTCCCGCATAATCATGATAAGTAAACATGTCATTAAAACGTAGTGCAATGTAAGAATGTTGGTCTCTTTTCATGTGAAGTAGGCCAACATATTGGTCTTCCCTCTAGAAAAAGAGGAACTAAACATGTGTTGGCCTCACTTATGGAGGTGAATGACTCTTGATGACGGATGCTCTCATTCTAGTACACGTCTTGCAAAAGGGTATAATTTAAGGGACGACGGATGCTCTCATTCTAGAAAACTGCATATAATATGTTTTCTTTTAGATGTTGTCACTTAACCAACTTTGCAAATGGTAAATTTGTAATTAAATGAACTATTAAATGGGTAGGTAAATTAGAATGTAGTAGTCGTTCTCAATTTATCATTTCATATGCAGTTTTTAATATTCAACTTTTTGTGAGCCTTATTAAGATAGGCTTGGCTCGTCTTCAAATTCATTGGTCAAAATAAAGATGTTGATTTTTCCCATTTGCCTTTTACCTTCAAAAGCAAAAGAATCAAGACCCAAATCAACACTCATGGTGGTGGCCACAACGTCCACAACCATAGTGCCATTCTTGCCTTTACTGAATTTCTTTCAAGACCACAAAATGCACATCCCCACCAGGCACTAGGTATATGATAATTGAAGTTTGCATGAAAGAGAAGTCTATGGCCAGCAATGTAACTTAAACCGAGTTTCAAATCCTTGTTCTATTTAACTCCATTACAAAATGATATAGGAGTCCGCCTATTAGGTTGTCCCAAAAAAAATATATAAAAGAATTGGAATTTGAACAATACAAACAATACAAGATTTTGAAACAACAATATCAGGTCTCAAAGAACACAAATCAGACCCTCCACATAGAGTAATTACATCGCTTTTGATGACTGTTTGTGATGTTTGATACTTCTTTTACTTTCTCTACAACCACACTGAAGTCAGAATTGAGTCTGTACGAAACTTCCAATCCTTCTAGGGTTAGGTGATACATTATGTCCCCAGAAGAACTTGGGGGCTGCCCATTTCCAGGGCTTGAAGCTTCTTCATCGTGGTCATTGTCTGAACTATCATTCAACTGTTTACCATTTTCTGAGTTAATGAAGGAATCATGAGGTCGATTTCGTTGAGCCAATGATCTAATATCCCATGAAAGCACCTGCTTTATCAAGTTTTGGAACTCGTCTGGTGAGGCATAGAGTGAATTATTTCTCTGCAACAAACCAAATACAGATAGAATGAAAGCTAAGCACAGGAATTGGTGCTTCATACTTCCGTGATTCTGGAAAGCCTTTGTAAGGACCAGCACAACTCGCCTTTCTACTCTTGTCCCAGTTAATGTGGTTAATTTTTGAACTGTTTTGAAGACAAAGGAATAACATTTCTAAACAGAAGATTTTCATGGCTAATTATTTAGAGTAGAAAAGAGCATGCTCTCTTTCCTTTCCCCCTCTTCCCGGGCAAGTTAATTTCTCTTCATAAGCAACAATAAACCTTACACTATCAATGAACTTTTAGTTATACACACTCTGCATTCAACAAAAGTATGTGTTTAATATAGATCTTCCCTGACAAAGAATAAGATGACTAAGGATAACGCAACCAATCTATGAAATTTGTAAAATTACAATAGACAAGATTAACAATCATTAAATCTTGAGTTGACAAACCTTTAACAATCGTGCAGGGAGTGAAAAAAGGAAGTGGACATCTACTGACCCAGATATGCATGATCTGCTAAGAACTCCCACAGGGATAGGCCAACAAAATATAGCAGTCTTATTGATTATCCCCAGGTAGGATGAGGATCTCACAGGATGATGAGTTGTTGGATCTTCTAGAGTTTGATTATTGTGGTCTTATCCTCCACTAGATTCAGCGCCTAGACCTCGAGTTCTACCAATAATAAAAATGAAGAGAGAACTATATAGTTCTTTTGATAGGAAAGATAAACACGTATAGTTGTTGTGAAATTGCACACAAGGCAGAACAATTTACAGCAACACAACCAATCCAATGATGGGGCACATAATTGACATCAGCAGTGGTCAGTTTCTCTCTTAGATCTCCAAATTATTCAGGGTCGAAAGTTGACATTCAGTTTTCTCTTTCTTAATTTTCTTGGGTTATCTTTAGGTGTTCAATTACATCCTGTCGATTCCTGCTCTCTTTTCTTGTTGCTCAGCCTTTTATTTTCCTCTTGACAAGTACTTATGGGCCTAATTCATTGTATTTGTACTATCATTCACACTGTATCTGAATCCATTTCTTAGGCTTGTTTTTATCTCTTTCCAGTGTTGTGAAGAGTTTGGATTTTACTAGTGAAGTGCTAGGAAGCAAGCTAATGGCGCAATTTGTAAAAAGAACTGAACAATTAGTCAAAGAATATAAAGGAAAGGACATTCCCTTTAAAATATGAAAGGTGTGATATTTTTAGTAAAGATTAGAGTACTCACTGCCATTTCCCAGCAATCAGCAAGCGTGGAAGTGAAGACCTCAGAGAAACTAACAGAAGCTACTGCTAATATACTGTCCGCCTGCAGAATACATGGATTATTAACTTAAGACAAGGAGGGAATTGATGACATAAGTTACCAAAAGAGTACAGACAAGTTAAATTGGCATAGGAAGATGCCTCAGAGGTAGGTATGTTTACTTTAAAATCATAATACACAGTTGTACACCAATATTTCACAATCTTCAAAAAAGGCAATTATATAGGAAAACAGAAATATCTACAACTACTATACATGTATAGTTCTCCCTAAATAGATATTGAAGGTTTTGGTTATCTATTTTCAATGAACAGTTAAACCCCGACACAAATCTATGCTGCAAATCTACTCTCCACTGAAGTGGAGTCTTTATTCAGCACATATGCACTATAGTGTATGAACATCTTTTACCAACACACCACGTGTTCAACCTCCAAGATTAATAGCTGAAAATACTCATGACCATAATGGAAGATAGTTCTCTAATCATGCAAAAGGAAAATCTTGTATGTCATGAAACTATAAAATTTACAATTTCATGAGAGACATGGAAATAATACCGCTAACCACTTGGGCACTCTTGCTCCTTGGATGCTGTCGCAGTACGGAATATAAGGTTTGACATCGAGTACAGGCTGTTGGTAAAAGTAAACCAAATAAGTTTGATTTCTAAACTAAAAAAATCAGAACCAAAGAAAATGGATATGGCCAGTAGTGAGGAAAAATGTAAAACTTACTGTCCCATCAACCAAATCCACACCAGAGAGTAGAAGCATATGCCCTTGTACAGCCTCCACCTAAAGTATACAGTGTAAATTTATAAGATTCAATACTTTCCCTCTTCCATAAGCATATTTTCATTCTTTTTTATGTGACGTCAAAATTTAATTTATGATAGGAACTCATATCAAATGGTACTAAATTTATTTAGTGATGAGAAATAATTAAGAATGGTTATGATAATTGATGACAAAAAGTATAACCATGTTAATATCATATGAATGATCAACGTTAAATTATATGCGTCATACTTTACACTACTTCTCTTAGTGTCATAGATACAAAGGAACTTAGAGAGTTAAGAATAAGGTTAAATAAACTTTTAGTCCTTGAAGATGGTCAGGTTCCAATTCCTTCCTTGGTCAATTTTGTCCTTCAGTAATTGCGTGCTTGCCACTGAGGTATTTTATTGACTATGCCGCACATGCCAAGTAACCACCCTAACTAATTTTCTTTGTCATCTTATCATACTATTGAGAGAGAGAGTCATGGTCAATATACTCTTTCTTCACATTAAGCACCATGCCACCATTGGCTTCCAGTCAAATGCTGTCGTTGCCACTATAATGGCCTACCTCATAACTATTTCCTCACCATAGTTCAAAGCACCATGACTGGTTCAAGAAACTATCTCTTAGGGACAAAAAAGCATTTTGACCAAAGACTAAAATATATGAAATTCTGGAAACAATACATGCAGAAACATATAGCCTGCCTGAGTAAATTAGTTAAGGCAGATTAAGAGGGCCAGAAACTCGTGCTCCCTTCAAATTCTATATAACCTGCCAGTGTAAATTGGACTCTCTGAATCCATCTTTTATTAGAAGTCAAATTGTTTGAGACTGTAAATCAGACTGGAACAAACTATATATAGTTTGTTAGAATCAGAGCATCCCACCCAAAACTAAATGGAAATGGGTGGAGAGGCACAACACAAGACATATATCATAATGCAAAGTTTTACATTCCTCATGTGGGATATCTCTCAACACACCCCCTCACATGTGGCATGACATGAGTCAAACACATGGACAACTTAAAAAGGGTGACGTGGGAGACCGTGCGGTCGTTGAGCCTAACATGACCTAACACGTGGATAGCCTACTCGAAGATGTCAGAGAACTAGTAGACCCATAAGCTTAAGCTATTAGGGAATGAGCACACAATGTATATCAAGCTTACACCGTTATAGAGGGAGAGAGAGAAACATATAGGTGAAATCCTACTCAGCACATTGCAAACCCACAAGAAGTGGGGAATGAGGACCGGAGGTTTCAAACTGGAAACCAACGTTCTGATGGGTGGAGAGAAAGAAACTACTAGATGGGCTTGGAAGAGATTAGTAAGCTCTGATAGTTCTCGAAAAAAGTACCTGAGATTAGTCTAATGCAGAATGTAGATAAATCTTCTTTCTTTTTTTTTGGTCAAGCATAAATCTTCTTTCAAGCTACTATAAAAGATGCATATATTCAGCTGCAGTTTAACCTTACCTTGGCAACACTGAGTCCAATGGGGGATGGCCTGTGTGGAGATCTTGTTGCAAAGAGTCCCTTCCTTTCACCGTTTAGTGTTGGCACTCTTACCTATCCATCCAGTCAACCTTTATATAGAGTTAAAAAGAATAATTAATAACTGAAATCACAGAAAGCAGTACACCAGTATTCAGAGGCACACACCTTGGCCTTGAACTTTGACTTAGTTGGATCTTTCCAAAGCTTCTCTAGATTTGTATTTTTATGGAAAACATATATAACCCAGCAGTGAGAATATTCTCCAAGACCCTCAAGTGATGCTGGAGGAACACGAGCTGTATTAAAGATCAAACAGGCCCTCGAGAGAGGCACAAGTACAGGTTGCCTGGGCGTCCCATTCCTGCACAATTAAGAAGTGAAAGTCATCAATGGGACTTCAAAGAAACAAATTTGCATGCAAAACAAATATGCAAATTTTGTCTTGGCGAGATCAAACATGCACTTTTTGAATTCCTTTTATGTTAACAAAGGAAGAAACAAATCTCAGGGAATCAGAGATGACACTGGTAAACTCAGGAGAACTAAAACCCTGCAAAACTAAGCATGCACAAGCATGAGGTGCAACTGCAAAATAAAGATTGCCTAGTATGCTATTCATGCACCAATATAAACTGCACGTTTGGGTATAGGAGTGTGGCATATCACTCTAACTCTATGATAAAACTCAGCTTCAATATTTAATTTATCTATACGATTCCTTTTTCTTTGGCAAATGACAGGAATACATCCCACATACCCACTGGAGATTGAACCCCTGAACTCAACCTCAACCCTTATTTTCTAGAGGGAGAAAGGTGCCACTAAACCCAAAGACTATTGGCTATCAATATGAATGTTTTAAAAAAAATTTATGGGAAGACAATCTAACTTTTCTAAGCACTATTGACAGTTTTCACCATAATTTGATTTTGATACACATAGAAACATGTACAAAAGCATGAATGGCAGAGCATTTGCAAAAATTCTACAAAACTCAAAAGAAAATAAAAATGATTCCAATTAACTCATTTCTCGATTTGGAAAGTAATATTCTTTGGATATCTTTATCCAGTCAGTCTGTCTGATCTTTATATTTTAAGTCCTTGAGTATCATCAGATTTCTTCAACGAATTCATGAAGAGTAAACACTTCTAGGGATCCGATCTGGCTAATCCTCACTCACCTAATTACTCTGGGTGCAAAAAATTATTTACTTATCATTTTGATAAATGTGTGACATAAAAATGCAGTCAAGGAATGAGAAATAAAGATCTCCCCAAATACCTGG
Source organism: Prunus kanzakura (assembly GCA_020521455.1). Taxonomy (NCBI): domain Eukaryota; kingdom Viridiplantae; phylum Streptophyta; class Magnoliopsida; order Rosales; family Rosaceae; genus Prunus; species Prunus kanzakura. The sequence goes on along the minus strand of BPUM01000033.1, from coordinate 1,858,721 downwards.
TAGAGAAGCATGACTGGATGACACCAATAGGTGCCATGGGGTAAGAAGTCAGCTCCACATTATCCAACTTAGGTTGCGTTAGTGCTTTCCTCAAAGCCTCCAATACAAAATGAAAAGATCTTAGCAAGTAGAATAGAAATGTGTGATGACATATGAAGGGCCAATGATAACAATCAATATACTTTCAGCTCATTGACACTGAGATCCTCATATAATATGAAATGAACACAATTATGATCTAGGCAATGCCTAAGCATTTACGAAATGAACATAGGCAAATAATTAGGGGACTCGGATCCAAGCAATCAAATTTCCAGTTACATAAGTATATATTCAATAAACCAATTCAATTAAATACAGAAACACTGCCCTCTACTCTCAGTTAGATCTCTGAGAAAGTGCAAAGATAATTATTTTCAAGTAAGATTCTTTTTTTTTCTTCTTCGAAGAGGCAAAATAAGGCTATTACTAACAGTCAGCTATTACTAACAGTCAGCTTGTTAAAGAGGCAAAAGGGTCAGTATCTTTAGGTTTTTTTTTGGTGGGGGAGGAGGTGGGAAGAAAAGGGTACCTGCTGAGCCCGAATTCGGCCTTGCCTTTCAGCAGCACAATTGTCTAAGGAGGCCTTGATAGATTTCTCGAGCTCTCCAATCTTGGAATCCAAATCCCTTGATTTTCTTTTCCAAAAATACACTGTTAAAGACCAAAAGAACAATAAACTACAAGAACCCAATGCAACACAAAAGGAGAAAACAAAATTTGTATACAGACAAGAAAAGGCAGTGGAGGCGGAGAGAGCTGCGAGCGCAAAGGTTATGGTGGCTGTTAACCATTTTGATTCTGTGCTGTAGCCCATCGATTCTCACTGCTAAAACAACTTCTTTTGGGTTTGAAAATGCATTCACTAAACCAGAGTTGTAGGTTGAAATTATGGAACTCTCTCAGCTGCTGAGCGCTGGCTGCTGTCCAACTCTGTTTGATAAGCCGAAGGAGAGAAATGTTTTGAGTGCCTTGATTAGTTAGCACCCACCAAGACCTATTAAACTACCTCTCCCACAATTTTTCTAACCCTAAGTATTAGGGGTATAGTTAATTACGATTTGAGAGGATTTTGAAATACTTTTCTCATAATTTTTTAAGTGACTCTTATAGATTCTACGTTTGAATTAGCAGGGTTCAAATTTTTACAGTGGGTTAGGGTTTTTGAGATTTTGACAAAAGTCAAAATTTCTAAATTTACATGAACCAATTCCCGTATTTGAATATAAAAAAATATAGACATTTAGAAATTTTACATGGGAAAAAACATGGAATTTAGAGGTCATAAATATCAACTTTAAATTATATATAAAAAGTCGTTATTTCTAAAATTCAAAAAGAGATTGAATTTTTTTTTATAAAGATAACTTTACAAATAGAGGTTAAATTCCGTATTTAAATCCATTATCCAAACAAGAAACTTTACAAATTCTAGAACATTAATTTCTGTCATTTTAAATTCCATTATTTATGAATTCATTTGTATTTTTAAATGCCTAGTGGTATTCAATTGTGACATTTAAAAGTAAATAAAAGTATTTAAAAGTTTGGTGGTATCCAAAAGGTCAATGACTTTTAAAAAGCTTATTAAGCCTTAAATGAATGACTTTCCATACTTTTAAGGTTAATTGTTAAGAGCAAAAGTCATGCCAATTTACTAATGACTTTTATTAACTCTATGAAGGTATTTACGAATTTATCAACTCTATGAAAGTTACTCGCTTAAAAAAAAGTCTTTATAAGTATGGATTGGATACGCCCCTTGTAATGACTTATAAGATTTTATTTATGAATTTCTATGATTAAGATTTTTTACTTATGGATTTTAAAAGATTTATATCATAGAATTAATAAGAGTTGAAAGGACAACACAGATTTAACTATCCATAAGTCTTGTGGTATTCCCTAATAGTATCCATAAGTCTTTTGGTATTATCTAATAGATTTTTTAAGTGAATGAATTTCATAGAGTTGCCAAATTCTTAAATACTTTCATGGAGTTTATAAAAGTCACTAGTAATTCGAGATGAACGATTTGGGAGCTCTAAAATATTTTTTGGGAATAGAAGTGTCTTGATCTAAGCAAGGGATATTTCTATCCCAGAGCAAGTACATCCTCAACCATCTTTTCGAAACTGGCAAGTCAGATTGTAAACCAATTGACACTCCAATAATAGTGAATCACAATTTGACAATTTATCTAGGTCAAGTACCAACCAACATGGGAAGATATCAACAGTTGGGAAGTATTTATGTAGCTCACACTATACCTGATTTGTCATATGCAGTTAGTATGGTAAGTCAGTTTATGCATAACCCAAGTAATCAATATATGGAGACGGTGGACTGAATCCTCTAGTATTTGAAGTTATCTTATGGTAAAGGTAACTTGTTTTCTAAGAATGGACACTTGGATGTAGAGGGTTACACTGGCTCTAAATTATGCAGGATCTAAACTTGATAGTTAGTCTACATCTAGTTAAGTGTCATTTGTTGGAGGCCATAGCAAAAGTGTTTTTGTCTAGTGCATAAGTTGAATGCAAGGCTCTCCAGCACGCTATTACAAAATTGATTTGGCTGAAGATCTTAATGAAAGAGCTTTGATTCGGTTCAACAAAACCAATGGTGTTGTATTGTGATAAGACAATAGCCATTGACATTGCTAATGACTTTGTCCAACACGACTGAAGCAAACACATTGAGGTTGAAAGAAATTTCATCAAAGATAATCTTGTCAATGATGCATTGAAGTGCCCTACATCAAGAGTGCAGACTAGCTAGTTGACATGATGATTGATGGAGTCTCTAGCGAAGGGTACTGTCCAAGTTGAATTGAAAGACGTTTCTACTCGTACATGTGGTCAAACTTTTCTGGGCCAGTTTTTGCCGTTCAAGTTTCGGTTGACTTTAGTTAGGGACACTCAATTTGTAGAGATTTTGAACAACTTTAGAATCAACTTCTACATGTTATGAAACTCTACATGACGAGCCACATCCCAATGTCCCATTACATATTTCTTTTGCATACATTATATCCTTTGTACATCGGCTAAGCTTTTAATCTGTCATACATTATGGGCCATACTTATCGATGTTATAGAACTCTATGTTCTTGTACTTTTGGGATATTATCTCTGCTTGAACTTTTCTCGCTGTGTCAGTTGCGCAACCAACAAGAATGAGAACAGATGTGCCTGCGAATCCCCGAAATGCAGTCAGGTGCGTGACTTGTTCAATTACAGAAGGCCCAGCAGCTAGGATTGCCAGAAAGGCTGAACCAAGAACTGATATTCGACTTAGAACCTACATCAAACCGTCAAAAGACGTTAACAAATCCATGCCAATTTTAGCAAACAAGATCTAACTTTCATTATGATTGTCAAGTGTTCTGTTCACAACGGATTAAATGATGAGATTCAACAGCACTGCATAAAGGAAGAAATGACATATAATGGAGAGAACTTAGAAGAAAATTACTACTTAGTAATAATCTTCACTGAAAGTTGAATTGAATTGTAACTGAAAAATAAATAAATAAACATGAATTCGATCAGCATGGTGGGTAAAAAAATGCTTTGAGAATCAACCCTCAAAGCCATGAATATACTAGTAGGCATTACTCTAAAGAAAAACAAAGACATAATACCAGACATTTATATATTATAATTTTACATTTACACAAGAGAGAGAGGGAGAGAGAGAGAGAGAGAGCAACCAGAGATAAGATACATCAAGAATTCCGTGTGTTCAAAACCTGAAACTAGGCTTTTTTTTTCTTCTTTTTTTTCCCACATTCTCACAGCACAAGGCAAATAGATTAACTACAGTGCTATTGGAAAGGGGAAAAAACAGAGGCACTACAAATTAGTCTCCTTTTTTTAATGGTTAATATAAAAGGACCGCAACCAGTTACCAGTGGACATCCAAGAAAACTCATTAAGGTAAATAGCTAAGAGGGTTCAGCAATCCATGAGTTATCCATGATAACTGATTGTTCGTATGCAACCAATCAGACTTCCAATATAGACAACCAGATGCTTATAATTTTCACATTCTTTACATCACAGGTTGATAGGTTGATGCCACTTCACAAGTTGATAAATGGACATCACTTGAAAAAACAATGAAACAACACTATTTATGCACCTACCACAAATAACTCCAGAACGAGATTCCGTATGGCTAATTGAATATCAAGCTGACTGATTAAACACTCCAAACTTGTAATGCAAATAACTAGATAAATAAAGAAGAAAATTACCGTCTTAAGAAATGCAGCTGTACTTTTACCCGGTCGTACGAGTGGAATTGATGCACCTTGGCGTTTCAACTGTTCACTCACATCATCAGGATCCAACTGTAGGAAGGTGTAGTAGTAGTTGAAGAAGGCTATTAAGAGGATGTTGGTGGGGAGATAGAGAGAACCTACAAAGAGTTAGCTGGAAATTTTTAAGCTATCCAATGTTCCAACTGCTAAAACTAGAAAGTAAGTGCTAAGTGAAGGTTTCATCTTCATTCAGTTTATTAATCCAGTCTTTACCATGGATGCTATAATTACAGCCTCCAAAAAGGAAATTCATGAGAATTTAACCACAAAACATATTAGTTTCATCTCAGAACTCTGTAAAGAGAGGATCACTTGATAAAATAAGACCAAACAAAAAAGGAAAAAAGAAACTATTAATACCAAAGTCCAGTTGCAATTAAAGATTGGGAAGGAATAAGGCATCTGCGGTTCATAATCAAGAAGACTGTAAAGTTCTAATTCAGAAGAAGTTGACAGAGCAATCTGTTTGATGATGCACCAGATGTCTAGAACAATATAGGAGAATTGTGGAAACATGTAGCAGCTTTTGAAGCCCGATCACGTCAGTTGAAATGAAGATGGTATATAAGCCAAAATATAGCTCTTCATTTATGTTATGAACGGTTCATGTTCAACAACTACCACCACTAAAAAGTGCAATTCTTACCCCCCGGGTTTAAAGCCACTGCAGTATTCTTCAATGCAGCTAAACCAGTGAACCGTGCTAGAGTACCAGGAAGAGCTAATGATGACGTAGAAAATATTATTGGCATAACTCCAGAACTATTCACCTGTTTAGTTGAATTAATTAGATAACTACAAAAATTAAATATATTTTTACAATCTGGCATAAGGAAAGAAAATATGATCTCTGTAAATTAGAGAAAATACAAGCAGTATGCAATATAAAGTATAAAGCAAGAATGAAAAAAAAGGGATTCAGAGAGAGAGATACAAGGCGGAGAGTAGTCTCCTTTCATAGGTGAGGGATGGTTCCCTCTTCGTACAATATGTCGATGTGAGACTTCTTGGCATTGCTCCTGGTGATAGTGCTTCATTGGCTAAGGAGATGGCCTCTCAACGTATGACACGTGGTTGGTCTGGCAGAGTTGGTTGCTTGGCCAGTCACGGTACCAAGAACCTTTTTGGTTCACGAAGTTCCCAAATAGCGTAAACTATTTGCGTGAAATTGCCAAATAGCATACACATCGACGCTGTAGAGTTGTAGCATGCATGAAATGGGCTTTTTTTAAAAAGAAAAATTTATGGACTCGAACAACGTCATTTCAGTCCCATGCACTTAAAACCCTAACAAATTCACGATATACCCCTTAGAAACACGCCTATAGCTCTGTAGTATGTGCTGCCTCCAAATAAAATAAACCCTAAACCTCGAATTCGCCATAAAATCGAAAGCAAATACATCAAATATATACATATACACACCCACCCACAGACACATCTATCTAAATGAGCGGCCAATCTTCAGGATAGCAAAAGGTGCATTGGACAGAACCACCATAATATCAAAAGTCAATGACTAGACTAAAATCTAAAATGATCATTATGGTTCAAGATAAAACTCTTGTTAGGAACTGGAAAGAAAAATACTACTACTACTAGTTCATTAGAAAGTATCCAGAATCTCATTGCTGAGATTGGAGAGTCAGTGATAATGTTGTAGTTCTACCATACCGCCATTAATACTATCAAACAAGGATATTGTCTCAATCCAGTTGTTCCACTATCTATCTTTTGACAAGAAACATCAGACTAAGGAATTGTTTTGTGTACTGCAGCAAAAGGCTTTGTATAAAAGATATTTCACTTTTATACGATAGAGATCCCTCACTAACTAGTTTCAAATGTTTCCAAGTATGTCCAGAGTACTGTTTTCTAATCATTAGAATTATGAACATAAAAGCTTGTGAAAATCTAAAACTTCAGAGAATTAAGAAGCTGAAGTACAAACCTTAAAGGGTAGGTAAGCAGATCTTTGAAGCCCTCCACTTCTGCTGCTGTTGTATCTTGAGGCATAGTTAAGTGGAATTTTCCTCTCTGCTTCCTGAAACCCTTTGTTTAGATCATTGTGAATGCTTCTCCGCATCCAGCAAGCAGATCTTTGTAATAAAAGAAGTATTTACCTGAACATATACAATTCCAAGGACCAACAGAAAGAAGGAGACAGTTATGGCAGCAAGTCCAACATAGTTACCATCCTGAAATGCCTGTGCTACAGTTCTACCAACAGATGCTGGAAAGTATGAGATAATACTTGTGAATATCAAAAGAGATGTGCCATTTCCAAGTTTTAGGTCTGAGATCCGTTCTCCAATGTATGTCGTCAATACTGAGCCAAGCGTCAACAAAGTAACAGAAGAGAGAACCCACTCTGTACTGAAGTCATTGACATACGGGCGAAGGTAGAATACTTGGCCAATTGCCTTCGAGTAAAAAGAGGCAAATATAAGTACAAAACATGAAATAGCTCATAACAATAATAATTATTAAAAGGTCGTGCACATTATATTCATTAATGAGTTGTTGATATACATAAAGGAATTTCCAGAACAGTATGTTCACAGTTTATCCTCCCAGGCTGTCCTCCGTTGGTAGAATCCAGTATTCACCATTTGCCCCACGATCTGTCCAAAGCCTCACAAACCAGAATTGTCCGCCATTTTATCATTAAAAATCTTGATGATTATAATCATGCATAGGTTTTTCTTTCATATAATTTGATTGTTGAAATTTTTTTATCTATTTTTTTTTCAACAGTTGCTTTTTTTCTTTTGCCAAAATAAATAAGGTCACACGTTAGCATCATTGAAGGGTTGAGTGAAGCCAGGCTGGCCCCCTCTCAAAAGGGTACAGGGTGGTCCTCCGAGTCGAACACTCAACAAGCTGGGCTAGGCTAGTTTTATAACAAATAAGCAGCCCACAACCATGACCATCTGTGTACATGCAGGTCTGTCTAAATTATAATATATCTCAATTATAAATATAGTTTTATAATATATATATATACACACAACAATTCTCTAAAGTGGGTTTCTGCATTTTAAGAAACCTCTAGAAGCTCTTGTTAGAACCACCGCACAAAGTAATTTAATGATAAATTATTCTCGATTGAAGTATCGCAAAAAATTAGCCTAACCAGAAGCCTTTTTTTTTTTTTCTCATTTAATTGTGACAAATAGGGTGTTTCTGATAAAACTGAAATAAGGATGATGTTCAACAAATGACTAAACAATTTCTGATTTGACTGACTTTTTATAGGGATCATCCTTAAATGAGAACATAAAAAATGAATGGTGATCACTGGACTGCATTTCAGGGGAGAGGACGTATGTCCAGCACATCCTCTTTAGGGAATGACTCTGTGTGTGTGTTGTGTGTGCATACATGCTAACTATCTGGTATAGACTGAGCCCAGTAAGGCCAACAGGCCACAGAGTCAATGGTGAAGTTGAGTCAAATGTCCCACAGGTTTCTAGCATTACCGCCATGACTTTTGTGATATTCTCATAAAGTTGATGCAGCACTACTGCCATTAAAATGATGCTCAAAGCCTTGACGACCTCTAATGCTAACTACTACTACCACCTTGGCTGCAGATGCTACAACCACAACTACCAACACTACAACCATACAAGAACAGTGGAATAAAAATTGACTTCACATACCAACATTCCATCCAGTTATTTACCACTATTACGATCAATTACCAAGTCATTATTTCCATAAATTTCAAAACCACCACTCCAATTACAACTCCTGCCACCATTGACACAGCATTGCTTTTACTAATAAGGATGAAAATATCCATCTACACACCAATGTTCCATTCAAAATTTCCATCTTTACAAACCACTGATATCGATTGAATGGTGGAAACATATCTCCGACCTTTCGGCAATATGTCAACAAGATATTGATGGATTTTATCATCGGTTTGAAGTGCTTTCAAATGCTTTTTGTTGTGTTTATTATTCTGGATTAATTTAATTGGGTAAATGAATAAGTCTTCAGAAATGATATACACATTTGATATACAAATTTAGCAGTCAAAATAATAGCTGTGGACACTTAAGTAATTCAGATACATTGTCATGTGGTGTGTTCAGATAAAAATTATAAAGAAAAAAGAAAAAAAAATCAAATTTATTCCTTAGAATAGTTATGCATACTCATGGTTAATCAAATTAAGATGTTATTGAACAATAAAATTCAAATTTCAAGAACATACATGTGCCAGTTCCTCCTACGTTTCATATATTATCATGGATATACTACCTTATGAAATATATATGTTTAACAGAATTTAAATGTTGTTAACATAATTTCCATTATTTTTGTGAATTTTAATGATATCAATATTTCCCATCAATACCAACATCTTCATCCTTACACATGTATACTATTATCATTTGTCACTATCACTGGGATGATACAAACACCATGATGGGGCCACTGTTATCACCCAACCACTGTCACGTTGACACCAGTACCACCAATGTCGCCACGATGACTACATAATTAGTGTTGCTGTTTTACTTATCAATACATACCTATTCTGTAGGTATATTTAACTGAATGGTTCTTAGGGATACTTCTAACAAAACAATAATGAGTATGCCAAGAGCTATTATAATGCAAGTTCTAAGTGCTGTCATCAAAACATAATTTGTCACTAAAAAAATCATTTTGATTAATGAATGCGGCAATTAAACTTCTATAACGCTCACAACCTGTAAACTGCAAGCTCATACTCAATCTCAAAACAAGCAGGCTCAACTCCCTAACCTGGACAATGGCAAAACCAACTGAAGCATATTGAGTATACCGCAGAATTTTCTTTCTTCCTGCTTCACCTTCTCTTTTCTGAAGATCCTGTAACTTGGGATAAATTTGTGCAAGAAGCTGGAAGACAATCTGAGCATTGATGAATGGAACAATACCCAGTGAACATATCCCCAGTCTGCCAATACCTCCTCCAGAAAATGAATCCAAGGTACCCAATAGACTGTTCTGGTCCAAATTTCCAACAAAAGCCTCACGATTTACCCCACCAAGAGGTATATATATTCCAAGTCGAGATAAGGCCAGATATCCCAACAGCATGAGAAACTTTCCTGGTAATGGGCCTCTGAAGAAGTCTCCAAAATCAATGGAACTATCCTCTATTGCAGCTGTGAATGTCAAAGTACCCTAATCAACTGCTGAAAACTACAAATATCAATTGCAAACTGAAGAGATCTAAAGATCTTAATAGAAATTTATGCATCAGGAAACAAACCTGCCAATCCTCTAGCTGAAGTAGGTTTCTCCTTCTTTGAACTTGAGGCACTCTCTAACTTCTGTGATAATAGGCCTAGGAAACTTTCCCAGGTAGCATTTAGACCAGAATTGCAATCTGAATTGATACCCAAAGGGTCAAAAACTGGGGCTTCGGTGCTGCAAAGTAATTTAAAACAGCAAGAAGGGGAAAAGGAAGTTGATATTAATATGTATATAAATAAATCAGCTTATCGTTATATGGAATACTTTATCCTGTCTTTGTTTTTTCTTTTCTTTTAAATTGGACTCAGAACAAATTGAATTCATTCTACATTTCAAGAGGACAAAGTAGACTTTGATAGCAATGCATTGCAAGATTCAATGGTCAAAATGCACTACTCACAATATGCCTCGTACAATAAGATGGCAAAAACTTTGATATGAAAAGAATCAACGAAAGAAATAGACAGATCGTCATTAGTTAGATGATTCCAAATGGATAAATTAGTAGTCTCCCTGAAGTATTATAATTTACAAATTGGTGCAGAAAAAAGTATCCAATTGTAAAGTATGTTTCTTCATTTTCTGGCCTTATAATTGTGATTCTACATAATCAAGGATCTAATGTAAATACCTTTCACAGTAGCAGTATATTCATATGTACAATCCTGACAACGACAGGTTTTCGTCCCGACAGTGTCAGTTTCTATCTTTATATCTTCTAATGAAATCTTTAACAAAACTTAAAATCTGAATTGGGATTCACTTAGACATTAAATTATGAGCAGTTTTATCCCAATGCTTTAACTTCAATCAAGTTTCCATTAGCTGATAGTTGAAGGAAACTTCTCCAAAACTATTACTTTGCTTTCGTTTAAAGAATTGGATAATCATGACATTCAGGCTACAACTTGTTCAAAAATACTGGCAATTTTTTCGAATCTCAATTTTCTCTAATCAAGACCATCAATTTCAATTTCTTTTCATTCCAATTGCTGCACTTGTGTGTGGAGAACTGTAATGATATTAGAGAGTAAACACAGAACGAGACAGAGATGGATTATAGCACCGTTATAGTGCAGTTAAGTATTCAAATTAAGAGCATGCATACCATAACACACCAAAATCCTAAAACCCATTATAGAGAAAACTCCAGAAGCCCATCAAAGAAGACCGAATTGAGAAATTATTGGGCAAAAAACTTCATTTAGGAAGAAAAAACTGAAAAGGGTATGGCATACCGGTTGGAGAGAACGCCAAGCTTCCAAGCTGTAGTGCTGTTCGTGTTGGGTTTTCTCCGAACAGAGAAGCTGGCTTTGCACACTGATCTTTTCAGTCTTAGAGAGGCTTTGGAAGTAAGATAAGAGAAGCTATGGCTATGGGGGTTGCTGAAGCAAAGCGGAGAAGAAGAAAAGGCTCCTCTGACCGTTATCAACATTATTATCTTTTACTACTCTCACTCACTGGTAGCAATTTTAGTTAAACAAAGGAAGTGAGACTGTGAGTGGCTTGGCTTGTGTACGGTACGGATCATCATGTGTGCTCCAATTAGAGATAATTTAGGCAGACCATTTTCACACGCATGGATGTGTTAGATTTTTTTTAGAAAAATTTAATAAAAAATCAATGGAGACCGAGATTCGAAATTTGCGACATCTTCCAATATTGATAAAATAAGTACTAATTGTTAAAGAGCTCCGAGAAATAAACTCTAGCCGCTCTCTCCCTTTGTGAGTCATAAAGGAAAACTCCACTCCATAAAGGAGAATGAGGAAGAAACGTCACTGCCCTATAGTCTAAAATATCGATAATATGGACGAAATATCGAGGATATTATCATTTTTTTCGAATCACAGATATTTCGTAACATATCCATGTATATATCGTATAAATATCGATAATATTGGAAAATATCGATGTCGATAATTTCGTTCTAGAAAAAAAAAAAGGGGGGGGAACAAGGGGAAAAAGGGAAAAAAATGAAAGAGAAAAAGACACAAAAGGGATTTGAACCCCTCCCATTTTACCCCTCCAACACCTTAACACCATATCACTTATATTGTTGTGATAATATGCTACAATATTTATATTTATATTGTTTTGTTTTGTATTCTTTTTATAAGAATCAAATTTTCACATGAGAATGAATTTTTGACCTTTACTTTGGGTGGCATGTTAACAATTACATGCAAAACTATTTTGGGGATTTATCATTTGATGACTACTCTTCACAATACACTTACTCTACACATAGAGATGATGAAGATAGTGAAAATTTTGAACTTCATAGGAACTCTATGTGGTATTAAGTCACTCATGTATCTTATCATGCAATGTATAAAGTGTAAAATATTATAGTAAATCATTGTATATAAATGATTATGGTGTGTTTACTTTTTTTTCATTAATTACTACATATTTTCTATACTCACAGTGTTTGCCAGCTCGCTATATAATCAACTTAAATCAGTTAAATCCATCATGCAATGCATTTCCTTCCAATTTTTTGTGATAAACTAATAGATAATTGACTAAATAAACATCCTCCAAAGTTTTAATAAAAATTTCCAAGTTTTTCTTACAATTTTTATCAATATCGATAATATCCCGATATTTCCGTCGAAATTTCCGTGTTTTTGGACTACTTATATTTCCGATATCATCGATATTTTAGACCTTGCACCGCCCCTCCTCTCCCTTATCTCTTCTCATCTTTTCCTTTTAGGTTAGTTAATAAGTCCATTGGGGCGTTTTGAATTTTAAAAAAACCCCTTGTAGTGATTTCTTCTCAGCCTTGCTTAGATTGAAGTTCCCCATCACTTTTTTAGTCAATGTTCTCAATCAAATCCTTCTCCCAAAACCCGCTCCCTAACGCAGCTCATGTTCTCTAACTTTGATTCTACATTTTCTTTGATGAAGGTTGCTATAAATCACCCAATTGTTCTTTGATAAGGTCGTTGTTTTTCGTTTATTTATTCGCTCTTTTGCACAAGTAGATTGTTGGAAATCATATCTTCCCCATATATGTTATAGATGCGGTGATGGTGTGGCCACTACGACACTTCTTCAAGTGGTGGTGGTAGAGTTCGTTTAGGCTCATGGGTTGTTTTAGGATTTTGGTTATCTTGAGTTTGTGGGCTTTGTTTGGGCTTATGGTTAATTGTGGTGATGTGGGGGTAGTAGTTTAAGTGCGGCTTTTGATAAGACTTGAAAGTATAGTTAAAGGATGCACAAACGAACTAGTGGAGCGACATGGATTTTAAAGAAAAACTCATAACCTAATTTTCACAAAAATTTAATATATAAAGAAAGAGAAGATGAAGATAGAAGAAGCAAGAAGAAGCATATTGGAGAGAGTATGAGAGAGAAGGAGAGATGAATAAATGGAGAAGAGAAGATAGCAAAGAAAAACCCTAAGGAGAAGACAATGGAAAGAGCATACAAAGCGTGTTTTCTTTTTCCCTAACTTTATAATTAAACGTGTATTATCTAAACCGGGGTGTGTGGGTTGTATTAGTTAGTCAGGTAAGGATAGTATTAAAAGCCCAACTCGTTTAACATAGTCAGGTAATTAAATAATACTGTTTGTGCCTAATAAATCACGGTCGTAAACTAACCGAAGGGGCTTCCTCTCGGCCTTAGCACCTATTCATGAGCTAGAACGTGGCGTTTCGTCAGGTTTCGCCTTCTTAAAAACAAAGGAAAAGCTGCGAATGCATAATCATCTCGGCCTCGACCGCGGCATTGTTGGCCGACGCCGAAGGACGAAAGAGACACGGCCGAAGATATTAGATTCAAATCGCCACGTGGCATCCGGGTCCCACGCTTCATTTAATGAAGTAACGCCTCTGACTAGCAAACCCACTAGCCGCAAAAAGGCATTTAATGCACGAGGGAAGAAGGGAAGTGACTAAAGTCAGGATTTGGTGATAAAAATCAGAGTGGTTAGACGCAAATATTCTTGCAAATATTCTTACAACTAAAGGTCAGATCACCAACCACCAGACCAGGGTATTAAATGCGTCCCCACGGCCAGAGGCGCAGAACCCACGATCAGGGCGGCGGCCGAGATTTACCAGGATTTATGGGGTCACACCACCATGCTTCATGATCCCAAATGTCAATTGGACTATCCACTTGTTCTGATCAAGCTCCATCATGCAGATTTTCAACCTCGATGACTCCTCCAAGAGCTCTTCCTATAAATACCAAGCTCAAGCTACATTCAAAGAGTTTAAACACCAAACCAAAAGCCTCCCACGGAGCAAATTATATTTTCCTGTAATGCACTTTCAATACCTTTACTTGCTTTCCTAGGAGTAGTGATAGATTGTAAGGAAAATCCATTCATCAATATATCATACGACCCTTGATTTTCAAGGCACCGGAGCACCGTCTTTGTTACTCTCTCATTCACCCCATATATCATACGACCGTCGCTCCATGAGCAACGCGCCGGAGCACCGCCCAAAACCCACCATCAACACCACCACTAAACGGCCTTGTAGCTCAGGCCGTGAATCTGACGGCCGAGATCAGTTCCTCTTTCGGCCACAATCGTTTGATTAGGAGTCGAACTCAAACAGGCGTATCACTTAAACATTTTATCCAAACCACATCACCATCTCGACGCACGATAGACCGTGCTGGCACGCCCGCAAATACAAGTTGACACCAAACAACTGACATGGATTATTTATTCCTATCCAAAGTCTAATATGGTGTACCAAACATGCCCTTAGGGGTTTCTCATAATTTCAATTATTTAATATTTCATTTATATAGTGAATTCCATTTTCGTCTTAGAAGATAAGCATGTTGGGTGCTGATACAATAAAGTGAAAACTTTTTTCCAGTACAAATGCAATAACCATCACATCGATCCTTCAATTTTTCATGTATTGGAAAAATTACTATAATTACAATGGTAAGTTAGGCCATTTCCAGTCATAGGGCTAAATGTAGTCCATGGCTATAAATTTAGCCCTCCAAAATATTAATTTTTTAAAGAATAGTGTAGGGCTAAATTTTTCCATCTCCAGCCATACATAGCTATATTTTAGGGTCATTCATATTTTATTATTTTGAGAAAAACTATGGTACAACACTCATACATTCCACAACTATATATTGTTTAATTTAATTAAACTACTATATAGAGACAATATTTTTTAAATTTATATATTTTTTTTAAAACCAAAGGAATTTAAAACATTTTAAAAGGTTTTAAATAAATAAATAAATAAATTTTCAACAAAATGAATTTAAAAAATTATTTTTTGAAAAAAACTAACGGCTAGCTGACGTCAACGCGCCTTTAATATTAGCTGTTGGATCTGCAGTTGCACGAGATGTTTCATGCTCTTGCCCACGAGTGATACTTTCTCTTCTTGGAAAGCACATGCGTTGGGCCCACAAAAAAATTTGGCCTAGGCCAAAGCTAGGCTACATGTGGCATGGTTGGAGGGCTAAAGGGCCAAATATGGCCCTCCAAATTTGGCCAAAGTTTTTTTTAGGCCATGGCTGGAGATGAGTTTTGCATTATTTTAGGGCTATATTTGGCCTATAGCCTATGGCTGAAGATGGCCTTAGGATGGCAAAAGCCAAGTAAAATTAGGGAGTTCTCTCATACACTCAATCCCTTTATTTTTGTTTAATATAAGTTTGTTAGACATGCTTCATACTTCATGTTCGTAAGAAATAGACATGGAAATAGGCTTGGAGGTCTACCTAAGCCGGTTGAATGACCACACAGAATGCCCTCCAACTGCTCATTGGTTTGCTTGAGAGAAAGAAGAAGCAGCGCAACACATTGCGCGACTGAGGAAGAAGAAGAAGCAAACGCTTCTTGTCTTCCTTCACTCTTACTTTTCGTTTCAAACTTTATTAAGAAAGACAAAGACATAGAGAAGAAAGGAAGAGGGACCCATAAAGAAGAGGAAAGTTGAGAGAGAGAAAGAGAGAGAGAGAGAGAGAGAGAGAGAGAGAAGTTTTTTTTTTAAATTTATAAAGTTTTTCTATTTAAACCCCGCACTTCTCTTTGTTCACCCCAACTTCTAATTCAAATTTTCACAATTTCTAAGAAATCTTCCCAAACTACCCCTAAATACACACCCAACTGAAGAAAAAAAAAATTAAAAAACTCATCAACTCACACCCCACACCCCTCTATCTTGGCCCTTACCACTCTAAGTTCACCTCAATCTCACATTACTTAAAGAGATAAAAACACTGTTGTCAAACTCAATTGACAACCTACAAGCCACTATTTGCATACCGTATTTAGGGTTTGTAAAGAAAAGATGAGAGTGTAGTAGGTTTCTTGGATTGAAAGAAAAGAGTAATTTGGCAATAAGGTGTAGAGGAGTTTGTGTTTTTGTGTTTTTCTAAAACTTAATATGAAGAGTGGCGGGGTGTGTGTGTAGATGTATTAGGATTAAGTATTAAGTTGGATGACTTTTTTGTCTTTTTACATAATAATAAAACTTAAAAGCTTAATGATTTAATAGTATTGAGGTGAATAAAGAAAAGTGCAGGGTTTAAATAGAAAAACTCTAAAAAAAAGATGTAGGTTACTGAAACAAAGGAGGCGTGAGAAGAATGACAAGGTTGAGTAGAGGTAGGGTTATTATTCGGGCTTTCAGTTAATTAGATGCGAAGTTGGGCTTTAGACTTAGGGGTAAAGTTGGGTTTAGGGATTTGAATATCAATTGGGCTATTAAAACATGGAATTTAAAATATAAAAAGTAAACAAATTAATCTATCAATATATATTAATATAAAAATTAAATAAATACTATATTATATCAAAATAGATCGGATTATTATTGGATGGGATATAGCCAAATTCATATTTGTTTCATTAACAAATTCGGAATATAATCTGATTATCTGATAAAATCATGAGATCCATCTACTCCAAACTCCATTTCTATTTCTCCTTAACTTTAAACCCCCCTCCCCTCTCAAAACACCGACCTCTTCAAGAGATCTGAAAATTTCAATTTTTTACTTCGATGCCCTAATTAGTTTTTTTTTAAATCAATTATAAGAAAAAAAAAATCACAAAATAACCAACTATGTGTTTGTGCCAAAATTTTCATTCTTGCCCATTTCTAGCCAAAATACATTATTTAGAAGATTTCAAGAAAATTCCTTCTTATGGATGCCAAATATATGAAAATCTAAGAAATTTTTGAAAATATTTGTGGGAACATATATTTCACCGGCCACTAAGAAGACAATACGTGGGAAATGAATATTCCTTAGGTCAAACTAATTACCCTAATTAATTCCTATTTAATTAGGAAAATTATTTTTAATTTAAGATAGGAATATCTCCGTAAATCAAGGAACCAATCTCCACCAAATCTCTTGGAGTAATTCCTATCATCTTTTTGGGGAAGAATAATCTTAACCAAATAAGGATTATTCTCCCAAACCCCTAACACACAAGGAGACTATAAATACATGGCTACACCAAGCATTCAAGGTAATCCTAAACCTAGTTCTAAAAACCCTACGCAATCTCTCTCTCTCTCTCTCTCTCTCTCTCTCTCTCTCTCTCTCTCTCTCTCCGCCCTTCTCCCTGTCTCTCCTCACACGGCTAAGTGCCACCACACACGGCTCTAGCCACCTTGTCTCTCCTCACACGGCTAAGTGCCACCACACACGGCTCTAGCCACCTGACTCTCCTATCAAGAGAAAACTCCGTCTAGTTTAGCTATTGTTGCATCTTTTCTCAAAGATCCAATTGAATTAACTTAAGCATCGGAGGGCCATTGGCTAACACCCCCAAGATGTGGTCTTTTACTCCTATTTGTTTCGCATGAACCAAGGAAGAGAGAGAAGGAAGCTCGAAGGGTGAAGAATCTACACGCGAATATTCTCCCGTGAGAAATTTGCACAAACAATATTCTTTTCATTTTATGAGATAATTCGTATAAAAATTATCTTTAATTTGCTTGTAATACAGGATAATATTTCTTTGAAGGGATTGCAATTCATGTAGTATTTAATATGGCTAATATGGGCTTTATGTGGAAGGAAATAAATATTAAATGGTAATTATCTTTACGCCAATGGTGGTGATTTGAAAAGATTTGTCAAGACTTTATATGGAGCTAAAATAGTATTCTGCAATCAGAATTCTTGCACACCAAGTATCTTAATTGCCAAGAAGAAAGATCTTTCTACACTTCTAAACACAACTCTACAACTTCTTCAAGATATTAAAGTTTCCAAAGGATTCAAGGCTTCCATTGATTTCTTTGTGCTCATACTGAGATCTTGAGCCTTCTGTGGCTTCAGACTTTGAGTGCAGGTTGCAATCATATTATTGATTCCGGCTGACTATCATCAAAGTCTGGCAAAAACAAGGTTTCAAGGCTTTCAAACATATTTTCATACAAGTGGTGATAGTCGTTCTTCTGTCCAAATCCAATTGTTCTGGCTATTATCTTTTTTGTTATTTTTTGTTTATTTATTTCTAGTATTTGTTATAGGGATATTTAAAGACCCTATTTGTCTTAAGGCATAAAAAAAACTTTTTTTGGGCTAGTACCTCACCTAATTCACAACCTTTTGATTGAAATCAATTTCTTAGTGCACAAGTTATTGTTATTTCAGTTTATTTCATCTCATTCTCTTAGGGTTTTTCACCATTAATAGTAGCACCCTCACAATTAGCACAATCTTTCGGCTTGTTTAGAGTGGCTAACGGATTTGGGGTAAACATTATGCCTAGCTAGTGAGATGGGAGCATCGCTCCCACATCTCTTGAGATGTGAGATAAGGAACTCCCATCTCACGAACCAATATCAATTCATATTTTGTTTATTAATTTTTTATATTTTTGATTTTTTAGAATAAAAAATTAATATCAGTGTACCGAAGACAACTTTAAAGCCTTTTGAATGTTTTTTTTGTGATGCACTAATCCTATTTAGTATTTTTTTAAATCCTAGTTGCTAATCATACATCTTTGAGTAAACCAATATCGAGAGTATGGGTATGAGTATTGTTTTTATTTTATTTTTAAAAGGCTTAATATCACAAAATGTCCCTAAGGTTTACGAAACTATCAGATTGCATCCTCATTGGTTTTTTGTGTCATTCATGGTCCTCAAGGTTAGTATGTGTGATCACAAATGGTCCTTCCCGTTAAGTTCCGTCAAAAACTCTGTTAGTTTGCTAACGTGATATATATATATAAACATCCACCTATCACAAATGGTCCCTAGGAATTGTTTTAATTTTTTAATTTAAATTTCATAAAATTTTGGTTTTCTTTTTTAAATTTTATGAATTTTAAATTATTTAAAAATGTATATTGTATTTTAAATACACGTGACCCTATATTATTGGAGATGTAGGCTCCACATATATGCCACATATCAACAAACTAATGGAGTTTTTAAAAAATAATTTAGAATTCATAAAACTTAAAAATGAAAAAACCAAGGGTTTAGGGGTTCATAAATGGTCCTCAAGGTTAAAATCCTTCTATAAATGGTTTTTTCATTTTTAAATTTTATGAATTTTAAATTATTTCAAAAAAAACTTCATTAGTTTGTTGATGTGGAATATATGTGGAGCCCACATCTTCAAAAATATTGTGGCACGTATATTTAAATACAATATATATTTTTAAATAATTTTAAAAAGAAAACCAAAATTTTATGAATTTTAAATTAAAAATTAAAAAAATTCGCAGGGACCATTTGTGATATATATATATATATGCCACGTCAGCAAACTAACGGAGTTTTTAATGGAACTTAACGGTAGAGACCATTTGTGATCACAATACTAACCTTGAGGACCACGAATGACACAAAAAAAACATTAAGGATACAATTTGATAGTTTCGTAAACCTTAGGGACGTTTTGTGATATTAAGCCAAAAAATAATAATAATAGTTCAAAAGGCATATAAAGACTGGCACGAGTACAGTGGCCTTGTTAAAACATTCTTAGGAAAACCTGTTTGGGCTTAAATTTGGCACGCCCAGTTCGAAAGCAAAGGCCCACATCATTTCTTAGGCCACCTATTTTGACGATTTTCAGCCCATCAGCATGTCCAGCCCGTTAACAAGAAGACAGGCCAAAAACGAAGGACTCGGCCCAAAGCATTAGAGGCCTAGAAACAGTGGAAATCAGGAAGAGACTTGGGCCTCGGAAAAAAACTAGAAATGGGCTTAAAGCAGACTAGACTCGAAATAATCTTCAAAACGGAACAGTCCCACGTGATTCCTGACTTGGAGAAGTCAAACAAGTCGGCTGAAATTAAAGATCGAACAGGGGCAGGTATGAAAGAATGACGTCTCTGAGGAAAACTCAGTTGCCAGGAGATCAAATCCCGTTTAGTTTATCTAAAGATATTCCGATATTTTTAGAAAAACACCATTTTCAAGGATAAGCAGATTCTGCCCCTGTGAAAAGAAGATAAGCGGGAAACAGGGAGCTGTTCAAAAACTGAGAACTTACTATCTCAAACTTTCAGACTCTCGCAAAAAGCAGTTGAAATGAAAGAACAGGCATGGCACCCCATCAAAATACAGAAGTGGTCACCTCAGGAATTGATCGTTGAGTATTTACTTGCCAGAAAATGGATGGAACCCTTGCTTATTTCAATTAAAAATTAAAAAGATCTTTTTACTTGCCGCCCACTCTCAAAAAGAACACTTCTTATATATACAAGAGAGGGTGAATAGAGAAAGACACAATCAATCAACACAACCAAAAGCTCAGTCAAAAAAACAAACACTCAAATGATCACTTGATCACAAAAATCCCAAACAAAGTCCAACAGACCCAGAGTCTGAAGCATTTCAATCTCAAAAGCTTTCCAACAAGCTTGCAGAATCATCTTGTTTTCTCCCAGCAAAGACAGATCAGATCACTGCTCCTGATTTGAATCCCAGTTCATAAGTCAACAATAACGAGATTTCTCTCATTACAAATTTGGTTCAGCAAAAGCCAAGACAAGCAGAGTTTGAGTTTTCTCAAATATGAAAACCTCAACAAATTTATGAAGAGCTCTGACTAAGCAGCACAGGTACCACAGTACACCTCCAGCTCAAGTCCAGCCACTTCTGTCCCTTTCAGACTGGAGAAGTCCCAGTTCTGCCCATCCAAAAGCCGTCCAGGGCTTGAAATAGATTAAAGCTCTGCCAAACTCAAGTTTTGGTATCGATTTGCAGCCGAAGCCTAGCAGTTAAAGTTGTTTAAAGTCCAGTCCAGCGCCGAAACATCCAATCCAGCCCAGAACAGAGGCAACTACCCAGGCAGAAATGGAAGCGCAACCCTCCTCTTGTCTTTGTATAGTCAGTTTTCCCCTTTTGAGCCTCGTAAAAAGGGGTTCTGCCTGAAATCAGTTCGATCTGTCATCATCCATTCTGGCCAGAACTACCGGTTTTTATACTGAGAAAAATTGTAAAAGTCCTTACCAGTCTAAGGCATAGAAAAGAACTTACTTGGGAGATATTTCTCACCCAAATTCACAATCGCTTGTTCAAAATCAATAGCTTGGGGCGCAAGTTATTTTTACTCTCGAGTCTGTTAGAATTGAAAAATTGCTAATGGTGGCACGCTCAACACATAAAGAAAGTTAATTTATTAACCAGACAATGGTCTTTGAATTAATGGGGAACTTTACCCTACCATCTCAGGAAACAAATCAAAACGGGTGAACAAAACCACATGGGACAAACCCCAGGTTAGGAAAGAATACCACACATGTCATGGACTAACAAGAGAATCTGACACAGGCCACTTTGTACTGCTACAAAGAACCCGAAATAAACAGACAAAACAAAGCACAACCCTATGTTCTGCAAAGAACAACCAACACAACGTAATATTGTCAAATAAAAACTTTTATCCATGCATAGTTTGATGTACAAAACAACGTGTCGTGAGCGTCAAAACATGGCCAGCAGAAGTACCAAATACCAACTCCTTAATTCTTGATCAAGAACCCTATCAAACAGGGCAAAGGGGATCAAGATTGGCCTTTTAGCTTGACGAAATTCCAACAGAAAAACATTATAATAGGAACATTTCTCATATGCAAAGCCCACAAATGTTCCAACAAACCCATCAGGGAGAATTGGGAGGCCCCTCAAGGTTGGCCTTCGACACCTTATTAGCAAACTCGTCGATGCAGAAAAATTCCTCAAAAATGGTAAGGGTTTGACCACTACCCGGATCCCAGATCCCCATAACAAAATAACTCGGCAAAAGTGCAACCAACAGCCTTAGTTGCCTAAGACAAGCCCGTCCAAAATACCACGACAAAGGCATCCCCCTAGAATCGCCAGGGAGCACCCAAAAGGCAGATGCATGGGCGGACCTCAATACGAACCTCCATACGACGACTCACGAAGGACCATAGTGATGATGCAAGGGCAGAAGCCCTAATCGTGAACCTCAAAATGACTAAACAACCAGCCCTGCCTTGTAGCCAAGAGGCCACAATGACGCAAGAAGGCGCAGGAACTGAGAGAGAAAGAGAGACAGGAAACGAGACCAACACAACTAGAAGTAGCGTGATGAAGGATGATGGCCAAGGGATGATCTACACTTGGGTTGGAGCCCACTCCAGCCCAGTGCTGATTTTGTTTGTCCATATTTAAACCTTCAGAGCCTAGAAGAAATAGCTCCCCCCCTCTAAAAAATTGTACCAACCTATCTTCAGTGGGTTGTTCAATCTTGGTAAGTTTTTCTCTTTTTTTATATTCAATTTCCAATTTTAATTGTTGTTTAAGTTTTTATGATTTAGGGTTTGGGTGAAAACTTTTGGGGATTGTTACATATGTTTTATTTTTTAACTTGAATTATTAATTAGCATATATGATTTTTGGTGTCTAATATTTATTGTTAGGATATCATGTCACATGATGATAATAGACCGGCAAAAAGAGGATAAACTATTTATTCATTCTTCAAAAAAAGTGGTAACGATAACAAGGATACACCTTCTGCATCTGATGTTGATACTTCAATTCCTGAGGAACTTACTCAGCTCAGATCTCAAGTAGTTGAACAATGTGTTTGATTTGATATTTATTTATATTTTGTACTTCTTTGTGTTATATTTGCTCATAATGTGGCCTTGTTTGATTTATAAAATTTTATAAAAAAAAGGCTTATAATAAATTAAATTTAGCCTACCCCTATAAAAATTCCTGAGTCCGCCATTGATGACCGTGCCTGAATGTGGAAGAGAAACAAACCTTTGAGTGAATGTTGGAAAAATAAAATTGAGTATGGGTATTGTTATGTTAGGTAGACCTGGCATTCGTGTCGTGTTATCAGTGTTCGTGTCGTGTTCGTGTCAACCCACTTTTCTTAACGGGTTGACACGACACGACACGATAAGAAAACGGGTTGAAAATGCTCAACACGAACACGACCAGTTACAATTCGCGAATCACACGACACAACACGAATCACACGATAAGAAAAATAAACAGTTTTTTAAATATATTTTAAAATTTTAAAATCAAATATCAATTACTAACAATACATTATACATCCGAAAAAAATGGGGATTGTTAAAACTGGGGAAGCTGCTGATTGAGGAAGCAGCCATGGGAGAAAAGCTCCAAGCTTTGAGTTCAAAGCAAACAGCTTGGCAATGAAAGAAAGAGGGGTTTGGCAAAAAAAAAAAAAAAAAAAAAAAAAGAAAGAGAGTGAACTGGGATGGGAAGGAGGCGGTAGAAGAAAATGAAGATAGATTTACAAAAATGCTGAAGAGACGAAAGAGGGGAGAGAGAGAGAGAGAGAGTTGGAGTACTAAGAGAATCAGGGGAATGATATGAAGGAGGAAGAGACAAAAGAAAAGAAAGAGAAGAAGAAAAATAAAAAAATTAAAAGAAAGAGATAAATTTACAAAAATGCCCCTGAGCTTAATGAGTTGCTAACGGGTCAACACGATATCAATACGACACGATAACTCAAACACGAATACTGAATTTTTCGTGCGAATTCGTGTCGTGTTAACGGGTCGTGTACAATATTGCCAGGTCTAATGTTAGGACTAGTAATAGTATGGTTTTTTATTTTTATTTTTAGAATTAGCGATAAATAAATTGCATTGGGGGGGCACTTATCCTGGGATTCGAACTGGTGACCAAGGGGGGGAAAGGGGAGGGACCTCACCACTGAGGTAAACCCGTCCGTCGTACTAGTATGTGTTTAATCCCTCAAGTAAAACTAAAAGGTTTGCTCGTGAAAAAAAACAACCAAAAGACTTCTACCGTGGCACTTTTGGGCCTATATGTAAAATTAGAGAATGGGTGACCAACTAGCCTTGCCTTAGAGAGTATATGGGCTTTGTTGTATGCCCTTTTTTATTGGTCTATGGGCTTTGTATATCTAACCTATATCAATTCAAAATGTACATACAAATATAGAACCATTAAAAATTAGTAGAAATTTTAACCAGCTAGAAGTTTGCATCCTCTCCCCAAACTCATGACCATCCCAACTGAACCCAGAAAAGGTAAACTTACCAAGATACTAAAAAGAAAAAGAGAATCTTACAAGTTGACATTTGAAGCCAAGCTATGCCAGCTCCACCATGCCACTGACATGTTTCAATAGATTCGTTTTTCTATACATATTTTTCATCCCATCCATGCTAATTCTGCATTCTTAATTGATTTTTAAACCAGCACGTTGAGAAGGATTGGAATTTGTTTGGAAGATGTGCATCGCCATCCTTTTAGTTCTTGTCCCCTTCCCTAAAGGCTAGCTCAACTCAACATTTAATTATATCTATAATGCATAATTTATGTATTTGTTATCCCTTTTTCCTTTCCTTTGGAAAACTCAATCAGGTTTGGTTGAGATCTCTGCTTGAGGACATCATTATTACAATATATGCCTTATCCTTGGCACCCTTTTTAAGATGGTAACCAATTAAATTCTGTGGCCAGACCTAGTTATTTCATTACTATGTGCCTTCTGAATAAATGTACTTTTATGTAAGATTATAACTTCAATAATAATCACTATCACATCTACGACAAAAATTCGACGCGAGTTCAAGTGTTCGACACGAATTCAACTCCGGCGCTCCCATCTTTGAGACTTAGACGTCTTTTAAACATTAAATCAATGAACATATGCGTATAACTTCAAAAGTATCAAGAGCATTGAGGGCATATTAAGTGATGCTGTGTGAAGGATCAAAAGAGATTGTTTGTTTGCCTTTTAATGCATTTATAATATATAAACAGTAGAATATATGTACGATTGCAATTTTTTGTCATGATAGGCATTTAATTAGTAAAAGCTGGGGCAGATTAGCTTGCCCCACCACCAAACAATCGTGAAGAAAAGGCTACAGAAAAGTTAATTATGAAATATTAATAAAAATTTGTTGAGAGGGAACAGGTAAGCATGCATGGTGCTCAGAAAAGCCTGCATATCTACAAAAAGATGAGCAGAAAAAGGGTATGTTCCACTTTGTCATATATACTCGTCCTGTACCTCAAACTACAAGAGTTACATTCCATCTACTTTATATTAATAATAATAATAAGATTAATTAATTATCTCCACATCTAAGAATGATCATAATCATATTTTTGTGAATAATTAAATGGAAGGAATATTGATTATCCCCAATTAAAAAGTGATTATATAGAATGATGAATTAAAGTGATCCCACTTTTCAGAGCCTCCTTTTATTTTATTTATTTATTTTTTCATTTCCCTTTGAATAATTAGCAGACAAAGGAAAACTTAAGATGTCAGCATCTTCTTTATAAAGGTAGGTGTGTGATAAAAAAGTGGATGCATTCAGTATTTCTTCCAAGACAATCCTTTTCTTTTTAGGGGTTTAGGTAAACCAATTCAACTTGGACCTACATGATGCACCATACTTTTCTTTTTCTAAATTCTTCAGAGTGAGAGAGAGAAAAGCTGGGTGGTGGTAGACTTTTATCTTCTTCTCTTTGGGAGATGACAAAAGCAAAAGGATAACCAAAGTAGGTTAAAAGCAATTTAAAGTATGTTCCATCCTTATTTGTATTGTACTTTTGTCTTATGTTAATCTTGAGGAAATTATCCCTAGAAATATACTTATTAACATATGTGTTTATATATTTATATGTCTAGAAGACTAGACCACTCTCTTGGTGGTACTTTTCCTTTGATTAAACAAAGCACCAAATATGATGCACGTTACCTGGTTACCATGAGCCGTTGCTTATTAAAAAAGGACTTTTATGATGCCTCCTCTTTGTTTGGCTTTTGAAAAAACTAGCTTTTATGATTTGTAAAGCAAAGCATGGAAATTTCGTGGGAAAGACTAAAGTTTAAAAAAGCAAGCACCGGCCTTTTGAACGGTTGGGGGTTACGGAAAATTAAAGTTAGTTGAGGGGACCAATCAATTAATCAAACTTGTAAAGAAAAAAAATACATGAAGGAAGTTGATTCTCACATGCGCCGCAGTCCTAATACGCGGATATACATATTGAGGTAGAGCGTATGTGGTCGTTGAGTTTCACACGTATAAACTAATGTTCTGATACTATAAGGAAAGTTGAGATTCCACTTCAAAATCAATTAGCAATGAAACAGTAAGCGAACTCTTTATGAGTCGTTTCAAAATTTGCTAGTATCCCACAGTACACCCCAATTTCAAAGTGATATGGACCATTCCACATTTTTCCATATTTGCATGCCACTTAGCGAGCCGCCGACACGCATGGCCTCACCCATTCTATAAAATAAAAAACGTGCTCTCATGGCTGAGTTTGTGTTTGCTGACCCGTCTCTTCTTCAACTCATGAAATTCTTGACCTACTTATTAGCTAACAATTTTTTGTGACATGCATGCATGTATTTGAAATGGAATAATATTACAAGAAGTTGCAATATTATTGTATGGTTAATGGACAGAGACCTCACATGTTTGTTTTTGTGTACAAAATCGCTCAGTTGAAGAAGGTCAGAGGTCAGGGATTCGATCCATGCTCTCGTATGGAGTCACCACTTTAGCCAGCGCTTTATCCCTTACGAGCCGACCCGGTGTGAGCGGGGATTAGTCTGAGTTGTGGTTAAGGCTTAAAAGTGCCACCCATAGTTGGGGCCCATCCATGACCACCTCGTGGTTCAAACCAAAAAAAAGGTCCAAGGCCAAACCGCGTAGTCCTATTCTTTGCTAGGGATGTGTTAGGTTTCCTTCCTCATTTCTTCTTCTTTTTTTTTGAATGGGTGTGACCACACAATTAAGTAGCCTATGTAGAAAAAGAGACAACTGTATCCAAAATATGAAAACCAATCCAACGATTGTTGGATCAACTATAGGGAGCAAGCTATGTTTGAGACAAAAATTTGTATGAGGTTGTTTATGTCATGTGACAATATTGAGTGACAGAACAACTTCGTTATTATGATCATTTCTTGATTTGGGTCTTCTCTCATGATTGTGGACAATTAAGTATGATCATACTAGAACCAGAATCGATCTTGAGTCTTGTCGATTATTCTTTCCTTCTTAGATCATTTACGAAGTAATTATCTGATTATTGTTTTTAATCTTAATATATATTTTTTTTCTAGTATTCCGTATTTTTGGAGTAGAATAGATTCAATAAAATAGTATGCACATGGTGGTGTTGGTTAAGTAAGTAATGCATCAGATGACTTTTAGTTGTGATTGGGTTGCATTGGAACCTTTCCGTCGAAGGAAGAAAACAGATCAAACTGTATTTGTATATGAGAGTTCTCAGAACAAAGTTGTGGTTCATGCGTTTCTCTTTCTTAAAACGTATAATGAAAAGGATTGCATTTGTTTTCTTTTATCAGTCTCCATCAACTGCATATATATGCGAGAATGTGAATGTGAAAATGTCATACATTAGAAAGTTAGAAAATCTTGTAACGATTTATAAGGAGTTGAGCTATTCCTCCATTGCCAATTGATTTTGAGGTGGAACATCAACTTTCAACTTCCTTCTCATACAGTAGGTAAGATGAGCACAAGATTCTAGATTCAAATTTCCAAGTCAAATTATAGTTGCCGAAAATTTTGAGTCATGCATGTGACCAAGTGTTGATAGTATAGTATTATTCGAAGCTGGAAAATGAGAATTCTTGCATAGTTGTTTAATAGATTTTTGACTTTTTCAGTTGTTGTTAATTGATTTTGAGTTGGATATTCACATTTTAAGAATATTTTGTTTTTGTGGTGAATAAACGTCACTTGATATATCTTTACAAGTGTACGTGTGAGACTTAGAGTGAGTTTGAGAGGATTGTGGTGTAGATAGAATCCCATTGGGAATTTAATGCCATTTATAGGATATATAATCTTATTTGGTTTTTAATTATTTTTGGGTCACGTTGTCTAAATTTTTTGGGAGATTCACTATTATACCCAATATAGGAGCCTAAATTATAAATAAATAAAAAACTCTATATGAAATGGACTTTAGAAACACACCCAAAGTCTATTTATAACATAACAAAAAGGCTTTTAACTTCTTTTAAGTTACAAAACTGTCATTGATTTCTTAAAACAAACACAACCCTAAAATCTCATAAAAAAAAAGCCTAAAACACTCAATAGGGCATCAAAGTAATTTAATAATCAAAATTAAATTCAATAGGGTCAGCTGTCATTTTTTGGGTTTGTTTATAGAAATTAAATGGTGTATGGTTTATTTATAGTTTTAGTGGTAAGAATTGGTATATGACTAAAGCAGGAAGTGATAGTACAAAATACATGGTGTCCGCACCATAATAACGTCCAGATATCTATAGAATAGAATTTTTTATGTGTAGCATGTCATACCTGCTACCACATTAGCTTATAAAACAAGTTTCAATAATACTAATTCTTACCACATTAGCTTATAAAACAAGTTTCAATACTGCTATTCTTACCACATTTTTATACAACTCTTCCGTACAAGCAGCAATTTTGTTCAACAAATATATTCTCTTTAACGAGTGGTTAATAGCAAGTCAAAAGTGGGAGGAAAATGTGGAGAGAAATAGGGAAGAAAAGAAAAGGGTAATTTTGGTTGCTACTTTTCAACAATATGATGAACTATTGGACATAGAAAGAAGCATATTGCATTCGCACACCAAACAAATATTATCAAGTCTCTTTGAGGACATCAGGGGACCCCTTATCAGCTGCTGCAAGCCTCCAATTAATTACATCAAAATTTCAGAACACATGCGTGCATGAATGTTTTTGTGTTTTTAGGTTTTGTTTTTGAGTTTGCCCACATGGGTGACATTTGGAATGGTGTCGCTTAGTTTGATCTTTCAAGCAGACATTTTTTAAGTTTACAGGGAGAGGGTTAAACTCGGGTGAAAGGGACGAGTACACTGTCGATACCAACTGACTTAATTCACATCTGTATAATTTCGATGAATTTAATTAATCTGATTTAGGATTCCATTAGTACAATAAAATAAAATAATACAATAATAAAGAAAAAAGAGTAATTATCTGGTGTAGCAGAGGAGGTGGGGAAAGAGAGGGGAGAGTAGTTGTGTATTTTGTTTTCATTCTAAAAAGGCTGATGTGACATGAAGAAGGGACACAAGCATAAAGGTGTAAAGGTATATGTGGGTTTGGAGAAGAGAAGAGAACGCCACCTAGCCACCTTTTTTTAATTTTTTATCATCTACTTTTTCTGCATATAGACAAAACAAGTGCAGCTTTCCAATTGTGATCAAGTATATTCTCGTTTCTGCATTCTGCAAGACGACGACCTTATCTCTCTCTCTCTCTCTCTCTCTCCACTTTAATTTAATCCCCAAACTAGCCCTTTGTTTCCTTGTGCTTGACCGACATCTCACTTCCAAATTCTTTGTTAAGAGTAAAATAATTAACAATCTTTTATTAATTGTTATTATTATTCCAATTTGTTATTAATGAACAATCCTTATTTCAAAATTATACATCATGATGTCTACAATTTTGGACCATACATGCCAATCTGAAGTTATATGATTTGTCCTTATGAACACATGCATGGTTGGCGCCGATGAGATTGCATTTGTTTGTTTCAACCATGATAAGAACACTTTTTTTTTTCGTGTCATATTATGTTGCCACTGTTTTTCTTACCCACAATATTCGAAATCAGTCCTTGCACAAGAAAGTTATTTTACCAAAGGTGTGGCTTTTGTTCATTAAGAAAAGTGAGAATCTAAATTGCACAAATTATTTCTTTTTTAATTTTGCCTACCACACTGGCCGACTAGTAATTGGTCTTGTAATATTCCTCTTCCACAATGTTAAAGAAAGTATCAAGTTTCGATTCCCCCTCCCAACATATAGAAATACATAATATTACCTACTCCACCGATTTGGTTACCCACCCACAATTGACGAGTTGCTCCTACTAGCACATTTAGTAAGGACGTTCCCAGTGTGAGTTCACCATAAATTGAAGTCGTGAAAGCATTAACCCTTATGTTTTGACCTTAATTCATTTTAGTTTCGCGCTTAATTACAAGTTTGTGTAATTAGTTTGACGTCGGAAATTTTTTACTTTTTATTTTTTGACAAGCACAAGATTATTGTTAGAGACATATTTGACAATATTCCTTTCTTTTTATTTTTGGTCTGAAGACAATATTCCTTTCTTATCCTTGTTAAGTTAGACAAATTTTCAGGCTGTACATCTTTATTGCAAAATTGACTTTATATATAGATGAAAGAAGGAGCAAAAGAAAAAACTCAAAGTTTGCATGATGTGGAGATGCATAATTGGAGAAAGGGTAGGGTTTAAGAAAGAGAGATGAGTGGGCCACGTGGGTACTAAATGACAACACACGCATACATGATGCATGTAGGGTTTATATGAACTCATGAGTTTGTATATATATAATTTGGAGTAGACGTGAAGCATCCACTTTTTGTCTTCTTAGTAATTTCGCGTCCCCTTTGTCACACTCTCCACATTATGACATTATGACATTATGACATTAATGGCTTTGCGCTCAAACTATGGAAGAAGACGCTCCTCTTGGCCTTTCAGACCCCAGCAAAGACAAAAAAAAAAATAGAGAGAGAGAGAGAGGTTGGTCTTATCTTTTACAAACTGTGCTGAGTTTAATTGAATGAAAACAAAGGTAGAGACATCATTCTCAATCAAGACACCGAGTGTCTTATTGACGGTTTCAAATTAAATATTTATAAAAATCATAAAAAATTCAGAGAGAGAGAGAGCCATTGTCTGTTGTTGATTTTGATCCATATGGTCACCTTCTTCATGACGTCTAGCCTATAAGCTTATGTTTATGCATGCATGCCAATGCCATGGCATTTTTATGTGCATAATTTACATGCATGTAGGATACTGCCGCTTCAATACTTTTACAAGCATGTATAACGTACATTACTTTGAGAAATGGTAGAAGCTGGATTTTGTTCTAAGTCATGAAATTATTGTATAGTATTAGAATACGACTCTCTTCACGAGTTATAATATAGGCGGATGACACGACTGACATTTCTCACTTTTAGAGTATATCGATAAATATCCATTTATATTATAGTACATGAACGAGTTATACTAATTGACTCTACTCTATAGTCACCCATTCATGTCTTAACAATATATGTTTTCGCAAAATAGAGGGAAAATAAGGAGCCAAATTAGAGAACTAAAAAAAACTCATAAAACGTAGACTTTGTGAGAGAGAAAATTGAGAGGAATGCCTCATCTTATTAATCAATGTCCATGTAATTGATAAATATTTATAATTATAAGATACTATAAACTTTAGGCGATGAAAAACATGAGAAAAATTAAAAGAAAAAATAGTAATGAAAATTTTAAGAAAAAGAAAAAAGAAAAAAGGGACAAGGAAGGTTTTGCCAATATATCCAACGTTTCCCTCGTCTAACGCTTACCCTCCCAAATGTCATTGACTACCCGCCACACCGTTTACCATATTTACAATGTGACAAAATACCAACTATATCCCCACATCATTGTTGTCTCAACCCATCAGGCACCACAACCACATTGATACTACTGGGAAGGCAATCACCAGGGCCCCGGCAATCTGAATTGCCGTCGGATTCAAGCCGAACAACCATGGACTCACCGGCCGACACACTGTTGGTGCCGCCAAGGCAGGACTTGAGCTGCTGGAGGCTTGGAACGAGAACCTTTTCTGCCCATTCCTCTAAGCCAGTACGGCCTAGCCATATCCCACTTAAGATCTTTTCAACAGCATCCTCTCTCAATTCTAATGAAACCCCCTCACCCAAAATCTTTGAAAATCTTTTTCTGATGGAGTTTATGATGTTTAGCCGAATGGGGTTGAAGTCCACTGGCTTGAACGCAATGGCAGCATCAACATTGTCCAGCAATTCCTGGGGTACTGCTGAGGTTGTGACTGTGAGTAAGGGCCTGCTATTGAGGCGACTGTCATCTTCATGATCAACTGTGAGATCACTTGAATTATGTGAGCCATCTGCCCTGTCATCCTCAACATCAGCAGCTTCATTCAGATCAAACCCTAAACCTGTCTCCTTCCTAGGCTTCGTGGCTCTGTCATCATCCTGTAACCAATTGGGCCGTCGTTTTGCAGTCCTTCCACAAACAGATAGCTTTAACTGCCAACTGATCCTTGCTATACTGGCAAGCTTTTCTTCAAGCGAATTACCCTTCGATAAGGGTCTCAGATGTTCTGGCAACCAATTTGCCGTGAGGATGAAAATAACATTTCCAAGACTGATTTCACGACCATAAGAGTCAGCAAGACGACCTCTATCCATTGCCCGTTTTATGCTACCACGAACTATCATATCTGCTTCATTAATGTCCTCAAGCATGATTACTGCACAGGGGTTCCCCTTAACTGCCTCTGCTATTCGGTCCACCACTGTTTTACCACGGAAACTCATATCAGACTGCAAATTACTGCGTTGGGAGCCAAGACTTATCATCACTGGGTTGGACCTGGATACTAGTTCTGAAAGAGCTGATGCCATCTTCTTCTTGCCAACACTATCCGGGCCCATGAACAGTAGCCACATGTCTCCCCGTGATCCAGCACCACGTCTCCTTCCATTGCCCGACTTGCATTTTGTCACAGTTTCAGCAACAGCATTTGCTGCTTCTTGCTGCCACCGCACCTCCATTAAACCTTTGTAAAGCTTTTTGAATGAGTCAGCATCTACTTGACA
This sequence comes from Prunus kanzakura, assembly GCA_020521455.1. Taxonomy (NCBI): domain Eukaryota; kingdom Viridiplantae; phylum Streptophyta; class Magnoliopsida; order Rosales; family Rosaceae; genus Prunus; species Prunus kanzakura. Next base: position 1,825,911 of record BPUM01000033.1, on the reverse strand, counting down.
CGATTGTTTATCATCAGTTTGCAATTCAATTGGCTTGCTCTGTGGTTCAGAAGGCATGCAACCCAAAAAGTCTCTTATGCGCTCTTTATGCGCTTGGTCAGGGGTGGTTTCTGTGACTTCTGTTTGCCCAAGAACCAGCTCTGTCCGTACAGGGCTTCCAGGTTGGGAAACTGCCCGTTCAGATGGTTGGCTGGTCAGCGGATTTGTGTTCAAGTGCAGAGCCCCAAGGTTTTTATTCAGATGTAATTTGGGTTGGAAAGGTTGGCGAGCAAGTAAGTGTGGATTGTACAAGCCCGTCATTGAGAGAGCTGTTGGAGCAATTCTATCTGAGGTGAAACTATGCTGATGAAAACTAGGATGAAGACGCACACATGTATCCCTCCATTCTTTCTGTAGTTCTTGAGTCTTCTGCTTCAGGATCAGATCTTGGTCTGTAGTCTATGAAGAGAAAAATGAAAAATTCATTAGTTCCTATGTAATAAAGTCTATTACCACCAAGAGGAAAAAACGAAAAAGAAAGAACAAGAACTTTTGGAGCAATTTGAGCGTGCTCAACTCACCTGCGTTTGATCTAATGTTTTGGCATGACCATCACGGGCTTTAGCATTCTGTAACCACTGTGGTAGTGGTGGTTGTGCTGCTTCTGATGAATTCTCAGAAGATGATTTCTCAGACTCCTTGGCAACCAGTTTTGCAAGTTCTTGCTCATAACTCTGTGTACATTGTGGACAAAAGCTTGCTTTTCGAGTAGGATCCAAGTTCTCAGAGAGAAGTCTTGGTTGAGCAATTGATGTAGTTGGAAAGCTTTTCAATGGGGACAAAGATTCAACTGAGCTACTGAGGATCCCGTTGGTCGTTCCAATCCTAAAAAAGAAGATATATTAGAAAAATACTACAAAACTCGAAGAAAAGGGTAAAGAAGCATTCCCAAAAAAAAAAAACCTAATAGGTTGAAGAGCATCCAAGATGCTATCCAAGTGTGATTCAAACAACTTCAAATTGAAACTAGAACTAGGCCTGCCCCAATATCAAATATAATTAAAGATTCCATCAGTTATCCAAATTCTCCAAATCAAGCAAGTCTCTGAGGTCACACAAAATCTAAAACTTTGGAACATAAACAACTTTTCGCAGAAGATTATTCTAAATGAGCAGTGTTCAAGATTCCATAAACAGAAACTCTTGATAACATCGTCCATCAAACGTGAAAGAACTAATCAACCAAAACCTTCCTATTTAGTCGTGTAGCTCATGTAACTTAAGTCATTGAAGCCAGACAAATACAAAAATGTGCAGACAAGAAAAGGAGAACCAAGTTCCATGGTCACAGGTATATCTGGTTATGGAATGTAGTTTCTCTAATTCAAATGAATAAGAACACCAAGCATACCTTGGAAACAATCCTGAAAGAGGCGTTCTGGCAGCAATTGGCACTGCCTGTAGATCCCAATCAGTTTCCATTGAAGGGTGATAGACTTGGCACCTCAAATAAGTCTCACAAGTAGCAGTTCCGATTAACCAAAGCCGGCCACCATTACCACCACCCTCTCCAAACCTGGCCAATAGCCTTCCCATTTCAACCACCGCCGCCCGCCCCGCCTCTGAAAGCACCTGCTGCTGGACCGGACCTGAACCAGAACCTGAACCTGAACCAGGAACCCCTCCAAAGCTGCCAGGTTCCACCAGCCATTTCAAGTCACCCAAATTAAGAATCACCCCACCCCCATTCGAATTCGCCATCCGGGTCTCAACCAAACCCCCTAATTCCTTCATTTTCCCAACTATCTGGTTCCTATCCAAAGAAACCTCCTTCTCTAAATGAACAACCTCAACATTCTTCAGGGGCCCTTCACCCAATTCCCTGTTCTCAATCCTCCTCAAGACCTCTTTCGTCACCGCCTCGGGCTCCGAATCGCCGACTAACACAGGGTTCCTCTTCTTCGCTTTCAACAATATATCACCAACCCTCTTAACCTCCTCTCCTCTATGTTGTGCGGATTGCGCAGCAGCAGCCCCCTGCGGCTGCAGCCTCGGATTCAAATACAAATTCCGGCTTCCAGGGGGCGCTGCGGGAGGGCCGCCCGGGCGGAATCCCAATCCAATTGGGGAGGAATTGACGGCAGCAGAGGAGGCGGCGGCGGCTGAAGAGTTGAGCGATTGTTCAATAGTGGCTTTAACGGCGGGGCTAGAAAAACTAGCCTCACGCATCACTCGGCTCACACTTGGGTCATCGAGAATTGAGATTATGAGCTGCTCGAGCTCAACTTTGACCGCTAAGAGAGGCTGCTGCTGCTGCTCTGGGCAGCCTCTGCGCTGATGAGCCTGAGCTCGCTTCAAGGCGGCCATGAGAGCATTGGAGATAGGGGGCTCCATGCCGGGGCTCATGTTTTGGGCGGTGGGCAAGCGCTCGAGGGCCACACTGAAGCAGAGCTCGAGAGCTCTGCACTGTAGAGGGTGAGAGGAATTGGGGTGAGATTTGATGCATGCTTGACGGAGGAAGCCGGTGGAGGAGGACAGAAGGGTTGCGGCCACGTGTAGCGGCGTCGTTTGTCCGTGGTTCCGTCGACCCGCTTCGGCGATCGAGTGGTTCAACACGCTCGCCGCCTCTGGGGTTAAGGTTTGCTGGATCGTACTCAACCCCGCTCTCATTTCTTGGAATTCAAACTAACCACCAAGAATTCCAAATCCAAATCCAAATAATTCAATTTTATGTGGGTTTTTTGAGTTGGGTTTTGAGTAGCAAACGCTCAAATGAAGCAGCTTCAAAGCTTTGGTTTGGTTCTGTTTTTTGCTGCCTATTTTTGTTGGGTTGGGTTTTTCTGTTCTTTGGAGACTTGTGCTGTGAAATTCAAGCTTATCAGGAAACTGAGAGAGAGAGAGAGTACCCCACCAGACAGCGGCAAATGAAAATGGTTTCACAGGTCCAGGTGTGGATGCTTCATCAAATTGGACAAATTTGCATTTTCAGGGCTGTGAAAGAAAACCAATCTACAAAAATAGCTTTTTACAAACACAAACAAAATATCAAGGAAAGCAATAGCTCCCTTATTAGTTTTCCTAAGCCGAAAGGGATCTCTCTATCTATCCTGTTTCTTTCTCCTTCTTCTTCTTCTTCTCCTTTTCCTCCTTCTTTCTTTTGCTTTCTCTCTCACCAAGTGTGTGTATATGTGTGTTGTCACACAAAAAAGCTATAAGAGAATTCAACGCGAAAAGGAAAGATCAGATCCCCTCCTTCACAAGAACCTCCCTTATTTCTCTTCCTTTCCCACTCTCTCTCTCTCTCCCCCTTTTCAGTTTTCTATCTCTATCTATTTGAATCAGTTACATTTATTAAAAAAAACAAAAAAAGAAATGGCTAAAGAAAAGAAAAAACAGAGACCAGGTAAAAATGAACCCAACCCTTTCAAATATTACAGGCCTGCATGACAACAAACTAACCCGAGTAGAGAAAATTGATTTTGCTTTTTTTTTTGGGTTCCCTTATGGAATAGTAGGTGAGAAAGAATTTCAGGAAAATAGAGAGTTGGAACTTGGAAGTACCAACAGTTTTCAAGGATTCCTGGAAAATGCTCTGTTAGCACAGCAATGTGTGATCTCATTTTTCTATGTCATCTTCTGTTTTTTTTTTTTTTTCAATTGATTAATTCACATTTTTGTTGCATATGTTTTTTTTTAAAAGTTTTTTGAGGGGATGATGTTGATCCTAACAGTTTGTTTCAGACAAATCTTAGGAAAACATATTTTCTATTACAATTTTAGTAAATTGAATTCGTGTAATCCTACCATCTACATATGCTAAAGTGGAGTTTTTGTTTTTAATCAATAAGATGGAAAAATCGAATTTGGAGACTTCAAAAATGAGAAGATAAATATCACCGGACTACATTTTTTTTAGTACAAGCGATTGAAGGAGGGTGGTTTACACAAATATTCATTATGTGTCTGGGAGTTTCGAATATTTACCAAAAAAGTTCAACCAACTTAGCTATTCTCGATTTGCACTAGACTACATTTTAATGTGTCTAATCTCAACTACTCCAATGGTCTTTCATTTATTTATATTTCGTAACTAATATTTTAAATAAAAATTGTTTAAAGTTAAATAAATTAGTGATTAAATTGCAAATAAATAAATTATATGACCTCACCGGAACTTGCATGTGATTGCACTTGATGAAAGAGTGGGTTGTGGTTAAGTTTGTATGATTTGTGTAGTTTAGTTGGGAGCATTTACGCTTACAACAATTCGTAGTCGAGCATTTTTTCTTATTTGTCATTTACCCATAGCACCTTATGAAATGATGGGTCATGGTAATTTGGTATAGAGCATTTATTTTACATTACACCAATCGTAATAAGTCGAAACAGGAATGCTAGTGACAATTCTGATAATTAAATTACTTATCTTTGACGTTTATCGATTTAATCCATAGAGGAAGGATCATAGGCTTAAATATGTAAAGTGTACTCAATCAAAGACTAGGCTGTGGTCATGTATCTAGTTTTTAAGGCAGTTTGGTAGAGAGCACCAATCTCTAATATTTTCTATAAAACTCAAATAGTTTGAAAAAAGAAAAAGAAAAAAAAAAAAAAAAGGATGGATTCGTACTGATCCTTTTAAAACTCTTTTGTGAATATTAAAACATAATGAAGAGAGACAGAGAGCCACTTTTTCTTTTTAAGAGAGAGAGATTTGATTCATGAGATGAGAACGGGATTTGACTGCCTTTTCTTTATATCTCTCTCGCGACTCACGACTCATGCCATTCGATTGACTGCCTTTTTCCATCTCTTTTTATTTCATTTTAACTTTTCTCTTTTATCTGTAACGGCCAAGGTCGGGGAGGGGGAATCCAACTCCACGCTCCTCAGCGGACGGTCATGCAACGCGCCTTTGTGTTGCATTAGATTAGGGAGGGTCAAGACAAAATCACAAATATGGGGGGGGGGGGGTTACGTGGCCACGCGGCTTTTCATAAAGTGGGGTTTGGTGTCTGATTCTCTCTCTTACTCAGCCTTTTGAACCAATTTTCTGCTTTTCACACGCAACTGCTGCCAAAGCCATCGCACGGCTTTAACCTTTTCATACTTACTCTACTTTTTGTAATCTCTCTCTCTTATTTTGATGCATGCAGTGTAGTGTAGTGTACCACTTTTAACCAATATTCTGTCAATTTTTCTTTTTCTTTTTTTTTTTAAAAAAAAAAACTTTGCAATCTTGTAATTTAAGTCATGTAATAATCTAGTCCATATAAATAATCTTAGTAAAAAGGCACTTTTTTTTTTATATTCAGAATTTTGACTTCGGTCTATATGATTTTAGTTATGTTGATTCGACTCGTGTAGTATGATATTCATTATAATTTAAGGTTATGTCTAAATTTGTTATTTTTAGAATTTTTTATATCTAAAAGCATCAATTTTTGACGAAAAATCAATGAGAATGAGTTTTGTGAAAGCAATTTAAAAACTGATGGGGTGTTTGTGTAATTTTTGAAACCTCATGGGGTTTTGTGAAAAAGCCAAAAACCTAAGGAGGTGTTAACTGGTGTAAATAACTCTATTGTATATATCAAATAAAACTTTACCCCAAGCCTTATGAAGAAACTTAGCACTTCTTTCCATGATACGAAGTTCATAATCTTTGAGGCGTGCCTAAAAATGAATAGTTTGGATCGTGAATCATATTATGTGGTAAGTTCAAACGAGTGCTTTGTGGATGTTAAGTCAAATAGTTGTATATATATAGTTCTTCTCCGAATGATCGACTCAACAACATTCAAATGAGTAAAATCGTAATTACATTTATATCTATATGTATGTCGTAAGTATATATTAACGTATTTGTAAACAAAAAAGAACCAAATCAAAATGGTAATATCAACATTCAATTTAACACTTGGATTTAATGAAAAAACAAAATATAATGATAAAAGTCTAACCACCCTCTGCATTGCTAAGCAAGTTAAATATTCATTTACCACAAAGTTGGGTTATCACGGGACGGGGTATATAAATAAACAAGTATTGTGATAAATAATAGTCAATAACTTTAATTTAACGTACAATGATTATCTCCTTACAAATGGATTGTAAATTACAGACCATCAAATGCGATTGGTTTACTGACAGAAAAAAGTAAACCAAAACATGGGTTGATTCATGATTTTCCTACGCAATGATGTGATTGGCAAAGTTTTCAACCTAGTGTGCCTCAAGCTAAACCACAATCAAGTCTCTTTAGTCTAATTAATTCCTGGGTTTACGACAAATCTTATTTTTTTGGAGCTGAAAAGCTTAATCGTGCACACCTGTTTTGAGATTACTGATTAGGGTTTTGGTCCTTTTAGATCCTTCAACTACCACATCAAGGAGATAAGCATGAATCAACTATATAGCTTTTGGTCAAGTGATATTTATCTCTAGTTGATTGGAGGAGATTTCAGATTTGACTCACATGAATAACGATGACGATATATATTTATTATAAGTTCAATACTTAGTTGTAGTGTCACTTTGTTTTGAGTGTATTAACTTCTTGTGTGAATTTGTTGACCCGTTATAAAATATCTTGTTACTGTATTCCTATTATTTGTATATAAAAAAAGGAGATAAGCATGAAAAGTGTAGGGCCAAGGCTTTGCTTCGAAAAGCTAATGTTGATTAAATGCAATTGAAAATTGGTACAATCCTACCCGCATCTTAATTCACCAGCCACAACCGCCCAATAAAAATCTAACATTAAATTTGGTGCAATGTTTTAACATGGATCGACATAGCTTTGGGACAGGTGGCGGGGTGTTAGATTTGTCAACTTTTCATTTTCATTCATCAACTAAATGAACTTCTAGCATCTAAGTTAATAGGGAAAGTTGTGTCACGGGACAGCAAGCAATTAAAACCTACTCCCCCCGCCCCCCCTCCACCGCCATCTTTAGCAACCCAAAAACTATTCAAATTCAAACCATTGTCTTAGCCACTATTTGTAAGTCAAAGTCTATGGGTGAGAAATGATCAATGCAGTCCCCCCCCCACAGAACTTTACTATTCTTGTATTTTGCTAACTAAAGTTTGGAATTCAACTTTTTCAAGCTTAGGAATTACCTCTCTCCTTCCTCATAACCAAGGTCTAAAATATCGATAGTTTTGAAAATATCGGTGGTTCGAGAACACAGAAATTTTGATGGAAATATCTAGCAATTATCGATATCAATAAAAATTGAATAAAAACCACATAAATTGTAAGAAAAACTTGAAAAATTTTCTTGAAACTTTGGAGAATGTTTATCTAGTCAATTATCTATTACTTTATCACAAAAAATTAGAAGAAAATGCATTGCATGATGAGTTTAACTAATTTAAATTGATTATATAGCTAGCTGAAGACTTTATATGTAATTTTGTTACACTATTAGCTTGAAAACTTATATTATACTAGTTTCTCGGCACTAGCTCAGGTGTGTGCCAATTGGGTTTTAATTAAAAATACGTTTGTGGGCATATTCCAGATATGTTCTATTTCTTAAAAAATTATTTTATGTTTATTCTAATTTAAACATATTGTAAAAGTAGTATTCTAAGAAAAATGTACGTAAAAAGTAATAAGTAATGATGCAATTAAAAAAAATGCAAGTGAAAATGGGGAACATTTAGCTTAACTTAATACAACTTTTTGGGGTTCGTAACTTTATACTTTTATTTTTAGCAACAACTTTATACTTTTTGCGAAGGAGAAAGAAAAGTGTGTCTTGCAGAAACAAAAATCATCATCATATTCCCTTTTGGTAACGCACGCCCTTCCCCGCTTACTTTTTCCTCTCTTGCCTTTTACGCGTTTTTCGAAACCATAACTACTACACCTTTTTTTTTCATTATAACCTTTTTACTTTTTACAAACACACTCCCTCTTGTCTCTTTCATAGTTTCCTAGTTTCCTTTGCTTTTCTATAAGCAAAATAAATAAATGGATCCAAACTCCCTCCAAACTCATAATTTTCTTTTGGTATCAAACAAAACCTTCTTGAAAACCAATTCCTTGTTCCTAATTGTTTTGAATTGTGGAGAGAGAGAGAGAGGGAAAATAGGAGAGGAGGTCGGCTGTGAGGAGGGAAGGGGGTTGTATAGGTTTAAGTTGGAGTTAATTATATGGATGGGTGTCAGAATTTAAAATTGACGTGTCATATCTTGAGTCGTTAGATTATTAGAATGGTTCATATCTTGCGAAATGCGGGTAAATAAACCGTCGCTAAATATAAAGGCTCACATTGGTAATAGTACTTACTTTGATATTATATATGAAATTTTAATAAATCCATAGTTTTTTGTAGAGTTTTCACAAATAGGCCCATTCCATTCTAGAATGATATATTATACAAAATCCTTTATAGAGCCTATTTGGATAGAAAAACTCGAACTTGTCATTATTTAATTGGTTCTTATAAAATTTTAATATTAAAAATCAATTAGAAAATGACAAGTGACTAGTTTTGAGTTATTCTCCCCAAATGAATTGTATAAGAATTTTTGTATAATATATTATGCTAAAATGGATTTTTAATATATATGAATTTTGTCATTGGGAATGGAATTTGTCGTGGAGGGGAAAGTGAGAAATTGAAGAAAATAGATGACGCGTGGCGTGGAACTCTAGTCCTTTCCTTTTCCGGTGAACGATAAAAAAGAAAAAGTTTGAGAGAGAGAGAGAGAATAGACTTTCAACTTTCTGCATTTATTACCATACACGTATGACGTAGCTTTGCAGCCTCTTCTTGACTTTGTCTCTTTTTTAGGTTTTGAGTAGTCTCGTTTGTGCCCCTAGTAAAATATAAAAACCTTACATAATTACCCACAGTAACTCAAACGTGGATAAAAATGAAATATCATTTTGCAATCCCGTCTCAATCTTGAGCAAAGGATGATAATTTGAAATTTCCACCTACCGCGGGACTATATATATATATATATATATATATATTTATTTATTGAGAAATTTTTTAAATAATTTTATTTGAGAGACACGTGTTAGGGTTGCATACGAATTTTTTTTCAATGATTCAAATCATCTATTTTTTAAGTCTACATTAATAGATCATTCTTGCAAAAAATTAGACAAATCAGAAACCATTTCGACATCTAATTGTGTCCTACAAAATCAATGATCACAGTGCTTCGTTAAAGTGCTAAACTTTCAATAATTCATTTTAGTGGTCAAATGATATCGGATTCAAGTGATTTTTTTTGTAGAGATGATCTTTGAATGAATATCTACAAAATATATGGTTTGGATTAGTGAAATACAATACAAAGTAGGCCCTACAAGGATATTCCTCAAATAATTTGAGGAATCCCTCAATTAGCAAATCCATGAATTTTCTTCCTGGAAGCTAGAACCTGTAAACTCTATCCTAGCATGCAATAACTAATGGAGCCTATCAACAACTTGTAAAGTTTGGCCTAATGCAACCTAAGTCTCAGCCATTTCTTTGCCCCTTTGTCATGCTTTAGCCTTCTTTGAGGCATTTATCAAATAGTTTGCCCCCATTCAATATAAAATACCATGAAAACTTGGCACCTTCATAGGTGAGAACAAGATTGATTGCGGGTTATTGCATTCACTGGCTCCTTACTAGATCCGTCAGTGTGTGTATATATAGTTATTCTCTCATCCGGATGTCTGCACGTTATTATTGTATGAATGTTATTGTAAACATGGAGGAAAGAAGAGATGTGTAGTAGAAAATACATGACATCTGCACGATAATAACGTCCAGACGTCCGTATAGGAGAATTTCTATATATATGTAGATGTAGAGATTTATAAAATATTCAAAATACCAAAAATGTTAAGTATTGAAAATATTAATTAAATGAGTGTAATATAGTAAATTGACACTTTTTCACATTAAATTTTTTATAAAAAAAAAATCAGAACCTGGGTCCTATTTTTATGAAACATAAATAAACTGATGTTATCTTTCTTAATTCTAAAATTAAGAAAATAAAAAACAAAAAGAAAATCAATTGGCACATGCATGCAAAGGGGCTAGTATTAGTTAAAATCGATGCAAGTTCCGAATTTGAGTTAATGCAAATTTGGGTTATGTCAGTAAGTTGCGAAGCCATCTTGGTTTGCCCTTGGCAGCCATGGGAGATGACCCCATGGAGAGGAAGTTGCAAGCTTCGCAACAACTTGTGCTTTTTTAATTTAAAAACTGCCCGGGCAAAGAAGAAGTCACAGAGAAGAGGAAGAGAGAGAGAGAGGGATGAAGAAGAGAGAAAGAGAGGGAGAAAAAAGAAGAAGGCAGTGACCAGCGGCGGATCCAGGAATTTTCTTGGGAAGAGGCAACATTTAAAAGGTTAAAAACTCAAAAGAAATACCTGAATTATTCAAAAAAGAATTCAGGGTTTATGGTTACACAAAGATAACCAAATCAGAAAACAAAAATAATATCTCTAAAAAAATACAACAATATTAAAATACTTATTAACAAATATTTTTTAAAAAACAGAAGGAAAAAAAACCGGAAGAAAAAAAAAGGGGAAAAAAAAATTCAAACTTGGAGAAGAGGGATGGATCTGCAACAAGATTCAGGAGCACAAAAGCTTCGTGAAGAATCAAGACTTCAAAGCAAGGCATCCCTTGGTCCATTTAATTCCAACTTGGACTCCAAGAACACGCTCCTCTATTATGTGGAAATAAAGCTTCAAGTTTGCTATTTAATTTTTTTTTTTGCCTGACCCAAACGACATCGTTTGGCCAGGACTTAAAAAATAGAACTCGCGCTGCACTCAGCGCAGCGTTGCAACAAAGAAAAGAAAGGCCGCTGGGTTGCTGAGGCATTTATTTGAACAGGTGGTGCGCACCTCCAAGGAAGAGCTGAGGGGCAAACTCCGGCGACTTAAAAGCTTTTTCCGCCAGTGGCAGTGACTGAGAGGGAGAAGAAAAGAGGCAACGACGCTCACACAAATTAAATAAAGGAAGAGATGTGTTAGGGTTTTTTTATAAATATTTTTTAAATTCTATTAGGTAGTCCTATAAATACCACTAGTATATGTCATGAACATAAAGATATCACTTACCGTTTCTACAAAAAAGAAAAAGAAAAAGAGTAATGCTATTTAGACACACAACATTGACCACTTTAACTGACCACCTTATGTGGCAATTGATGTGTTATACCAAGTCAATTAATTAATGTCGCCATGTCAATTAAAAAACCCTAGTGTTCCTAGTAAGTGGCTTCATGGCAACATTCATTAATTGACATGGCATGACACATCAGTAGCCACATAAGGTGGTCAGCTAAGGTGATCAATGTTGTGTGTCTAAATAGCATTACTCAAAGAAAAAAGATATCACTTACCATAGTGTTCTTTGACTTGAAATAGAGCTTAAGGTCGAGGGTTCAACACCCCATGCGCTCCCTTTTTTTTGTTGTAATATTCCAAGTATCTTATTATTTGGGTTTTTTCTTTCTTTAGAGAATGATGTTTTTGCTAATCAGAATAGGGTTGGTGTTATTATTTTGATGAAATTTATGGTTTACATAATACATATATGGGCTTGATTTATTGAATGATATTTTGTTAGAATAGATTTGGTGTGTTTTTTATAAATTTTTTAGCATTATCGGAACTTTAACACTATAACCCTTTGGGGTAACAATCCTGAATCCGCCATTGATGTCAGTTGGTCAAAGTATAGTGCTTGTTCCTTTACACTCAAATTGGATCATTCTCTCTGTACATTAGAGTAGTTTAGAATATGTGCTTTTCATATATAGGCCTATTATAACATGACATTTTGTATAATAAAAAAACCTTCCAAGTCCAATACTTTAGAAAAATTTGATGTCATATATTCAAGTGAAAAATTGTAGCACATTAAGAACCAATTAGAAAATAACAAGTGGCTAGTTGATGGTTTTTTTTTTCTTTCTTCAATTAGGCTCTCTAAGAATTTGTATATAAATTATGTTGTTGTATTGGCCTTTTTTCTAATTTCCTATTAGAATATCGTCTTGTAAATGAATTTTTGTAGTTACCTAATACTTTGATATATTATGAACCAAAAGTGACACAACCATTTGCCAAAAGAAAGACCTGCAAACAAAAACTACGCAGCCCATGCAAGTGTTACAATGTTACACAACAAAACATATTTGTTACTATTCGAATTGAAGGAATGCTTATTTCTATGAATAGGCATAAACAACGATTTAGCTTATGATAAAATTGTTTTTAGTTTTTTTTTTTTGGTCGAAAAAATTGTTTTTAGTTTGAACTTCACAATTGATGAGATTTATACCAACACAGATGCTATGAGATACAAATGATATTCTATTTTAATCTAATCAAAACTATGGAGAAGGGAATTCGAACTTGGGGCAGAATGAAGAATATATCCGCTCTAGCCAACTTGATTAAGCCCATATCTACATATGAATGATATGATATGAGTTAACCAGTCGAAGTACTCAATAAAAATCCGTCATAACTCAAATGCCACACTATTAGTACTATACTTTTTAGTTTTCACATTTTACAATTACATTGGGGTTTTCTACCACTTTGTAACTAAGCCATAAAACGAAGTATAATTTTATCGAATTATATTGACTCAATAAGTTTAAAGACATCAACTTATTACATCAAAATTTGGTCACCACTTGATGTGACAAGCTTTCGTTTACTATGAATAAACAAAGCCTAATAATGTAATAGACTCCCGAAACAAGCAACAAATGAAACACTGATATATTCTCCGAGTTGCCGGGCTACACACACATGGTTATTTGGAACGAATTATGAATCAGTACTTACAATTTTATGTTATTGAAAGTTCATTCATTTTGTGTAACCAAAAAATAAAAAAAAAATCATTCATTTTGACTCTGTCATTGTGTAATAAGTTAGTGTTTCTAATATTACTCTAAAATTCAAAGCTCGTCTTCAACGTGAGTCCAATGAAACATGACAAAATTACCAATTGCTACAATATTTCGTTTACATTACATATTCAGACTGAAAACAAAAAAAATGCCGCGTAATCTTTATAGAGAGACGGGTTCTCTTCTCTACCACCTCATAAGTCAAAACAAGACTCTACAATTACATGAGCGACAAAGCTTCACCATCAAAATTTCGAAAGGTCAAAAGAAATAAATATGCCACTATCTCTCTAAATGCAAGAAATTCAACATATGACAGACGGTTTTGACTATGAACATCTCATCATAAGAAATTGTATCACATGGCTAATGACAGGTTTTTTTTCTCCCTGGTTATGATTCAATCAAAAATATTCTTTGATAAGTAAATGATAATTTTTAATACATGTGAACATATACTTTCTTTGAGACAGGAAAATGTCATGCTTTGATCTATCAACTTCGGGGACGGAGCTAGAATTGTAATGTGAGGGGGGCCGAAGTAGAAAATACAAGTATATAAAATACCTAAGTATTTAATAATTACATGTTTAGAGCTAAATATTTCTAATTTAGTTATTTCTAATTTGTTTTAGAGGGAACTTTAACTTCAACTTGCAACAAAGGCCAATCAAGGTTACCGGGGGAGAACCCGAATTCTTGATAATCTACAACACATGTTTACCAAAGCTCCAATTTCTATAATCATAGCTTCGGTCCACTCTGGTTTCGTAAGAGCATCCTCATCGGAACATACTGATGTAGTAACGAAAATTCATAAATTTTAGTACATAAATTTCATGAATTAGAAATTGCCAATTCGGTTCTCTGCATGTTATCTCACAATTCATTTAAAGCTGTCACATAACTGATTTAGAGTTGTGAAGAGGATATAATTATGAATCAGGATACGTAGACGATGTCTAATGGAACTTTGGTTGTGTCCTGATGAGACACCAAAAAAGAAATTAATTTCAGGACTAAATTGGGAGAAATAAAAGTGTAGGTACTGAAATGAGACATGAGTCAAAGTTGTGTTTTTGGAATATAGTAGGGTTTGTTGTCTTATTCTTTTACTGGACCCGATGAATATTTGTGTAAATCTCCCTCTCCAATCGCTTGTACCAAAAAAAGAAAATTGGAGTTTTTTTTGTCATATTCTTTTACCCGACACCTGTTGGGTCAATGGCAAGTAATTTGTTCTCATTTATAAATTCTCTTCAGCAGGATGCGAAATCAAGTCTCTGATAAAGTGTGAATAAATTTTACCAATACATTAATTCCATACATGCAAAGTAGTTGTTAGGGAAAGGTTTAGAAAAGGAAAGTCAATCTTCAATACTAAACAATATCCAAGAGCCCATCTGACTGATGCACTTCACTATATCAACTTGTGTCTAGCTGGTGTTGGAGTATTGACTGTATCATCTTCAGCCATGGATAATATAATTTTCCTTGTTTAAAGTTCTGTATATATTTTTTTAATTTATTGTTTGTTGTCTTTGAGATTTGGTCAAGCTTTTCTATTGTAATTTTATATATAAGACCCTTATAAGGAGCTGGTGGGTGAAGGATACATTGAAGTGGAACATGCCATCAATGATCCGCTAAGGGATTGCCTCCCATTTCAAGTTGCATGCATATTCTTAGTTTATTCATTCACTATACTACAATGAATTTTCTGATCAATAAAGGATGAGTACATGATTGCAGATACATTGCCATTGACAATGGAGTTCACACTACAAAGTTAATGCGTTGAATTAAAATCAGAAACAGCCCAGCTCACATTTATTTTATTGATTATTTTTTCTCTTTCTTTTATGAATAGGGAAAGGACGGGGAATCTCTGAAATTTAGGTCCCTCTTCTTCGGGATTGAGGTGGATGCTTGCATTTTGTGACCTTCATTCAGGAGCTAATCTCGCCTAATCCTTTATTATTTAAAAATAAATAAAAATCAGAAAAATCTCTAACAAGTAGTAAAGTACAAATAGAAAAAATAAATTAAGTGGATAGACTCTCACGAATACGAGGAGGAGAGTATTATAGAGAAGGAAGGACAAGAACCGAACTGTTGTTGTAGTTGTGGAGTGGTTAGTTTAAGCTTGATGAACGCGAAATTAGTTTCTACATATTCTCTTTTTTATAATGAGTTTAGGCTTTTTAAAAATGCATCGTAGCTTTTGTCCCTAGCTAGCATGATAGCATAATAATATCTTCCACTTTATAAAGGCATGAGATGAACCTCGTCACACTCCAAAAGCTTTTTACTACTTTTTGAACATAGCAAAGCTGGATTTAGATGATCACTTTCTATTGCCCTACTTCTTCTCTCATCAGTTTGAATTTTAAACTTGCTTTCCCCACCTTTCTAGATAATTTTGCCTCAGCATCATTACCAAAAGGTGTTGCTTTGCAGTCGGTTCCTTCGTAGGGGAAAAGGTTTTTTTTCCCACTATGAACAACCCCATGCCTTTTCAATCCCTCCCCACCCCCACCAATAATAGAGGAAACATATATAATGCAAAAGAAAGCTTTTCTTTTGTTTTCTTTCTTCCCTCCAAGTAAGGACTGGTGGATCCACCAATAACCTCAGTTCCAAGGTTTCTCCAAAGATATCACTAGTACACACACAGAGTCTCACAACACATAACGCGTGAAACTGTACATGTGAAAATATTATTTGACCCATTTGTCACAAATTCAAAAATGGCAATCGTGTAAGTAATGATTATTGGTTGATGAAAGTTTATCTCAAAGGCTAATTGATGGAATATTATGAGACAAAAGGGCCCATACCTCTTTTCAGTAGTGCAAGGAAAACCCCACCTAGCTTCTTTGCTTTTGTTTTTCTTTATACAAATATGAACATGTATGTGAGAATCATGTCACCAAGGTCAAACTTTAAGCAAAACATAGCTACAAATCATTCACAGCTTTCAAAAAAAGAAAAATCATTCACAGCTGGGAAGAATTGTGAATTGAGAGTCGTCCCCTTTAAAAAGTTTTTGGTAGCTTCTTGCACTCAAAGCAAGTGAGACTTTGAAGCCCCTCTCCTTTTTCATTCCTCCTTTTGGTTTAGAATAAAGAAAAAGTGGCCTTGCTTTTTCATGAGAAATGAATTCGATCCGTAGGAGAAGCACCAATCAAGCAAAAGATGACCATTGGTTCCCCCTTTTACCATTGTACTATCATCTTATTTTTCAAAAGGAAACTAAAACAACAGTTAAAGTTGTGATGTCAAAAGCTGATCCGACGCAATTTGTTTTTTTCTTTCAAAATTACAAAAAGGCGCTATTCTAAACTACTCTAGTTTACGAGAAGGAGAATCGAATTAGGTGCAAGTGGGCGGATGACCAACTAGCCTAACTCATACATGCCTTTCAAAAGTGTATCTAAAAGCAAAAATGGAATAGCCTACTTACTGATTTTATTGCAGCTCCTTTTTGCTGAATTTTATTAGAGCTTCTTTTACTTAAAATGGCAAGTACATTAATTTGCATGAACATAGATTGTTCGATCAGTTGAGGATTAAATAAAACATTGAGTTAAAATAAATTTGTCATATCAATTTCAATCTAAACTTTAACATACTAAATATCTTGTAGAAGAATATTTCTTTCTATTTATAAATTAAACTTACATGCTGATGAATGTTGATGAATATTCACACACCTATTACTCGGCTGTATAATTTCTTGGGTTTTTTTTTTCTCTCTCTCTACATGCTATGTATATATAATCATTGTGAAATTTGGTTATCTTCCGTAATAAGATTTTTGAAAAATTTATGATCATACTCTGTCTATTAAGAGTAAAGCCTTGATGATAGGAGGCACCGCCCATCAAAGACTTATTCATTTTAACTAAAGAACTTTTCTTTTTTCCCTGATGGCTATGAAAAGATGCCGAATCTCCAACTCAAAAGCTTTGTTGATAGAACATATCATCTACTTAAGAGTTACTAACAATAGAAAATCCCACCTCTAGAAGAGGCTGAAAAAAGCTACTTTTTCCTCCACTAATTGTGTGGAAATTTGGTTTTGTCAAGCACTAATCGCTTCTACTTTACACATAAGCATTCAACTTTATGGGAAGAAATTAACAAAAGCTTTCTAAGAATGACTGATCCTTTTGGGTACATCGCAAAAGGAAGACATGACTACGTGAGACACTTAAGCTTAATCCTTACATTAATGTATTAATTTTGTTATGGGTTTCATTTTAACCTAACTATAAAGTTAGGTTTTAAAATTGTGCTTTTAAAAGTTAAGACAAATCTCCTAGATGCCCGTCTCTTAAAGGGGCCTACATTCTTTAATTTAAATATAATTAGTGACAGGAAATCTTCATGAATACATGTTGCACTATTATTAACAACAACAATAATCTAAGGTGATAGACCTCACCACTTTCTCTATTTCTCTATCAATGAACATATAAATCACATCAACTCGCATCACGTCATATTATGAATTTACTCATATTATAATATATAAATTTGTTTATTAATACTATATTAAGAAAATTTTCAATGTCACCGTCACACTATCTTGTGGTGTTATCAATCCACTAATGCTATAATACGTTTATTTATTTATTATTAATACACTCTAAAACGATGAAATAACAACTATGTTGTCCACTTATATTAAAATAGTGTCATCCCAAAACTCTTTCATATTATACCATAGGTTCATGAAATATCAACTTTTTCTTCCACATATATCATAACATTTGGATTATGTGACGATATGATCACCACACTAAAATTATTTTTTAGGTTTTTGGTCAGTATTAATATCTTGAAAATGGATATTTCTTAGATGAATTGTATAATATACAAGGATATATACTATCAATCGAATAAGAGAATAGTTTTCTACTAGCCATGAACTAAAAATATGAAGCCGCCACCACCCAATTTTTTACCACTCATCAATTCATGGGTAACTCATAAGAAATTAGTTGAACATAATTAGAAATGAACCCACTTTCAACTACATTCATAAATGATCTCGGATTATCATTCAATCCTTTATCCTCAACGATCTATAAATCAAATATATTATTACTCGACATATTCAGTAATGAGGGACCTTATGAAGGACATTGAAACTTCGAAAGCATTGCTTAACAGATAGATATTCATTATATATATATATATTGAGGGGCCAATGTATATGAATTGTCACTTTCTAAACTTGAGCTTTAGTGGATTTTTTATTTTTGATTTTTGATTGAAGACTGTAAGATTTTGCTTTCTGCTTTAGTGACCTATAGTTTAGCTTGTTTTACTTTGTCGATTGAAAACACGTGTTCATGGTATAGAGGTTCTCCCAATATCATTCAAGAACGAGCTAGTTGAGGATCTTGATAATGTTTTCTTGCCATTTGAATGTATTATTTTTCTCAACAACAAAAGATTAAAAAAAGAAGAAGAAAAAATCACCCTAGTTTATAAATATATGGGATTTAACCTTTGTTAATTGATTCTCTCGTATACATCCTCTAAATTTTCAGTATTTGTATATCTTTTGTGAGGGTAACTAGGTGGTTGATGATACCCAAATGAGTTTGAGTTTAATAATTTGAACACGGTAAGTTGATGAGTCATATTTAAATTTAAATTTAAGATAATTTCATATGACACGACACGAACATTGTAAAACACGACTTCTCAAATTTATTTGTAAAAAAAAAATTGAAGAATTTTGTCTTGGTGGCAATGAAGAAACATTCTGGGTAGTCAGTAATTGGGTCAGCTGGACCAAAAAATTTGCAAATATAATCTACAGAACAAAAAGCCAGAAGGTATCTGTAATTTGAAATCAAATTAGGCACCCGTTCATTAGGTTCTTCTTTAATAATAGCAAAAAAATGGGAGGCTTCGATTAAAATAAAGGAAACCACTGCCTTTCCTGTGTACAAGCATGTGAAGGAAAGCCTCTGAAGTAACAAAACTTGGGAATGTAGGTGTAGGTGGGAGACAAACCTATCTTTGTTCTGAAGGATCTAAATAAAGAAGCTTTGGGGAGTTGGCTAATATCTTAGTTTATATATGAAAAAAAGCCACTTTCTCTATGTCACACTTAAATATATATATATCTTCTTGAGTGGTCCTAAAAGAACCCAAATCAAATCAACATGCGGTTACCTGCCGGCCGTAGAGAGAATAATACCGATGATGTGGTGATAATATGTAACATGCGGTTACATGCAAGCACACTTGAAAAGTGATATTTTGGATATTTGGATGGAGATTAAGGATGGAGAATCCAAGTCCCAAGGATGGAGAAAAGAGTTACGGTTATTATAGGTTTAGGGGCTCGATTTCCTCCAATGTATCAAAAGCAAATATAATACTTAAAGAGTAGTCATTCTTGAAAGGAAAAAAAATAAAAATCCATCTGAAACTACTATAAATGCAAAATTAACATCAAGTCGCTATATATATATAGGCATGTTAAGTTACTAACTAATAATCTGATTTTCATACTACAAATTTGTTTAATTATACTATACCTATAAAGAAATATTATTTTCCTCTTTTTTTTCCATACTCTTTCCCTCTTTTTGGCTGAGGTGGCTAATAGAAGGAACTTTTGGTCATTCTTCAAAATGCGTAGGCGTGCTGCCCCACCAAGCCACTGAATGGCTTGGATAGAAAGGATTGGATGAATGTGTTGCACTTCTGACTTCAGAGCAAACGATTGATCGACCAAACAAGGAACCTCTTCTTCGCCTACGTTCTTTCACTTCCTCGGATTCAAGGATGATTAGGCTTTGCATGGATTCTTTTTGTGATTTTTAGGTTTTTTTAGTGAGAATGATGCAAATAAATTAAAGATGTGATTAAACTAAATGACAAGAATTAAAGTGCAATAAATTATATCAAAGTGATAAACAAATGTAAATCAAACGATAAACAAAGGTAAATTAAATTTAAGAACGAAATGAAAATAACAAGAACGATAAAGAACTAAGATTAAACTTAAAGGGATTTTGATAACAAAACAATTTAACTAAACATGAATTTAAAAAACAAGATAATGTAAATTGCAAGAAATTAAACTTACACTTGGAAAACGAAGAACTGGTCTAGTCTACGTGCTTGAAAAGTAAAATCCTAAGTCTAGGAAAAGAAAAGTGTGAAACGAAAAATATAAGTTTGTGTGTCCTTTCTCCTTTCATCTGATGAGGTTTATATAAGGCATCCCTTCTCCCTTCGCCTAAATCTGTGGGATTGGATTGAGAAATCCTCTGATTGCGTGATTCTCTCTTTATTTGGAATATTACGTATTGTCATCAATTTCCCTGATTTCTTCAATTTTATGACTTCTGCCACGTGCATGAAAATCCTTCAGAAATCTTGGGTCTGATTCCATGGGTTGGGCTTGGACCTACGAAACTTTGGCTTGACATCTGGTAGAACCTTGTGACCTTTAAGTCTTTGGAATACTAATAATCCTCTAGAGTTCTAGGCTTGGCCGATGGGAGGCCACAACCTTTGGCTGACGGGAGGCCACATGCTTGGCCAATGAGAGGTCCCTCCTTGGTGGATTTGGTCTAGGTGGACCTCTTGTTGGCGGATTGGAGACCAACTCTGCGGAGAATTGGAGATTCCTCCTTGGCAGATCTTACGGTGACGGATCTCACCTCAGCGGATTTCACCTTGGTGGATCTCACCTTGGTGGATTTCACGTTGGCAGATTTGGTCTAGGTGGACCTCTCCTTGGTGGATTGGAGATCTGGAGGATTTGGAGATTCCTCCTAGGTGGATTGGAGGTCTTTGACTTGGGGGATTGGAGACCAACTCTTTGGAGGTTTTGGAGATTCCTCCTTGGCAGATTGGAGACCAACCCTCCGGAGCATTTGGAGATGCCTCTTTGGGGGATTCGAGAACAACCCTCCGATGGATTTGGAGATTCCTCATTGGCGGTTTGGAGGTCTCCAAATTGGCAGATTGGAGACCAGCCCTCTGGAAGATTGGAGATTCTTCCTTGGCGGATTTCACCTTGGCGAATCTGACCTCAGTGGGCCTTATCTCAGCAGATCTCACCTTGGCGGATTTGGGAAAATTTGACCACCCCCAAACACATACTTTATGAATCTTTATTGAATTATATAGGTCCTCCTTTTTACTTTAGGTTTAGAGATTTAATTTATATATGAGTGATGAGATTTTAATTATTTATAGATATAACTCATTTAAGCATCTCCACTCGAAATGTTAAAATGTTAGGTAGAGCTCCAATGTGTAGGAAGGGCATCACATTCTTTTGCTTGCCATCTTTTATTTTTTATTTTTCATAAGTTCTTTTTTATAAAAACAGCCACGTCGTCACTTAATAGATTTTTAAATAGCCATCCTAACGGCAGAGTCACATTGCTAATTTTTTCAAATATAGGGTACTTTATTGTTAAAATTGAAAGTGCAAGGGCAAACATGCCTTAAGAGTGAGAATTCAAGGTACTAAATTGAAATTAACCATAATATAGTTTATTTCACCTAAAAACCTAAAATTTGTATTAAAAAAATTCCTATTCATCATTACCCTCCTTTTCTTCTCTAGTACATTGAGGCCCCATTTGGTTCATGGAACGGATTTGAGGGGAAATCACTTCCCATGTCTTTTTTCAAGGGATGAGAAATGAAGATTCTTTTCCCATGTTTGGTAATCCTGGGAAAGTAACCAAGAAATATCACTTTATTTCCTTTCACATGTTTGGTTTGTGTATGAATGAAAAACAAAGTTTGTTTAATTTTTCAATTATACCCATATGAAATCAAATAAAAAAAGAAAGCATTTAATGCTATATTGTAATTCTAAATTGTTAATGGGGACAAAATGGTCATGAAAAATGTGTATTTAAGGTATGAATTATGTGAAAGATGTCTCAATGCAGCAAGACTTGAATTGTCTAAGCATTGCCCGCTCAGTACAAGAGCTTTAATTTGGATGGTAGGTTGCCTCTTAAAATATTCAGATTCAAATTCCTTGGTAAAATTGACACGATTAATGGAATTTACGATTTGAATTGGAAATTGGTTGACAATCCCGTGTTGGTTCAAGATAGAGTTGATGTCTTGTTTAATGGATTAAGGCCCCGTTTGGGATTGCTTTTTTTCGCCAAAAACCTGCTTCACTTTAAAGTTAAGTAGTTTAAGGTGTTTGGTAAAAAGAAAATATCCAGATTATTTTAAAAGCAGTGGCCTTTTGACAGCAGCTTTTAAAAGCAGGCTCTGGGTTGCTTTTCAAAGGTGCTTTCAAAAGAAGCAGAGATGAACATTTAATGAATTTTTTTAATTCCCAAAATACCATAATTCATTTTAAAAAATGACACCACCTCCACTTCCACATCCAACTCCACCACTTGCACCACCACATTCACTACCTCCACAACCACCACCTCCTCCACCACCTCCACCACCACCTCCTCCTTCACCTCCACCTCCACCTCCAGAACCACAACCACCACCTCCTCCAAAACCTCCAAATCAACCACCACCTCCACAACCAACATCACCACCACCACCACCACCACCACATCCTCCTCCTCCTCATCCTCTGCCACCACCACCTCATCCACCACCTCCACCACCACCTCCTCCTCAACCACCACCACCACCTCCTCAACCACCACCACCACCTCCTCCTCAACCACCACCACCACCACCACCACAACCACCACCTTCTCCAAAACCTCCAAATCCACCAACACCACCATGTTGCTACTACCACCACCTCCACAACCACCATCCCCACCACCACCAACTCCACCTTCATCACCACCACCATCTCCACTTCATCACTACAACTACCACCACATGATTAGTACATAACACTTTTAACATCATGTCTATTTTAGTCATTATTCATAGTTACAACAATTTTATATTAAAATTCACCAAACGCTTTTTACACTGCTTTTTGTACTAACAGCACTTTAAAAATATTGTTTACCAAACATGGAGCTGCTTTACTTTATAGCTAATTATTTTCAAAGCACAGCAGAAGCAACTTTTTTTTAAAGTGACAGCAATCCCAAACTAGGCCTAATTGCTAATACTGTTCTTGGACCGTCATATGCTCAAGGTTCTCTAATAGTGATAAACAAGACTATCATCTATAATATGCTTGAATACTCTCAAGACCTTTCTGATGCAGATTGTAAAAAATGTCTTCACATTGGAGTAAAACTTCTAGATCATAGTTATGCAAAAGCAAGTGGACGTGCTATTTATGGGAGTTGTTACATCAGATTTAGATTTGAACTTTACAACCATTATACCTAAACTCGTTCAAGAATAGGAATTAGTGACTCCTATCCACATTGAAATGGGTTGACATCTGCTGTCCCCAAAATTAATGTCCTTTTGTGTGCCCTCTCTATCTACTTGATGCGAGTACTTCAATTTGACGAAGAGTTAACTCTGTTATGTCTTACTTTTTAATAGATTTATTTGTTTACATTATAAAAATAAATTTAAACAACCCTAAATACAGGGTAGTATGACGCCTTTGTCACATTATATCTTTCCTCTCACTCGAGTTGGAGTTGGTGAAAATTATTTTATTTTAGGAATTTTAGTTTCCTTTTCTTTTATGTAACTTCTTACCTTTTGTGGAGTCCTCTTGTAATTAAGATTTCTTCCTACCCTAACTCTTTTAGGGTTTACTTAATTTCAGTTTGGTACTCTACAGTTGTACCCTTAAGGCATGATAGTCCATGCACTTTCTCCGAATCAATTTGTTGCAGTGTAGTTGTGTTGTTAGGTTGACCTCAGAAAATCCGTTAAGTAATGACATGTCATTTGTGGAGCCTACTTTTTTTTTTTGCTTAGTTGGAATTAAATATTAAATATTAAATATTAAATAATTAAATTTAAAAAAAAAATCCTTTCTCGAGAACCCAGCACATAACCCACTCACCACCACCCAACCCTCCACTTCATTGATTTTTTGATGATCAACCTAGCTAACGACAGAGCCACATTGTAACAAATTGACTAATCCAAGGTACTACATTGTTAAAATTGAAAGTGCATTGATTAACAAGCCTTAAGGGTACAACTGTAGGGTACAGGTTCGAGTGATTTTCGTCCCCAAAGAATATTCGTCTGAAGATCCCTTCTTCCTCTTCACGTCTCTTTCTCCCTGGAAAACAACACGGAGTGAAAAGACCACACTCGGGGGGTGTTGGCCAAAGGTCCTCTGATGCCTAAGTTAGGTCGACTGTGTGTAGGAAAAAAAGTAGCTAACAAAGTGTACGGAGATTTCTCTCAGGGAAAACCGGGTGGCTAGAGCCTTGTGTGTGTGTGTGTGTGTGTGTGAGAGAGAGAGAGTGTGTGTGTGTGTGTGTGTGTGTGGCGGCTAGGGTTTGTGAGTGGGGATTTCTGAAGAGTTTTAGACATAGGTTTAAAATTACCTCAAACTTTGTGTGTAGCCATGTATTTATAGGAGAATCGGAGGCTAGGGTTTTGGAAAAATAATTTCACACATGGAAATGAATTATTCTTCTCCACTTTGGAGAGATTGATTTGATTAGGGATTTGATCAAATCCCCAATTAAGTAAGAATCAAATAATTCCCATATTGATTGGATTAATTATTTGACATAGGATCCGTGAATATTTGCTTCCATAGTATCAAACTAAAATTAACCCCTATAAATACCCTCATATTGACGAAGAATACATATCTGAAAATTTACATATACTTTGTTTGGCATGTATCAAAGCCTAGCACTCTTGCGGTTTTCACATTTGTAATTTGCACTCGAACATTGGAGATGCTCTGAGGGGTTAAGCCTTTTAGATTTAAGATTTATTATATAGGATTTATGTTAGGGTAAAAACTTTGGGATTTGAAAAAAAAAAAAAAAAGGCTGAAAGATTCTGATTCTGTGGGAGGTATTACATAGGTAAAAACAAGCACAATGTAAAGACAAAACAACTAAAGAGAAAGTTAAAAAAGCCCCACATGTATAACGCCTACTAAAAGCTGCAAAAACAGAGAACCCATTCCAAAAGTTATAAAACCCAAGAAAATAGAGTTGCAAAGTGACCAAGAAATCCAGCACTTAGATTTTCTGTGTATGAGATAGAGATGGGTGATGGTGGTGGTCTGCTTTTATTGAAGCTCAAACATGCGCTTTGTAAACAGAGAACAAAAAGCTGACTGATTTAGAAACGTACATTACATTCCAATAAAGAAGAGAAAGCAAGCATGGCACTTTTGTGTCCAGGATTTACATCTTTTTAACAGCAACTTTAGAGAAATTCAGAGAGGGCAAAGATCAAAAGAAACTTTCTTCTTTCACCATGATAACCCTACAAAATTGGCTATGCATTTATGCTCTCTGATACTATGCCCTTGACTTTTTCTAGGTATTGTTTGTGGGTTTTTGGATTCTTTTCTCCTTTTTTCTTCTTCTCTCTTTTCTTCTCTTTAGGGCATGGAATTCAACTCTCTTTATGTTCCACAATAAATGGGTCGGAAAAGTTTCTTTCAGATGACAGAAAGAAAAAGGGTTTCACATTTAATGCAAAAAGTGAAGGTGAGTTTTCTATAAATAAACGTACAAACTCCCGGAATTGGCGCCGAGCTTCAGTTGATGTTTCATGGGAATATGATCTTTTTTTTTTCTTTCGGGGATTTTATTAGATGTTATTTGTTGCTGGGGAAGCAGAAATTAAATTACAGGTGAGAATTGGGTGTAAATCTGAATATAGAATTTGGAAGAGCATGATGCAATTATGCTCACATACATTGCATTGCTCTTGGACAAATAACTCTCTTTAATTTCTCGGTCCTGCTTCCCTCTTATATTCTAAGGGTTTGGGGCCCTTGTGGAATTTAAAAAACCCCATCTCTAAATTTTCTTTTGAGCCAAGACGAAGGGAGCTTTTATAATGAGGGGGATTTTGGTGAGGCGGGGTTCAATGTGGAGTTCTATTACACCATTCATTCATTTAAAAAGTTTATTTCCAACACTTTCTCTCTCTTAATGGAAGCTAGGATGGATCCAACACTGAACCCCCTTACCAAAAACCCCCCTCATTATAGCATTTCCGCCTAGAAGTGCAATTGAGTTTAGGGTCCCAAATTGTGAGGCCCGTGCAGACAAACCTAGTAACTGAAGTCAGCAGCCAAGGAAATTGCGACACGCATTTTAAGAGAGAGAGAGAGAGAGTTATAAAAATAAAAAATAAAAAGTCCAACACATTGGAGCAAAGAAGTTAATGGCTCTTACCCACCACCACAATTGGATCCAAAAGTTTGAATTTGATCCTAAAAGTTTGGGTTTCAGAATAGACATGGCCTTAGAACATCTTCTAGAAAAATGGCAAAAAGACTGAAGACTAAAGTATTCCACCTTCTACCTTCCTTTCTTGTTTGGTTGTACACTCGGGTTTTTTGTGTGTTTGGTACAATGAATTTGAGTGCTTTGGTGCAAGTGAACACAAGCATAGTGGAGAAAAGTTGACAAGAGGAGTGTGAAATGAATAAAGGTAGAGAAGAGCTACGGCATTCAATGCGACCCATGAAATGCAAGCTGGGGCACATAGAGATATGACACTGACCAAAGAAGTTTAATCACTAAACTTCTTTTTGTTTTTTGGCCGGCATTTTAGTCAGCAAGATAATACCATTAGTCTGACTGCATAACACTAGCAAGAATCAGTGTGTTGCAATCCAGTGTGAACATTTTTGCTCATCATTCTTAAATGGTGTATGAACATTACCGCCATACTAATTGTCATTGAATGAGTGTGATATAATCTATATATTACACGAATCTAAAAAATTCAACTCATTCAATGACCATTAATATGGTGGTAATGCTCACCACTGATTAAGAGTGGCAAGTAAATACTCTCCAAACCAGTTGGTTCTTGCACCAAAGATTGCCAATCCTCTTCCAATATTTTTTTTTGAAAGAGGAAACTACTTTTAAGGCAACTGATTTCAACAAAAGCAACCAAATTTAAAAAGTCTCAGCCCATTCAATCCCCACGCCGACCCACAAGGCCCAGTCCAATTCTAACCGACAAGGCTCCACCAATGCTGCCTATCACAAGACTCGAACCTTGAACATGGTGCTAACTTTGATACCAATTGTTAGGAATGATACAATGCTTAAAACTCGAAAGTTTGACTAATAGTAAGAATTTGTAGCTCAAGTGGTCAAAGGTATATTTTCCTGCACCCGAGGTTTTCGATTCCCTATCTTCTAATATCGCTTGTATCCCAAAAATTTAAAAAAGGTTTGACCTGTCAATAAGGGAAAAACTTGATTTTGCTGCCCTTCACAAATAACTCAAACAATTGGATGAAAAACAGAAGTTCAAAGAACTCAAACTTTAAGTACGTTTTCTTGTTCTAAATAATCTTCTCGATCAGTGGATAAGTATACATCCCTGCTTCCACTGGTGACTTAACATATAAAAAAAGAAAAAAGAAAATCGAGATTTGAATTTATTTATTTTTGTTTGTGGAAATTTATGATAGATAGCAGGAATGCAGATAGCATTAGAAAATATTTTGTTAACTAAGGACATCAAACATTGTACAGATTTTACCTTTTGTATTAGTACTAAGTTACTCAAGATAACAGTTACTGCTGATAAGAGAATTTTTTTCCCAAGAAGAAAATTGCAAGAGACCCTTTTAGTTATGCATACTTCACAAAGTAAACAAGCCCGTTCGATCATGTGAGTGCTCGAAATTAGTATCACATCCTCAAGTGTTTTGGCAAGCTACCAAATTTGAAAGGAAGTTCTGTACAACTAAATAATAGATTAAACGTTGTACAAGATAATAACAATTGTAGTACCGTCACAAACAATAGAAAACAACCCTAACGGCAGGAACTAAATATGACAGCTTAAGGATTCTGAGTAAAACTTACCGATGGCATTCTAAAAGCCGGATGGAACAAACTAAATTAACTAATTTCCAGAGCAAGGAAAGTACCTAAACACAGACAAACTTCAAGTATAATCCAATTTGAAAGAATAGAAGGGCAGACCGGAACAATTAAATTAACTGACTTCCAGAGCAAGGAAAGTACCTTAACACAAACAAACTTCAACAAGTAAAATCCAAATTAAAAGAAGAGAAGGGAAGGCGAAAGATTGATATTTGATACAGTCCATACTTCATTGCTGCACAAAATAGGTATTATACTTCAAAGAATCGAAGTTCACGAAGGGCTTAGTACAAGTGATGGTATTGTACAGGTAATGACACTAAGTGGCCTGCAATGCAGAAAGAATGATCCATGTCTTCTTGTTTTCTTTGTTCATGAGTCACTGCATCAATTTGGTTTGAGGACAACATGCTGCAAAATAAATGACGTAAGAAATTACACGTCCTATTGAGAAATTATCTACATGAATCTCAGAATAACACCCACTAAAAGAAGACAGTAAACCATATATTTATTGAATGGTTAAAATATCATATAAGAATATTTTATCAACCCTGGATCTCATTTATTAAAATGCATATTGAATATCAAAATTCAAAGAGGTACCTTAATTTGTGTCCTATTGTAAGTGTAAGTGATGTGAACAGACCCATCACTAGCCTCGATAACAGCGGGATATGAGAACTCCATTCCCAAATTCTCCTCCAATGTCACAGCATCATGCCATGAGTCCCCGTCATCGTTGGAGAGTGCAACTTTAAGTACACCCCTTGAGACTGTATTATAAGCAAGTACAATAGAGCCATCTCTTAGCTTTACCCCATCAATACCTAATAAGAAAATTGGAGTAAACCAAGATTAAATATGCGAATGCAAAGACGAAAAAAGGCGTTTAATTAACATATACATGTTACATGCATTCATTTAACTTCATCCATAACTTCAAATAAACAGCAAACACCAAAAATAACAGAAAAAGACCTGATGCTGAAGCAAAACTAAGTTCAGAAACCATTTTGAACAACATGGACTTGATTTTTGAAAATCCAGGTAAATATATTATCACACTTGGATGCATATACTGCCTTCGACAACGAGAGAACTGTAGTTCAGCCATAAACCTGAGTTTGGATTGGGGAGTTCGGTAGGTATTGCATGATTCCAGTTCTGGCCACCATCATAGGATTCTGAAATACAAACTCTGCCAATGTGATCAAAGGATCGCATTAAAAGACGCAAGGTCCCTTTTGCAGTCTGGAAAGGAACTGGCTGAATCACACTAAGAGTTTCATTTTCAATGTAAATAGGACCATACTTTTTCCAAGACCTGACAGAATCTGTTGCGACCTGTTGAATCATTTATGTTAGGCAGCCATTCGAAACATACTGAAAGGTTAACCGCCCTACATAATTGAGTTTCTGTGACAACCTCCACCCAAGCCCCCCAAGAGTTCCAGCTTTCAACAGAGGATCCACAGAGCAAAAGTCCATTTTCCAGGAAGATAGGCTGCAGAATAGTAAAGCAGAACATATAGCATAAGCAGCCTTTTAATATCAACGGTGATGACATGTACCAAAAGTTATCATATGAGTTCAAGTACTACCTTATTCTTTATTGGTCCTAATATACCAGGAGGAAGTTGTTCTCTTTCTGTCCAAGTAACACCTTTATCATGTGATCGCTTCATGCAACCACTCCATCTGATATTCATCAAACTGAAAGTTAGAAGAACCTAACAAATGAAAGGAACATAATAAGCTTATAAAACATCATTAGTCCGACTGAGTTTGCATTTCACGGAAAAAATGTTAAGGAGCATAAGTATAAAACATAGAACAGATGATTACTTGTGAATACAAAAGTTTTAACTAACCATGGTAATAACAAAAAGTACTTATCCAAGAATATGTACCAAGCATACAAAGCTGAAACTAAATTCATTCTAATAGTTAAGTTTGACAGGATATCATAAAGAGACCATATGAAACTGAGTTGCAGCTTAAGTTAAAACATTCGAAAGGGGTTCATTAATATTGAACTAAAATCATAGGGAAACAAAACATCTATTAGATAAAAAAAGAAAAGATTTTATTAGTAATGAATGGATGAATTATACTGGGTTGGTTTTGTGAGAACAAAGAAGGTAAAAATTCTGCGGTACAGTTTGGTGTTAAGTCAGATCCTTTTATCTATATCAATAATGGCATTTTGAAACAGATGGGAAGCCTGAAATGCATGCATAAGGTCTGTACTAAATCTTTGCATTGTCAGACAGATTCCTTTGTGCTTCACTCCCCCCAGACACCCTCTCTCCCAACCAAATAAAAAAAGAATAGTGGACTTGATGATCTAAATTGAAGATTCCAAAAAGTTGAAAAACTATGCCTTAGTTGAACAAGACCTGTTTCTTTATGATTGCCACTCTGTACTCCTGAATTCTAAGTTAAGAGAAAACAAAACCTGGTGGATGAATCATAACCCTGTGATCAGAGCATGTTAACAGCTTTGGTTCTTGGGCCATCAAAAAGTAGAGGACAGTTCTCAGTCAGTACTTAAAGTCAAAAACAGTTTGACAAAACATAATAATAGCGAAAGGCACATTCTTTATGAGACTAATAACATAACCTCTAGCTCTTTAACAGTATTTAGCATGAACCACCCATCAACAGCAGCAGCATTGCCTACAGACCTAAATGCATTTCATTTATGCCACCCACACTGTAATATTAATGTTAATTACCCATAACTTACTATATTACCCCTAATCCTTTTTCGAAAAAGAAAAAAAGAAATCTTCTGGTCTAAGGTCTAGATTATAAAAGGGGGTACTGGCAGCAGTGTTTCACTAACTATAAATGCTACCAACCTAAGTGGATTAACGTTTTGATCCTAGGTCTCTAGTGCTAAGCCAAGTGACTTGACCAGTTAAGCCAAACAACTTTCTCAGAAAGACATACAAAACAGTTAGGGACATACTCAGAAAGAGATATAAAGTCAAAACTGAAGATTTTAATGAAACTTGACTGCAAAAGCTTATAGATAGTTGTAGAATAAATTTACTTTTGAACCTCTTGTCCTATTTTATAGAACAGCAGCAGCTCATCTGATGGAAGTTTGAATAGCACAGGGTTCCACATTGGAACATCAGGTTGTTCATCAGCAATGACAGGTGACTGCCAATAGCCATTCTGCTCAGAAAAATTCTACTCTTAGTGTTAGGAATTCATATAAAAGTCTGATGAGGACTTTACCAAGAAATTTAAGAATGAATCTGTCAGTCAACTAGACTAAAATGGGAAAATGATAACTTCCGTTCCAGTGCATTTAACCAGACAACAGAAAAATAAGGGTACACCTTTGTTGTTCATAAAGTGAGCAACCCTTGTGGATTGTATGTATTGTCTACCTTGTATGTCTGCAACCAAATTTTCACATCTGGTGCTCCCTCCGATGTACCTCCAAAATAGGCAACCAAAAAGTGATCTTTATCAACCTATACGAACAACAAACAAGCACTGGTCTGGTTAACTTCTCCAGGGGAAAATAAAGGCTACTAATCATAACGAACTACAAATCTTTCATTTTTATTTTCTAATTATTTTGTCCTGCACAACCTCAACAATGGTAGATGCATGGCAGCCATTGAAAGGAGCAGAATTTGCAGCAAATGTGTATTCCTCTAACACAGGCCCCTCAAGAATACTGTCCTTCCTCATTCTTATACTTGGGGGCGCAGACACCGTTGTTTCGGCAAATATTCTATCTAACTTCCTGCATAATTTTCAGCACTATATTCTCGTGTTAATAAAAATTTCTGGAACAACATAATTGGGAAAGGTCTAGCTTAATCATCTTTATATTTGATGGACATATTTTATAGTTACCAATGAGTCTAACAGGAAGCCAAAGCTTGGTCATCTTTGTAAGAATCAATGTAATGGCCAAGTAAAGCATCATCAAATAACATGACCAGAAAAAAAAAAAACAACAACAAGGGAAACCAACATGAAATAAACAAAAGAAAGCCAAATAATCCCAAGAAATAATTTCAAATTTTCCAACCAAAAAAAAAAAGGAGAGAGTTTACAGGGTCATAGAGCACCTGGTGGGAAAAGGGTAAAAGGGGTGAAGCAGGTGGTGGGCATTATATGTGAGACTGGAATTGAATGTGAAACTGCTTCGAAATCTAGATAGTGGGTCATTCAGATCGCAGACATTGAAGATTGAAAAGATAAAAAACAGAAACAAAGGCAGCAACAGGACCAACACAATGCTTCCCACTGATTTCCACATTTTTCTCATCTAATCTTAATCTAATGCCTCATGAAATAAACAAGTTCCTCAAACCAATTTGTATGTAGAGTACCTAACGCATTTTCCATGGCATGAAAATAAAATAAACAAATTTGAGTGTGATTGGCTTTGACTTAATTTGAGAGCGAGAGAGAGGGAGAGAGAGAGTCAGTTCACAGCTGTTCTGTAACTCAGCACATATCGGGGTAAAATAGACACACATTCCTTGAAGTTCAGTATGTTTTTAATTTCGCCAAATTATATTTTTTGTACTAATTTTCACTTTAGTCCTATCATTTCAATTTTTGTCTCGTAACTTGATTTAGTTTGCAATCAAGTCCAAATTAAACTAATAGATGAAATCCGACGTTACAATATGCAACCATCACATGAGATGATGAGATGACACTTTTGCCTTTCCATATCTTTGCAATCAACCCAAAACATAAGAAGCTCGTTAATTTTTCAACGATGTTAGACCTGCTAACTTACAAAGATTCGTGATCAAAATTTCCAAAATTGAGGTGACATGGATCAAAGTGGAAAATGAGTCAAGTCAAACAAGTCAAAAATGTTATTTGACATAGATATGGGCACTTAGGTGGAACCAGGGTAACACTATTTTGCTATCTCTAGCCAATAATGTTATGTTACATGAAGGTGTTATCACTTGTGTCATAGTGTTATTGACTGGGGATAACAAATAGTGATATCCCCGTTCCATGAAAGTCTTTCTCCCACTCTACACCCAAGTTCGAATCCTCATCACCGTAGTTTAGATTAAATTAAAGTAGAATATAGTTTGTATAAAAACAAATGTTGTTTGTCTTTTTAGTTTTCCAGTCTATATAATTTACACAAACACTCCTAGTAAATAACTTATGTGTAACATGTTCGATATCATTGTGTAGTTAGTATGTGATAAGAAAGATATAAAGAAAAAGAGATATACAACATGTTACTTGAGAGTTGCTCTCTCTTAGAGATAATAGAGTTACAAATTAACTTAGGGTTTGTTTGGGAGTGATCTATGAGGGTCAAAATTACTTATGCTTCTCCATAAAATCACTTTAAACCACCTAAAGTGATTATATAGAGAAGTGATTCTCCTTGCTTATCCAAAATCATTACGTTAGAATCCTTGACTAATGGGCCTATTGATAGCAACTCATAGTGTAATACCCCAAAAAATTTAAAGTGGATTTTCATATTTTAGTGAAAAATAATATAATTGTGGAGAATGATTGTGGGTATTTTATCAAGTGATTTTGGATTGAGATTATTAAATTAAGTGTGTTTAATTTCAAGTTGGACAAACATGACCAAAATACCCCTAGGTGTGGATAATTACCAAAATACCCTTGTAGAAAAAAAGAAGGAGGCAACGTGTAAGCCAAGCATTTCTTCCCTCCTTCATTCTTCCCCCCTTCCCACTTACTTTGTCTTCAAAAAATCTGATTTTGGATGAGTTGTAAACCTACGGGGGTGAGTCACCTAGTCTAGCCTAAGATTCTTTCTCATCCTCTTCTTCCCATTCATTGTATCACCCTCTTCTAAATTCAAAATCCAAAATTCGTCACTTTCTTGAAGCTGCTGAGAACTCATATTTCGGAAGCTCAAATGAGAAAACTTCCTTCATAAAAGTTGTTCATTTCCATGATTCCTATAACATACTCAAATTTCAGCTCAATCCAATTAGTATAGGCTCTGAAACGTTGGTATGATCACAATAAGTTTACCATTTCCTGATTTCACAGCAGTATGCTTGGTTTCAGTTTGTTTCTGTGATTTCATGTACTCAAATGACTTTGGTTCCTTCATCAAAGTTGTTTGAAATGCTGTCTATTATAACATATCAAAATTTCAGATTGATCGGACTTCTATAGTCACCTTGGGAATGTTTAGAGTGGAACTTGTTTAGAGTTTTCAACCTTAGGTCATTCCCTCGTTTTCAGTCCAAAACACTCATATCAAAAGCTCAAAACACTATGGTTTCTTCATGATAGTTACTCTAAATTTTCCTCTTTATAACATATCCAAAGATTATCCAAACGCAATTATTATAACTCTCTAAAAATTGGTATGAACAAAACTTGTTCAATTGATTATGTTGAATCTCTTGTTATAGATATGTGTACTTTCTCTCAAATGGCTTGTTCCTTATCATTCAATTGCTCAAATTAGCCACTATCATCTCAAGTAAATGGTTCTTTGAAGGCTTGAAGCTCATCTTTTTATTGTCTTTTTGAGTACTAGTTTTAAACCAAGTGTGGTTAGAATGCCTCAAGTATTTATATATCTTTCGAAGTGTGTTTTTGTGAAGTTCTAGATTATTTCGATGTGATTTTTGTTCCAATTTCATTTTGGGATTTTGGTACATAAAAATGAATATCTCAAGGGTTATTTCAAAGTTGGTTTTGTGCCATTTGAATTTAAATTGATTTTTTGTAAAATTTCAAAGTAGAGACTATCCTGCTGGAAATTGTTTTGATTCTGCTGCATACACTGTTTTGAAGTAAGTGTTTGAAGACTTACTAAACTTGGATTTTCATGAAATTTTAGTATGTTTTACTTTCTCGTATTGTCTTCAGATTTGGAAAGTTTTATCCAGTTTGGTTGTAAATTGTAATTTTGGTGATTTTTTCAAAATAAAGTGTACAAACCTGAAAAAAGAACGTTATGCAGCCTAGTCTGTTTTGGTTTCAATTTTGACATGCTTCCTTAACCCTAATTTTTATCAAATTTTGACATCTTTAATGTTTCTATGTCTAGTTGTGATCTGGAAAGTTTTACATTATTTTGATTTGAACTCAATATTTAGTGAATTTTCAAAGTTAACGTGTTCCAACCCAAATGTTTAGCAAAACTGAAATTTTAGTTTTAAATTGATGTTTTAAATTTTCTTTATGAGTCTAAAGCCGAACCACCTGATTTTAAACATCCCAAAGAGTAGAACTATTATAGGAGGGGAATAGATGAAT
Organism: Prunus kanzakura; assembly: GCA_020521455.1. Taxonomy (NCBI): domain Eukaryota; kingdom Viridiplantae; phylum Streptophyta; class Magnoliopsida; order Rosales; family Rosaceae; genus Prunus; species Prunus kanzakura. Next base: position 1,790,765 of record BPUM01000033.1, on the reverse strand, counting down.
TTTTCCTTAACGCTTGGTTCTATGCTTGCTTGGATGTGAGGTTAAGGGAGTAACAATCGGGTCAAACAACTTGTCAAGTGTATTTTGGGGTTTTATGTCTACGTGCGCTAGTACTCAAATTTGTTTCCTTACTTCCAATGAATTTTAATCAGTAAATTATCTCAACTAGGTGTTCTACTTTACGCATTTTCAAGAACTAAACCGCACAAGGTTAAGCTAGCTGGACTTGAGGTAGGGTTTCCTGATTTCCCGATGATTGGGCTATATCACTTTTAATCTTGGTGCTTATATATAGTATTATAAATATGAATATTATTGTTGCTTTGCTCGATGAATATTATTTGACGTTATGTGAATATTATTGTTGATGTTTCTCCGTGGATATTATTTGACGTTGAGTGAATGTTATTATGCATGTGATTAAGCCTAGAATATTATTGTTATTATCTATATTATTATTTTGCAGAGATAAATGATGTTTGCGCTGCATTACATATGCATCATAAAGACAGTGGTGTTTGGGGTGTGTGTGTGTCGTTTGAGGTATATCTAAGGGGTGGGAGAAGGCCTTAGATATATCTAAGTAAATTAAATGTGGAATATATTCAGGTGACGGGAGCAGAGCTTGAATATATTAAGGTGATGGGAGCAGGGCCTCTAATGAAAAGTGAAAGTTGAGAAATTCGTAAACAAAAGAAAAATGGGTTAAGGGACGAATGGGCGCTTGTTCATGTTTTAGGGTATTCGGAGCCACAGTGGTAAAATGCATGGTATGGGACATGCAGGCTTGTTGCCCTAAGATATGAATTAGTGGGATTAGAAGGGAGTGAGTTCATGGCATCACCGCATATGCAAATTTATTTATCTGGTATGATTGCAAAATTTGTATATCTTGTGTTGTTTGATGCATGACACTTTGATTAATTGTGATAGCTGACTTTGAGGGGTTTGACGGTACTCTACTGGGAATTAGAATGCTCATACCCTAATAGATTGTACAGGATTAAAGAAGAAGTTTAAGGAAGCGGGTTCAACTAAGCTGCTGGGCTTTTATTGTTGATTTGTGTAATTAATATTTGTAAGTAGTCAACCGTTTGTTAAAGATCTTAGTGTGTAATTAATTACAAGCTACTGCGACTCTGATTTTGTAATGTTAAATAAATTTGTTTTTATTTGTGGCTCTATTTTTCATCATATCATGGTTGTAGGATTTTATTCTTATGACTATGGTATGACTCACACCCTGATTTGAGAATATTCCTTGTTTTCGAATCGGGTCGTGACACATAGACACATGTAACATTCTCTTTAGATTTCCTTTCAGTATCTTTAGGTAATATCGTTGTTGAGCTCACACTTTGAGTGTATTTAGTTTGCGGCCTTTGGCCATTTTGGAATTATGAATGAAGAATCGTTTATTTTAGTTTATCTATGTTTGTACCATATCTGACTGGCCTCTCATGTCATGACACTTGGAAAGGGTCTGACAACAAGCAGGGCCTCGTGTGGCCCACGCGAGCAAGCCTAGCTCATGAATCGGTAGGAGCCCTCGGCACCCATGACCAATTCTACCCCCAACATGGCCCTATAGCCCATGCTGACAGGTCCAATCTCACAATCGGTAGGCACCCCTAGTACCAAGTGCCGATTGCTAACTGATCAGCCCACAAAGGAACTGCCGTTGCGTTCGGCACTCCTTGCCGATTCAGCCTCCCATAAGGTATCTCGCAGTAATTTCTCGGGTTCCTCATGGGACACGTGGCAGCCTCTGAGGGCACTCCCATGAATCCCACATCAACATTAAGAGGACACCCAAAACTCCCTATAAAAGAAACCTTTGCCCCAAGGTTTAGGGTAAGTGAGCTCTACTTGACATACATGCCTTTGCATCAACAATAAGCTAACTCTTCTCTCCTTAAGCTAACTTTAGCATCGGAGGACCTTCGGCAGGTATCACACCAGTGTCTTAGGTCTCACATACTGCTTACTTCTCTCTTTAGCATAGATCTAACTTCGCATGTTGAAGGGAAAGCACTTACTGAAGGTAGATATGATCCCTCGATCATCCATATCATCTGTAAGTTGGTCCTACCACTACCTGTCTAGTTTTTAGCACCAACAATCTCTTTTTGGTTTTTGGTACCTATCACACTCCCAAACAAGCCCTTAATCAGAAACTAAACATGAAATATAGTAAAAACCGAAATAACCTCATGTCGTAAAACTGTAAAAGTAATGTTTGGATACAATGATACCCTTTCCGACACTGAAGAGAGTGTTAAACCCAATGCCTACTTTAAGTGTAGGTGGATAAAAGGGGAGTGGGAAATTCAGTCCCATAATGCTTTTAGTTTAATTCATTTGACTTTTGTGTTTTGGTTGATCAATATGCCTACATGGAATGAGTTGATGAATATCTTGTTAAGTTTATTTTCTAAAATCATTTTCATCCATGCAGTGGCTCCGTATTGCTCTAGAAGGTCTTCTTGTCCCTTTTTATGTAGAATTATAATTCCCCAGCAATCATTTCTAGGTCTTCAATTCTATTACATTAGCTAACCATATGGGCTATTTGAGGAGCCTTAAGCATTACTCAGAGGTGCACGGATGCTAATGTTTGTAAATTCTAAAAAATGGGTGTTCAATGAGGTTAAAAAATAGACTAGTTTTCAGAATTTCCCTGCCATGAAGTCTTCTATTTGGAATTGGATAAGACAACCCCTTTTAGTTTGGCTCATTGATTTGGGCAAGCCTTGCTCTGATTAAGCTAACAACTAAGTGGCACAAGAGTAATATACAATCTTATACATGTTCCAGTAAAATCCAACTTCTCCAACATCCCAAGCTCCAGAGACAATCTTTTCCCACAACATCGATTCTGAGGATATAAATAGGATGAGAATGATATCAAGCATTGCAATCAGCCGGAATCCGTGTGGAACATGAAATACCCAGTCCCCCAACTGAAAGGATTCTGTTGTAAATGAATGAGTGCCACCCTTGTCAGGAAAAGCTATAGCTATCTTTACACCCATAGCCTAATTTAGGCTACTACTCATATTCATGCTCAGTGAAAAAGTCAGGTTCTTCAGGTTTTCGTAGTTTTGGCATCTCGTCTTTGATCTTTTGAGCTCCCCTTCTAGTGTTTGCAGCAAACCTTGAAGCCAGTAACGTGACCCCAAGATTCATTTTTGCCTGGGAAGGATTTGAACCAACAGAAAGATGTTCTTCTTCCCCTTCCCCAGTCTCATAGGCTACTTTCTCATCCAAAGCAAAGGATTCCCTCAAGCTCAGATCTTTTGCTGTCATCCTTCTCTTGTACCGTCGCCAAGCAGCCTGTATGAAGCAGGCTGCCCATGTTCTCCAGTGATGTGAGTAAAACCGAAAGGTGTGCTGCAGCTTCTTGCTGTGCAGGCGTCTGAATTGGTTGGCCACAAATTTGAGATCTTCAGCCCGCAATGCAAAAGCTTCAACTTCAGTAATTGCTTTAACTGTTCGTGTTGAAGAAGGCAAATTAACCGTAGATTTTGGGAGCAAAGCCCATGCAAGCAGCTCCTCACCACAAAAATCTCCAGGTCTTAAAATTATTGAGTTGAAGAAACCAGTCCGGCCACCATTGGTAGTAGAACTATCCAGAGCACCTCTAATAATGAAAAGCATTTCTGTCACAGGATCACCCTCTCGGACTATATAAGTGCCCGCCGTGCTTAGGGACGACACTAGACGCTCACATATCGCATCAAGAAGCTGATCATCCATCTGCGAGAAGAAAGGGACCTGAGAAATGAGAAAATAAAGGTTAGTATAATATCACATAAGTAATTACCATTTCATTTCAAAGCATAGGAATCATTGAGGTTTTATATCAGTTATTTGACCAAATTTATTACATTGTAAGGGGGTTACGCCCCCATGTTGTGCAGTGTTGTTATAGCTCACAATAAATTAGGCCGAGTTCCCAAGTGAATCAAATTTATTAGTGAACAAATCAATCTTGAGAAGTGTAGAGAAACCATGCATTTCGAGACATTTTGATAGGCAGTATACTAAATCGGTGATGCCTGTTTAACTTGGTAAGCTATCAACTTTGGCCATAATCCAACATAAAATTGGAACTGGAGCCTTCAGACACCATTTGAAGCAGTGTTGTGCTCAAACTATAAGGTTTGCCTTCTAATACATGCTGCACATGCATATACGAGGTACCCAGAAATAGCAGTCCAACGGATCTCTATGGCGCCATGCCCCATCTAGACCGCCCAGAGAATCATCTGATCCCATTATTTTGGATAGAATATGACAAAGGATATTGAGTGAAGTTGTTTTTAAGCCCTAAAATAAAAATACTTGGGGAGGATCATACTCTTCGAACAAGATCTAAGCACAGGTGGCGTTGAATATCACGACGGAGATCAGCAGGTAAGCCATGAAGAATGGCTTCTTCATCAACTCCTCGAGTTGCCAGCCACTTGTATTGAACAAAGCGTCGAACACGCCGTCTCAAATCTTCAGGGAGTTGACGATGCTTCATCCATTCCTCAGTGTCTCTTCTCTTAAGCCTCCACTCCTCAAGCCTCACAGTGATAGATTGGAGATAGGTCTACAATTTAAAGACAAGCTCAAAGTATAAATTATCAATTCAACATGCATCAACAGTCATTATTATTAATCTAATGTAGTTGAATCAGAAATATAACTAAATGTAGTTACTAGTCTAGGCATGTCCTGTCAGAAACAATCAGTAACAGAGAAGTTATCATTGTATGTAATACTGTATAAACTTAACTTTCTAGCCGGAAAATAATAATTAATAAGTTTCCACAAACATCATTTGAGAGATGTATTTAACGACTAAAAAGGTAAAAAAGGAACACTCAACAGACTTCAAGCAGCAGAAAAGAAATAATAAAAGCAAGAAACAAAGTAAGAAGCCTTTTCCCAATACCTGCATATTCCCTATTAAGTGGGCAAATAGTACAAGACCTACAATGGCAATGAGAATGGCAAATGATGTCTCTCCAATAAAAGTGCTTGTTGACAAATTCTGCCCATATGAACTGAGACAACAAGAATGCAAAGAGATCAATCAAACATTTTTGTTCATTTATTAACGGATTAAAAAATGTTAATATCATAAAGTTGCACTTATTCTGAAATAAGAAAATCAAGAGACTGCCATTTCTTATAGAAAGTTTTCTGTTAGTCCATTGGCATATAAGATATGTTCGAACCACCAATGGTAACCACACCCTAAACCCTACATATTACCAATACCATGCAGCAATCCTTGTCAATCAATGAGCATACAACCAAGGAACCAATGAGTAAGCTGTATATTTCAAAGTAAGATCAGCATTGACCCCTATACATGAGGTGCAAGCCTATTCCAGAAAGCTGAAGCAGTTGTTTACCGATTAATACAGAGTATCAAACTGATAATATTTATTTCGGTTTTCTTTTTCCCAATGCATGCCGGGCATATGATTCACACTAGACTGCAACATAGTATACAAGCTAAACAAAAACATTCCTGGTGAAAGCATGTTGTGTATGTCTCCAGCATGGAAAGCCCATCTTATGATTGCCTATTAGTTATACCATATTTGGAAAGCAAATCTTATGATTGTCTATTAGTTATACCATAATAAACATAGATATATGTAGAAATTACTTTTGGGACAGAAATAGGGTAAGAGAGAGATACACATTTTCATTGAGATCTTTTCATACTTCAACCGAATTCAGTGAAACTTAAAATTCTTCCACATCTTAAGGTCAATTCTTATTTGCAGCCATTTATCGTTTGACCAAACAACCCCATATGCTTTCCAGTTTGGTTCAGTTAGATGATGCTCCACATGAAACCTAAGACTGCACAGTAATTTAACCAGGATGTGCACTTATCAATGGTCCCTTAGCCAGAAATCAAAGAAGATATGCAAGCTGCTACCTATGTTAATGTGACAGTTGGAAGACTGACGAGAACATAGTTCTGAAAGCCACACTATACTGGCTGATTGAACTGGGTTAACCAGGACCCAGCTGGCCACCGGTTCAATTTACCACCACAACCGTAGTACTCAATTCATTAACTAAAACCTTTTAAGCAAGAATCACAGAAGAGATGCATGCTGCTGCCTATGCTCATGTGACAGTTGGAAGATGGATGAGATCATAGTTCTGAAAACCACACTAAACTCGCTGATTGAATTGGGTTAACCGGGAAACTGCTGGTTCGATTTACCTTGGAATCCATTTTAAGCAGTTCATCCGCCAAAACATACAAGGCTTGAATAGTCCGAAAGAATTCCAAGAGTGGAGTGTTGTTATCAATAACTTGTGAGCCTGAAGCCATCAACCTTTTTTGATCCATGGGTCATTGTTATCAATAACTTTTCCCCTTTTCTCCACCATTAATTAATCTGTCTTTGACTATGCCTCTCCTAAAAGACTTTATACTCATGTTTATTGCAATTTTTTATTAGTGGCAAGGTTTAATTTCTGTTTTTTTTATTTGAATACCATCAATGCATAAACTATTTACTATTAAATTAAACATACTGTTAGACAGAGGGTATAGAAACAGCGCTTTGATGGTTTTAGAGTGTGAAATAATAAGGCATCTAAATCTTCATGAAATCAGACCTTTCTACCTTACAAAGAAAAAACATCATACCTTAGTTGCTGTAAGCCCCACCATAAACAATAGAAGTACTTTGTAATGAAGTTCGCGGAAACAACATTTTTTGCCACTGCACTTTCAAATATGCCATATTTGAAATTGTTATTTGCGGGATTACAATTCTCAAACACTTTTGTACTATTAGCCCATGTCTGGTAACCTTTGCTGTCAAAATTGTCACAATCTAGATAAGGAAGCAAGCATTTTGTGGAGATTACTTCCTTTTTACAAAATGACTTCCAGCATGAGGTATATCTGTCAATTGATAGCAAATACCATGCTGCTCCTAATACCTGCAACAACAGTAAAATGGCATAGATTAGCATCCTGTTCGAGAACTCACAGAGAGAGAGAGAGAGAGAGAGAGAGAGAGAGAGAGAGAGAGAGAGATTCAAGGGGAAGACAAAAGCAAGTGCAGACACATACATGGCTGGCCAGCATGTACAAGAGCAGATTATATGCAGCCCCTGCCCAGGCAGTCTTTGTGACCACTCCAGTTGCTTTGATTATTTGCAAACTTAACGGAAAAATAAGATATAATCTAGGGACATATTGGAGCAGAACAATTAGGGCAAGTGCATTGTTGTTATGATCTGTTTGGGGCCTTCTCGTTGCTGGTATAATAAACCAGATGACTATCTGCACGTGATGTTTCAATCAGATATACTTCACCTTTCTCACCCAGGAAAATATTACAACAATAACTTATGAACTTAACACTTCAGGACAAAGAAAAGGGAATGAGTAGATTGTAGTGTCATCTCATGTTACTGAATCTAGCATTTCTTCCATTATGGACACATAAGGAGGCTGCTAAATGTCTTCTCTTAAACAAAGTAATTCACCATCTCCATCTTTGAAGAATAATACTTTATTAGACATTACTTTTTAACATCCCGTATTTATCAGGGTAGAATGCACAGTATCCAATACCTAAACATTTCAACCAGATTTCACAATCTACCTTTCCAATGATTAGCCTGGTATCATCCATGAAGCTTGCAAAAGCTCACCTCAGACAAAGGGGTGGGTGGCAATCTTTGACACATCATGATAAAGACACGAATTAGACGGCTTTGGGTTGGGTACAATTATCTTCAAATTGAAATACTGTCAAACCGTTTAACACATATAATAAGCAGTTGTGTTTCAAGCCAACCTGCCTAACCCGAAAATATCAAGAATTGACATGTTGAATAATAGGGTCCTGTTGACACATCTAATAATTGTGTGAAACCTATCACCCATGGTCAAAACCTATTTACGAATTCAATTCAACATTAAGATTTTTAATAATAAACATTTCTTTTTTAATGTTAAATATAATATTTTAAGTCTAGTGTTAATGAAAGATATAGGTAAGATTTCAATAGTGGAGGGTTATTAACGCATTAATGAACAGGTTCATCATGTCCACCAAAATATGGCTCAATTAAACCTGATTAACAAAGGGGTTATGCATGTTGCTCGTGTTATACGTGTAATAATCATGTCATGTTCATGTTGAGAATATTCCATACCATTAATAATTGTATCGTGTTCATGTCAAACCAATTATTCTAATTCATGTTCCTCAACCTGACACAAATGCAACACAGAAACCCAAATTGTCACTTCTACTCGAAGAGCGGTAATAAACATATCCACTCATAAGGTAGATAGGGACATTAGAAGCCTAAAGTTTACTGGGAAGGAGAATGTTGAATTTACCTAAAAGCACATGAAATTCCTCAAATCTTAAAAAGATCAAAGCATCACTGACAATGTAAACATAATTCATCTATCAAAGCAAAAATAACCCAATATCATTGACTGAATCACATTCCCTTTAACTTAAATGCACCAAAAAGCAATCCCTAACCAAAATCATATTTCTTCTATACTATCATATTTATGCAGGCTAAACTATTTTGCTATATTTGGGTGTGCCAATAACTATGTGAGTTACCTGTTTACTAATCTGAAAATTTCACACACTTCATCTTTACAAACTCTTCTTTAGATTGATATTACTTGGATATCCGATTGGCTTATTGCTGCTCATCATCACTTCAGTAATATATACAGTAGTACTCAGATAGTCTGGCTCTTTTACATATTCTCTCTCTTGAAAAAATAGAATCTTAAAAAGAAGTAAAAATGAAACCCAAACTTCATATGGTCTTGAGGAGCCATTGTCATTGGAAGGTTTCCACAATTTTCTTTCACTTATTGCCTGATGCAGTACAATCTAAACAGAAACGGCAACTAAATAAGAAAATCTACAATGTCTAAAATTGCATAGAATTATATTCCAGAAAAATACCTGAGGAAGGGGCAATGTGGCTATGAGATCAATGAAGAAGTCAGATCTAATATACCTCTGAGCAATCTTCTTTGGGTCCATGACAAGTTCACCCCTCCCGAAGACGCGAGAACTTGGCGCAACATAAGCTGTCCTAAACTTTATGACCACATGCAACAAGTAAAAGATATCTGCAATGGTCCGGAAACAAGTGACAACAATTCGCAACCTTGAATCTGTCTTCACACAATATGTGTTTGTATTCTCTCCAAGCATGGGCAAGTAAAAATACAATGGATCAACAAAAAGTGCCACCAAGCACGACATAATGAAAACCCAATTCCATTGCAACACGATCTCACTACCCGGGTCAAGTATCCTCTTGCGCCAAGGCTCATGGTCTTCGGGAAACACCTTTGAATGCCCAACGCTGAAAGTTTCAACAAATCTATTTCTGGCCCCAACTAGGCCAGTATCAGCTTTAAGCAATGAAGATGATGAAACTTTATATTGAGATGATGACTTTTCAAGCTGAGATGGTTCAGTTCTTCTTCCCCATAAAGATTCTTTATGCCGTTTTTCATGCCGTTTTTCATCTGAATAAAACCTAAACCACATTAAGGTGAGCAGAGTATTAGAGAATGTTGATGCTCAGATTGAGTTAATAGAAAATATTTCCAGGAGTAAGGTAGTCTTCAAAGTTAATTACAGTTCCTACGTGCCGAAGAAATGTGATGAAAAGTTTCAACAAAATTGATGTAAACAAAGGACGCTTTGTAAACAAATGAAAAAATACAAAGTGAAACATATAACAAATTGGAATTCCTGTTCTATGCTATTAAGGTTTCCAGTAAGGCACGGCCTGATCAAATCATACAAATTAGCTGTGGTAGGCCGCAGGCTCCAATCAGATGGAATTCGTCCTCTGTTCCCAATCAGTGAAAACATTAATTTGTCCACATTTCCAGAACAAACAAACAGAAAATTATAGGGAAAAACAATTCCCAGAAAATGATACCAACAACTGATGTTGAAAGTTGTATACGTTTATAGATAGGTAAGACCTACCTAAATCAAGCATATTAAACTATATGCTTAACTGAGAAGAGCTTAGTTTCCACTGGCCCCATCAGACTAAAAATAAGCATTTAGCTGGATTTATAGTTTAGCAAGGGTCCCATATAGTAAAGAATTCCAGAAATTTTTTATCATATTTTCTCAGTACCCAAACAAGCACTGGAAAAAGAGGGAAATGAAAAATGGGATACCCAGACAATTTTAGCAGGTATTTTCTGCCATATTTACCCAGCTCAGTCCTATCTATTTCTTCATCTCTTTCATCTCAAAGACAAAATAAAAAAAACAAAAACAAAAATCCTACACTTTCTGAGCAACCAAACAGAGAGAAAAACTAAATAGATAAACAATTTTAACAAAAAATATATTGTGGGTAATTTACCTGACAAGCTTTTCCTTCCTCAATTCCATGCCAAGGAGAAGGAGAAAGCTGAACCGAACCCTTCACCTGAAACCCCCAAGCATAGCAAAAACAGCACCGCTACAATACCCTTTATGGGATTTTTCTTTTTCTGTGACCAAGTTTGCAAATCTGAGGTTAGCTGAGCACACGAGAGAGAGAAACAGAGGTGAGCTGAGCCCACGAGAGAGTGTGAGAGGGGTTTGCTGTGTGACCCATGTGGTGAATGTTTGGTTGAGAGAATCTATTAAGGCGCACTCCGCGAGTCAAGAGAACGAAAGTCTGTGTTCAGATTGAAGAAACCAAACAGAACATAACCAAGTCAACAAATGTCAACAAATGTGAAACTCAAATTGCTCATATTCTAATTATTTATTCCCCATTGACGAATGTGGGCCCACTTGAATGACTTCATGCCGTGGCAAACACTATTTACTATTCGCGGTGGTGGCAATGCCAATCTAGCCCTCAGAGGTTTGGATTTGGATAATTATTTTGTTTTATTTTATTAATAAACAAAAGTATATTCTTCGTTCTATTTGACACATGGCTGCGACAATCGTAACGACTCATCTAGTGCTACTCATACTCAATTTGAAGACTACAATCCACACTATGTGACTCACTAATGTTATAAGACGTAAATTAGTAGCATTATATGGCGATGTTATGATCACATTTAATAATTTTCTTAGTGTGAAAATCAGTTTTGTGTAAAAGTTTCTTGTTTTTCTTATAAGATTTGTCATTGATATTCCAAAATAGTCTTCGTGTATTTTAAACATTTTAATTTTATTTTCATATGAGGAATGATGTTAAGAAAATAAGTATTTTCTTTTTGACAATTATCTTAAGCTACTCTAATTTACGAGAAGAATGATTTGAATTCCCGCAAAGGGACAGGTAAACTACGTCTATTGACCTAACCAACATCTATAATTAAAAAATCACTTATCACCCTAAATAAGCAATGCCAAACAGGCACTTAGTCAAACCACTTAGAGAATACATTAGATAAATACCTAACTATTTGAATTCCAATGACAACAATAAGCTAATTGTTATATAACTAAGGGAAATTGTAAGAAATAAAAGGAACAGAAAGACAATTAAAATTTGTTTTTATAAACTTGTATCATCCATCTTTGATTAGCACCTATTTATAGGTTTACAATCATAAATACTTTGGTCCATAATGGGCGAAATTCTGATCACTAGTCAAAATATCAAATTTCGTGAATATGAGCATACAGTCATGCTCGTGACAATGAGTACAATAGCTAGCGGGGATGGGTGGCTTGAGTAAATTTCGGCCTCTTTGAAACTCCACATTGTCAGTTGCCACCTATTCCCAAATGACAAGAACAATGAGTAGAGCAACTTTGGTTATTGGACCCTCACCTGGAAATGGCTAGATTGTCTTTGGCTTGAATAAACATTGGTAAAATAACAACTTTTTTTAAAACCATATAAATATGGCTACTATAAATACATTCTTATCCCACCCCTATTACCTATTTCGCACTTTTGCCCAACTCTCCCAAAATCAATAGCACTCTCTCTTGTTCTCATCCGTGTTCTCTCTTGCTCTCTTTGTCTCTCTCGTTCGTCACTCCCTCTCTCTCTGTGTCGATCTTGGCCGGTTAGTTTTTTTTTTAGATCTTGTTCATTTTCTCCACTGAAATCGAAATGAGCTCTCTCTCTCTCTCTCTCTCTCTCTCTCTCATTTGCTGTTGGTGTCTCTCCCAGGCGCATTCCTATTGCATTTAACAGTACAAATTCTCCCAGGTCAGCAGATTATTCATTTGAGTTAAGGTACAAAATCTCCTTCTCTTACTTTCTTTCTAACTATGAATTCAAATTAGGGTTGTGGTTTAGTGTTTGTAAGAAAAGAATTCCATCAAATTTGCTAATATTGTTATTCGCCATTGACGAATGTGGACCCACTTGAATTCCCTTTTGGGCCATGCCAAATACTATTTACTATTTAAGGCCCTAATTGTTACACAGTCTAGGCTTTGACTAAATTTAGTTTGTTTCATCTAATTCTAATCTTAAAATTGACCAAAAACAAAAGGGTAAATGGCCGAAAACCCCTCTGGACTATTTTAACTGTCGAAATGTTGACCCTGGAATATTTTTTTCAACCAATTTAGCCTTCGTATTAAATTTAATCGCCAATTTCACCCCTGCCGTTAGGTTTTCCCCAATTCCATCCAAATGCTTGTAAAAAAAACCACGTGAAAGGCACGTGAGTCGTCTGTTGAGGATAATATCGTCCTTTCACAGCCCTCAGCCCCCTTTTAGCCTTCGTTTCAGCCAAGGGATTCGACAAAAACCAAACCCTTTTAGGGTTCGTTTCAGCCATGGAGATTCGACAGAAACGAAACCAGCCTTCTCGAAACCACCCCTTTTCAAAACCACCACTTGTAGCCTTCGTTTCAGCCTCACTTTTCAAGAACAAGAGAAGAAATTGCAATCGAAGATAGAAATTGCAGTTGAAGATAGGATGCATAGGAACAGACATGCAGCTTCTACCTAATCAAGTTCGACCACTTTTATTACGGAGGATGATATGGTGCGTATCTGCCGGTGTGGATTTGAGGCTGAAACGATTGTTTGTTGGTCTGATGAATATGTAGGGAGGAGGTTATATGTGTGTTGTAGAGAGAAGTATGGTGGTGGCTGTGGTTGGAAGGCTTGGAAAGACCCGAAAATGTCTGTGCAGGCCAAACATGTCATATGTCGATTGTTGATATGAATCAAGTCATTGGAAGAGAAAATAGCTAACGAGAAGAAGATTGTGCAAGAGCTAAGAGACAGAGAGAAAAAATTTCGAATTTGGCTGCTGAGTTGTTTGGTTGTAATTTTGTTGTTGTTTACTGTATTAGTTAGCTTTTCATTTGGTTGAATGTAGGTTTTGATTTGGTTGAATGTAGTGGCTTGTGCATTATTTTGGCTGAAACTTACCATTTGGCACAAGCCAAAGCAAAATAACCAGAAACTGCAAACAGAGCATTACAACAAAAGCAAGGCATAGAGCCTACACTAATCCAAGCACTTGATGATAGATTAATTTGTGAACCACTTCAAAATTCAACATAATCCATCCAAATTCAACATATTAACATCGCCAACATTTGAAATCCATGAAATAGGTATATGTTGAAAAATATACACTCCAACATCTGCAATATATCCAAAACTTCATCTAAAAGAGTCATTTGGTGAAAAATATACATTCCAACATCTGCAATACATCCAAAACTTCATCTAAAAGGGCCATCTGTTCAAAATATACATTCCAACTGTTGAAATACATCCCATACAAAATAGCCATCGGTTCAAAATACATATTCCAACTTTGCTTAAATACATCCAAAATAGCCATCAGTGCAAAATACACATTCTACTATAAAATATACATTCCAACATTGCTTAAACATCATCCAAAAGACCAATCTGTTCAAAATACACATTCCAACATCTACTAGCCCATCTGTTCAAGCCAAACTACCAAGGCATCCATTCAAAATACCCATGAAATCCATCATCTCTTTTACCTCCATGGCCTTGCCCTTTTTTCAGGGGATTTAAACATTTTCCCTGTTGGCCTGGAACTGTTTTGAGTGGTAACAGCAGACTCATGTTGTGAGCTTGGACCTGCTTGTGAAGTTAAATTGCAGGGAGCTGGTTGTGAAGCAATATTGGTTCCACTTGCTTGGCTAGCAACATTGGTTGGAGCTGTTTGGCTTGCAGTGGCTGCAGTCCTTGTCAACCCTCCTCTAATTGCCTACAAATGAAATTAATCACAATTAAAACTCAAATGAGTCCAATTAAAACATTCAATTATAATTTTGCATCATTTACCTGTAATGTAGCAGTGGCTGCAGTTCCTCTCCCTCTTCTTGTCCCTCTACCTCTTCCCATATTGCCATCTGCCTTTCCACAATTAGTAGCATTATGGCCCTCTCCTCCACAGATTGAGCAATGGATTACAATTCTATATCTCCTAAGCTTGGTGGCACCCTTTGGGATCTCATTAATGGGTCTAGTCCTTGCCTTCTTTGGCCTACCACCCTGTTTGTAATACAGTGGGGGTTTAATTGGTGCATAACCTGATTTCCTCCATGAGGTTTGGCTTGGCATTGGTGAAATGTAATTGCTATAAGCCCTATCATAAGCTTCTCTTTTATACACCTTATTGTCCATCTCAGCTTCTCACCAAGGAAGTGTTGTACTTCTAGCAGCAGCCCATAGCCTCTGTTTAAGTGACAAACTACCATGCCTAGCAAGTTTGAAATTATTATGCAGATGCCTTACACAATGCCTATGTTCAGCATTCGGCTTTAAAGCCTCAATTGCCTGCCCCAGTCCTTTTTGTTTGTCAGTGATAAAAACCCACCCATTTCCAGTGCCTCTTACCCCAACATCATTGAAGAATATATCTAAAAACCATGTCCACGTGTCCTTGTTTTCTGTCTCCACAACATCAAAAGTTATTGGGAACATGTCATTATTGGCATCAATCCCAACATCACTTAAAAGTTGTCTTGGATGTTGTCCTTTGATGAAAGCCCCATCAAAACCAGCCATGGTTCTGCATCCTTCAATAAACCCCTTCCTCAGTTGAGCAAAACATATATAAAGCCTCTCAAAAACTGGATCATCTCCCCACAATGATGTCTTCACTAAAATTGTGCTTCCTGGGTTTTGCCTCTTAAGCTCCTCACAATAATCCCACAGCTTTGCATATTGTTCTTCAATGCTTCCTTGAATCCTCTCCTTCGCGAAATTCTTTGCCTTGTAGCATTGGTCCCTAGTAACATCTATACTATAATGTTTCCTCACCAATGCCATGAAGTCAACAACTGACATGTTAGGATTGGTTCTCAGATCCTCATCAAACCTTTTAGCCAACCAGTGTGAAGTGGTAAACCTAGTTCTTTGAGATCTGCTGCATGTATGAATTGGATGGAATGTCTTCACTCTAACAGTGGGTCCTTTCCCAACATGTGCAGCACACAATAACCAAGGACAATCTTTAAGTTTATGTGCAAATTCATCTTCACCCTCTTCACCCTTACCATTCCTTTTACTCTTATCAATCTGCCTCTTTGCCTTATCACCCTTACCATGCCTCTTTGCCTTTTCACCCTCATTATTACCATCACATACCAGCCTCACTCTATTAGGCTCATTCTACAGATACCTTATTCTTCTAGCACACTTGCATGTATAGTACTTTATGGCCTTTCTACATTCCTGCATATTAGGAAACTCCAAAACCCAAGTGGAATTTTGGATCTAAAAGGTCATGTTGTTTATTATACTACTTGAATTTTGGCTGCTTCAAACCTCTTTGCTTGACATCTTCACCTTCACTATCTTCATGCAAACTCTCTAAGTCTAATGTATTATAACCATCAGTGTCACCCTCACCTAGTTCTTTATTTCCATAATCTTGCTCTTCACTTGCAACATACCTATGAAAATTCATGTTGTCCTCTTCATCACTTTCCTCCCCACCATCAGCTTCATCACTTTCTACCTCAACTTCCTCTGCCTCACCAAATTCTTCTTCTATCTCAACATCCACGAACTCATATTGCACATTTTCTTCATCAGCATCATACCCAAGAGCAGTGTCTTTGTGATGTTCAGCATTTGCAGAGAATACTGGGGACTCAACATTTAGAGGCCTAGGTGCTGGATTTTCAGTTATGTATAACACAAATAGCTGGCTCGGTTTCATCAACTTCAATGCTCCAAAATAATCCTTATTTGTTCTAATTTCTACCCAGCCATTTGTTTTGTGCTTGTAATAGTATTGAATGTTCTACTCATCATATCCAAGGTGTTTAACCATTTCAAATAACTCAAGCATTGAAACCTCGTCTACATCTTGCCCATCAATCCATTGTACAATACTTCCCATATATAAACCATCAGCAAAGTAGCCACTATGGTGTACTTCAAGTGTGAACATGTCAGGATTAGCTGCACAACAATTAATTTTTTCATTAATTTACTATGTACCCTATATAGTACAATATACATTTACTATCTACCTTCACTATATGTTTACTATTTACCATACCATACAATACAAACTCAGACAAAGAACCCGACAAACAATAAACAAACAACATGCATAGGGACCACATTCACAACCCAACCTAAGTCTCAGTTAACAAACAACATTCATAGGGACCACTTTCTTCCTTTTCTTATGCTTTTTCATGAAGTTCAGCAATGAAATCCGACAACAACCAAGAATAAAACCCAAACAATTGCATCAAACAAATAAAATAAAGTAAGCTGCTTAATGTACTTGGGAGCTTCCCCACCATCTCTGATTTTCATTGTGTTTGTTTACCAAATCACCCTTGTCGAACTCGTTTGGAATCTTGACTCTTTCTCTTAATTCGAATCTCTCAGTTGCCGTACTCTGTCTTTCTCTTTTAATCTTTTTCGAATCAGTCGCTTTCTCTTTTTCACTCTCAGCATTTTTTGAAACAATGAAAGAACCCTAAGTTTGATTTGGGAATTGACCATACGAAGGAAGCAATCAAAGGGGGCTGAGGGTTGAGGGCTGTGAAAGGACGATATTATCCTCAGCAGATGACTCACGTGCCTCTCACCTGGTTTTTTTGACAGGCATTCGGATGGAATTGGGGAAAACCTAACGGCATGGGTGAAATTGGCAATTAAATTTAATACGAAGGCTAAATTTGCTGAAAAAATATTCCATGGTGGACATTTCGACAGTCGAAATAGTCCAGGGGGGTTTTCGGCCATTTACCCAAAACTAAAATACCATTCTAGTCTTAAATGAGATAGCTAATAACGAGCTCACCAAAGATATGCCACTGAAGTTAAGAGGGGGCAAATAAACCCATGTTAAAGGGGAGGGTTGTTCATTCCATGCACACTAATGTATAAGATGCATATTGTTTGTGCTAAATAAATCTCGACCGAGGAAACCAGTTGAAGGAGACTAACCGAAGGAACTTTCTCTCGGCCCTAGCACCTACCCTCGGCCGAAAGTTACGAGTCATTGCTCGTTTGCTTTTGGAAACAGAAGTACATTGGCACGGCAAGATCATCACGGCCTCGGTAATACTAGCCAAAGGACAAGCTCCTCTGATACACGGCCAAGTTAGGAAAAGCAAGCGGTGTTGCCACGTGGCGTCATGGTCCCACGCTTCATTTAATGAAGTAATGCCTCTGATCACAGCAGAAAGCCCATGATCCACGTAGGAGCATTTAATGAGCCAAGAAAGAGGGGACGTGATTGAAGTCAGATAGGGCGAGTAAAATCATGGATTAGGTGCGAAAATCCTACGATTTTGTAAGGCTAAGCCACCAACCATCAGACCAGGGCATTAAATACTCCTCCAAGGCCCGAGATGCAGAGCCCACCACCAGGGCGGCGGCCGGGGTTTATAGGTGTCACACCACCATACTTCACGTTCCCAAATGCCGACTCGACTGCCCACTAGTTCTGATCGACCTCACCATGCAGATTTTCAGCTTCATTGTCTCCTCAATACTTCCCCTATAAATAACAAGCTTCAACTACATTTAAAGGGTTTAACACCAAACACAAGCCTCCCACGTAGCATATTATATTTTCATGTCATTTACTTCTTGTCATTTATCTTCTTGTAATGTATTTTCAATACTTTTACTTGCTTTCTTAGGAGTAGTGGCAGTGTGTAGGGAAATCCATTCATCAATATATCATACGACCCTTGATTTTCAAGGCGCCGGAGCACCATCTTTGTTACTCTTTCATTCACCCCGTATATCATACGACCATCGCCACCTAGTGACGCGCAGGAGCACCACCCAAAAACCACCATCAGCACCACCATTAACGACCTTGTAGCTCAGGCCGTGAACCTGACGGCCGAGATCAGTTCCTCTCTCGGCCACAATCGCTCTGATTAGAAGTCAGACTTAAACAGGCGCAACTCATCTATTCACCCAAAAAACTCACCAACTCGAACGCAAGGTACACCATACTGGCACGCCCGCGCACAACCACAAGGCGCCAGAAGAAGGACGACCTGTGTTAACACATATCCCCTCGGCCAGGAACACCAGGCCGCGAGATTTGTGAAGCCAACACATATATTATATTGTAGTAATAATAACATATATAAGGCACATCACCCCCTCTCTGTTGGTCGATGTGGGATGTTACAATCCACCCCCCTTAGGGGCCCGACGTCCTCGTCAGCACACTCGCACTACACGACAGAGTGGCTCTGACACCAAATTGTCACATCCTGGGACTGGCTCCGCCGTAACACGATATTGTCCGCTTTGGGCCCCCCTCTCTTCTCTAACAGTTTTGTTTCTGAGAACTCATGAGCAACTTCTTAGTGGGTCACCCATCATGGGATTGCTCTAGCGCCAACTTGCTTAACTTCGGAGTTCCCATGACTCCGAAGCCAGTGAGCTCCCAAAATGCCTCGTGCTAGATGGAGGCGGGCATGTACATATAAGGCACATCACTCCCTCTCCGTTGGTCGATGTGGGATGTTACACTTTGGGTTGTAACACCTAATGGGTGGCCATTCTGATCAACTCCAAAGAAGGTAAGTGGACTTACGTTATCGTTGTAAAACTATGTTTCGACAGAATTTACTGTAGGCATGAATAGTCATAGATAAGTCGTTATGATTTCAAACTTGTTCTCTTCTTTGTATCACATAATCAATTTTTATTGTAGAGTAGATGGCACACATAGACTTTGATGAATCCAATCGCGCATCCCAATAGAGCATTATACGTGGATGTAGTATCCGTCATGAAGAAAGCGTTGAGGATGGACTTGCTTCCCATTTGAACTGATACGAGGAGTATGCCATAAGTTTTAGTAATGTCCTTAGAGAAACTAGCAATGGTTAACTTTGTAGGAATAAAATCAACGAGGTCTTTTGATACATTTTTCATCATTTTGAAAGTTAAGGTATTAACCGCGGCCCCTCCATCTACCATGATCTTTGGTGTAGGCACTCCTTTGAGATGAATATAAATGTGTAAAGGTCGGAGATGATAAGTCATCTGCCTTGTAGGTTTGATGAAAATGATGTTCAGCCGACATTCTGATTGGTTTTGCCGTGGGTTATGGTAGTTCTGATAGCTCTTTTGTTATGAGTCGGCAACTTGCTTGGTCATTTACTATTACATCTCCTACCATGGAACTATTTTTCCCTTCCTGCACTGCAAAAGATGTATGAAATATGTATGCCATACTCAAAGCATAAGTACCGTATAATGAATATTCATCTTCACGTGTATCTACCGTATCATCATCATCCTCGGGCAGTGATTCTATTTTTGGCCACACGCCATCTGGATCTACATCATCATCTTACAAATAATCATCTTCTCTTTTGCACACATCTCAGATTATATTTCTAAAACTCATTGATTGTAGGTGAAGGATATGAAGTTTGTGAATGATGTCAAGATACAGCTATCTTAAATCATCTCGCAAATAATCATCTTCTCTGGTTGTATTTAATCATCTTCAGTATTCTAAGTGATATCTTAATCAGGTTCCTTAATTCTGATTGGATTCTCCGCATCTGGAAGTCTTTCCAAATCTTTTTTTCTCATTGGAATCGATCTGTATAAATCACATTGCTTCCCGGTTGAAGGTAAACTCATTAAAATTCTCTTAGAATATGGTGCCCCTATGTATATTGTGAAAGTTTGTTAATAGCATGCATTGTGTTCTTAGTTTGAAGATGCTAGCACATCTTACAATAAATGAAACTAAATACACACACACACACACACGTGCACACATACGTTCCCACAAATAGTTAAAGATTTGCATACCTTTGAAGTTTATAATTTACCTTGAAGTATGAATATTTCACTTGAGATAATTTTAGTTGTGCATGGCTCTATTTGTACCAACAATACTGAGAGAAACATGATTATTTGGACCTTTCTGATGGTTATGGCTGGGGTGATCATATTCAGTTGCTACAGATCTATGAGTGATTGCATCAAACTGACTATGACATTGATTGGTGCGAGGATTATCAGTTGCGAGTATCTTTTTGTCCTATGTATAAGAAAGCTGATACGAGAGAGAGAGAGAGAGAAAGAATCTGATCAAAATTATTATGCATCATATTAATGACATCTACATTATGATTCTACTTCTAATATATACAGTGCACATTATGTTTCTATAACTCATTAATTGTAGGTGAAAGAGATGAAGTTTGCGAAAGATGTCAGGATACAACTATCTCAAATCATCTTGCAAATAATCACCTTTTCGTTCGCCTTTCAGTTGTATTTAATCATCTTCAGCATTCTGAGTGATATCTTAATCAAGTTCCTCAATTCTAATTGGATTCTCCGAATCTGGAAGTCTTTCCCAATCTTTCTTCTCATCAGAAGCGATCCGCATAAATCACATTGCTTCATGGTCGAAGATAAACTCATTAAAATTTTCTTAGAAGATGGTGCCCCTATGTATGTTGTGAAAGTTTGTTAATAGCATGCATTCTATTCTTAGTTTGAAGATAGTAGCACATCTCACAATAAGTGAAACTAAATACGCACACACATGCACACATACTTCCTGCAAATAGTTAAAGATTTACATACCTCTAAAGTCTGTAATTTACTTTGAAGTATGAATATTTCACTTAAGATAATTTTAGTTGTGCATGGCTCTATTTATAGCAACAATACTGAGAGAAACATGATTATTTGGACCTTTCTAATGGTTTTGGCTGGAGTGATCATATCTAATTGCTACAGATCTATGAGTGATGGCATCAAACCGATTATGACATTGACTGGTGCGAGGATTATCAGTTGTAGGTACATTTTTGTACTATGTATAATAAATCTGATATAAGAGAGAGAGAGAGAGAGAGAGAGAGAGAGAGAGAGAGAGAGAGAGAGAGAATCTCGTCAAAATTATTATGCATCATATTAACGACATCTATATTATGATTCTATTTTCTAATATATGCAGTGCACATTATGTTTCTACAACTTATTGATTGTAGGTGAAAGAGATGAAGTTTGCGAATGATGTTAAGATACAGTTATCTCAAATCATCTTGCAAATAATCATTTTCTCGTTCCCCCTTCGGTTGGATTTAATCATCTTCAGCATTCTAAGTGATATCTTAATCAAGTTCCTCAATTATGATTGGATTTTCTGCATCTCGAAGTCTTTCCCAGTCTTTCTTCTCATCAGAAGTGATCCGCATAAATCACATTGCTTCTTGGTTGAAGGTAAACTCATTAAAATTCTCTTAGAATATGGTGCCCCTATGTATGTTGTGAAAGTTTGTTAATAGCATGCATTGTGTTCTTAGTTTGAAGATACTAGTATATCTCACAATAAGTGAAACTAAATATGCACACATACGTTCTTGCAGATGGTTAAAGATTTGCATATCTCTAAAGTCTGTAATTTACCTTGAAATATGAATATTTCACTTGAGAAAGTTTTAGCTGTGCGTGGCTATATTTGTAGCAGCAATACTGAGAGAAACATGATTATTTAGACCTTCTTGATGGTTATGACTGGGGTGATCATATTCAATTGCTACAGATCTATGAGTGATGACATCAAATTGACTATGACATTGATTCGTGCGAGGATTATCAGTTGCAAGTACCCTTTTGTACTATGTATTAGAAATCTGATATAAGAAAAAGAGATAATCTCATCAAAATTATGATGCATCATATTAACGACATCTACCTTATGATTCTACTTTCTAATATATACAGTGCACATTATGTTTCTATAACTTATTGATTGCGGTGAAAGAGATGAAGTTTGCGAAGAATGTCAGGAGACAGCTATCTCAAATCATCTTGCAAATAATCATCTTCTCTTTCACCCTCCAATGGTATTTAATCATCTTCAGCATTCTAAGTGATATCTTAATCAGGTTCCTCAATTCTGATTGGATTCTCCACATCTGGAAGTCTTTTCCAGTCTTTCTTATCATCATAATCGATTCGCAGAAATCACATTGCTTCCTGGTTGAAGGTAAACTCATTAAAATTCTCTTAGAATATGGTACCTCTATGTATGTTGTGAAAGTTTGTTAATAACATACATTGTTTGCTTAGTCTGAAGATATTGGTACATCTCACAATGAGCGAAACTAAATACGGACACATATGTTCCCACAGATAGTAAAATATTTGCATACCTCTGAAGTTTGTAATTTACCTTGAAGTATGAATATTTCATTTGAGATAATTTTAGTTATGCATGACTCTATTTGTAGCAATAATACTAAGAGCAAACATGATTATTTGGACTTTCCTGATGGTTCTGCCTGGGGTGATCATATCTAGTTGTTATATATCTATGAGTGATGGCATCAAACTCACTATGACATTGATTGGTGTGAGGATTATCAATTGCAGGTACCCTTTTGTACTATATATAAGAAATCTGACATAAGAGAGAGAATCTCGTCAAAATTATGATGCATTATATTAATGACATCTACATTATGATTCTATTTTCTAATATATGCAGTGCACATTATGTCTTTATAACTCATTAATTGTAGGTGAAAGAGATGAAGTTTACGAAAGATGTCAGAGACAGCTATATCAAATCATGCATAAAATAGCAAAAGGTTAGTAAGCGACATTGTTAAGGGGCTTACAATCATTTATCACATTATATTTCATGTTATTTGATAATATGGTTCTTGTAGTTATAATGATGACCAACTGTATTAGGTTTGCTAAGGCATTGCGTTTTGGAAAACAGGATCATTAGATGCGCAAACAAGTGAAGGATGGGAAGAAAGTCAACATGATTATCACAACTTGAGGAGGGATTTCTGTGTGGGATATGCAAATCGGCTTTCTAAGATAATGGTATATTTCAATATGTATGACTCAATAGGTTATAAGCCCCAAGTAATACAAGTAAAGGTATGAATCTTAAGTTGGAAGGGATTTTGGAATTACCCGAAGCTTTGAGTATTGAGTTTTCAAAAGTCTAAAAGTGACACTTCTATTTGTCAATTTTTTTTTATTCTAGGTGCATCCATCCAGTGTGCTAAAACGAGATGATGAGGAGAAGTTACCAGACTATGTTGTGTATCGAGACATTGCAACTTCCCGCTCAATCTATCTATACATGTGTACTGTATGTGCCGTGAATATTGCTTGGGTCGCACATTTTAGACAAACTCAATAAAATAAATTTGTACAAGCTGAGGTAAGCTAGCTTTTATTGAACACAATTCTAAGTAGAAAATGATTTTGTTGGTAATTCAACATCGCATTAAACATTT
Source organism: Prunus kanzakura (assembly GCA_020521455.1). Taxonomy (NCBI): domain Eukaryota; kingdom Viridiplantae; phylum Streptophyta; class Magnoliopsida; order Rosales; family Rosaceae; genus Prunus; species Prunus kanzakura. The sequence continues at coordinate 1,766,991 of BPUM01000033.1, read as the reverse complement.
TTGAGCTTGAATTTTTTTCCTCATATGCAATGGTAAGATTGGTCATATTGAATAGCACAGAGGAAGATATGTTTGATTTCTGAAGGAAGTGTTTTGAGAGCTTCTACAACTGATAACTACGGAACCCTTTTCTAACCAAATCCCCATCCCTAAAACCAAGCTAAGGCTACCGACTCCCTAACTCCCAAATCAATATCATATCTATTAGAAAGCAATTAATATCCTCATCATTCAGGAAATAGAATAGGCATGTTATTTGTGTAATTGATTTACTTTATTTTCTTACCTTTGATGTATAGTTGCACCACTAGTTTAGCTGTTAGATTGTAGGGAATTCTCTGTATAAAGAAGGTTGTTCATATCAGTACAATTCATATTGGCAAATTATTTTTCCTACCAGACTTTTACATGGTATCAAAGCCGAGGAAACCCTAACTCCTTTTTTTCTCTTGCTGTCAAAACCTTACTCGCATCACACAACAACTTATCTTCTTTCTCTCTTTGGTTTGTTAACTCTTTACCATGGGTACCGACAAAGATGTTGAATATGCAGTTAAGGATGGAAGTAAGAGCGATACCTCCAATCCTTACTTCATCCATCATTTCGATCACCCTGGGATGGTTATTACCTCCAAGCCCCTTAATGGGAACAACTATGCAACGTGGTGCCGTTTTATACGTATCTCCCTCAGTGCAAAGAAAAAATTGGGATTTGTGGACGGTTCTGTTAAGGTGTCATCATAAGCACAAGATCCAACCAAACATTCCTTATGGTAGCGTTGCAATGAAATAATGCTTTCATGGCTTCTCAACTCATTCGATCCAGACATTGTAAATAGTGTGCCCTACTCCACCATAACACATGAGATTTGACAAAACCTTCAAGAACGATTCTCTCAAAGCAACGCCCCAAGGATTTATCAGATTCAGCGTGACATTGCCTCCCTTACCCAAGGGCATATGTCTGTCGTTGCTTACTACACCAAGATGAAGGCCTTGTGGGACGAGCTTGCATCTTACAGCGACTTGTCAGATTGCTCATGCGGCGCAATGAAGAAACATGTTGAGCGAGAAAAGAGGAAAGCATTGATGCAGTTCCTTATGGGCCTCAATGAGTCATATGGGGCTATTAGAGGACAAATCTTGTCGATGTGAAGTTGGAATCCCACATCGGTGGGGTGAAAGAAAACAAATGGGTTTAAATAGAATTACCACACTCTAACTAATATCGAGGCCTTTTGTGGTAAAACCCCACACCTGACGGATTGGGCAGGTGGTAAAGTAGGGACAATATCGGTGTTGTTAGAGTGGGACCCATCGGGTAGATCCAAAAACTTCAACATGGTATTAGAACCAGGTTCCGTACAAGCTAACGAAGCTTGTCACCAAGAAGGAGAAACAAGTCGGACTCTTAAAATTTAAAAACTTAAATTTAAATAAATTTAAATAAAAAAGAAAAAGGAAAGGCCAACGAAGCTTGAAAAGAGCCAACCTCTGAGTTCCATTGAAAACAAGTGGGTCCAACGAGAGCCGACCTCTAAGTTTCAATTGCCGATGTGTGGATCTTCACGTGTGATTACACGTGATGAGGAGTGTTGGAATCCCAAATTGGTGGGGTGAAAGAAAACAAATGGGTTTAAATAGAATTATCACACTCTAACTAATATCGAGGCCTTTTGTGGTAAAACCCCACACTTGACGGATTGGGCAGGTGGTAAAGTGGGGACAGTATCGGTCTTGTTAGAGTGGGACCCATCGGGCAGATCCAAAAACTTCAACAGCCCTTGCCATCTCTGTGTAAAGCATATATGCTAATCTCTCATGAGGAGAAGCAGCGAGAGTTAGGCTCATCTTCTCGTGTTGTTGACCACGTTGCAGTGGTGGCAGTACGCAGCAACCAACAGCCTCCCAATCACGTCGACGACGTTATAGCAATGACGATACATAGCAACCAGTTGCCTTCCAATTCCAAAAAGCCACCGCTTCAGTGTTCGTATTGCGATTAGCCCCACCACACTATGGAGATGTGCTCGAAGCTTAATGGCTACCCTTCAGGCCACCGCTTACACAAACCCAAGTTTGGCAGTGGACACAATAAGCATGGAAGAGCTCTCGGGCTTAGCCTTATTTGTTACCAAAACAAAATTGCACGTTTGATCTTGAATAGCTAAGGCATCTAAAAATCCAGAATTCATCAAATCATACCAATTATAACTTTGCACCCATTTCCACTTATCAACAATGTTTATAGTTGAAATGGGTTTCTATTTATCAAATTTACTAACAACAAAAATTCAGAGCAGAAAAAAGATACATGATATTTAGAGAAAGATGTGTGTATAGGAAGAAAGGGAGGAGGAAAAGAAGAAGAAGAAGAGAAGAGGAGGTGGAAAAGAAAAATAAGCAGAGAAGATACATCGATGTAAGAAGAAAACAAAAATGAGAGAGGGTGAGAGCAAATGCCATACAATAAGTGTTCTATTTTTTTTATAGCTGAAGTATTTAGTATATTGATTATTTAAGTGTTTATATATCGGGCCGGGTTCGAGGATGGGGATGCCAATTTCATCCCAGCCTCATATCCGATGAGGATTTTTTAAATTCAGGGATCCCCATACCCGATCCCCGTTTTGCCCCAAAATCTCCCCCCATTAGGGTCGGGGACCCGACCCAATGGGGATTTTTGCCATTCCTATCAACCACTCAGGCTCTTCTTTGGTTTATGGCCCTTTCTTCTTCCTCTTCCTCCACCACTGCTACCATTTTTAGAAACAGAAAGCATCAAAATAGCCTAATAAAGGCTCAAAGATTCTTGAGCAGTTCATATTCAAAAAACTCAAACTTTTGCAATTGTATTGGGTTTAGAGTTACAAAAAGCATACTTTTTATATGTTATTTGTGATGTACCTGCTAAGACTGGAAGATAAGACCATCTCCAACCCATGAGGGGCTAAACCCAAATTTTCCACCTCCAAAAAGTGATTATTTGAGTGTTGCTCGGACTCAAATCGTTTTTTCTCCCAACCCTTCGGACCCAAATTTTAAGTCTGCAACTTTATTAAATTGTTTAAGAATGGTTTAAGTCTAATTTTTTTTTTTTATGGATAACTTTTCTTCATTCAATCTTTTTAAATAACATCACAATTTAATTTTTTGAACAATTTAACCTAAAAAAAATTGAAATTCCATAAATTTAATTTTATTCCAAAAGTAAACACACAACATACAAAAAAAACAAAAAACAAACAAACAGCAACATTTATTTGTAGCCGTTGGATTCCAACAGCTACTCTATGGGACATCGACAAGTGGCGCGAAGAGAGACAAAAAGCAGCTGCAAAATCTGGAGGTGGGGGCAACGTCAGAAACTTTTGCACATGGGGCTGTTTTGAGGTGCAGGTGGGCTCCACGAAAGGTTTGGGTCTAGGCAATACTTGGACTCATATTTGGGTCCTTGCATTGAAGATGGCCTAAGGTTCAAAGCCCAAGCATCCACGAGCTCTTGTCCTGTGTACCAATACATGATACAACGGTAGGGGAGCCTATTAGGAAACGGGTTTTATCCGTTGCTAAAGCAAAATTTTAGCATAGTGAACTATAACAATCGAGTGGAAGCACACAAACATCTACCTTGGCATAGGAAACGGATTTGAAATTACATTTAAAACAAATATTATTTTAATATATTGAATTATGATAGAGTGTATTATGGTGTATGGAGAGTATTTTTGGTAGTTAAATAAGGTGTATTTAGTTAATTTTATATTTTTATTTAAATATTAAAGTATACTTAGATCATATGATGTATTCAGTTAATTTTAGAATTCGTTTAACAACACTCACATAAATTTAAGTTAAGGAAAAGAACAGAACCATCATATTCAAAAGTTGCAAAGACTGGGCTTTTAACACAGATCTGTACAAGTATCATTTGTACAAAGTTGGTTGTATCGTTAGCTCCCTATACCATTATAACAAAATGTCGCGGCCCATTTAAACCTAAGTACTGATGCAATCACAGCACATGAGCAACCTAATTTCTACCCGTAACTTTTAGATAAACCCTTCAAACGATTTCTGAAACTGTGCTAACTTTGGCTGAGTTGATGAAGCTGCGGCAAGGCCCTGAAGTAACTTGATCACATCAACTGTGTCATCAAGATAGTATTTTGCCATGCTTGGTTTTTGACCAACGGTGCAGGCAAAAACTTCAGCTATGGGCGGCATGGAGGGATTGGAAGATGAATGCACAATACTCTTAAACATGTCTTCATCCGACCGGTCATCCCCAATGCACAATAGAAAATCCGGTGGCTTCCCCCTACTTTGCATCGTCGAGATGAGATTCTGCACAACTATGCCTTTGCTCACACCCTGAAATCACAGACCATCCATTACAAATTACAATGAATTCATAAGTCCCACAGGAAAATATAAACGAAATGAAAAGGTCCTTTCTTCTGCATAAATTTCGAGAATGTTCATCAACATTTTCGACTAACAAAATGAATTTTTCATCTTCTAATTCCTAAACTACTGATGGCTGGATGTATCGAAATGTTTAATACGATGCATACCTGCGGTTTCACTTCGACAATGTGTTGGCCCCTTTTAACCACTACAGGTTCATTGATTAGCACACTCTCTAGATGATCAAGAAGCTCTTTGGCCTGGGAAGAGCCAAAATGAGGATCGGCATCTTGATGATGCCAGACCAATGCACTTTCTTTCTGCTCTATGAAAGAGCCATCAGTTGCTTCTGTGTATGGCTCCATGACAGGCAGTACAATGTTTTTCCAACCGAATTCCATTGCTAAGGTACAAGTCTCCCAAGGAGAATCCTTAGCCCACCTGCAAAAACAGAAATAATCAATTAAGAGACAAGACAAAAGGTGACATATATGCAATGAGCAAAGAAACAAATTTCACCTAGTTAAGTAGCCATGTTCTGCTGACAACCCCAATTTCTCACAAAGAGAAAACCACTTGCTGAGAGAATCCTTCTCTCTGCCACTCACAATGAAAACCACATTTTTCGGATCGTTGCATAAGCAATTCAAAACTGAAATAACTTCACTGCTGGGGGCTTTGTCCACCGAAGTCTGAGGCGTCATAGTGCCATCATAGTCCAATAAAATCAACCGGCTATTTGCATTTTTGTAAGCATGGGCAATGTGATCCACAGAAAGCTTCCTGAAGTTAGGTCCCAAAGCAACAACTCTGAATCCCAAACCCAAACCAATGCCCCAGCACCGCCTGCGGTAATGCTCTCTGCAAGCTCTCTCGAGGTCTTGATCGAAGCTTCGCGCCCAATACGCAACATCATGAGAGCTAATATACTTGTAATGCTTGTCGTGGCGAAACTGTTTCTCTGCCTCCGGCATTGTGGTGGCCAAGTTTATTGCGTCAGAAACGGCATCGATGTTCCATGGATTGACGCGGATTGCACCACTGAGAGATGGAGAACAGCCAATGAATTCAGACACGATGATGACACTCGTTTTAGGCCTATCTGCCTCATCAATCCCCAATGCCCTGTCCAAAACAGGGCTGCCCTGCCTACAAACAGTATACTTGTAAGGCACCAAATTCATCCCATCCCTCACAGCATTTACCAAACAGCACTCCGAAATGGCGTAGTATGCAGCCTTCTCTTGCGTCGTAAGTGGGCCATTGATGACAATGATCGGCTGGTACCCCGGTTCGCCATACCTCTGATTGATTTCTTTTGCAATAGCACTGGTCTCATTCAGCACATCCTGCACATCCTTACCTCGACTTCGCGCCGGGTTTGTTATCTGCACAAAAACCACTTTCCCCCTCAAATTCTGATGCTCCTCCAGAAGCTGCCTCATTGCCAGAAACTTCAAACTAATCCCCTTAAACAAGTCCAAATCATCCACCCCTAAAATCACAGTCTTCCCCTCAAATTCCTCCTTGAGTTGCTTCACCTTCCTGGCAGTATCCTCAAGCGACAAAACGGATTGAAGCTGATCCATATGAATCCCAACAGGCAGCATCTTAATACTCACAGTTCTTCCATAATATTCCAAACCCATGTAGCCTCTTTTGAACTCATAATGAAGACCCAACATTCTGCTACAACATGACAGAAAATGCCTTGCATAATCAAATATTTGGAAACCAATCAGATCACAATTCAACAAGGCCCGAAGAATCTCTTCGCGTACCGGTATCGTCCTGTAAATCTCCGAAGAAGGAAAGGGACTATGCAGAAAGAAACCAAGCTTAACACGATAATACCTCTTCCTCAAGAAAGTAGGCAACACCATCAGATGATAATCGTGGATCCAGACGAAATCCTCATCTGGGTTCAATACCTCTATGATTCTATCGGCAAAAGCCTTGTTTGCCGACACGTACGCCTGCCAGAGTGCACGGTCGAACCGTGCACCGTGGCTCGGCGTCATGGGCAGCATGTAGTGAAACAGAGGCCAGAGATAATGCTTACAAAACCCATGATAAAACTTGTTCTGCACGTCCATAGATAAGAAGGTGGGGACGCACCGAAACTCGTGGAGAAGCAAGCTCGCCACTTCGTCTTGCTCCGATGGGTCGATCTCGGCCTTCAAGCAGCCGACGTACAAGACCTCCACGTCGGGCTTGAAGCTGTCTCTGAGTTGCAGCACCAGGCTGTCATGGTCCAATTCAAAAGACCACTTACTGGTTTTCGCGTCGCGAGAGGCGCGAATGGGCAGCTGGTTGGCGACGATGATTCTCCGCTGGTGCGGAACAGGGGAATCAGCCGGGACGTCGTCGTTTTGGTGGTTGTCGTCGGTTTCGAACTCCGATATGACTCGGGGGACTGTCATGAGTCTTGGGATCCGAGTGGCGGTCCTGAAATCTTCGATGGGATCCAAATTCAATAAATCAAAGCAGGATCTCGATAGCATACTCGGAAACAATGGCACCCAAGAAAGCTCTTTTTTTTTCCCTCTGTTTTTTGTTTTAGAAAAAGAATTAAACAATGGTGTTGTGATTGATTTTTGATTTGGGTGTGTTGAGTTTATATGTGGGTGTTGCAGACGAAGATGAATCTTGGAGTTAAGGAAACGAAAGATGATGTTGATTCTAATTCCATAAATTCTAAAACGAGCTCTTGTTTTCTCTAGGAGAGAGAGAGAGAGAGAGACAGAGTAAGTAAATTAGTGATTTTTAAGGATAAGAACGAAAGTGAATGCGTTATGTATGGGGACGTAAAAGGAAATGTTTTGGACGGTGTGGATTAAGTGGATCACCGGATAATCCTGATCACAATCAATGCACTCGAGCGTATGGAATGTTGGTGGTGCAATGCACATAACAACTTAGGTGCAATGGATATCACTATTTTACTATTCCTAGTCAATAATATTATGTCATGTAAAAGTATTATCACCTGTGTCATAATATTATTGGCTGAAGATAGCAAAATAGTCCTATCCTGTTTTATAAAAGTGTTTCTCTGCAATGCGAGCTAATAACTAGGCATGCTATAAAGTTTATTTTATTTTATTTTAAACATCCAACATTAATGTAATAGATTGACATTCACATCCAATTTAGATAATGTGACTGAATGAGGGCCACATTGATTTGAGATTAATTATGTTGAAATTAATACAATAAATAATACCAAAAATTAAAATAGACATGATAGAATAGATAAACAAGAGAACGATTGCCAAATTCCTTTTATTTACCCCATCAGATTAATTAGGATTTTTTTTTTTTCCATTTCATTTCAATGCTATTTCCATATTTTATCATTGGCTTTAAAATTTGAATTTGAATATATATTTCTCACTAGTCGCTCATCAGAAATCAACTATATAATAATTTTCAAATGCATAATTTATAGAAACAAAGTTTTGGTCAATATAAGGAAACAAAGTTAAGTCAAATCCCTTCTTTGCTTTTTGCATTAGATTATTTAGATTCTACTTTATTATTATTTCTGTAATTGATTAGTGATTATGAAATTTGTGTTTTAATATTATTTTCTCACTGAGCATAAATTAACTAGTAAATTAATTTAGTATTTTCAACTTCCTAATTATGATTTTTTTTTTAATTAAGTTAAATCTAAATGAATAGATTTGACCATTTGGATTCAGAGTAATGCAAATTGAAGACCCCGATAAAACCCTTTGTATATTGTTTTCAATAGAGCACTATTGGTCCTCATTACCTAAAACCAGTGGGTCGTGGCTTTAATTTGGCATTATCATTGTCTTAAGGCTGAAGGCACCACGTATTCTGGGGGAGGAACTATACTTCAATTTGGCTCATAAAGGTGGTGTGTTGTTTGAGGACAATTTTCTAACAAGTTAACTCTAAATCATTTTGTAGACATGGGTTTAGTCAAGTTGGTTACAGTGAATGCACTACTCTCCACTCTGCACCCGAGTTCTAATCTCTCTCTCTGTAATTTAGATTATATTAAAATAAAATATCACTTGTATAAATAAATAAAAAATCTAAATCATTTTTGTTTTATTAATATTTGTTTCATTTAAAATGTTGAGATATTCATGATCGAAAGGCCCACCAAAGAGATTTGTTTTTAGCTTAGCAAAGTTTCTTATTTAATAATATACAATATCAACGATTAGATAATTCAACAACTTTTCACCAATTTGATTGAACAATTTCAAACATGGGAATATTATTTAGGTATTTCCCATCTTTGTCGTTTTTGGACTGGAGTGTTGTTCCTACTTCCCTTGGTGCTGGTTTCCTTTCGGCTAAGAAATGAGAAACATATATACATATATCCTTGATTTCTTGGACGAGGCAGCTGACACAGACTTCATATATTTAGGTTTTTTTTCAAAAGCTCATGTTGATCCTCTCAATATATATATATATATATATATAAAGCAAGATAAAGAAAAAAGCACGGCACTGAAATTTCGAAGGGAGAAGCGTGCTATTTAGATGGAGTGATTTCAAATCTAGGAATGTAGATGAGATATTATACTATAATATCTATGATCATGTCAAGACTAAATGAAAACGAAGGGAAGAAAAACAAATGAAATACGAATAGCTTGTTTGTATACGGTCATTTTAAATGTCTTTTCGCGTCTTAAACAAATTTAGCGTTGTTGTCAAATTTAAATCCTTTCTTCCGAATACCTCCATTCAAAAACTTTAGATTGTGGAATACGCTTGAAACCCGATCATGAATTAATATTTTTAAACTCTACGTGGCTCACTGTCTTTATGAGCTTAGACAATTTCTTGATTAACACAGTGTTTTGTAGGTACATCAATCTTTGGTGTGCTTTTCATCATTCCAAGTTGTGCCGCATACTTTTGTCCAAATTACATGCTTATCCTCAACATTAAAACCAAAGAAGAGAAGCTCCCCATCATCTGCCTTGTTCCAAGTTCCAACCTTTCTCTTGAGGCTTTTTTTTGGAGCTTACATAAAAGTTAATATCTCAACAAGACACATGAAATGACAAAAAGTTGATTATCAATATTCCTTAAAGACCAGTCAAAATCAGTTGCTTGAGGATAAGTACTCCATCATTATATTAGATCAGGTTGTTAGACGGCAACTATAGTTCTTCAACTTTAAATTAGAGATATCATTTACAATCTATATCGAGTTAACACTCTTTCTTATCCGTGGCCGGTTTTAGATATATTGATATATGCAAAAGCAAACAATTACGATAAATAATTTACTAATTCCGTCCTCCGAAATAGTCTGACACAAGAATAAATGAAATAATGCCACATCAATTGAGATCTAAAATATGTGATAAATGAAGGATTAGAGAGTTAGGAGGTTTTGAACGAACTGGTAGAATTGGAACTTTACGGAACAGTTGTCTGATGCCATGGTAGATAGCCAATAATTGTAGAGAAATGACATCATGTTAGTTTCATGGTGGTGACATGATCTACCTGATTTTGGCAAATTCAACAACTTAAAAGGAGACAGCTAAGGTGTAGTAACAATGATTTTTCAAGTGGTCCACTGACTGACACAATGCACAAGTAACAGCAAATTCTCAAAGTTTTGGTTTAACTATGAATTATTACTCTACCCAAAATACTTAATTTCATGTCTGCCCAAGCTGAAACATTTTTCAAAACCCTGCAGAGATCTATCCAAGACAAAAGCATGTGTGTGCAGCATATAAATTTGACTTTTATCAGCATATATATATATATATAGTCGACCATGGCAAATTCCATTGTGAAGAGGCAACCTAGCTAGCCAATATGTCATGTCATTATCTTTCCTTGTGTCTTGCATGGCGTATTCTCATTGGAAGGCCATCTTCTATACAGTGGCACAATGATGGTGTCAGCCTGTTGTCCTCCAACTCTACTTTCTACTTGTTTGCGTGCAATTGAGACGCTCCGTGGAATTTCTCAAATAAATTTATATAAATGATTTTTTATGAAATTAACTATAAATTTTATTTCAACGATCTAAACTGTTTTTATTTCAAGTCTTCATTCATAGATCAATCTTGAAAAAAAATTAGATAAATTGAAAACCTCTGATATATCTAGTTGTGAGTGACTTAACAAAATCGATGAATGCGGTCCTTCAAAATGACCATCCTTTAATTGAAGACTAAATAATTTTGAATTCAAGTAAATTTTTCACAGAAGTAATCTTTAATAGAAATACAACACCAGAGATGTTTCAATTGAGTATAGAACTCCATAACTCTGAAATTTGAAGTTTTTGTACACGCACGCAAAAGGCCAAGTCTAAAAAGCTCCTTGAGCACTGCACGTATTAAACAAGGACACAAATTTTGGTCAACATAAATGTTCAATCACAATACGAAACCCTGACATGTCGTGTGTGATTAGTTGTTGTGCGATTGGGTGATGACTTGGTTTCACCTAATTGGTTCTGGCTAGCTAGGCTATAGTAGTCAATTTACTAATCAAACTTTCCTGGATAGATAGAATCCCACCAAGATTTCCTTTAAAGATGAGATAGAGAGACTAAAAAGCAATTCCATTCTAAACTTCCAAACAAATTCTTGGTTGGAGATTTGGAGTGGTTATTTGGCAGATTTGTAGGGGTCCATTATTTCTGTTCCACTGACTTGCTCATTTTCATATCAATTATCTTGTATAGGTCTATCCATAATCCTGACCAAAGAAAATGTCCATATTCATATCCATATCCAATTGGGAGGTTATTGTTCTATGCCTCCTTCCTAGGAAACTGCTTCTATTTTTGACCTAAGGATTGAACAAGGCAACAACTTCTACTTTGTTTCATTCTGTAATTTTTCAAGTGGGCACCAATCATCTCAATTTAGCATATTATCCACTTTCTCTTGTTTGTGGTTGAGTGAATTAATCTATTATATATATATATATATATAAAGGTAATTTATGAGAAATTTCATCTTATTTATTATTGCCTTCATTTGATTAAATATCCATTAGTATAAAGTTGTGGTAAACTCTTGGTCAATTACACCAACCAATCATCAAATATATGGAACAATCAAAGGGGAAGATGCCAAGCAGCCAATTGGCTTTATCACAGAAATGGGATTAGCCATGGAGAAGATGCCAAGCAGCCAATCAAAGTGTTCATATGGATTGGACTATTTCTGAATCAAGCTTACCTTTTCTTCTCAATTTACATAGACTATGCTTAAATTCTAATCCTATCTTTGTTGAGTTTGATTGAGCAATGCACTAATTTTTCTAGGAAGCTGACCTAGGGATTCAAGGGTTAATCGATTTATTAGTCCCTGAATTTAGACCTGATTTGCATTTGAGTACCTCAATTTCCAAAATGGTTCCCGTGGTCCTTTAACTTCACTTTCATAGGACAAATGGTCATACCGTCAATTTTGTTAACTTTTTCTGTTAAATGCAGGGGCAAAATGGCATTTTTATATTAAAACCAAAAAAATCATATCTTTAAAATAACAATAAAAGAAAATCAAATAAAAAACCAACCAAAAAAAAGAAAAATTAAGTTTGGGGAGAGTAGAAATCGGGATAGAGGGGGAGAGAGAGAGAGTTAATTTTAATTTTTTATTCATATTTTAATCAATTTTGATACAAAAATAACATTTTGCCCCTTTTTTTTTGGTGAAAACCAAGGTATCCCCCGCGCGATTGCGGGGACTAACCCTCGAGGTACTGTCGGGCGCAAAGCGGGGACCTCTCCCAACAAAGTCATTTTGCCCCTTCTTTTAATAGAAAAGTTAACAAAATCAACGGCAGGATCATTTGTCCTAACGAAACTGAAGTTGAAAGACCACGGGAACCATTTTGGAAATTGAGGTACTCAAATGCAAATCGGGTCTAAATTCATGAACTAATAAAACAATTAACCCGGGATTCAACTATATATTCTATTCTTTTACCAAGAATATTAATGTGAACTTTGACATAATTGCCAAATATGACACGAAGTCGGCAGTCTATATTTCTTAGGGTTTGATTTGAAATATGTGGCTACATAATGACCAACTGTAGGTTTTGTTGCAACTATACAAGAATAAATAGTATTTATCTTCCTGTTGGTTGTCTTTGGCAAGTTAGGTACTCTGCAGGCCACTAATAAAAGTCAATTACTTTGAAAAGTTTTTTTTACACAAACGATGTTGTAGACTTGTTTATTTTCTCACACACACTATTAAAGTATCATGAGAATTCGAACCTGAGATCACTGATCTCAGGTTTGTAATGGGGAAAATTACTTCAAGTTTGCAATGGATAATACAGTACTGCACTAAACAAACGGAAGAAAAAGAGATTTTACCCCTTAAACCCTAATTCAAGTCTTGCCAATTTAATTTACTAATTTTGAGTTTTCAACCAATCGTGATTGCAGTTAAAGCAATTAGTTTTGGATGGGTGAAAAGTGGTTGATGTTTTATGAAGCCTTGCAATGCACCCAAAGAAAGAGTACCAAAAGAGCAATTAACGCAAGTGTTCTTTTTTGTTTTTGGGAAAATAATATAGAAACTTTTACACATTTTCACAATTCCTTGTGTTAGGTCATGGCATTTCAATTTTTTTGGACATACTATAAATTGCATAAAACGACATTTTACAACTTGCAATTTATCTTCTCTAGCATAAATACCTTCTTCTTTCTTACCAGACACAGCATTTATAACTAGAACCCTAACTTTCTTGGAAACCCTAGTTTGACAATAGGCAATTTAAGGGGACACACTTGGGTTTTGTACTCTATATCCAGGAGGGCCAGGACCAATGGCCTTAAACATAAAAGCTACCACCTAGTGAGGCCCATAGGCTCAAATCATGATGTAGCATGTTGACTTCACCATTTACCTTACAAATTGTCTCAACCTTATCCATTATGCACTCCTTTTCATTTTGTTCTTTTATTCACATAAACTCAATGCAATTTTCAATTTTATTCTCAATTATTAAAGGCTAAAAAGTAATTTGAAGTTGCCAACTGGGTCTATAACAAACGTGTCGGGATAATAAACATATCAATAATGCTGAACCCAAACCCGACCCATTGGGAGCATTCTCTCATTTTAACGTGGGACATTTGGAACATGAAAATCTAAAACGCCTATGCCCACTATAATTATTCTTCTTTATTAAAAACTTGCATTTCCACTAAAAAACACGTGTCCTCTCGAATGTTCCTTATGACCTACACATATTTACCCAATTGGCCAGTGCAGTTTGCCCTCGAACCAAAGTCGTCCCGTAGATTAGAGTAGTTTAGAATGAAGGAAAAGAAAATAAGTCCAATACACTATATCCTAGTCTAACCCTGGTCTGCTCCACATAGAAGGGAATTGAGAAGCATCCAGCAATGCTTCCCAGCTTCTACTTTAAAGATGGACTCGATCACTATTACAATGTTATATCATCACATTTTGATTGTATAAAGTGCACAAAACCAACCATAACAACAATCTCCACTATTTCAATATAAAAATCTTGAATTCTTCTACACCAATTTAGTTCAAGTGAAAAGAATGCCGCAGTGAATTAGAAACCGATTAGCAGCACAGAGCCTTAACTACAACATATATGGTACATAAATATATTACAAGATGCAACCCTTATTTAAAAGATCAAATGATACAAGAATGAATCTGCAATTCTTCAACCATACACTCAAATGATCACTGTGGCATGAAGATGCTGACAATAGCATTCAAGTAGCCAACCAACTGAAGAGAAAAGATTTCAATCAAATCACACAATAGACGATGTCCGGTGAGCAGGCAGAGCCTAAGTTATCAACCAATGAACTGGTGTGTGCGTGTGAAATCACAATGTAGATGTGCACAGAAAAGCCAGTAAAGTAGCCTAACCTGGTCCAGAATGCTTTTTCCAGTTTGAGCTTCAATAACCAAGCCTGCTGTAAGACCAATCATTGCCCATGCACCATTAATTGCTTCTATTTGACGTTTTCTCTGTAATCACAACATTACTTTTAGAAAAAAAATGAATAACTTCTATGTATGATGGGTAATAAGTAAGATTGAATTGTGACATCAATTGACCCCAGTTATCTTGCATTTTGTGATATAAAAGGAAAATAAACAAGAACGAAAACAAGGATTGGGGCCTCATCAAGGAACCAACTATGTTTTTTTTTTTGGTTGAAAAGGAACCAACTCTTGTTTAAAAGAAATCAAAATTACCTAGGCTAGAGAAGACTGAAATATTTACATAGATACATGAAGAATATGGGTAAGAAATTCAATTCAGAGCTGTTTTAATATTAGTTCCAATCAAAGTAAAAGCAGAAATTTGTCAACTAATAACTGAGGATACAGAAGTTTTTCAGACAAGTCATTTTCATACTCGTTATCTTAACAAAGCATGCAATTCTTTAACCTTGTACTTCTCTTTTGCTTTGATTTCTTCCATTTGCTTGGCAGCCAACCGCTTGGCTTCCAAAGGATCAACCATGATCACTTGATTACTTGAGTCTCTTTTCCTTGAAGAGACCTGTAGCAAAACAAGACACAAATCATGCATCATAAGAAATAGAAAACCAAATTTTCCCCACTTAGCTTCAATTGGATGATGTGGTAAGGTCAACCATTGACAAAAAAAGAAAACGATAAGGTTGTCAACTGCACATCAAATGAAAATTGAAAGATGCAACTTGATTGACTTCTAAATGACTTTGGATGTGAATTTTGCTAAGATTTTGAAAATTATAAGCTATTATATAGTAAGACATAGACAGACTAACTTGTATCAACTCAACATCCTTATTTGCAGCTTGAAGCCACTAAACAGAAATTGATTACTTATATTCAGGAGATGAATTACCAATTGTATTGAACAAGAATGAACATCCTTGTTGGAACCTGCTCAACTTTTAAGGAGGTATAGCAAGCACATTGTGTATTCCTGATGAATGAACGAAGAATCGGTGAAATGCAGCCAACACAAGGTACTTTGGTTATCTTGATGATTGCACTTTAATTTAATTTCTAGAGATTACTTTTGAACAAATTAGAACACTCAAAGGAGAAGAGGAATTTAAGTGTCTGCATCAGGCAGCAGTGCAACTGTGAAAGATGGAATTGCACTTAAAGTCTTAAACCCCAACCCAGATGCAATCAATATTACCTTCTGAGCAAATATTTTCCTACTGGGGCTTTTTTCTGCACTACTTGATATGAAAGTTTGACAAACTGATGGCTTCATGCATAATTAAGTAACCAAGCAATTAACTATGAAGCATCTAATCTAGAATCTAGACATCCTGCTATCTCAACACTCATTGATTAAACCACCAACTACATACCTAAATAATCTTTGACCATATTCAAACCAAATATATTGGTGTTATACATGTGGAATCCTTGAGTTGATGCATACATTAGGATTGGCCAAAATTTGAAGAGCATGGCCATTGGTTCTGTAAGCAACTACATTTCCACCTTGTTGTCTTTTCCATCCCCACCTGTATAAAATAAAATAAAATTCTAAAATATTGTAAGTGAGAAACAAGCTAAGAAATGTAGCTTTAAAATCCTCAATCATATAAGAACCATCAGTGAACCGATAACTACACTAACTGAGAGTTCTAGGACAGATGGGCATCCAGTGATGGAGAAGACCATCTTATACTCTATCCAATTTGTGTTCATATTTATATTCTTCACTGCAGATCCATGTATCACTACAGAATATAGTGCTCGTCCCAAGCCACATCAAGTGAAGTCAAAAGTCATTAACTGCATAAGGCATAGAAATTTCTTTACTTTTCTTTGACACTCTTTCACCACTAAAAATGCTAAAAAAAGATTCAAAAACTCCCCCAAAAGAACCAAAAGAGCCTGCAAAGTGTAATCTTTCAACTTAATGAGTCCTCCCTCCCTCGTTATCACTCCCTCTCCGTCTCTCTCTCTTTCTCATATTAATGCATCTCTAAAGTGCACAACTATTAAACTCAGAAAACCACTCAAAAACTCGGATTAATACATTTGCACTAAACACCACACTCTTGCAAGTCCACCCAATTTTTCTAAACGTGATAAACTAAATCACAGGAAAAGATAGTACAGTCTGGGACTAATAAAAATCCTTAAACAGAAAAAAAAAAAAAAAAAAAAAAAAAAAACGACCATTGTTTGATGTCATGAAAAAGAAAAGGAAGACAGATTGCCCGTTTTCTTTATATGGTTAAGTTCTTTGACGCCCGAATACGTGGCTGATGAAAGTTTAAATTTTTCATTTTCAGTTTCTTTTTGTTCTTTTCCCAACGATTTCTTCAGCAAACAAGTAGAAGAAAAAGAAACATTATCCAGTGGAAAAAAAATCACCAAATAATACATAAATCTACGTGCTAGCCGTAAATGGTAAAATGGGTATTTGAGATTAAGGATTGCAAACTTCACACAGATTAAAGCTCTGCTATTTTGTTTTTTCATTTTCTCAACAGCCAAACATAAAGTGAATAGAAATTAAGAAACGAGCAGATTATTCAACATACTAGAGCAAATATAGAAATGGGTTGGTGCGTTTAATCCTTAAAACAAAAAAATTTCAAATTTTCTTTTACAAGAAATCACTCGGCAGAGAGCAGAGAGGTGAAGAAAAACTGAGAATTGGAGTGAAAAGGGAAATGGTTTGGGAAGATAAAGGATGGGACTTACTTGTAGAGAGTTGCAGAAGGATGGTAATTGGGAAAGGATGAGCCTTGACTGAAGAGAAGGTGGCCTCCATTGATAGGTAGCAGAGATGTGGACGACATCTTCAGCTCTTTCTTACGTGTTCTTTTCTTCTCTACCGATTTCGGTTTAGCAATTTATATTCATAATTTGACCAAAAAAAGAAAATTTATATTCACAATTTAATTTTTTTAAAGAGTAATTTTCACTTTTACCCCTTAACTTTCTCCTTGCGAAACTTTTAAATTGGGGTGCGAAAAAGAAAAACTTTTAAATTGGAGTGCAAGGTTGAGCGGGTTAGAAGTTCAACTCAACAATAACCCACAAATTGGGAGTTCATGTTGTTTGGACCAAAACTAGCACAATCTAATTTCTACAGTCAATGAGCCAATTTCATGGTCAGTTGACTAAAAGCCCAACTATCAAAGCCAGCTTAGATGGCTACAACCCAACAATGGTATGTCCAAGGCCCAAAAGCCCATCGGCAATAACCTATTTTTAATGAGTATGTCTCATACAGATTGCAAAATTAAGTGATGTTTATAACCAAATTAAATGGTTGTTAAAAACAGATAATGATTGTATCCCCCAAAATTGATTCCAAAAAACTGAAAAAACCAGAGTAAAATAAACAAGGGCCGATTTATTTAAAAAGCCAGATGAAGAAGAAACCAGTTTATTCTTATTCCAAAAGTCAGAGGATAGAGAAAGGGCTAGACAACCGCATCAACTTATTAGAGAAAGCTCAATCATGAGGATTAAAGAAGAAATCAAGGGTCTGTCAAATTCACATGCAGAGAAGAAACTGGTACATAGTCGGAGCATTTCTTTACAAAACATGCAAAATCAAAGAGCCAAAAATGCTATAAATAACAGCAAAAGATTTGACTAAAAAGGACGGCCAATTTCTCTCAAGAACAAACAATTTAATTGAACAACCTTCAAATACTCTCAACTCAAATACTCTCAACTTAAATACCTTGTCAAAGCGTCTCACAGTAGAAAAATGAGCCCACATAAAAAAAATAGCAGTTAAGTTGATAGTTAATGGACGGAGAGTTCAAAAGTGTGACATTTATAACATGAATGACATCTAAACCACAACACTTCAAAGTATAAGTTCCATCACGTGTGATGCACGTGACCTAGTTTTAGGGGCATTTTTGTCAGACCAACATATTCCCCCCTCTCTCCCCTCGTCTCCCTCTCTTCCTCCTCTTTGTTTCTCTTACTCTATTATTTCTATGCTAGCCTTGTATACATTTGTTCATTTCAAAAATGAATTTCATTATCAAAACTTGGAAATATATGGCTAAATTGCTTAGAACATTGTTGCCCTGGTTCCACTCTTCCACTTTCACGAGAGAAAATAGAAGAAACTTTTAGAGATATTTGGTCATATACCTATTCTTAGCACTAAAACTATAAATAAACCTTACACCATTTAATTTCTATAAACAATCCCAAAAAAAACCCAAAAAATGATAGCTGGCCCTATTGAATTTAATTTTGATTATTAAATTACTTTGATGCCCTATTAAGTGTTTTGGGTTTTTTTTATGAGGTTTTGGGGTTGGGTTTGTTTTAAGAAATCAATGACAGTTTTGTAATTTAAAAGAAGTTAAAAGCCTTTTGTTATGTTGTAAATGGGCTTTGAGTGTGTTTCTAAAGTCAATTTCATATATGATTTTTTTTTATTTTATAATTTGGGCTTCTATATTGGGTATAATAGTGAATCTCCCAAACTTTGATGTATTCTCCATGCTATATAGTTGATTTGTTTTCTTATGGTTTATACTTTATAGTCTATAGACAGCCATGATGCTTTGTTTGGTAAGTTAACTATGTATGCGAATAGTATGAAGGTTTCAATTGATTTTACTCCCCAATGAACATCAAATGGACCCAAGGGCTAGAGGTGATTTCGTATGATCATCAGGTATGACGGTAAAATATCCTATTAGTTTTCACTTTTCAATGTTGCAAAAACCCTTTGCCATCTACAAGGTTAATTGAATTATATGTTTGTATCGGCACGGATTCATCATATAAAAGAGTTGCAGAGAGTACTTCGTCAAGCCTCAACATATATTCTCATGCCTTTACTCTAGTCACCAGTGAGTGCCAATTGGAGCCTAGGTGACTTATTCTTTGCGCATCTAAAACTTTTACAGGCCTAAACAACAGACATATGGTATACATCTGAAATTACTCACTATATATATATATATATATACACGAGAGCCCTCGCTAGACAGTTAGTAAGTTAATATGACGCTAACTGTGCTAGTTTGGCCCACTCTATAATGTTAACGTATGATTTAGAACCGTTCAACTTTTAAGTCATCATTCAAAAATCATCATTATAAAAAAAATTAGTCAAATTCGAAATCGTTTCACCATTTGATTATTATTGGAAATATCTTCCTTCAAGGGAATTATGGAGGTACAATACAAGTAAAAGACCGTAAAATATTGAAAAACAGACATCCCTTCATCATGGTGCATCTGCACTGAGAAGTGGAGTGGACTCAGTAAAGGCCACTTCAGTATATTCCGTGCTTGGTTTCCTTTCAACCTCTTCTCCATGAGTCTTCTTGCACTCATAGTAGAGGACTGTGTATGACATGTATAAAAACATGGTGATCAGGCAGGTTATAGAATATGAGAAGATAGATGGAACCATTCTTGCATTCTCTGGAAAGGCTACAGTCCCAATCGTCACCAAACCATTGAACATAGACATAGAGAATGCTACAAAAAGATTCAGAAAAAACCCACGTAGCTTTGATCCCTTGACAAGGCGTGCAGCTTTTCCAAGAGCCTCAATGCCACATATGTCTTCCAGTACTGAAACAACGAGGGCTAAACTCCAGACAACATCTAGATAAGTTCGGAAAAATAGAGCTACAACCAATAAGATCAGAGAGAAAGCCAGTATAGTGAATGTAATATTGAAAATCAGCACTAGTAAAAGAAGCAGAAGTGCTACTAGAAGACAATAGCCTAGATCAAGCAGCTTTATGTATAACCAACTGACAACCGTTCTCTTCAGCGATTTCGCTGCCCGTAATAGAAGTTCCTTGGTAGATAAGTCTTTTCTGCAGTATGTTACTGCTGATCCTATGATTGAAGCTGTTACGAAGAATAACGAGGTAAAAGCGAAAGCACAAAAGAAAATAAAACCTAGTCCAACACATAACCGGAGGTTATCTGTCATAGTCAACAGAAGGTTGGTCAATTCGGCGCTAGTGGTGGTATTATTAACTTGTAGACTCTTTGCTTCGGTGGAAAGTACTTTGATGCAGATTTTAAAAAAAACCATGAGGATAGAATCAAGAAAAATTATAAGCAGCGTGACGGAAGACATGAGCTTCAAATTTTTGGGAAAAAGTTTCGAGACTTCCCTTACCATTCTCAGAAAATCCAGAAGCATATGAAACCCCATTAGGAACGGAAGATGTATATTCTTCAAACCAATATTTCCTACCATTGTAGGTTTGTGTCAAGTTTGAAAACTAACACTCACTTCTATCACACTCTCAAAGACACATTTAAAAGGAAGGAGCAGAGAAGATTTAATTTCCAGAACTTGATGCACAACAGAATGGTTTGGCAGCTTTATATAGGAGAGACTAATGAAGAAGGAAATTAATAAAATGGTGGTGAATACGAGGGGATGGTGAAAACAATGTACAACTCTGTGAAAAATAATAATAATACATGTCACAATCATCAAAGCTTTTGATTTGTTTTTATCTTTCGAACATTGCCCCTCAAATCAAAACAGTTTTATGCCGAAGCATTTCTTTTAAATTGGCTTAGCGGAGATGTTAGCCACTTGCTCTTTGGTTTGACAATTTTGCTTCACATGGTCCCTGAAAAGAGGAAACTTTGTGTCGATATATATATATGTTTGATTCTTATGTCATGTTCTACAGATTTGTTTGTTGCGCAGAGCAAACAGGGGTGTTGACAATATTAAACTATTGTCCATGATCTTGATGTTTCCGAAGATCTCTTTCATGCATTTCTAATAGGACAATACCAGTCAATTTTCAGCCGTATCGAAATCATTTCACATGGTTGCTTGAATTATGCAAACAGTTCTTCACTATTTCCCTTGTGTAGCAGATCATCAACATGAAGATGAAATATTAGAAATTCACCCTCTTCCATAGGTAGACAGAATGTGAATCCATTTTGTTGGAGGTAATTGTCCGTACAAGCCCGTAATCCAAGGCCAGCTTAGACGTTCAAAAGAAATGGATGCTATTGTTTTAACCTTGCTGCTCTTGTTTTAAGAAGACAAAAAAGTATTGCATCAGATTTCAAAGAAACATATTCTCTTGTTCTAATTACCTTGCTTCAATACATCAAGGTTCATCTGTTAGAACAGAGTTGCAGGGTACAATTAATAAGGAAAAAAACATTAACCATGCTAAGGATTGCAATTACTGGACTGACTATTTCTATTCAAGAGTCTGATGAGAAGGCATTATTTTGACGGTTTCAACTCATTTTTCACTTGCCAATATAGCACCAAGGTGACTTATTCCTATCCTTGTACCCCAAAGTGTTTCAGGCCTAAATAACAGATGTTGTATATGTAAATTATTAGAATTTAGCAGGCAATAAAATTATTAACTTTATATATAAAAATTAGCTAGAGCTGCAGAAAATATGATTACAACACAAGCAAGAACTTTAAAATATTAGAAATACAGACGTCCTTCATCATGGTGCATCTGCACTGATAAGTGGGGTAAAAGCCACTTTAGTATATTTAGTGCCTTCTTGCATTTCAAGCTCTTCTCCATGAGTCTCCTTGCACTCATGATAGAGGATTGTGTATGTCATTAGCTTAAACATCTCGATCAGGCAGTACATGGAATTCAAGAGGAGCAATGGAATCATGGCTGCATTTTCTGACATAAGCACACCACAGAACACAGAAAGAGAGAGTGCTCCAAACAAAATATTTAGGGAAAATCCGCGTCGCTTTGATCCTTTGATAAGCTGTTCAGCCTTCCCAAGTGCCTTGATCCCACATATTTCTTTGAGTACTGAAACAACAAGTGCTAAGTTCCAAACAACAGCTAGATAAGCTTGGAAAACTAGAGCTAGAAGGAATATGGTTATAGAGAAAGCAACCGTAGTGAATGTAAGATCAAAAATCAGCAATGAAGGGACTAGAAATGCTATAAAAAATAGACAATAGCCCAGATGAAGCAGGTTTATGTAAAACCAAGTAAGAAATAGCCCTTTTAATGATTTCACAGCCCCTGATAAAAGTTCCTTGATAGACAAGTCTTTTCCACAATATGTTACTGCTGATGCTGAGATTGAAGCTGTTGCAAAGAACAACCAAGCAAAACAGAATGTGAAAATGAAAATCCATTCTAGTCTAGCAAATAACCGGAGTTGGTCCTTCAAAGTATTCAGAAGGTTTCCGAATTCAGGGGTACCCGCATCCATAGCTGGTACGAGGCTTGTCTCGTGGGCAAAATCAGTGATTAGTTGTTTGATGCAGAACATATTACTCACGAAGAGAATAGAGCTAAGAGAAATTATGAGTAGGAAGATGGAGAACATGAGCTTCACATTTCGGAAGAAAAGTTTCTGGGCTTTCCATAGAGTTCCCACAAGTTCCAAAAGCATAAAAGACCCCATTATGAAAAAATCAAAAGGAAAAAGATGGTATTCTTCAAAGCCTCTTCTCTTGCATTGCAAAAGAGCACAAGGCATAGCCTACTTATAAATTGTGGCTTGGGTCAATTCTATTCCTACTACATTTACAAAGAAAGTAGAAAAAAAAAATTTGCCTTGCACACGAAGGAACCAAACATTGCCCCACTCAACAATCTATTTATTATGTAGGGACTACTCTTCCTTTCCTGTAAGCTTCGTTCAAATCCGAGACCTGCTAGAGACCAGTTTGAATGGGATAAAAATCAAAGGGTAATGCTAGGCTTACCACATTTTATACCACATTGTGTACCACATTTCTAATAGAGGTAGAGCCCACCAATACAATGGGGCTCACCTCTATTAGAGAGGTCGTACACAATGTGGTATGAAAAATGTGGTAAGCCTAGCATTTTCCAAAATGAAAACATTGAGAGGGACAAGCCTATTGATAAAAAAGTAAATGCGGCATTTTTGCCATAAATACGACATGATTAAAGTCCTTAGAGCCTTCAATTTTCTAAAAAATATCAAATTCAAGTTTAACACACTTACACTTTGCATTCAATTTTCTAAAAAATATGTATAAAGCTTGATTTAAGTCTTAAAAATTATATTGCCCCCAAAATGGTGTAAGAGTGATTCAGATATATTTGGTTGATAAGAATATAGATAGGGCTAGCCCCACGAGTTCCTTTCCAGCACTTCTTTCACAAGCCATTCGCACAGTGTCCAAAGTCCAAACCAAACTGTGTAGGTCCATCTTCATCTCATCCTCTCAGAAAATCCCTCCTTGTTCGCATTTCGTTCACACGTTGCCGGATCTCGCATGTGTTTCAGTACGAGTGTCAAGTGGTTAGTGTCGGCACTGGACGTTGGCTTAATGACAGAGTTGGTTCCAGTCAAAAAGTAGGCCAACCCAATTCATGGACACGAATCGATCCGTATTTTCCTCTGCAGTTCTTATATGTCTAGTAGGGATGTGCAAGATCCAATCCAGTTCGTTCAAATCGACCGATTCAATTTAATTTAATTTAATTATAATCAGTTTTGATGATTTAGCGAATCAGAACGGATAGTTGTTGGCCATAAAAATCCAATTAATATGTTGCTTACTATGCCAAGAAAATAGGACAATACAATTCCATTTTTGAACAGAAAGAAGAAATATTGCAAATACCTTATTCCCCTCTTCTGTAATAGACAGAATGCTCATATGAAGAACTAGTGAATCCATTTTGTTCGACTTAATTGTCCATGAGCGATCGAGGTTGAAACCTACGGCGGTGCTGCTTTAGGCCATAATATTGCATCAGATTTCAAAGGAACGGATTCTCTTGTTCTAATTACCTTGTTGTTCTTGGTTTATCGCATATAGAAAACATGGTTGATACATCACGGTTCATCTGGAGATTGTATTTAATGCTTCTATCCAAGCCTCAGCAGATTCTCATTTAAAACCCTGTATGTGAAGAGAAGGCACTATTTTGACGGTTTCAACACTTTTTTATTAACTTTATGCATAAAAACTAGCTGGAGCTGCAGAAAATATGGTTACAACACAAGCAAAAAACAGTAAACTATTAGAAATACAGACATCCTTCATCATGGTAAATCTGCACTGATAAGTGGGGTAAAGGCCACTTTAGTATATTCAGTGCCTCCTTGCATTTCAAGTTCTTCTCCATGAGTCGCCTTGCAATCGTGATAGAGGACTGTGTATGCCATGAGCTTAAACATTCCGATCAGGTAGGATATCGAATTCAGGAGGAGCAATGGAATCATGGCAGCATTTGATGACATGACTGTTTGGCTAAACTTGTGCACACCATAGAAGACAGGAAGAGAGAGTGCTCCAAACAAAAGATTTAGGAAAAATCCGCGTATCTTCAATCCTTTGATGAGCTGTCCAGCCTTCCCAAGTGCCCCAATTCCACAGTTTTCTTCGAGTACCGAAACAACGAGTGCTAAATTCCAAACAACAGATAGATAAGCTTCGAAAACTAGAGCTAGGAGGAATATGATTATATATAATAAAGAAGGCATAGTGAACGTAAGATTGAAAATCAGCACCAAAGGACCCAGAAAGGTTATGAGAAATAGAAAATAGCCCAGATGAAGAAGGGTTATGTAAAACCAAGTAAGAAACGGTCTTTTCAGTGATTTCACGGCTCTTGATAGAAGTTCCTTGATGGACATGTCTTTTCCGCAATATGTTACTGCCGATGCTAAGATTGAAGCTATTGCAAAGAACAAAGAGAAAAAACAGAATGCGAAAACAAAAATCCACTCTAGTCCAACAAATAATCGGAGGTCGCCTTTCAAAGTATTCAGAAGGTTTGCGAATTCAGGGGTGCCGATATTCATAGCTAGAAGGTTTGCCTTGAGGGAAAAATCAGTGATTGATGGTTTAATGGACAGCATATTACTCAAAAAGAGGATAGAGCTAAGAGAAATTATGAGCAGGAAGATGCAAGACATGAGCTTAACATTTCTGAAGAAAAGTTTCTGCGATTCCATCAAAGTTCCCACCAATTCCAAAAGCATGAAAGACCCCATCATGAAGAAGAAAGAAAAAATTTGATGTTCTTCAAAGCTTTTAATATTTTCTTGCATTGTAAAGGAGCACAAAGCCATAGCCTATTTATATTATGATTTCTGACTTTGTCTTCTCCATTCCATTGAAAACTCCACACATTTGGCCTTGTCAGCACGAAGGAGCCAAACATGACTTTTCTGAAAGCTACGTTAAAATCCAAGAAAATTTGACACAGCCAATCCACACAAATGCTCAGTAGAAGAATAGACCCGGCCCGGCCTGCAATTAATTAATTATATGTGTTTCTTACGTTGCCCCATTTCACTTGAGAAATCCACATATGACCTGCTAGAGAGTAGTTTGAATGGGATAATAATAAAAACAGTGAGAAGGACAAGCCTATTCAAGATTTAACCAGCTACATAGATAGAAAACTAAATTTGACATAATGTAAACTTAAGATGGGGTAAAGTCATATGACCAATCTATGATTGAAGGTTCTAAACTCCATAATTTACAAAAGCGTACAATGCGGAAGTTCTATATAAATGTAATTTACATACTTTGACTCATGATACCAAACACAATAAAAATCAATATATGTGTATTCGGCGAGGGTAGGTGAGTCGTTCTTGTAGAATAAATAGGTTTCTCTCCCTAACCTTTTGCACATTGAAACCCTACTACGTGTTGCCTTCAATGTACATATTTAGATGGGCTTGTGTACTCTAATTGCTAGAGACATTGGAACTTTGTAGTAGGGGTGGGCGCGGTTCGGTTCGGTCCGGTTCTCACCTCAAATCGGAACCGAACTGGTATTATTTAACAGGTCTGGTTTGGTCCGATTTAGGCAAAAATATTTCAAAAACCGACCGGTTCGGTTCGGTTTTGAACCGAATTATTATTTTATTATTATTTTAATTTTTTTCAACAATTTTTTTTTTTTTTGGCTTAAAAATTAACAAATAATCCAATTCATACATTTAGAAATTTTTTGAAGTTGAACTTGGAAAAATAGTGATTATAACATTTTAAATATGACATTAGATTTTAAAAATTTGTAAAAATAAAAAAATATATATATGACCGGTCCGGTTCGGTCCGGTCTGATGTGGTGTGGTGCAAAATCGAAACTGGTTGGAATCGGTTCGGTCCGGTTCGTTGACTTTTTTGGTCAATCGGTTTGTTTTCCGGTTTTTTTCACCGGTTTGGTTCGGTGTTCCGGTTTTCCGGTCCCGATGCTCACCCCTACTTTGTAGGAACGTATACAACTGACAAGATTATTTTTATCCTTAATTTTTTACTCATACTGCAGACAATGCATTACTATCATGTATGTACGTCGTTTTTCTCCCAATTTGATGAGGAACTTCAATTTTAGACGTCCAGCAAATCATGCAACATAAAATTGTGGAATATTGATTTCAACCTGTGCACACTCACAAACTTTAGCTGCACAATCTATCAAGCATTAAGATTAAACAATGAAATGCAGAGGAATAAAAAATTGAACATGAAACAGAGAGGGGCTTCTTTTGCTCTCGGTCTACTTCTATGTCATATATTCTGGAGGAGACTTGCTCTCCGTCAAAAGTTCTACACGGATATACACTATTTTTTAAACAAAATTTGGGAAGTACAAGGCTTCTCTTCTACAAGTCAAACCTTTTCATATCAACCACGCACTTAAATATTTGTGGTTTTGTTTGCTTAAAAATATATATCCTCCTTTTCCACCTTTCTTCCTCTCTGTAATGAATACACAAGTGGATATGAAAGCTATGTAATGAGATTGCATACATGGAGACTTTTCATCATCCCTAAATGCTGAATATGTTTCTGATCATAGGTGTATAATTTTATCACAAAAGGTCTCGTGGTGATATTAATAGTAGAAACATTCATTATATATTGTATTTTATTTAGTCAAAAAGCCGATATGGGACTCATATTCTTCAACAATATATATATATATATATATACAACACTTGAATTCTAAAGAGTACAACTTTTCATATAACTAAGTGATACATAAAACATAAAACTGAAATAAGTTACCAAACAACTATTATATAGTTTTCAATTTTTTAAAACTGAAAACTGAAATGGTTATCAAACAGGTCCTTAATGAGCTGTGGAAAAAGAGGTCCTCATTTTTAGGTCATTAGGCCATCTCCAACCCAAGAGGCTAAACCAAAAATATTGCCCAAAACATCTCCCAACCCAAGAAAATGAAAGGGCTAAAATTTGGGAAAACTCAAATTTGAACCCAAATACTAGTCCAAGTATTGTCTGGACCCAAAACTATTCAAAGGAGCCCACGTACAGCTGTCACAGCCCATGTGCTGTGAAAAGAGATTGGGGCATGCGCTGGGGCCCTCGCTGCTTGCTTTGTCTGCTGGACTAACGCAACAATTGCCATGTGTCAGCTCCAGCTGAAGTTGCCAAGGGAATTTGTCTGATCTTTTTTTTTAAAATGCACACGGTGGAATTAGATATATATAATTATATATATAGATGATCTTACACTCCATGCCAAGGGAATTTGTGTGATCATCACACTCAACATGCAATTTTATCGAATTTTATTACCATTTGTTTTTCTTGTTTGTGGCTCCAGTTCATACATAACAGGATTTTGCTTTTTTATTTTATTAATGGGGTCATGGTCTCATGGCTAGAATATAATAAATCTTTCAGTATTCGAAAGATGACATGCACACAATAAATCCTTGGAAACAAATTAAAATTAATGAATTGAGAAGCTTATTTTGAAGCATTTCTACAATCAGAATCTATTGTCCTCTTGTATTGTTCAGGGCTTTTAATTTATTTTTATTTTCAATAAAAAAAAATGAAGCGTAGATTATAACGAATTGAGAAGCTTTTTTTTATGTTGTATGTTTTCTTTTGGAATAAAATTATATTTGTGGAATTTCAATTTTTTTATGTCAAATTGTTCAAAAAATTAATTATGATGTTATTTAAAAAGATTAAATGAAGAAAAGTTTTTTTTTAAAAAAAAAAAAAAACTTAAGCAATTCTTAAGCAATTTAATAAAGTTGCGGACTTAAAATTTGAATTCGGAGGGTTGGGAGAAAAAACGATTTGAGTCCGGGCAAAACCCAAATAATTACTTTTTGGAGGGGAAAAATTTGGATTTAGCCCCTTATGAGTTGAAGAAGGCCTTAGATCTATTCCTATGCTATGTAGCAATTTTTGTCTCCCTTTGTTTAAGAGAATAAACTATAAACTATAGTAGATTAACGACAGAAATGGGTGAGCTTTACAAAGTATTTGTTTTTTTTGTTTCCTTTTGTGACTGAACAATTGGTAACAAGTTAACAACAAGGCTAATTAACAAGAATAACACGTCCAGAAGGCAACACAAAAATAACGAGACAAAAGGCAAACCCAAAAAATGTAATTCACATAATATAACGTTTTTTCTTATCGACCAATGAGATTGATGAGAAAGTGATTGGTTTCGTGGAGAGCTTAAAGTTGAAAAACAAAAAGAATCGATGCAGGCTAGGCTAGGACCTAGGACTGAGTCAGATTCCATAGACGAAGCTATTACCCAACCTCCGCGGGTACCACTTGATTATAATACTTTTAATTACATCTTCTAGAAAAGAATCCAGCTCCACCGAAGAAAAGAAAGACCAAGTTGTAGTTGAGATTAAATAAATAAATGTCACATAATTTAGAAGTTGGGAGATAACTACAAATACAATATAATCTTTCCATAGTTTTCGATCTTCCGTGCAAATAAAAGAAAATGATTTTCAGCAATAATAATCTTTTGACTTGTCTTTCAACAACCTTATCTAAGTAGTTTCATTAGAGCATCTTTTTTTTTTTTTTTTAACTTTTTTTTTTGGTTGAAAAAAGGTTATATTATTTTATTAATAGACAGGAAATAACAATTAAAAGAAAATGAGCTATGTCATATTCTATAGATAAGGGTTCGGTCATTGGACCTAACTGAATAGTCTACTCTCTCAACTGCAAGCAGAAGTGGGAACCTTGTCCTTGATAAAGGGCCCCTCGTCTCCCTAGTCAAATGCCTATAAAAACCTACTTGTTACATTCCTCAGACAATTTATCATCAAGAAAATGCGGTGTTCCTTAAACCAAGTAAGAGTAGTCCTAATATGCAAATAAGAATGGTTATGGCAATTAAAAGGCATGCATGATTTGATTGCGTATGACGGTACATGGTCAATTTTGTTTTGTTGAAGTAAAATTTTCATTCATGCATTATCTTTTTTTTTGGTCTATTAATTATCATAAAAGCCTATCACCTCTAAATTAAATTTCTAGCTCCGCCACTAGTGATAGAAATGATTAAAAGTGGAAAAAGAATTACAATGAATATGGGACAGCATTTATATTAAATGCAAAATATTTCAAGGAAAATAATTAAAATGTCACTAACTTGGTAATCAATTGCAAAATATCAAGGAAAATAATTAAAATTTCATTAACTTGGTAATCAATCTAATCTACTTCTTCAACTTGACTAGGGATGACAATGGGTCAAATCGGGGATGGGTATGCCATTCCCATCCCCATCCCCATCCCCGTTAAGCATTTTTTCCCCATCCTTGCATTCATACTCGTAATATTCTAAGTGGGGATTCCCCATTCTCGCTTTCATTGGGGAATGGATTCCCCTACCCGCCCCATTACTGAAGAAAAACCAATAAAAAAATACTTTGTTGAACGAGAAAAAAAAAACTATAAGCGCAAACATATGTATCAATTCAATTATTATTAACTAAATATCTAAACTAATAAAAACATTAATACATATCAAAATTACATGTCCAAGATATGTTCATCATTATAGAGGTAGTCATCACACATCTCAATCGTACAAAGCGATGTTTTCAACTTCTTCAGTGTAAGATCCTTGACACAAATAAAACAAATATAAATTTTTCAATCATGTAGAGTAGGATATTAAACATCATTATCAATTATATAATATAATTCGTATTTTTCCTCATTCTTGATGAAGAATACAAATTTACAAAAGGTTGCCCCCTTTCAATTCTTATTAGAAATTAAAAATAATAAAAAATAAAAGAACCATGTATTTCTCAAAGAAGAAAAAAAAATCTAAAAACATAACCACAAAATTCAAACCGTGACGTTCTCATTTTCACCACCACCAATTACGTGGCGTTTCCTACAGTCGCAGTAAAACACCGTGGTAACTACGTAACCCCAGAGCACCACTAGCCCATACAAAATTACCCAACCCAATTTATCCTCTATGCCCACCACCACCCTCGTCAGCGTCGGCGTCGATGATCCCTCCATCAAATCCTGGCCGTCCATCACTTCCTCCAGCTTCCTCGCCACCGCCCACGTTAAGAACACGAACAAACCCGACAACGCCCACCCGCACAACCTCTTACCCGACATCAACGCCCACCCGACCCGGATCGCATCCCACCCGAACCTCTCTTCCAAAATCGACGCGACGAGCCCGAGGCCCAGAACCGCCATCAGGTAAATCTCGAGACCCGACCCGAGAACGAGGATGAAGAATCTGGACCACGACGAGTTGAATACAATCGACAGAGTCCACGGCACGACAGCGTACGCGATCGAGAACGCGTAGATGCAGATGGAGGTGACCAGTGGTCTCCTCCAGGTGAGCTTAACGGCGTGAAGGGAGGAACGGAGATCGGGGCGTTTTCCATGGAAAGACGATGACGTGGCGGTGACGGCGGTGACGGAGGCGAGGAGGGAGAGAGCGTAGGTGGGGAGGAAGAAGATGGCCTTGATGCGGAGAAGAGAAACGGCGTCATCGCGGGATTCCCTCCAGACTTGGCGGGCCTCGAATCGGGTCGGGGCGAGGCGGGCGAGGGACTCGAGGTGAAAAATGTGGGACTTGAGCGGGTGGGAGGAGAGGGAGAGGGAGAAGAGGAGGAAGGAGAGTGGGAGGGTCGTGAGGGCAAAAATGGAAATGAAGGTTTGTTTGTTTCTCAGGAAAATCTTGAGGGAATCGAGCAGGGTTTTGAGAGCGGTTGATTGTCGATCGTGAGAGAAGACGCCGTCTCTTTCCGACATTATCTCTCGACGGGCGACTTTCTCAGAGACTGCCCTTTGAAGTTTGTGAGGAGTTTTAACTTTGAAGGAAAGTTATCGAGTGTTCCTTGTGCAGTTGCCGAATTGACGGAAACGCCCTTTTCGACCCTTGTTTACAGCATTGTTCTTTTCCGATAATCTATATATGCATCTCCTTAGGATAATGACTTTTTTTTATCATGAATGATTCCAAATTCCTCATTCTGGTCACCATCAAGGTCATCCCAAGGTGAGCTCCGTTTAATTTTCCTTTAAAATTAAGAGTAATATTTTTAAGAGATATTTAGTTAAATACCCATTCTTAGCACTAAAACTATAAATAAACCCCACATCATTTAATTTCTATAAACAAACCCAAAAAAAACTCAAAAAATGACAATTGGCCCTATTGAATTTAATTTTGATTATTAAATTACTTTGATGTCCTATTGAGTATTTTGGGCTTGTTTATATGTTTTGGGGTTGAGTTTGTTTTGAGAAATCAATGTCAGTTTTGTAATTTAAAAGAAGTTAAAAGTCTTTTTGTTATGTTATAAATGAGTTTTGGATGTGTTTCTAAAGTCCATTTCATATGGGGTATTTTTTTAATTTGGGCTCCTACATTGGGTATATTAGTGAATCTCCCTATTTTTAAAACCTTCTCTATCGAGGGCGGCCCTCACTTTTAAAGTAATGACAGACGAATAGTAAAATTGGAATGTTCGGAAGTGCAAAGTAACCGGGCCGAACTAGTCCAAAATGGTAACAGGGTGGTCTATGTTTCCTGGTGATTCAATGTTTGAAAACTTGCCATTGGTGTATAATAAGACTCTAGCAACTTGCTATATCTGAAGCTCCTATCGGAATCATCTTTTGTAATGGTGGGGAAATTCGTAGTCGAATGGAATCTGTTATGACATCGAATAAGCTGGGAGCAATACTTGTTTCTTGTGTTCCCATCATACTTTTAGAATTGAGAAAGTTTCGTTTCTATGTGTTGTGATTAGAGAAGAAGCAAGCAAGCAAGCAAGCACCAATTGTCATTGCTTATGCAGAAGAATTTAGCAGACCCAATGTTAGCATGAAATTCAAGGAGACAATACAAGAGATAAAAAAAATGCACCAATGCTGCCCCGCTCACTTTGCAAGAGGTCCGTTCGCCAAGTTTTCCGAACATTTTAAAACCAGACCGGGATCACTTGTCTTAGGAGCATCCGCTTCCAGAGGATGTAACGGCGGAATGTTGCCGGACTCACGGCTCCCGCACATCCAGAATGGAACATTACAACGATTAAGTCTGCCATTATTACCACTTGTAATGTTTTGGACAATACTCTATCACCAATTCAAGCCCATGGGAACTATTATAAATATGCTTCACCTCTTGACATGAGAGCAGGTGACATTAATCCAAATCGAGCACTTGATCCAGGATTGATTTATAATGCGACAGTGCAAGTCTTGAATATCACATCATCAAAAATCTATAATTGCTCGAACCCATCGTCGGATTTTAATTTTCCATCATTCTTTTTTACATATAATGATACCACATCTGTTGTTACAAAAAAGTTTGAAAGGATTGTAACCAATGTTGGGAAAGGACCAACCACTTACATGGTTACTGTGACAGCTCCTCTAGATTCTGTTGTCAACAGAGATATTAGTGTTCGAAAGGAAGTATGAGACACAATCCTATAACTTCACAATAGAGCTCAAGTAGAAACAAAATAACTTCACTTTCAGCTCACTACTTTGGGAAGAACAAAATGTTAATTCACGACGTAGATCTACAAGTCCTATCAACAGAGATATTAGTGTTCAAAATGTTAATTCAAAACAAAAAAGAAAGGAAGGGTATCATAACTTGGAGGAGCTTTTGGAATATGCCAATATCATAAACCAAAGCCGTGCATCATCATCCACGTTTCGATAAGCTTAGGTCAGAAATGTGGGAATGCAAAGACTCCAAACAAAAGACCATTTCTCTCAATATAATAAACAAATTAAACCCATTGATTCACAATGTATCTTATCTTACCATTGATTCATTCAAATTCCTCCATAATCCAAGAAACCAATGTACCATTTCTTCAAATTTTCTTGGCAAACAAACAGAACACAAGAGAAAATAACAAAGGTCATCTATTATACATTAGAAAACTGAAAGTAAAAAAGAAAACTTAAGGAAAAGGCTAAACTTAAAAGCATGTTACAAAATATGCACAACTTACATTGCAAGTCCTACCAAACCCTCACCCTCAAATCATTACTGTTCCTATTAAAATTCCACAAGTACTTGGACTCTTCTTCTCCGTCCAAACCAACCACCGCGTCCGCCTCCCCAGAATCTAACCGCACACGTGTACGGCAAATCGGGCAAGCCGACACCTTCACCAGCCACGTGTCCACGCACCGCCTATGGAACACGTGGTTACACGCAGCGAGTTTCCTGCACCACTGCCCATCGCGAAACGCGTCCAGGCAAACGACGCAGTCCGTCGGCGGCGGCGAGGACGACGTCGTTTGGGATTGGGGCTGGGCTCTGAAGCGGAACTGGGGGAGGGCCTTGAGGTGTCTGGAGGAAAACCCAGATGAGGGGAGGGGGGATTGGGCGCGCCGGCGGTGTAGAGCGCTGGCGGCGAGGAAGAGGAAGAGGACGATGGCAGCCAGGCCGACGAAGAGGAAGAAGAGGGAGGTTATGGAGGTCATAACCAGGGCTTTGATGATGAGAGAGAGAAGCTTTGGATTGGATTTTGGGGGCGGCGGCTGTGGCTGTGGAATTACATGATTGTGGTTGCGGCGGTGGGGATCAGAGGAGGGAGGCATGGTGGTGTTTTGATTTTGATGAAAGGTTGTTGAGAGTTTCTATTTAAGATCGAGTTTTGGAAAGAAATGGGACGGGGGATATTTTTGTTAGGGAGATACTGCTTTTTAATTAAATCATTATTTGGTCATGGTTTGTGGGCCGTGGATAAGTCGGTTCGGATTGAAAGGACCTGTCTTGCCGCCCATGTATACCAAATCAGCGTGCTACTAGGGCTCAATCCCAAAACTTATCTTGTAAAAATGCTACTATTCAAGTATATTCCGCACTCAAATACTTTGTTGCGGTTATTTTATTATTATTTTAGAAGATAATGGATTTTATTAGAAAATCAGAGTATTATGAGGATAAAGCATGTATAGAGTGGCCTCGTTAAAACCTCTTTGAGGAAAACCCAATGGG
The DNA here is from genome assembly GCA_020521455.1 of Prunus kanzakura. Lineage (NCBI taxonomy): Eukaryota > Viridiplantae > Streptophyta > Magnoliopsida > Rosales > Rosaceae > Prunus > Prunus kanzakura. The sequence continues at coordinate 1,732,304 of BPUM01000033.1, read as the reverse complement.
ACAAAAGCCCAGAAGAGAAAAGAGTATTACACACGCCGAGACTATAAGAGAGTCAAGCAACAGTACACTCAAGAAAGTCCTCATTTAGACAATCCTGTAACAAAAAAGGTGGGTCAGAAAACCAAAAATCTAAGGCCTCTTGACCAAGATTGAAGCGCGCAAGATGATCTGTCACTCCGTTAGCTGTGGGGGAACAAAGCGGTCCAAGTAAGAAGGGAGCGAGGCTAGGAGCTGTCGAATATCTTCGACAAGAGCCCCTTCTGCAGCATAACAGGGATCTTCCTAAAGGATCAGATGGATGGCGGTCGAAGAGTCAGACTCAATAATGAGAGGCGTGAGAGAACCATCTACTGCACACACACACACACACACACACACACACACACACAAAACCCAATTTTGAGAGCATACAACTCAGTAGCCCAGACTGACAGCACACTAGGAGCACGCATCGCCACTGCCCCACAAAGACAACTATAGGAATCTCTAACCGCTACACTGACCCCATGTAAACTAGAACTCAAGCTAAGTGCACCATCAACATTGAGTTTAAAATGACTAGGATGGGGAGATTGCCATTTTTTATCAGGAATTGACAAAGAAGACCGCCTATGATGGATTAATAAAATCTTATGATACTCAGTATTATAGTTCTTTACACTAAAAACTATTTGATTAGGGGCAAGACATGAGAACCAAAACATAGCTGCATTTCGAGTATTCCATAAAAACCATAGAGTAATAGTAAACAAAGAGTGTTGAGAGCTAGGGAGGATATCCCATACAACCAACAACCAGATTGTAGTGTCATGATAGGGTAAAGTGGTGAGAAGTGGAGCCCAACCTATTAGGCGCAAAATAGAAGAACTAACTGTGCAATCGTGAAGAGCATGCATCACAGTTTTAGTAGGATCCATACAACGAAAGCAAATAGTATCTTGGACTATTTTCCACAGAAGAAGCACCTCACGGTATCCTATCCTAGTAGGGAACTCAAAAACTGTTATTTTTCTTAAAAACAAGGAGTTCTCAAATCCATTTTTTAAGATTCAAAAAGTTGTTTGGTATACAACTTGAAAACCATTTTTGAATCTTCAAAATTTGAAAACTTGTTTGGTTGAATTCTTGAAAACAAATTTTTTTCTTCATTTTTTATAATTAAGATATTTTGATAAACATTATCAAAATTATATTAAACATACTATTTTAACATCCATATTTTAATACTATACATATATGATCGACATGCTCAATTGGTCTTCAAGTCTTTAATAATATATATTAAATTAAAACATTCTAGACTAAATAAATTATAAGACTAATGATTCTGAATATAATCCATCCACATTGCTTCGGCAGTGTGATCTCTAGCATCACTCATTTCATTAGCATTGTCCTCATGCAAATGGATGTGTTCTTCATCTACCACTTGAAGATCATTGGCTTGATATTGATGAAATATGATGTCATTTCTCAATTGCATTCTAATGAAGTTATGCATGGTACAACAAGCAACGTGAATACGTCTTTGTTTCTTGATTGGATAATTTGGCATTAGCTTATGAATAGGAAAGCAAGCCTTAAGCACTCTGAAGCATCTTTCAGTAATGTTATGTAGTGATGAATGTCTATAGTTGAATAATTCCATTACCCCCCTTGGATGTCTGCCTCACCCTCTATAATCACGTAAGTGATAATGCTCTCCACGACATGGTGAGAGAAACCCACACGTATTTGCATAACCAGAATCAACAAGATAATATTTTCCTATTTAAAAACAATTAATATAAGTATTTTACTCCATTTAAATATATTATTAAAAAATATTATAAGTCGATATGTTTAAATAATTTCATACCTTCTTTAGGCAATGGGAAGTTGTTCTCTTCTCGACCTATTGCATCCATCAACACTCTTGAGTCATTAACTGTTCCTTCCCATCCCGTGTAAACATATGTGAACAACATGTCAAATGAATATGCACACATAATATTTTGTGTCACCTTAACTTTTCTGCCTCGATATGGAATTTGTTTTGATGTAGGAGCCCATGCACTGATATGTGTTCCATCAAAGCACCAATACAATCCTACCAAGTGACAATTAAACCATGACATGTCAGTACTTAACTATATAATAAGAAAAAAATAAGTAGTTAAGTTAATCACACATTTACCTTAAACCACAGAGGTAATTGGGATTCCCCAGGTGTCGCATCAATATTGCTTTGAGATTTCTATTATATTGTCTAGACAAGGTTTCTTTAGAATGTTGAAATTTCTCAGCAATCATCCTATTACGAGTTGTATGCCCAATAGTATGCAAAAACATGCACACTGACTCCTTGGTGCAAATTGATCTATCATCTTGTAAGAAATCCAAGCCCCTCAATGTTGAACACAAGTTTGTAAATGTGTTCTTTTTCATTCTACCAAAATCAAATAACCTATCTGGATGTCCATTCAACAACTCTATCACAAATTGGCGACCTGAGAGTTGTGAAGTCATACACGGCTCTTTATGTAAACACAAGTAATATTCATTTAGTTTTGTAATTAAAAGCAACTCTCCAAGTGAATCATCCAAATCATATGATGAATCATTTTCAGAACTTGAATGAGATGATGAATCACTTTCAGAACTTGAATGACTATTGTCAACTTCATTTGAGTCCATCCTCTATAACAAAGACAAATATAACAAGGAATAAGAAAAACATGGTAAACAAAGATAAATATCCTTCAGCAGACCAATAGTGCACTAACTCAACTATACAATCTTAAAAATAATCTCATAGCAACAATTAGGACAAAAAATAGTTCACTAAATTTAATCAAAGTATCCCTTTGAACCAAAAAAGAAAAAAAAGAAAAAAAGAAACAGTAACTCTAAACCAATGATTGAAGTTGAAGAATGCAATAAAAAAGAAACAGTATCCCTTTGAACCAAAAATATTTCACTAAATTTAATCAAAAGTATCATTCACTCCTTCACTAAACCCAGAATTGCAAAATCAGAATCAGCTTAGGCAGCTAAACACCAACTATAAATTAATCACAAATTCACAATGCCATAAAATTTGAGTTTATGAAACATTTAGGTCACAAAACAAGAACATGGGAATCAAAATCAAACAGTTTGATTGGTCTTCCAAAAGTCGAAGACTCTGAAGAAGACCATGTGTTTCATTAATCAAATAAGTGTCAAGCAACAAAACAGACAACTTCACTCTTGTTCACTTAATCATATATAAGTGTCAAGCTCAATTAATCATTCAATCTAAGTAAATTAAGACTCATTCACTCTCGTTCCTTAGTAGGCTATTGAGCCACACTCTTCTCCATGGATCCAACATCTTCACGAACATCTTCCTCCAATCCAAATTAGTAAACTTATCCGAAGCTTTCACATAAGAATCATCATTCACTCCTACACTTAAGCCTTGCCAATGAAAATTCAGTCTTGGCATTAAGAGACTTTGCCCAAGCTTCAATGGCTTCATCCATTTTGGTGGCTTTAGATGACTTTGACCTTGAGGGAAGATCACTTTGGGGGAATAGAGCAGCATGCTTGTTCTTGTTTGCTAGTTCCTTCATCTCCCTCACTAAAGCTTCTTGCATCAATTTCTCTATTAAGATCTATGTGCACGTCAGTGGTAAGAAAATCATTTTTAAGCTCTCTTTCAACATTAGAATATGGAGGAGAATTAGTAGATGCATATTGCATCTGTCCAGTGGCAGTAGTGTTGTTGAAGATCACACCAAGCAAATCATAATGAGGACATCCTTTGCTACGAAAACAGCTTGCAAACTTGTTTTTTTATGTAAAATTAAAACAAGATAGATTAGAAAATGCACATATATTGGATACCAAAACAAGATAAATTATACAACAATATGCATACCTTGAGATATGATGCCCAAACATCTTCAGATGCTTGAACAATGTTCATGTTTAGGTCTCAACCCATCCTGGTATGAGAAATGAACTTTCCAAACTCACAGTGAATCTTGCGCAATCGGTTTTTTTTTTTTGCTTCAATTTGTCACAGTTGTATCTTTTCCCAAACTTGTCAAACAACTTCTTTTCTATCCTAGCCCACTAATTCTTATCTAAAGTATTGGTTTGCAAGCCTTTTTTCCCCTTTTCATATAATAGATGAATAAAATAGTCTTCAATAAGCTTTGGCCAATTAGCTTTATCATCAAGCTCATTTTCAAAGTCCTTGTTTGACACCTCTCTACTATGTATGATATCAATGTAAAAAACAACAACATCACACATTGAATGATGATGACACAATTAAAGAATAGCCCTTTAGTCCACAAACAACAATAGTGCAACAAAGATTTGTTGTTTGTAAAGAAAGCCACATGTAATATCCATCCAAGTTACTTGTACAAACAAATTAATATATATAAATATCGACAAATAAAAACAAAGAACAAGATACTGAAAATTCCATTTAAAAATAGGCTTATTTACTATAGTGCCCCCTTAAACTTCGATTAAATCTCACTTTACCCCCCCCAAAGTTAAAATGGCCCACTTAACCCCATTGACCGTGATTTTGTGTTCCATTTTACCCCCCACCGTTATCTCCATTAATAACTCTGTCAGTTTTGATGACGTGACATGGCTATTTTAGTATTTTTACCACAAGTGATGATGTCTCATGTCAATGGCCCACTTTTTTTGTTTAAATTGAATTAAATATAAAATAAAATTTTAATTACTTGTTTAATTAAAAAGTTATATTAAAAAATGGAAAAATGAATAAATAAAAATCTTTCCTCTCTATGCTTTCACCCTATCCAGATCCAACTCTCCCCAAAGATCAATATGTATCCCTAAAGAATAGCATCATCCTTACTCCTTTCTCATCTCTCTGCAACTAACCACCGCACACCATCATCCATAACCACCCACACCCATACCAGCCATACAATTCAGTAGGCTACGACAGTGCTGACTTTAGCTCTTTTCAATTTGTCGAGAACATGGCGAAAGGAAACTAGAAAGTTGTTGTAACAAATTTGTTAGCCCTCTTGTTGTTAGCTCCTAGCTCCTCTATCCTGAAAAGGATGAGTAATATATAACATCCTCTCAGCATCGGTTTCCATCAATGTATGAATTGAGTATGAGCTTCCCCTATTTACTAATTCTGATACCAAGAACTAGTTCAAAAAAAAGTGTGAAGTCTTACAATTTAAGTTGTAACCTCAAATTGTTAAATCCGAAGCTTCGATTTCTTTTTTTCATGTTCTCTTGGCCATTAAGTGATGGTGCGATGGTGCGGTGGTTGATATTTGGGGATAGGGATTGATCTTTGGGAATAGGGATTGATTTTGGGGAGAGTTGGATCTGGGTAGGGTTTTTATTTTATTTTTAAAACATAGAGAAGAATTTATATATATATATATATATATATAATTAAACAAGTAATTACATCATTTTATTATTTTATTTTATATTCAATTCAAGTTAAACAAAAATAGTGGGGTATTTGCATGACGGATCATCATTTATGGTTAAAAAAACTAAAATAGCCATGACACGTCAGCAAAATTGACAAAGTTATTAATGGAGATAACGGTGAGGGGTAAAGTGGAACACGAAATCACGGTCAAGGGGGTTAAGTGGGCCACTTTAACTTTGAGATGGTAAAGTGAGATTTGACCGAAGTTTCAGGGAGCACTACAATAAATAAGAATTAAAAATAAAATTGAATTTCATACAGGCTACAAAACTAAGCATGAAGCTATAAACAAACTAAATACATTTCTCCTAATTGAATATTCCATTAGATTAGTGGTTGTTAAGAAATGTTTCTTTCACTTCATTTCTCCTAAATGTTCTTAGCAACCAAACAGATAGTAAAATGAGAAAGAGTGATGATTGTTGTCAAACCTTGCTACAACGGCCGAGATCTTTGGATCCACTGGAATCTCCCCTTTCAGCTTCAACCCAAAAGATTTCTTTGTCTTTTCACCTCTCAACCTTGAAAGTCCTTGGTATCGAGAAGCAAGGTGATTCTATCTACCAAACAAAAGAAACCTATTATCAAATAAACAAAAACTCACATTACCAGCAAACAAAACCCAGCTATCCAAAAAAATTTGAGAAACCAAAATACAAGGAATAGAAAAAGCAAACTCACCTTTGATATTGGAAATCCTCAATTTCTAAGGTTTGAACTGATGAAGGAGAGGAGAGGAGAGGAGAGAGAGAGAGAGAGAGAGAGAGAGAGAGAGAGAGAGAGAGAGAGAGAGAGAGAGAGAGAGAGAGAGAGAGAGAGAGAGAGAGAGAGATGGATGAGGAGAGAGAAGGATGAAGAGAAAGATGGAGATACAGGGAGCAAGAGAGCTTCAAGCTTCTCCTATATGATCTATAAGCATTTATTTGTTGGAGAGCTTTGCTTTTTGTAATTAAAAGATAAATATGAAAGTAATTTCATCCTTTAAAAGTTAAAACATATGTATAACACTAATCAATAAATTTAGGCGATGAGGTGGAGGAGTGACGAATGTTGTAAACAAGAAAAGTAGAAAAAATCGAATAAGTTTAACAAATTTAAGGCCTCCATCTCAAAACTTTTATTTCATTTATTCTCAAGTATTTTTCAATATCAAATCAATTACATAATTAATTAAGAGACTAGTTATTCTTCTGAAGAAGGAGAAGTTGCATGAGAGTGATATTTTGAGAACTCAACACATTGATTCCAAATTTCTGCACTCTTGGTCAAAGCATCCAACTTGTTTAATTTGGTAAGAGGGCCCGAAAGAGCTTTGTTCATTAATGCAATATGGCATGATTGACCCATTGTTACAAGCTCAATGCAACAACTATCACTAATAGACCATTCCTTAATTATTGTAACAAATATTTCTTTTCCGCACCCGACATGAAGCATTGATTTGCATTCCTCTAGGAAATTAAAATTTGATGGGGAGGGTGCTAGGGTTGCGAGTCCTGGCAAAATCATCATTGTTGCAATCACGAAAATCAAGATTGCAGAAGTTTGATAACCCGTGAACCTTTCCATTTTTAAAATTTGTTTAAAAAATATACTTTGTTGCCAACAAAGATATAGAATTGTGGAGAATTCATAACAAATTTGCCTTTTTATAAGTCTAGTATTATTAATGATGTGAAACGCATTTAGAATGAAGAACAGATTTGGTAGGATAACTCCAAACTCAACAGTAGATTAATTCAATCTCATTCATTTTAGATTTTAATGGTTTGCCCGTGCGTTTTATTGGTTTATTAATTAATTAATTTAGATTTAAAAAAATAAGTTAATAAACCATCTTTGTCGGTCCTTGTGCAACTAGAGAAAAGCTCAAGTTTGAATTATATATGAAGTTATTGGATAAATGATAATATTTAATTGTAAATCATTTATATTTGACTGAAAACCTTTGGAACTTTTGTTACTTTCTAAATTGTGAAGTCTCATTTTACTCAAAAACTTATATTTATGGTTTTCTTGTATATAAGCTAATCACAATTCAGTGCTAGTTCTATTATTCAACATGAACATGTCATACAAATTTGTTCAACTTGAGGATAAAAGTAAATGAATTTGAGAAAAGTAATGGGTAATTATTCTTTCATTTTTATGTAAGATAGCTTATATATATATAAACACACACACGCGCACATAGAGTAGCACTCATTCGCTAAACCAATTGGTAAAATAATATGGCGCTAACCAATCATTTGGAACGACGCCACAATGTAAACTTATGATCTGAATTGTTCATTTTTTAGAACCTCATACCAGGATTATGCTTGATTTTCATATGGATAAGGGTTTGACGCACTCTTATTAGTGGTGTGATAATCAAACATCAACAAAGGAAACCTCAAGTTTTAATTATATGTCAAGATGTTTGATAAAGAAAAATATTTGATTGTAAAACCTCTATATTTTATTGAAAACCTTCAGAATTTGCATTACTTTCTAAATTGTGAAGCGTCATTATACTCAAAACTCATATTTTCATGGTTTTTTTTTATTTATCAAAGAATACTTTCATTAGATAAACTTCAATAAAACAAGCTAAGCCCAAAAGCGCACTGAAACGAACATACTAAAAAAGCAAAACTAAAGCAGACAGACTTCGCAACCAACAACTACTATAACCCACATCGCCACCTTTTGTAGGAGATTATATGTATAAGTAGAAATGTATCTTGTTTAAGTGATTCATAAAATAATATAATTCATAATATATGATATAGTGTTTCTTATAACCCCTAAGAACTTAAAATCACAATATTTAAAAATGATCTATAAGCAGTTATTTGTTGGAGAGCCTTACTTTTTGTAACTAAATTGAAGATAAATATGAAAGTGATTTCATCCATTAAAACATATGTATAACACTAATTAATAAATTTAGGCGATGAGTTGGAGGAGTGACGAACGTTGTACACAAGACATGTAGTAAAAAGAGAGTAAGTATATCAAATTTAAGGCCTCCATCATAAAACTTTGATTTCATTTATTCTCAAGTATTGTTCAATATCAAATCAATTACATAATTAATTAAGAGACTGGTTATTCTTCTGACGAAGGCGAAGTTGCACGAGAGAGATATTTTGAGAACTCAACACATTGATTCCAAATTTATGCACTCATGGTCAAAGCATCCGACTTGTTTAATTTGGCAAGAGGGCCTGACAGAGCTTTGTTCATTAAGGCAATGTGGCATGATTGACCCATTGATAGAAGCTCAATGCAACAACTATCACTAATAGACCATTCCTCAATTATTGTAACGAATATTTCTTTTCCACACCCGACATGAAGCCTTGATTTGCATTCCTCTAGGAAATTAAAATTTGATGGGGAGGGTGCTAGGGTTGCAAGTTCTGGCAAAATCATCATTGTTGCAATCACGAAAATCAAGATTGCAGGGGTTTGATAACCAGTGAACCTTGCCATTTTTAAAATTTTAAAAAAATATACTTTGTTGTCAACAAAGCTATAGAATGGTGGTGAATCTATAACAAATTTGCCTTTTTATAAGTCTAGTATTATTGATGAGCATTTAGAGTGAAGAACAGATTTGGTAGGATAACTCCAAACTAAATGGTAGATATTAATTCAATCTCATTCATTTTAGATGTTAATGGTTCGCATATGCGTTTTATCGATTTATTAATTAATTAATTTAGATTTAAAAAATAAGTTAATAAACCATTTTTGTCGGTCGTTGTGCAACTAGAGAAAAACTCAAGTTTGAATTATATATGAAGTTATTGGATAAATGACAATATGTAATTGTAAATCATCTATATTTGACTAAAAACCTTTGGAACTTTTGTTACTTTCTAAATTGTGAAGTCTCATTTTAATTTACTCAAAAACTTATATTTATGGTTTTCTTGTACATAAGCTAATTGTAATTGAGTGCTAGTTCTATTATTCAACATGAACATGTCATACAAATTTGTTCAACCTGAGAATAAAAGTAAATGAATTTGAGAAAAGTAATGTGTAATTATTATTTCATGTTTACGTAAGATAGCTTATATATATATATAGACACACACACATACATATAAAGTAGCACTCAATCTCTAAACCAATTGGTAAGATAATATGGCGCTAACCAATCATTTGGGACAACGCCACAATGTAAACTCATGATCTAAACTGTTCATTTTTTAGAACCTCATACAAGGATTATACTTGATTTTCTTATGGATCAGGGTTTGACGCACTCTTATTAGTGGTGTGATAGTCACATATAAACAAAAGGAAAACTCAAGTTTTAATTATATATTAAGATGTTTGATAAACAAAAGTATTTGATTGTAAAACCTCTATATTTTATTGAAAACCTTCAAAATTTGTGTTACTTTCTAAATTGTGAAGTGTCATTTGACTCAAAACTCATATCTTCATGGGTTTTTTTTTATTATTATCAAGGAAGACTTTCATTAGATAAACTTCAACAATATAAACTAAGCCCAAAAGGGCACTGAAATGAACGTACTAAAAAAGCAAAACTAAAGTTGACAAACTTCGCAACCAACAACTACTATAACCCACATCGCCACCTTCTGCAGGATATTATATTTGTAAGAAGAAATGTATCTTGTTTAAGTGATTCATAAAATAATATAATTCAAAATATATAATATAGTGTTTCCTATAACCCCTAAGAACTAAAAATCACAATATTTAAATATGATCTATAAGCATTTAGTTGTTGGAGAGCCCTGTTTTTTGTAATTAAATTGAAGATAAATATGAAAATGATTTCATCCATTAAAACATATGTATAACACTAATCAATAAATTTAGGCGATGAGGTGGAGGAGTTACGAATGTTGTAGACAAGAAATGTAGTAAAAAGAGAATAAGTTTAACAAACTTAAGGCCTCCATCTCAAAACTTTTATTTCATTTATTCTCAAGTATTTTTCAATATCAAATCAATTACATAATTAATTAAGAGACTAGTTATTCTTCTGAAGAAGGAGAAGTTGCATGAGAGTGATATTTTGAGAACTCAACACATTGATTCCAAATTTCTGCACTCTTGGTCAAAGCATCTGACTTGTTTAATTTGGCAAGAGGGCCTGACAGAGCTTTGTTCATTAATGCAATGTGGCATGATTGACCCATTGATAGAAGCTCAATGCAACAACTATCACTAATAGACCATTCCTTAATTATTGTAACGAATATTTCTTTTCCACACCTGACATGAAGCCTTGATTTGCATTCCTCTAGGAAATTAAAATTTGATGGGGAGGGTGCTAGGGTTGCAAGTCCTGGCAAAATCATCATTGTTGCAATCACGAAAATCAAGATTGCAGGGGTTTGATAACCAGTGAACCTTGCCATTTTTAAAAATGGTGGAGAATCTACTTTGTTGCCAACGAAGCTATAGAATGGTAGAGAATCTATAACAAGTTTGTCTTTTTTATAAGTCTAGTGTTATTGATGATGTGAAACGCATTTAGAGTGAAGAACAGATTTGGTAGGATAACTCCAAACTAAACGGTGGATTAATTCAATCTCATTCATTTTAGATTTTAATGGTTTGCACATACGTTTTATTGGTTTAGTAATTAATTAATTCATTTAGATTTAAAAACTAAGTTAATAAACCATCTTTGTCGGTCGTTGTGCAACTAAAGAAAAACTCAAGTTTGAATTATATATGAAGTTATTGGATAAATGACAATACTTAATTGTAAATCATCTATATTTGACTGAAAACCTTTGAACTTTTTGTTTATTTCTAAATTGTGAAGTCTCATTTTACTCAAAAACTTATATTTATGGTTTTCTTATACATAAACTCAAAAACTTATATTCACTTAAATTAATGGTGAACATGACAATGATATGTAGTTAATTACAAGAATTTGTAGTATTTAGCCAACTTAAAGGTTTTATTTATTTATTTATTACTTATAGAACCAAACTATGAAGAAAAGCAAAGGGCTAAAAGTAAAATTCATATCCTTTCCTTAATCAGTAGAGTTTTTAAGTTTTGTGGAACATATTTTAGTGGATGAAACCTTGGTCATAGATTTTATAAGGCAAAAATTCATTTTAGTCCTTGTAGTTTGTCGATTTGACTACTTTGGTCCATGTATTTTCAATTTTGTCAATTTTTGCCCTTGTAGTTTTCAATTTTGTCAATTTTATCGTTGTAATTTTCAATTTCGTCATTTTTTTTATAAAAAAATTCAGATAAAATTGACAATTGAAACAACAGGTACCAAAGTGTTAAATTGGCAAAGTACATATTGTTGAAGAATGTAAGTCCCACATCGGAATCTTGACTAAATAAAGTAAAATGTATAATGAATGGGTCTACTACTAATATCACCGAGGCCTTTTGTGATAAAATCCTACCCCTATTGGGCCTTGTAGGTGGTGAAGTTGGAGACAATATCAATGTTGCTAGTAGTGGGCCGCTGACCTATCTCTCTGAAATTTAACATGGTATCCGTTGATTGACTGGGCCTGAATTGGGCCTTTACCCTTACCCAATATGTGGTGTTCACATGTTGAGCTTGAATATTTACCCATACCCCATAACCCATACCCAATACATGGTGTTCACGTGTTGGGCTTGAATGGTTGACCTCGATGTGGACTTGGCTCCATGTGTGGCCCATTATGTGGTGGTCTCACGTGAGGAGGCGTGTTAAAGAATATAAGTCCCACACCTACTGGGTTTTATAGGTGGTTAAGTTGGGGACAATATTGGTGTTGCTAATAATGAGCCGTTGACCTATCTCTCTGAAATCTAACACAAACAACAAAAGCAAATTTTTGCCTTCTTAATTTTGGCATACAGAGTGAGATATATATATATATATATATATAAGTAAGCTTATTTGATGGATCCTTATAAGGGCGTCCCTAAAATAAACTTATTTGAAAAATCCCTTAACTGAAGCATCTTCTTCATATCTCACTTCATAGCTTATAAAACAAGAGTAATGTTAAGGAGATGACATTTATGTGCCATAGAGTTGGTACATAAATATTATCTGTCTAACATTTTCGGTAAAACAATGGCAACCTTTGAAGTATTTTCATGTGACACAAATGGGAACTTTTGTTTATATTAAAGTTCTAATTTTTTTTTTTGTTTATATTAAAGTTCTAATTGAATCCCTATTATTGTTATTCTATTTGAAAAGGATGTGCGAATTTTTTTTTACAACTTAATTCCCAACATTTAACAATTGTTGGTCCCTCCTCAGAAGGGAGAATCAGAACCAGAAGACGGGTGTTCGACTGCCTTCATGTTTGTTTGTACAGCCTGCAATTTTTAAAATTTTATTTTTGTAAAGGTCCTTTTTTAAGTTAACTCATTTATTTAACAATTTCTTTTATTTTTTTATTCGTTTGTTCATTCTCTGTCGCATCTTCATTCTTCTTCTTCTTCCTCCCTCTCTCGTCCTCGCTCTTCCTCCCTTTCTCTCTTATTCCTATCTCTTCCTAGTCGTCTACAGCCCACAGTCCAAGCCGCAAAGCCGTCGTCATGTAGTATTTAGGTATGACGATTCATGTCGTAAAATAAAAATGACTAGAAAAATATAAACTACAATATATACATAAATTCTTTGAAGCTTGGAAGCTGTATTACTGCTAGGTTTTTAATTATGTTAAGCCCAAAAATCATCACATCGAAAATTTAAATTTTTGGTGTTAATGTTATTTTCTTGCAGCTTCAGCGTGCTATGGAGACAAAGACGTGGGTACTTTCATTGCAACTACAGACAATTCCCTCTGGGATAACGGTAAAGCCTGTGCTAAATATTACTTTGTCAAGTGCACTGGCTTAGGGGGAACAAATCTTACATCAAATCCTTGTAAGGTTGACCTAGCTTATGTTCAAATTGTTGATCTTTGTGCAACGAAAGGTTGTGGAACGATCAATCTTTCTTAGGACGCTTTCGATGTGATTGCCGATCCTAGAGAGTTCAAATTGTTTACAGTGAGTAAGTTAAATCGGTCGTTATTATATTATTTTTCAGCACAGTCAATATATTTTGAATATAATTGTACATGATTTTGAATTTGATGGGTATATTTTATATTATATATTTAACCCCATTCTTAGTATATTTTGGTTAATATTTTGGAAGAATTTTGATACTTTGAATTATATTTCTAATATAGGACTTTTGACTTCCTCGGGAGCAAAACATAATCAAATGGACGAATTTTGAAGTAATTTCAGTTGGAGGACGTTCGTGAGTCACTTAGCTTGATCGTATCAAACTTTCAGAGTTTTCTACCAAGCGGTTATTTTCTGGCAATAAAATAAAAGAGCAGTGCGCGGTGCTAGAATAGTGACATTTTGGGCCTTTATTGCATTTTTGGAGCCCAAGATAACCTCATATGGGTTCGTGGCCTTCTGGAGAAGTGTTCATAACATTTTTATCTTTAAAACAAGCTATCTTGGGCCGGATTTGGAGGAGATTTGAGGCCAAAACGTGGCTGGGCAGATTCTCCTAATCAAGGTCTAAAATATCGGTGGTATCGGAAATATCGGAAGTCCAAAAACACGGAAATATCAAAGGAAATATCGGGATATTATCGGTATCGGTAAAAATTGAATAAAAACCACGGAAATTGTAAGAAAAACTTGGAAATTTTTATTGAAACTTTGCAGGATGTTTATTTAGTCAATTATCTATTTGTTTATCACAAAAAATTGCAAGGAAATGCATTGCATGATGGATTTAACTGATTTAAGTTGATTATATAGCGAGCTGGCAAACACTGTAAGTGTAGAAAATATGTAGTAATTAATGAAAGAAGATTAAACACACCATAATCATTTATATATATAATGAATTACTACAATATTTTACACTTTATACATTGCATGGTAAGATACATGAGTGACTTACTACCACATAGAGTTCCTATGAGGTTCAAAATTTTCACTATCTTCATCATCTCTATGTGTAGAGTAAGTATATTTTGAAGAGTAGTCATCAAATGATAAATCCCCAAAATAGTTTTGCATGTAATTGTTAACATGCCACCCATATGGATCCAAGATTGGTTGACGTTGTCCACAAGCAAAATCATTTGAAGATTGAGTCTCGGATTCTTTCCATGAGTCGCTTGATTCCATCCCAACAGGAATGAGATATGAAGGGTAGGGAAATGGTTGGTTATGAGTATATTTTCACAAAAACATAAGTAATATGGTGGTTAAGGTGTTGAAGGAGTAAAATGGGAGGGGTTCGAATCCCTCTATGCCCAACAGGGGAGGCTTTTCAAAAAATTTCATGTATTTTTTGGGTTTCGTATCGGGATATTATCGATAATATCTCGATATATTGCTCAAATCATTCATAAAAATGCTGAAGTTATCTCCCCGATATTATCAGGATAATATCGGGATAATATCGATATATTGACGATAACACCATGGTTAGATGCTAAAATATCGGACCCCCAAAAATCAGATATTATCGGGATAATATCGGGGATAATATCGATATTTAATACCTTGCTCCTAATCCAATTTGGACTTTATATCCTAGTATTATTTTATTTTAACCTAGTTTCTTTGTTAGGATTAGGCAGCTAGTTTTAGGAGGTATTTAAGTTCTTTTTCACAGCAATTATTGGGGAGACAGAGACTTTTGTTTGGGTTCTTGAAGAACTTCTACTTCAAGGTGTTTTCCTTCTTATTCATTCGAATGATATTTTCTTTGATTTTAATTATGAGTATGCATAACTAATTCAAATTGCTTGGGTGAGGCCATAAGCCTTAGCATGAATATGTAATTTTATTAATTTGCTTATGAATGGATGCATGTTTGCTTTGAATTATTAATCACTGCGATTAAAACTATTTATTTATTTTAATGACTGATCACCATTAGGATATTTAGACAAGTAATTTGATGCAATTTCTATTGGAACATCACCCTGAAATTGAGGAGGGCTTCTTGTGATTAGTAGTTGTAAGTTCACTTAAGGCGAACATCACGCTCTTAAGGGTTGCATGGTTGTTCAAAGGGTTTTCACAAAGCTTAATGAGTCTTACATGTTTATATTTGATCTGAACATCACAGACGGATTGCATGTTATATATATGTTTTTGCTTGAACATCACAAGGAAAATATGCATTAGGAAAACCTAACCTTCAAAGCATATATGTGGAAATTCAAAAGTAATTGATAGAATTGCATAGGATTGTGACGGTGATGGCTAAACCCTAGTTTTCTCTAAATTGTTAATTTTAAAAAACATTTTTTCTTCTTTGCTGTTATTATTTCCCAACTTTCAGATTTCTTTTATTGTTAATTTAATCTTTTCAAATTCATAAATTTCAGATCTTTGATAAAATCTATTTTAATTATTAATTAAGAGTTAGTTTAATTACAAATTAGTCAAACAATTTTTTGGGACAACGACCTTGCATGAGCATTTATACTACAATTACCTTGTATTCTTGCGAATGGTATTTTCAATGATTTTAACCCTATCAATGCGCAAAGAGGGTTAAAATCATTGAAAATACTTGATAGGGTTAAAATCACTGATAGGGTTAAAATCACTGAAAATACCATTCGCAAGAATACAAGGTAATTGTAGTATAAATGCTCATGCAAGGTCGTTGTCCCCAAAGATTGTTTGACTAATTTGTAATTAAACTAACTCTTAATTAATAATTAAAATAGATTTATCAAAGATCTGAAATTTATAAATTTGAAAAGATTAAATTAACAATAAAATAAATGTGAAAGTTGGGAAATAATAACAGCAAAGAAGAAAAAATGTTTTTTAAAATTAACAATTTAGAGAAAACTAGGGTTTAGCCATCACTGTCACAATCCTATGCAATTCTATCAATTACTTATGAATTTTCACATATATGCTTTGAAGGTTAGGTTTTCCTAATTCATATTTTCCTTGTGATGTTCAAGCAAAAACATATATCTAACATGCAATCCGTCTGTAATGTTCAGATCAAATATAAACATGCAAGACTCATTAAACTTTGTGAAAACCCTTTGAAAAACCATGCAACCCTTAAGAGCGTGATGTTCGCCTTAAGTGAACTTACAACTTCTAATCACAAGAAGCCCTCCTCAATTTCAGGGTGATGTTCCAACCGAAATTGCATCAAATTACTTGTTTAAATATCCTAATGGTGATCAGTCATTCAAAGCAAACATGCATCCATTCATAAGCAAATTAGTAAAATTACATATTCATGCTAAGGCTTATGGCCTTGCCCAAGCAATAGTTACGCATGCTCATAATTAAAATCAAAGAAAATATCATTCGAATGAATAAGAAGGAAAACACCTTAAAGTAGAAGTTCTTCAAGAACCCTAGCAAAAGTCTCTGTCTCCCCCAAAATTGCATAAAAGAAAAGTCCCCAAAAATTGCTGTGAAAAAGAACTTAAATACCTCCTAAAACCCAGCTGCCTAATCCTCACAAGGAAACTAGATTAAAATAAAATAAGAGTAATGCTATTTAGACACACAACATTGACCACTTTAGCTAACCACCTTATGTGGCAATTGATGTGTCATGTCAAGTCAATTAATGAATGTCGCCGTGTCAATTAAAAAACCCTAGAGTTCCTAGTAAGTGGCCTCATGACAACATTCATTAATTGACATGTCCTGACACATCAGTTGCCTCATAAGGTGGTCAGCTAAGGTGGTCAATGTTGTGTGTCTAAATAGCATTACTCATAAAATAATACTAGGATATAAAGTCCAAATTGGATTAGGAGAATCTGCCCACAATCTGCCCAGCCACGTTTTGGCCTCAAATCTACTACAAATCCGGCCCAAGATAGCTTGTTTTAAAGATAAAAATGTTCTGAACACTTCTCCAGAAGGCCAGAAACCCATCTGAGGTCATGTTGGGCTCCAAAAATGCAATATAGGCCCAAAAGGTCATTATTCTAGCACTGCACACTGCTCCTTTATTTTATTGCCAGAAAATAACCGCTTGGAAGAAAACTCTGAAAGTTTGATACGATCAAGCTAAGTGACTCACAAACGTCCTCCAACTGAAATTACTCCAAAATTCGTCCATTTGATTATGTTTTGCTCCAGAGGAAGTCAAAAGTCCTATATTGGAAATATAATTCAAAGTATCAAAATTCTTCCAAAATATTTACCAAAATATACTAAGAATGGAGTTAAATATATAATATAAAACATACCCATCAAATATATTAATGATATGCAGGGAGTATGCAGAAAACTAAAGGCAAGTAGGGTATTAGATTCATAATCATTAAGTTGCAGAACATTCACATTCGTGTAGGTGACACTAAGATAAGTGTATGGGTGCTCACTAAAGAATGACTACACTGAACGTGATCAATCAAGAGATACATCGTTGATCTTACATTATGCCATACATTCCAACCCAATTCAGGATTTCACTTAAGACATCGTCAGGGTCCTTGATTGATTCTTGAGGGCGTGTAAGTGCATACAACAAGGGACTCCACTCTCAGTAAAGAGAGAGAACATTCTAAGATATGATTTGAAATCGCATGCTAGGGTAGTGAGCTTGACTAACGATGATGTATATAATCACACTCAAGTGAATCATATAAGTCCTGGATAATCATATAGGGAGTTGACATAAATTTTGTATCATATTATTGTGATTAAAAAAAAAGTATTGGGAAAAAGAGAAGGATCGTATTGCATTGTAATTCCAACTAAATAGGTTGTCTGCTATTTACGCTTTAGCTTGAGTAGCCATGACATACTGCTAGATGTCCTTCATTGTTTGTGGAAACCCTAACAAGGGCTTTTTAATTCACAATTGAATAAGAGATTTCTAATAATAAATTGCGTTGCTAGTTAGAACCTAATGGGTCGCACACCGATGAGAATGATTGAGTCAATAAAAGAAGTTAATTGAATGTGGGCATGATTAATTAAGGACGTTAATTAATCACTAGAACATCAGAGGTTCAAATGGCGCTTTAAAAAGTTTTGAGTTTCCAAGGTCCATTGGGCTAGGACTTTTTGGGATTTTACATTAGGTTGTGCATGACAACATAAAATAAAAGGTCCAACAAGCCCAATAACACAAGGGGGCCGGCCATGCATGTAGTGTGAGCGTGTGGGTTTTGGTCTTCATTCAAGTTGTGGTTAAACTATCACAAATCAAAGGCTAAGCACAGTGGCTTTGATTTCTGGAAAACAGTGAGATGCTTTTCTATCAGAAAGTGTTTATTGTGAGGAGAAATGATAATATGATTCCAAAGTTATATGTGCTATGGCTTGAGCGCATTGTCTTTTATATAGAGGTTTGATACCTCTTCATCCAACAGTTGTCATAATTGTTGAAAAAATAATTTGAATTGTCTGTTATATGGATTAGGCTTCAATCCAGAGTTGAGGCCCAATTTCCAATATACTAGGCCCACTTTCTATTTAGTGTTTCAAGTGTGTTAATGCTTTTAAATCATGTAGGGAAGCTACTCCTTTCTAATGTGGGACAAAGTGAAAGTGAATTTTCTATACAAACTCTAACAATTAAGTGCTTCAATCCTCAAGCTTGAAATTTCTTGAGGAAATGATTTCTTTTGAACCCGTGTTTTAAATCCAAAGTTTTCGTTGCCATTTTTATTTGTAAATTGCATTTTTGCTGAAATGATCTTTCCAAAAACATAAGGTATTTCCATTGGTTTGTTTTTTTAGAAGTGAGGGTTCATGCTCTCCTAAACACCCCTAACAAATCTTTAGCCCTTTGACAGAGTTGGTAATCAAGGTTTGAAGAGAGAGGAGAAGACTCCTTACTGTTAATTGCAATGCTCGTACACAACTGAATACTTCTGGTTGTCAATTGCACTTTCATGCTCATGCAACATGGAAGATTAGGCGGCCGCAATGTCAGTACACACAAATGTGATTCTCAAGTTAAAGATTGATTACGTATTTCTAATCTCGGCCATTGGATTACATCTAAGAGATTACCAATACATTTAATGAATGCATAAAAATCAAATTCAATCAAGAATAATATTCATATAACTCATTAATAGAGTCAAAGGTTTGGAAAAGAGTATAAGAGTCCTTGTTGTTAATTGCAACACGTGGGGTCATTAATGCATTAGGCTGAGTATGTGGATAGTTTGCTTTGATACTATATTGAGCATCTAACCCAAAATCAAATGACAATAAATGGAGAGGCACAAGATCTTTTTAACTATTGGACAAGACTTTAATTCCCCGATCTGGAATTTTCACTACTCACCAATAAAGAAGTTAAAGTCCATATCCAAAAAACATAACAAATAAAAATATGCTATGAAAGCTTACGTACAACATGAGGATTTTGTGACTGAAGTTAATAAGGATTTTGTGGTTGTAGTATCTAAAACCAATACGGTTTCTGATATTAAGGACTAATGGATTGATACAGGTGCTACTAGGCACATTTGTGGTGACATAAATTTGTACACTGATTACAAACAGAATTCTAGTGGTGAGAAACTATATATGGGAAATGCCTTTGCATCTACAATTAAAGGCAAAGGCAGTGTGCTGTTGAAGTTCACTTCTGTGAAGGTCTTAAGGATTCCACAAGTCATAAGTAACACCATCAATATATCATGATTACCCAAACCAATATATAAGAGGTGAAGAAACTATTCAATTGGAGTTATAATATAATCGGGTCATTCTCTAAATTAATACTCTTGATAACATCATTCATAGTTGACCACTTGTATATAATATATTACATTCAGGTTATATGACCTTCTTAATATAACATGTATATAATATAATAATCATTATCAACTTTCACCATTTTAAGTGGTTTGTATCATATACCAACTTCACTTCTTTGTTCGGGATTGCTTTTTTTTTTTTTTTTTGCGCCAAAAATCAACTTCACTTCAAAATTAATATCATTACGGTGATTGGTAATTGAATCACACTTAAAATCACACCACAATCAGCTTATTATTATTATTATCCTCTTCCCCTAGGTGTGGGTGGGATCTTAATCACACTCAAACAACATTGGTTTCAACCATAATTACTTAGTTGGGTGGACGAAGTAAAATCAAGCGGGGTAGTGTGAACCATAATTACTTAGTTGGACTATCTCCTCTTAGTTTTATTTGTACTTTTTTCATAAATAAATAAAAATATTTTATTTGTACTGTTGTCTAATTGCACATCCAACTTGTTTGGTTTTTATTATTTTTTAATATTTTTTTGGTTGTATGTATAGATAGATGGGGGCTTCTCCAATGCGAACTCTAAGATGCGGATTGGTTGCGAACTTTTGTTTTTAACCGTTGGATGAAGAGCGAAAAGAAAGAAAATAAAGCCACACAAGCCATCCAACGGTTAAAAACAAAAGTTCGCAACCAATCCGCATCTTAGAGTTCGCATTGGAGAAGGCCCCTAGATAGATAATCTCTGTTTTATTTTTTAGCACAGATTCAGCTGAGTTGGATGTGACTTTTCGGAATCTTCCTGAAAATTCTGTGTGGATTCTGATTTCAGCCACTTATTTGTATCGTATCTTCCTATATATATATATATATATCGTATCTTCCTATATATATATATATATATATATATATATATATATATATATATATATATATATGCTAGTTTTGGTGGTGCAAGTGCACATGGTAGATATATATGCAAGAGCGCACTACACTAACATAACTGTTTGCCCAGTTTTTTTTTGGAAGTTTCACTAAAATACCCAAAATGGGGGCTGAAATTATAAAAATACCCAACACCCAAAACACTTTATAAACATACCCAAAACCCATCATTACACACACTCAAAACCCATTTATAAACACACTCAAAAAATATACAATTGTTGATTGTGGGGTTGATTTTGGGTATGTTTCTATGTTTAAATAGTGCTTGGGTATTTTTATAAATACATGTCTAGGATTGGGTATTTTTATAAATACATGTCTAGGATTGGGTATTATTATTACAAAACGTTTTTGAAATTCATGAAACAATTAGATTGTGCCTTTTTAATTTTTTTTGTTGTTATTTATGATCATTAAGGTTAACAAACGTGCTCACTAATAGTTCATGCCATCATATTCCGTCTACAACTTAAATTGATGACGTGACACATATTTGAGCCTCACATATCTAATAATATGATGTCACAAAAAAAAAATAAATAAATAAAATTTAAAAAATAATTTAAAACCGATAAACTATAAAAGAACACTTAAAAAAAGAAATAAAAGAAATAAAAATAAAATCACCACCTCCTCCACCGCACGCCAAATCCCTCACCCCCACCCAGCTCCCCCTCCAGCCCCTACATGAAAAAATAATTATAAAAAATAAAAAAACAGCAGCACCAACCATGGCCCATTCAATACGAACCCATCACAACGTATGCCTCTCTTCCATCTCTTCGTTGAATCAATCAAGTGGTTCTGCAATTGTATTCAAAGCATAGTTTCAGTATGTATCCCCGGTTCCCAAAATTCCCAAATACCCAAAGCTCATGAAATCCCTAATTTTTTGGTTAGCAATCATCCCATAGGGGGAGGCGAGAGGTGGGGGAGGTGGATGGGGATGGGGGATTGAGGTGCGAGAGAGGAGGAGGTGATTTTTTTATTTAAAGTTTTCTTTTATGGTTTATCATTTTTAAAAATATATATTTATATATAATCCACATGGCGTTATATTGGCTTCTGATTCATGCAATTGACTTTAGCCATACTCTTCGGATTGTGGACAACATGACAACTCAACTCAACTTTACTGAGTCTGACCCTCTATAAATTCTTGAGTGTGCAAGTGCTTTGAATATTCAAAGACATGGAGAAATCAACAATGTCAGTTATAGCATTGGTGTTGCCCCTTTTTGTCCTTCATCTTCAGTATTCAGAGGTTCACTCGCTTTCCAAGAATCATCCTCATGGTAAACTACTTCATTTGAAATTTAAAAACAAAAACAAAAACAAAAAAGGGCACAGAAAAGGAAACGGAATTTGTCTCAGCTTTCGAGTTATCTCATCCCTTTTTTTTTTTTTTTTTTTGGATGCGGTGTTATCCTCATGCTTACCTAGGTTCGTTTTTAGCACTTTTATAAGGGGGCTTTTGTCTGTCTAGGTGTCATCAGTTGTTAGCACTTTTACAGTGTTCATGCATATATACTATAAAGAAAGCTCTTCATACATTTTGCAGATTTTAGCTACCTGAAATTTGTTTACAACGCCAGTGATCCAGAATTGGAAGGAACATATGACTACATTGTAGTTGGTGGAGGAACATCAGGGTGTTCATTGGCAGCAACTTTATCAGAAAAGTACTCGGTGCTTGTTCTGGAAAGGGGCGATCTTCCTACAGAATATCCAAACCTGTTGACTACAGACGGGTTTGTATATAATCTCCAGCAAGAAGATAACGGACAGACACCAGTTCAAAGGTTTGTGTCCGGAGACGGTATCGATAATGTACGAGGAAGGGTCCTCGGCGGCACGAGCATGATCAATGCTGGCGTGTATGCCAGAGCTAACATTTCATTCTATAATCAATCAGGAATTGAATGGGACATGGATTTGGTTAAAAAGGCATATAAGTGGATTGAAGACACCATTGTCTTCAGGCCGAATGGGCAACAGTGGCAAACTCTTGTAGGACATGGATTGTTCCAGGCTGGTATTTCTCCACACAATCGATTCAGTTTGAATCACAAACGAGGAATTAGACTCACAGCCTCAACTTTCGACAATCAAGGAACAAGACATGCAGCTGATGAACTGCTTAATAACGGAAAAGCAAACAACTTGCGAGTTGGAGTTCATGCCACAGTAGAGAATATCATCTTCTTGAACAGTAGAAGAGGTAATGTATATTGCACTCCAAAATTGATATTTTATATGTTTTTTTAAACACTAACAGAAGGAGCAATATAAGGTCAGGTATTGGCCCAAGTTTGAACTAAATTTCCCTATTTCCGTTTGATTTGTATGGCATATTAATTCTAAGCTGTTCTCCGATGCAGCTTTGTCAGCCGTAGGAGTCGTATACAGTGATGCTAGAGGACAGCCTCATCAGGCATTTGTACGCAGTAAGGGAGAAGTTATATTGAGTGCAGGAACAATTGGGACCCCTCAACTTCTACTACTCAGTGGTGTTGGGCCAGAGTCTTACTTATCATCTCTGAAAATCAAAGTTAATCATGACAATCCTT
The DNA here is from genome assembly GCA_020521455.1 of Prunus kanzakura. Classification (NCBI taxonomy): domain Eukaryota; kingdom Viridiplantae; phylum Streptophyta; class Magnoliopsida; order Rosales; family Rosaceae; genus Prunus; species Prunus kanzakura. The sequence goes on along the minus strand of BPUM01000033.1, from coordinate 1,708,584 downwards.
ATGTTGGCCAGTACGTGTATGACAATCCTCGTAATTTCGTCAACATTTTGCCACCAAAGCCACCGAAACCCTCATATGTAACGAAACTGGGCATTACAGACGATTTCTACCAATGTTCTATCTCGATGTCGAATTATTCCACTCCACCCTTTAGTCTTTTTCCTAGTCCATCTTATCCCTTGCCACCTTCGACGTTCGCTCACATTGTTAACAAAATTTCAGGACCTCTGTCATATGGTTATGTAACGTTGCGATCATCTATTGAGGCGAGAGTTGCTCCAAATGTCAAGTTCAACTACTTTTCAAATCCGACAGACCTTTCTCATTGTGTTAGCGGTATGAAAAATATTGGTAATTTCCTAAGGACAAACAATTTAAAACCATATAGAGCTCATCCACATTTACCGGGTATAGATGGTTTCAATTTCTTCGGAAAACCTTTGCCGAAAAACCAATCAGATGATGCATCTTTCGAAAAATTTTGTCGGGATACTGTAGCCTCATATTGGCATTACCATGGTGGAAGCCTTGTTGGGAAGGTTGTTGATGACCGTTTGCGTGTTATGGGGATCGACTCATTACGTGTTGTTGATGCCTCTACATTCCCTTCCATGCCAGCAAGCCACCCTCAAGGCTTCTATATGATGTTAGGCAGGTATGTGTTGCAAACCACTAGAAATTCTGAAGAATTATTTTGTTGAAATCGCTTGCTTGAAATGAATTCTATGCCATATTGCCCCTTTTCACCCCTTTCAATTTTTGTGCTTTGGGCAGGTATATGGGCATTAAAATTATGCAAGATAGATGAGCTTCAAGGGAGGCTATTTATAGTAGTTCCACATTCCAACCAAAAATCCTGGACTTCCATATGGCATGGCAGCATTATCCTTTTGCTTTGTATATGTAATCAATAAACCCATGAGTTTTGACTCAAACGGGATAAGGGTTTGGTTGGGAAAAAGGGCTTACGCAGTTTTCTAATCCCCCCCTCCCCCCGGGGTACCTCTTTATTTCATATTAAATAAATTTCCCTTGTAATGCTGAGTTATGTAAAAAATAATAAAATAAAAACACTCTTCCATACAGCTTGTCCTTGCAAAACCCAGTAGATACCTGAATTTTAATTTTATTTGTATTTTTATCAAAAATAAATTTCAAAAAATAAACTTTAACAGTACAATAAAAAAAATATTGAAAATACCAATCCCCCAAAGGCAACAAACTAACATGTTAAAAATAAAACTAAAGCCGTACTAAAACTACTATCCCACAACACCACAATTAACCATAAGCTCAAATAAAGCACACATACCCAACATAACCGAAATCCTAAAGCAACCCATGAACCTAAACGAACTCTATCACCGCCACCTGAAGAAGTGTTGTTGTGGCCACACCCACCACTTGTGCATAAGAGCGAATAGATAAACGAAAACAACTACATTTTCAGAGAACAATTGAGTGATTTGCAGCAACCTCCATCAAAGACGATGTAGAACCAAGTTTATAGAACATGAGCAGTGTTAGAGAGCGGGTTTTGAGAGAAGGATTTGTTTGAGAAAGCCTAAAAGGGATGTGGGGATCTTCAATCTGAGCATGTCTCAGAAGAAATGACCACAAAAGAGGCTTCTTATTCAAAACACCCCAGTGAACTTATTCACTAACCCCCAAAAAAAAAAAGTGAGGAGAGACGAGGGGAGGAGGGGAGGAGGGGAGGAGGGGCAATGACGCTTCTTCCTCCTCCCCTATGTAGAGTTTTTCTTTGAGACTCACAGAAGGAGAGAGCGGCTAGGTTTTTTTTTTCCGCATTGATGGCTAGGGCAATCCACTGTACTCAAGAATGGAGAAAGTTCATACTACTGTACTCAAGTATGGAGAAAAAAAAACCCTAGCTGCTCTCACCTTCTGTGAGTCTCAACTTCAGTTAGCGCTATGTTCAAGCTCAATCTCATTCGCATTGACGTTTTGTACGTTTTATGCGTTCTGGTCATCAACATCTTGTCCGTCTGGATGATTCATATTATGTCCATTCTGGTTGTTTTGCAAAGCTTGTAACACCGCTTGGACGATGGTCTCCAAGTTCTCAAGATCCATATCTCTGGTTTTATGTTGTGCACGGACTGTTTACTAACAACTTGTCAACAAGAAAATGAATTGTCGAAAAAAAAAAAAAGACAAGTTCAATATCGAGAAAGGAAGCAGGGTGCGGTGATACTTTCTTGGTCAAATGTGTTGGAGCCACAAATCGTCCGTCACAAGCTTGTAAAAATGACATAGTTGTTGTTGTCAAAATTGTTGATCTTTGTCCAACAAAAGGTTGTGGAACCATCAATCTCTCTCAAGCCACTTTCAACATAATTGTCGATCCAAATGCAGGGAGGGTTCATATCGAGTACCGTCACCCGTAAGTTTAATTGGTCGAATATAATTTTCTTCTTCAGTACATAAAATTTGAAATATATATATTTTTTAAAAGTATGGATATAATTTCCCTCCTAATTGTGGTTGGATGTATATGGATCATGCAGGCAGTGGCGGAGCCACTCCTAGGCCTGGAGTGGCCCTAGCCCCTCAAATTTTTATCTCTTTTCTATAGAATTTGTAATAAACCACTTATAATTTAAGTTAAAGTTCCCTCTAAAACGAATTAGACATAACTAAATTAGAAATATTTAGCTCTAAACATGTAATTATTGAATACTTAGGTATTTTATATACTTGTATTTTCTACTTCGGCCCTCATAACTTTACAATTCTAGCTCCGCCCCTGCATGCAGGTATTTTGACATAAACTAGCTAGTGGCAAGCTATCTATAGTCGAAGTGAGGGGCGCAACTACGTAATTAACGAGGTTTGTATCAATTATGTTTCCCTATTTTGGTTTGAGACGGCCGACAGAAGGAACTTTTGGTCCTTCTTCTTTTAAGTGCGGGGAGTGCCACCACCAAGCCACAAATTTGGGCCTGAATGGAATGTGAGTAAATGGATATGTTGTGCTTCTGACTTTTGATCAAGTGATTGATCAGCCAAGCAAGGAACCTCCTCTTGGCCTAGGTTCTTTCACTTCCTCTGGCTCGAGGATGGTTAGGATTTGTATGGATGTTTTTGTGATTTTTAGGTTTTTTTAGTGAAAATGGTGCAATTAAATTAAATGTACGCTTAAACGTAAAGACAAGAATAAAAGTGGGATAAGATAGATCAAAGCGATAAATAAAGCAAGAACGAAATAAAAGCGATAAGAATGATAAGAACGATAAACTAAATTAAACTTGATATTAAACTTAATGAAAATACGATAACAATGAAAAGTAAAGCAATTGAAATAAACTTGAATATAAAAGACAAGAAAATGTAAATTGAATTAAACTTACACTAGGAAAAGGAAGAACTTGCTACACTAGATGCTTGAAAAGTAAAATCCGAAGTATAGGGAAAGACAAGTGAAAGACGAAAAATAGGTTTGTGTGTCTGATGATGTGTCTCCTCTACCTTCATTTGGTGAGGTTCATATAGGGCACCCGTTGGCCCATGGGCTGGCCATTGAATGACCAAATGTCAACTCTTTAAAATTCTTTCCTTTCGAGGCCCCCTAAATCCGTAGGATTTCATTGGTATAGATACTTTGATTGCTTGATTCTCTCTTATTTTAGAATATTTTGAATTATCATCAATTTCCTTAATTTCTTTCCTTGTGAGGCCTCTTCTGTGTGCATATATTCTTCCAGAAATCCTGGGTTCAAATTCGTAGCTTGGGCTTGGACCTCAGAGCTCCATTAAATGGCCATTCACTTTTATTATTATTATTATTATTATTATTATTATTATATAAGATAAGAAGGACTCAGCCTAAAAACCCTCCAGCCCAGCCATGTTGTTTCAAAACCTCAAAACTCCAAAAACCCGACCGCATTTTTACAAGACCCCAGAGCTCCAAACCCGACCGCCAAGCTCTTCCAATTCGGCTGCCTTCCAGTTTCCAGCCATTGCGAGTCCGGCTGCCATGCTCCCCCAATCATCTTCTAGCCGCATTAGAGCGTAGCCAGGCCACCAAGCTCCAACACCTTCCAGCCGTATTCGAGTCTTGGGTTCCGGCTGGCTTAGCTCCAAACGTCTTGGTCGCTTCAGTATCAATTTTGGGCACAACTTCGCGAATCCGGCAGCCATTCTTCACGCACGGCCATCAGACTCCTCCAGTCTGACCATCTTCTCGAACCCAGCCGCTATTCTTCTCCAGCCTGGCCGGCCTCTATTCTTCTCTAGCCCGACCGGCCTCTATTCTTCACACCCTGAGTCAATTCTCGCACCCGGCCGTAACTCCTAGAGCCCAACTACTTGTGTTTTCGAAAGGTGTCTGGGTTGGGTGAATTTTCACCACCCCAAATAGTATATGAGAATAATTGTTTAAAAAAAATATTATGTTTAATTTCCATATTTATTCATAGAAAAATTCTGAAACAACTTATATACTTTTTTTGGGGGGTCAAAGTGGTTCTGTTCATTGATTGTGGGAAGTATTACAAAAGTTGAAAGCCCAAACAATGTAGCCCATCACAAACAAGAGCAAATGGGCTCAACATAAACATACACAACAAAAATTTTTACTAGTTAAGGCCTAAGTGCATAAACTAATGTACATAAACCCAAAAGTCTTTTAAAGCTCAATTCAAACTAGGGATGACAATGGGCCGGTTTGGGACTGGGTATGGCAATATCATCTCCATCCTCGCTCCCCATTCCCGTCCCTGTTCCCTCCCCCATCCCCAATAATAATTTTCGAGGAATCCCCGTCATCATCCCCATTGTGGAGCTTTCTACCAAATCACTCCCCGAATCCCCCATTTTTTTCCCTAAAGATTGCCCTTCTTCTTTTCCCCTTTCCCCACCGCCCCAACCATCTTGTCGTCTGCTTCACAGAGCCACCATCTATCACGGTTATTGTTAGTCTTGCCCTCCACCAACAACGCAAGCAAAAAATTGTTTTTCTGCTCAATAAAAAAAATAACAACCACATTCAAAGGATGTTGATTAGTGTCATCAAATTGAAATACCATGGGAATATGGGCACTACCAAGTTTGTTTATTGGGTTATCTTTCCTCTTTGTGTTCTATTGGGTCTTTGGTGTTCTTTTTGTTTTTGGGTTTAAATCATGGGTGTTGTTCTTTTCTGGTTTACAAATTACAACATATGCATAGATATATTATATTTATATTATTAATTGACTTAATCATCTTGATTAACTTTCCAAACGTTTTATTTTAATTAGTGTGCAATCGTTGGGTTATAATCAAAGTGGACAATTTGAACTCTTCTTTAATTGATTGTGAATTAAAACTCATTTTTAATGCTCCCTTATGTGAGGATTTTATACAAATCATAAGTGACACCATCAATATATCATTCTCTAAATTAATGCTCTTGATAACATATCGTTACATTCAGGCTGTATGACCTTCTTAATATAACATGTGTGTAATATAATCTTCATTATCGACATCATCATTTTAAGTGGTTTGTATCATATACCACTTAACCACTTAAAGCCTTATTATTATTATTATTATCCTCTTCTCCCAGGTGTTGGTGGGATCTTAATCACACTCAAACACATTGGTTTCATACACCACGAAAACATATGGTTGGAGCATATACTTTGTTTTCCATTAATTGGGGTTGGGTGGACAAAATAAAATCAAGTGTGGTAGTGTCAACCATAATTAATTAGTTGGACTAAAATAATTATCTCCTCTTAGTTTTATTTGCACTTTTTTCATAAATAAATAAAAATATTTTATTTGTACCGTTGTCTAATTGCACTACCAACTTGTTTGGTTTTTATTATTATTTAATATTTTTTTTGTTGTATGTATAGATAGATAATATCTGTTGATTTTTTTTAGCACAGATTCAGCTGAGTTGGATGTGGCTTTGCAGAATCTCCGTGACCATTCTCCGTGGATTCTGATTTCAGCCACTTATTTGTATCTTCCTATATATGCTAATTTGGGGTGGTGCAGTGGTGTCACTGCACATGGTAGATATGCATGTAAGAGCGCACTACACTAACATAACTGTTTGCCCAGTTGACTTGGTTGGTTGTGATATTATTTTAGCTGAATACATGGGTTTACATAAATAGGTAATTTTTGTAACAGAAACAGAACAAAATAAAAATATTTTTTTTTTGTCATTTATGATCCTCAAGATTAACAAACGTGTTCAGAAATAATCCATGCCATTATGTTCTGTTTACAAGTCTGTTAAATTGATGGCGTGACACACATGTGGGCCTCATATATCTAATAATATGATGACACCTAGATTAAATAAAAATATATATTTTAAAAAATTATTTAAAACCAATAAAACATAAAAGAAAACTTTAAAAAGAAAAGAAAGAAAGAAAATAAAAATCACCACCTCCTCCATCGCACGCCAATCCCCCACCCCCACCCAGCTCCCTCTCCAGCCCCTACACAAAAAAAATTATTATAAAAAATAAAAAAAACAGCAGCACAACGTACGCCTCTCTCCATCTCTTCGATGAATCAATCAACTGGTGCTGCAGTTGTATTCAAAGCATAGTTTCAGTATGTATCCCCGGTTCCCAAAATTCCCAAATACCCAAAGCTCATGAAATCCCTAATTTTTTGGTTAACAATCATCCCCTATAGGGGGAGGTGGTTGGGGATGGGGGAATGAGGTGCGATAGAGGAGGAGGTGATTTTTTTTAAAACTTTTTATATTTAAAGTTTTCTTTTATGGTTTATCATTTTAAATTATTTTAAAAAATATTTATTATATTTAATCCACATTATATCATTGAATATGCGAAGCCTATATGTGTGCCACATCATCAAGTTAACAAACTTTTGGACACAACGACAGGGACTACTTGTGAAGCACGTATTTTAACATTGAGGATCACGAATGACAAGAACAAAATAAAAAGAATGCAACGTAATAGTTTCGTAAAACTCAAATACGTTTTGCAATAAAAACCCTAAAAAAATTTCGGAAACAAAACTGAAAGGAACTCACTAGCAGTCCCTACATGGATGCTCCCTCAACAAACCCTTCTTCAGTTTTATTATGTTCACTTTTTTATTTATTAAAATTGCAGATCTTTTCTTCCACTCAATAACAAAGAGAAAAAGAGAAAAAATTGAGCAATTGGCTCCTAATAAATTTATTTTTAAAGAATCACTTGCTTCAATTGATGAGTCGAGAGAGAGATTACAGAGTTTTGTGGATGTACCATTATGAAAGCATTGAAGAATAAAAGTTCTATCCGTTGGGAGAATTATGTATGTGTGCTTCTGATGAGTGATTCTATTTGTACTATATTTACTGACCACAGTTGGTGCGCAATATGATCAATAAATTGTTGAAGAATATAAAGTTCCACGTCGAAAAGTTGACAAATAAAAATACAATATATATATGAATGGTTCCACTACTAATATCACCGAGACCTTTTGTGATAAAGCCTCACACCTACTGAGCTTTGTAGGTGGTTAAGTTGATGTTTATATCAATGTTGCTAGTAGTGGGCCACTGGCCTATCTCTCTGAAATTTAACATGGTATCATAGCCAAGTTTTCTTGTGACATGTGCTTGCGTTCTCCTTGCAATTGAAATATTCCCCCCTCCCTTCCTCTTGGGGGAGTGAAAATGATATGAAGATAAGTTGTGTCTGCATGAATTAGCTACAATTGATATGCAAGAATTTGTTAATTCCCATTTACTTTGATACTGGCCATGTCAAACAACTAAGCTCTGATACCATGTCAAACAAAGTATATTGGAATTTTCAGATACATTCAGATTTTTTAGATATGCTCAGATTTTTCAGATGTGTATTCTTTTCAATATGAGGGTTTTTATAAAGAAGTACAAAGATGTGTTAACCTTAAATACAATTGGAAATAAATCTCAATTACAATAACACGAAATAAATAGGTAAATAACAAAATCTTTACTAAATAAGGACTCGCAAAAATAAATGTTGTAAAGAAATTATGTTGGTTTCTGATTCATGCAAGTGACTTTAGCTATATTCTTCGGATTGTGGACAACATGACAATTCAACTCAACTTTGCTGAGTCTGACCCTCTATAAATTCTTGAGGAGTGCAAGTGCTTTGAATATTCAAAGACATGGAGAAATCAACAATGTCAGTTATAGTATTGGTGTTGCACCTTTTTGTCTTTCATCTTCAGTATTCAGAGGTTCATTCGCTTTCCAAGAATCATCCTCATGGTAAACTACTTCATCATTTGAAATTCATTTTATCTCTCAGCTTCCGAGTTATCGTTTTTGTAGTTTTTTGCTAGGTTTCATTTTATAGTAATTTGCATATTTATGTTGCTTACCTAGGTTTGTTTTTAGCACTTTTATGAGGGGCCTTTGATAAATTTCCCGCCCACAAGTACATATACGTGTTCATACATATATACTATAAAGAAAGCTCTTCATCTAGCTCTTCATACATTTTGCAGATTTTAGCTACCTGAAATTTGTTTACAACGCCAGTGATCCAAAATTGGAAGGAACATATGACTACATTGTAGTTGGTGGAGGAACATCAGGGTGTTCATTGGCAGCAACTTTATCAGAAAAGTACTCGGTGCTTGTTCTGGAAAGGGGCGATCTTCCTACAGAATATCCAAACCTGTTGACTACAGACGGGTTTGTATATAATCTCCAGCAAGAAGATAACGGACAGACACCAGTTCAAAGGTTTGTTTCCGAAGATGGTATCGATAATGTACGAGGAAGGGTCCTCGGCGGCACGAGCATGATCAATGCTGGCGTGTATGCCAGAGCTAACATTTCATTCTATAATCAATCAGGAATTGAATGGGACATGGATTTGGTTAATAAGACATATAGGTGGATTGAAGACACCATTGTTGTCAGGCCGAATTGGCAACAGTGGCAAGCTCTTGTAGGACATGGATTGTTCGAGGCTGGTGTTTCTCCACGCAATGGATTCAGTTTGGATCACAAACCAGGAATTAGACTCACCGCCTCAACTTTCGACAATAATGGAACAAGACATGCCGCTGATGAACTGCTTAATAATGGAGACGCAAACAACTTGCGAGTTGGAGTTCATGCCACAGTAGAGAAGATCATCTTTTCGAACCGTAATCAATTAGGTAATGTTGTTGCATTTAATTCAGATATTGCACTCCAAAATTGATGTTTTATATGTAATTTTAAACACTAACAGAAGGAGCGATGTAAGGTCAGGTATTGGCCCAAGTGTGAACTAAATTTCCCTATTTCTGTTCAATTTGTATGATATATTAATTCTAAGCTGTTCTCCGATGCAGGTAAGCTAGCAGTTGCAGGAGTCAAATATAGTGATGCTAACGGACAGTCTCATCAGGCATTTGTACACAGTAAGGGAGAAGTTATATTGAGTGCAGGAACAATTGGGACCCCTCAACTTCTACTACTCAGTGGTGTTGGCCCAGAGTCTTACTTAACATCTCTGAAAATCGAAGTTTATCATGATAATCCTTATGTTGGCCAGTATGTGTATGACAATCCTCGTAATTTCGTTAACATTTTGCCGCCAAAGCCATCGAAACCCACATATGTAACGAAACTGGGCATTACAGACGATTTCTACCAATGTTCTATCTCGATGTCGAATTATTCCACTCCACCCTTTAGTCTTTTTCCTAGTCCATCTTATCCCTTGCCACCTTCGAGTTTCGCTCACATTGTTAACAAAATTCCAGGACCTCTGTCATATGGTTCTGTCAGGTTACGATCATCCATTGATGTGAGAGTTGCTCCAAATGTCAAATTCAACTACTTTTCAAATCCAACAGACCTTTCTCTTTGTGTTAGCGGTATGAAAAATATTGGTAATTTCCTAAGGACAGATAGTTTAAAACCATATAAAGCTCGTCCAGATTTACCGGGTATAGATGGTTTCAATTTCTTCGGAATACCTTTGCCGAAAAACCAATCAGATGATGCATCTTTCGAAAAATTTTGTCAGGATGCTGTAGCCTCATATTGGCATTACCATGGTGGATGCCTTGTTGGAAAGGTTGTTGATGACGGTTTGCGTGTTATGGGGATCGACAGATTGCGTGTTGTTGATGCCTCTACATTCCCTTCCATGCCAGCAAGCCACCCTCAAGGCTTCTATATGATGTTAGGCAGGTATGTGTTGCAAACCACTAGAAATTCTGAAGAATTATTTTGTTGAAATCACTTGCTTGAAATGAATTCTATATATGCCATATTGCCCTTTTTCACCCCTTTCAATTTTTGTGCTTTGGGTAGGTATATGGGCATTAAAATTATGCAGGATAGATGAGCTTCAAGGAAGGCTATTTATAGTAGTTCCACATTCCAACCAAAAATCCTGGACTTCCATATGGCAGCATTATCCTTTGGCTTTATATATACTTAATCAAAAAACCCATGAGTTGTGACTTAAATGGGAACCCATGAGTTATCACTCAAATGGGATAAGAGTTTCCGGTGTACCTCTTTATTTCATATTAAATAAATTTCCCTTGTAATGCTAAGTTAAAAATAATAAAATAAAAACACTCTTCCGTACAGTTTGTCCTTGCAAAACCAGTAGGATTTTATTTTTATCAAAGATTATCAAAGATAAACTTAATAGTACAATCAAAGACATTGAAAGCACCCCAAAGGACAACAAATTAACATGTTAAAAATAAAACTAAGCCGCACTAAAACTACTAGCCCACAACACCACAATTAACCATAAGCCCAAACAAAGCACACATACCCAGCATAACCGAAACCCTAAAGCAACCCATGAACCTAAATGAAACTCTACCACCACATGAAAAAGTGTCATCGTGGCCACACCCACCACCGCATCTGTAACAAATCTGAGGAAAACATGATTTCTAGCGATCTACCTGCGCATAAGAGCGAACAAATAAACTAAAACAACTACCTTGACAAAGAACAATTGGGTGATTTGCAGCAACCTCCATCAAAGATGATGTAGGCCCAAATTTAAAGAAAATGAGCATTGTTAGAGAGCAGGTTTTGAGAGAAGGATTTGTTTGAGAAAACCTAAAAGGTGTGATGGGGAACTTCAATCTGAGCACCACAAGAGGCTTCTTATTCAAAACACCCCATTGGACTTATTCACGAACCCAAAAAAAAAAAAAGGCGAGGAGAAAGGAGGGGAGGAGGGGCAATGACACTTCTTCCTTCTCCCCCTATGTAGAGTTTTTCTTTGAGACTCACAAAAGAAGAGAACAGTTAGGGTTTTTTTCCTTTCTCTTAATCATACATTATGCCTGAAGTTTATATATGGCATTCTTTTTTTTTTTTTCAATGTGGATTATTAGGAACAAAACATAGCATTGGGTTGCCAACATAATTTAGCCTAGTGAAAAATGGCCTTAACTTGCAAACCAGAGGTCTCAAGTTTGAACCTGCTTTGCATCTTGGTAGTGTGTGAGAGAGAAACTCGCTTCCCCTATAATTTAGACTATCATTTGTACTAAAAAAAAAAACCTAGCAGTGGGTTCAAGATTGAAAAAAATTCTCTTACAAGCCTCTTAATCACTTGAGGTACTATATTGTTTAGGTGCATATGCCTCTATGTAATCAAATAGAAATAAATTAATGCACATATAAATGTAGGTAAATTAATGTAATACACATTATACGTAAAAGAATGTCAATATCAAATATAGGTAATATTGCACACATAGCCAATACATTAGTGTAATACATGGACAAAATTATTATAGTACGTAAGCATGTAAGTTGATCTACCTGTATGAATGTTGCCAAACCTAGGTGCATTAAAGTTTAAACTAGTCTCTAAATTAAAGAAAAATGTATTGTCCAAGGATGTGGTAAATCGCCAAAATTGATTTGCAAAGAACCCATTAGTATATAGTGGTTTGGAGCAATTGCTCCTCTAGGAAAGGTTCTGGGTTCAAGTCCTAACATCCGTATAGTATATATGAGTTTAGTATATTATCGCCCCTCTCAATAGAAAAGGTTCTCAAAAAAAAAAAATTCACCAAAACTGACATATTGCTTCTTGTCATTACTCATCAACGTACCAAACAACTCAATAAATTTAATTTACTTAAACTGATATGAATTAAAAACTAAATAATGACTTAAAGTAAGGAATTTCAAAGGGAAAATGAGCAGTCGGGGGGCCTATGGCATGCATTATAAATAATTTATAATACAAGGCAACTCTTATTTTTCGTGGCACTCAATTCAAATTTTTAGTTGGAGTTTGAATTGGATGAGGGGGAGAAAAATACCCGCTTTTTCCATTCTAAGATGGTCACTAGACGGCGACAAAACCGCATATGTGGGCTAGAAGATACCTACGGGGTTTGGAGGGAAGGAGAAATTGATATTCATCGGATTGCAGTCTCATACTTTCAAGATTTATTCACCACTTGTCATCCCACCAGTATACCGGATATTGTGGGGTGTGTGGAGCCGCGCATCTTTGAGGCAGAGGGGGCCAATATGTTACTACCGGTTACTCCAGTGGAAGTCTCGGATATAGTAAAGAACATGAGCCCTTCTAAATCTCCGGGGCCAGATGGTTTCACAGGAGGCTTTTATCAACACTATTGGCATGTGGTGGGTGATGATGTGATCAAACTGGTGGAGGGTTTCTTTCACTCAGGACGTTTACCTAAAAGACTCAACCATACACATATTACGTTAATTCCCAAGGTGTCTAGCCCATGCAATATGAAGCAATGACGACCGATCTCTCTGTGTAATGTACTGTACAAAATCATCTCGAAGATTCTTACCAATAGATTGAAGAAAGTGATGCCCCAAATTGTTAGTCTCAACCAATCAGCCTTCATGGCAGAGCGACAAATTACTGAAAATATTTTAGTTGTGCATGAAATTTTACACTCTCTACAATGCAGGTAGCAAGGGGGTCAACACTGTATGGCTGTGAAATTGGATATGGCTAAAGCCTATGATCGGGTCGAATGGCCTTTTTTATTGGCTATGATGGACAAGCTTGGATTTCCTACACATTTCTGTTCCTTGGTGATGGAGTGCATATCTACTGTGTCCTACAGTGTCCTAATTAATGGTGTCGCCATGGGTCAAGTTTTTCCTACAAGAGGGTTACGCCAAGGAGACCCCTTGTCCCTGTTTTTATTTCTTATTTGTGCTGAAGGTCTAACAGCGTTGATTCAATCCTTTGAAGTGCGGCAAGCCTTGCATGGTTTCCAGGTGCAACAAGGCGGGGTGTGTATCAGTCATCTTTTGTTTGCTGATGACTCAGTCGTTTTCTGTAGAGCTGATGAGAGGGAGGCCGTTTGTCTTCTCCACATCTTGAGTTGCTATGAAACGGGCTCTGGGCAGTGTGTGAATTTTGACAAGAGCTCAATTTACTATAGCCGGAACTGTCTTGGTAGAATACGAAATAAAATTGAGGCCATCCTGAAGGTTTCAAGCCGAAATGAGTTTGGTCGATACCTGGGTATCACTGCAGACTTTGGGGCTTCCAAGAACAAAGTCTTTGACGAGGTGCAAAGGAAGTTGGATAGCAGGTTACATGGGTGGGCGAGCAATTTTTGTCGCCGGCAAGTAAGGAGGTGCTCTTTAAGGCAATTTCAATGGCCTTGCCTTGTTTTGCAATGTCTTGCTTTAAGTTGCCGATGACCTTGTGTAAAGAGATCGATAGTGCCATCGCACGATTTTAGTGGAAAACTCAAAAGGAGAGACAAGGGATCCATTGGGTTAGTTGGGAGCAGTTGACACAGCTAAAGAAGGCGAGAGGGCTTGGTTTTCGCGAACTCCGATGCTTCAACCTAGCCTTTCTACCTCTGTCACGACATCCTGATATGCCAACTAAGGTGAAGGAACTTATTGACCCTATTACTAAGCAGTGGAGGGAGGACGTCATCAGGCAGTGCTTCAACCCGGACGAGACCAAGCACATTATGAGTATGCCTATTAGTAGATGGGGTTGCGCTGATAAGCTCATATGGCACTTCAGTAAGCATGGGAGATATGTGGTGAAGTCTGGCTATGAGTTGGCTAGGCACTTACAACGCAATGGTGAACTAGGGCCCAAGGGAGAAGGGGAGATGAGCAGCAGCCATGGTAGGGATGAGGTCTGGCCTACCGTGTGGGGCCAGGCGGCTCCACCTAAGATTCGGGCCTTTGTTTGGCGGTGTTACAGGAATGCACTGGCGTTACGGTATAACCTGAGGAGGAGGATGGTTCCTTGCGCTAGGGAATGTGGCCTTTGTAGTTTGCATGAGGAGACTGAGGTTCACCTGTTCTTCCAGTGTGAGTTTGCTCGGGTATTTTGGTTTGCGTGCCCACTTCAACTGGATGTTCATCGGATGGAAGGAGACGACTTTCTTTCGAATTGGTTGTTCGTAGTAAACTCTGTCAAGGGTTCTGACAAGGCGCATGAGGTGCTACAGATGTTTGCTTTTGGTCTTTGGCGACTATGAAAGTGCCGCAACTCAGCTGTGTTTGACAGAAGTACATTGGATCCAGCGGAGGCGGTACATTGTATGATGAACCAAGTTGCCGAGTTCCAGGACGCACAGCAAAGTGTTCTCCCTCCCTCCTCCCAGGTGGCACGGGTTCTGCCTTCCCTGCATGCTAGATGGCAGAAACCGCCAGCGAGTATGGTTAAAATAAATTGCGACGCTGCTTGGAAGGCGTTGTCCCAGCGAGGATGCGTGGCCTGGGTGCTCAGAGACCATTTTGGGCTGTTGACAAGAGCTGGTGGGGAGGGTGGTCTTCATGGATCCTCTGCACTTATGGTTTAAGCTCTAGCAATCCGTGCTGCCTTGCTAGTATGTTTTCGAATGCGTTTTTGGGAGGTGGTTGTGGAATCTGATGCGCAACGGTGTATTGGGATGATAAATGGTAAGTGTGAGCCCGATGCAGATATTGAAGGTCTCATTTTTTATATTCAACAATGTCGTACCCAGTTTAATAAGGCTGTTTTTACCTTTGCTCCTCATCTCTGTAATAAGGCAGCACATGCTGTTGCCAGGTTCGTAACTAACAAAGGGGGTAGTCATGTGTGGGACTATGTTGGTATGGAGTGGTTATTTGATATACTTGCAGAGGATGTAAACATTGATATTCGATTTTGAATGAAATTCTCATAGCGTTTTAGACCAAAAAAAAAAAAGGATTGGAAAAATAAGTGGGTTTGTGTCTACACTTTTAATAGTAAACCCTAAAGTGAAAAAAACTTAACTCTCCACCTAGTGCATAAAAGAATTCGTTTATGTAATACCACTACTGCAAAATTGGGCAAAAAGCATGATTCAAAGGCCACAAAAAAGAGGGTCATGTCCTTTAGAATCACATTGGACACATATATATGTCGTATTTGTGTCATATGCAGAGAAGACACAATAGTTTTGTGTCCAACTTGAACAAAAAAAGGAAATAATTGTGCTTTAAGTAATTTAGACACAACTTGTGTGGCTAATAGAGAGCATAAATAATGGGTTTATTTTTGCTCACCACTTTAACCTAAGATGTACTCTCACCACCCATCTCAACACTTTACACGTGTCCCTTGGCATAACCATAGTTAACTCTTTACTTTTGTATTTATGCAACCGTGGTTATGTTAATAGACATGTGTCAAATGTTAAGATGGGTGGTGAGAGTACACCTTGGGTTCAAGTGGCGAGCAAAAATGCTCCCCATAAATAATAGACAGCTTTTGTGGCTATATACTATATATATAATTTTTATTTTTTATCCTTTTCTTTTTCAAAGTCCCGTGACTTATATAAAGCACAAATGCTAAAATTTTGTGCCTTTGTAGCAGAACCGCCGATCCAAAGTATAAAGCACACATTCCAAAGTATGATGGCCTATAGAGCATGAATACTGCAATTGTGTCTCTTTAGGTTACCTATAAAGCATCAACCCTCTCTATTTCACTCAGATCCTCCTCTCTCTTGGAACTCACTGTATCTGGGCTTCCATCCAAGGTATGAAAATCTCAACTTGGATTGCTTGGGTGTTTCTGATTTAAAGTTTAAGGTTTTTTTAATTTATGGGTGTTTGATATTGGCACTGTTTTTTATTTTAGATTATTATAAATAAACCCAATTCTATGCATGTATTTATAAAAAAACCCACACACTATTTAAATATAGAAACACACCCAAAATCAATTCTAAAATAAACAATTGTATATTTTTTGGGTGTGTTTATAAATGGGTATTGAGTGTGTGTAATGATGGGTTTTGGGTGTGTTTATAAAGTGTTTTGGGTGTTGGGTTTTTTTATAATTTCAGCCCCCATTTTGGGTGTTTTAGTGAAACCCCCTTTTTATTTTCTGTTGATGTGTTTTTGGTTTTCATTTGGTTATATTGTGAATTAATTGTGTTTTGATTTGGTTATATTGTGTTTTTGTTCATGATTTGGTCATAATGGAACTTGGAATTTACATATCTTGAAGGTAGAGTAGCCAAATCTATGCATCATTGTTTTTGGGTTAGATGTCGACTATTATTTTTGGTTGGATCTTTTGTTTTTTCATTAATTATTTTGATATGAGATTGGAAGCTAATTATTGGTTAGATCTTGATATATATTTGGGTTTGGGTTTTGATCCTGTGAAGATTATGAAGTTTTTATTTTGATTGCCTTTCAGTTTCTCAACAACCAAACAAAGCTTTGAGGATTTAATTTGCGTGGTACGTAAAAGGAAGGCGAATTAATTTGTGCAGATGGTGCTATGTTGTTCATGCTGATTCTGAAACTTGAATGTAAAGCACTAATTGTTTGATTGACAAAGGTTTTGAAACTTCTTTATTACACATATGGGTTTTATTTTGTTTATGTTACATTGATGCCTCTCTTGGGAGCTCCAATACAATTGGAGCAGTAATAATCTTTTGGCAATTGGTCATGCTCAAATATCTGGGTTTTGTAGGCATTCTAGGTTTCTGCTGCTGCTATTGTTGTCCAAACAAATGTTGTTTGGAAATTAAATTTTGGATGCTCAAGCATTTCCCTAATCAGTGAAATACTTGTAAAGTTGCAACTGCATATTCATTATAGATATTCTCATTCCTAATATAAATTATTCTATTATTCAATATCGATTCTTTTTTTCTCTACTTTTATTAATATGATTAGCTTTTCTATTAATATGATTAGTTTTCAGATTTCTATTAACATGACTCACATTTACTTCCACCATACTTTATAATCACAATCCCCTAATCACTTATATTATGATCTAGTAATTAATTAAATTCATTTGCAAATGGGGAATGCTTCACTCATCATCTTCTCTCTTTCTTTCTTTGTAAATATTTTCAAGAAGTAAATTTATAGAAAAAATTCAAATTTTTATTTGATAATTTTATCCTCTAGTTGCTTGCTTATAAATTTGTGAAATTTGTGAACAAAAAACGTCTTTTGAACACTTAGCATAATTGTTCTGTTTTGTCACATAATAAATATTGATGTTGTGAATGGTATAGTACAGTATAATTTATTTGTGGCAATTAAAAATTTGTGTGCCTACAATATTTCTAGATTTTTAATTTTGTATTGACCCGATTTGATTGGTATACACAAACTTCACAGAACCTTTCACAATACACCCTTCATTAGTCAAACCGTTAATAAGTCTGTTAAATTCTGACTTGGCAAATGTGGATCCCATTTTTTTGCTCACGTCACCTATATGTAGACCAAAAAATAATTTAAATTTTAAAAAAACAAATATTTTTTTTTAAAAAAAACATAATATTCTATAAGTTAGGGGCATTAATTGCTCACGTGGCCTTTAATTTTCTATATATATAAAAAATAGGGGGTGAATCGAAAGTACGACTACAAGTTAGGGGCATTTCACCAGTTCACCCTTGTATAAATGAAAGTTGGAAATTATGCTTTTATTTGGTGTATGCTAAGTTTTGTAAGTGTATCACTATTTCCTTATCTTATAAGTTGGCGCACAAGAAAATATGAATTCCCGCTTTATGGAAATTGTGAAATGATGCCTCTATATTGGGGGAAATTAAACTCAAAAATCTCATGCCTTAATTTCCACCATTTTTTCCACGCGTCATTTAATAATTTCCGTGTTTAAGTTGTCAAACAAGGGAATTATCAATTTCTCTATTTAAATTCCCTACTTAACCAAATCCGAGTTATCTTCCTTCATCCAAAAGGAGGTTAAAAGGGAAAAATTGAGAAATTTAATAGATTTTGATTTTGATTACTATATGCAGATTGAACATTAGAATGAATAAATAAAAAATAGTATTGATCACCATTATTTTCAAACTCTGAAATGATAATTATTTATTTTCATAAACATACATGCACTGCATAAATAATGTGACAACTGTGTCTATAGTACACGTGAGATACATCTATTATACCAACACATTACAGGTAAGTTTTTTTTTTTTCCCTAAATGACATTTCCAAAAAAAACATGTTTTTGTTATAAAAATAACAAAAGCAACTTTGTTTAAACAAACGCTACCCATGTATTGTCGAAGTAAATAGAGATGATTTTCCCGGGGGGGGAGGATGTATTATAGCCAACAGCAATGAAACATGAAATGAAATATCCTCATCATAATCTCCAGACATGAATTACTAATAAACAAACAAAATTGAATTCAAATTCCTCCACAGTGAATAACCTAGAGGAGATCTTCATCCTCATGAAAACCCACATGGAATTTGAAGGGACACAACTAACAATCTAATAACATAGAAAGCAAGCATGGACACATAACTCACATGACCTACAAACAAAATTGACATGAACTGATCTTAATTTATGTATCATCAGTTTAGCTGTGAACATGCCTGATGGCTGGCACTGGCACTCCAAAGATGCAAGGTGACCCTCTTAACAAACTATTGAAATTGAAGCATTTCCCTGGTGATCCCCCAATCCCACTAATTGCTTGATCCTCAACCACATGATCGTCGTCATCGTGGTGGTCGTGGTCATCAAAATTTTGGTCATGATCATCACACTCATTCTCAATTCCTTTCCCATTCCCATCTTTGTTACACACATCACAAACAAATGGTGGAATCAAAATCTCATCATCAAGTGTTACAAGCTGCAAAGTAAGCCTTCCATTGGACCTATGAGCCCTAAAGTACTCATGATGCCTAACCTTTTCCTCAGTGAGAATCAGCCTGCCATCACTAGTGTAATGCCTCTTCAACACCCAGGGCATATGAGCAGGCAAATTCTCAGTGCGAGCCAGCCAGGGTATAGGAGGAGGAAACTCTTTATTCTTCATAGCCCATTTTTGCTCTTTCTTGCCCCTTAATTTCTGACTAAAATTACATCCCTGCCCATCAGCACAATTTGTCACATTTGGTACATCACTATCCTTGAGCACATCAACAGAGCTCTCCATTCCAATGTAGTCACCAAACAATACAGAAGAAGAAGTTGGGGAGAGAAAATCAGAGAGCATCATGGAACAACTTTTGTGAGATGCGTTTTTTTCGGGGTCAAGAGTTAAGGCCTTGAGACCCAATTCTAGAGGAGTTTGGTTTCGGCATGGGTGACGCTCACTGGGGATCTGCATAGTATTATATACAATAGGGCTACAGTGTGAGAATGCTCTCTGGTTTGTGTTTATATGATTGTTTGGAATTTACAGAGTTGAGTGTCATGGCTAGAGAGGAAGATAAGCAGGGCCAGCTAATATCTGATAAATATTGCTGTGCTGTACCGGTGACTTGCCTGGAAATTTTGAAAACTTAAAAACTAATTTTTTTTTCATAAGAATAAGAAACCAAAATATAAATGTATTGTAATTGATAATAGGTCAAATAAGGTAAAACTAGGTTGTCAAGATAATGCTGAATTGTACTGTTAATCTAGACTGTACATTAAAGTTTATTTTAACATTCAATGCATAACACGGTAGATTGTTAATGTTGACTACACATTTAAAAAATTTTCAACAAATGTTGTTTTCAAGTAATAATGTATAAATGCATGTGTGTATATTCATGTTGTGGCTTGAACGCGACCCCACAAAATTGAATCTTGTGCACCGTTGAGGTGATTGAAGTACTTAGTGTTATTTTCAGTTTAATACGCTAGTGATGGAAAACAGATGACAGCAGTGACCGAGGAGCAGCTTGATGGGTGTAAGTTCATAAACAATGAAGGATACTACTAGCCTCTTTACTTACTTGTAAGGAGATACTCCTTCTTATTGCGAATCACAATTTGACACATATGTAAAAATAATTCATCAAAAACACAACAACAACAAAAAAACTCATGTACACATGTCACACTGCTATTGACAGGAATGTTGGAGCTCCTACTTACTTGATAAGGAGGGAAGGGAAGTATTTTCCAACAATGAAATTCAACATTTGTAGATTTGGGCTCGAGCTCTAATTTGGGCCCATGACCTACCGTTTCAAAAAGAATGAACAAGCATCGAGATTCAAGAACATAAAATGAACTCCACCAGCATTCTAAAGTCAAAGAGAAAATGTGAAAAATTCTCAATAAATTTGTTAATAATACGAATAAGCTTAAGATTACAACTTCATAAGGTTGTTTTAATGGTAAACTCAAAACTCAAAACCAAGGTGGTTGGTGTGAGTAGTTCGGCACTCTCATTCCTTAAGAGATGTTAGGGGTTCGATCCCTGCTCTCGTATGGAGTCACCACTTTGGCCAGTACTTTACCCCTTATGAGCCGACCCGGTGTGAGCGGGGATTAGTCTGGGTTGTTGTGCCACCCATAATTGGGGCCCATCCAGGACCACCTCGTGGTTCAAACCAAAAAAAAACACTCTAACAATCGTAGGAAATACTAAACTAACGAGAAAATATTATAATCTTAAACTAAATAAAAAGAAATAATTATATTAGGAAAATAACATTCTAAAAAACAGTTTATTCTATAATTTGAAAAGGAAAAAAAAAAAGAGAAAAAAATCTAAATTTTGCCAAAAAGATGGTCGTTCTTCTCTTCTTAGCGCTATGTTCACTTTAAGCGTGGTTTCTATCTTTGGTTTCTGTTTTACTCAATTTGAATAGTCTCTTTTTGGTATATTTTATCCACAAGATTTGAACCCTCCTCACAAAAAATCTTGTATTACATCAGACCTCTTCACTTATAAACAACTTGACCTAGACTCACTTCGAATTGTTCTTGGTCATAAGTAGACAGGAAGTTTAAGATGTAAATAGATCCGCAACTTGTGAAGTCTCAACTTTTCGTACATCTATGGTATAAAAATAAATAAAGGGGTTTTATCAGCTTTGGTCCTTTTTGTTTTTTTTTTTCCTCGATAGGATGCCAGTATAAGGGTGTCCTTCAAATAAACTTACTTGTGGGATCCCACAGATGAACTTTTGTATATATTAGTCTCCTCTTGCAACTAAAGGTATAGAGTACCGGTAAGCAAGGTTGAATGCCTAGTTGTCTCTATTTCACAGTTGCAGGAGTCTTTATGTATATTTATAGGAAATATTGTGTTCATCTATTTATTTGATCATGTTTAGAGTGTCGTCTCATTTGGCTGATTTTTTCCAATATGAATGTTGTCACATTTGTCTCATATAAGGCACATTCCGTATTGTATTTCAATGATATGAACCATCTATCTTTTAGGTATCCTTTTAAAGATCATCGCAAAAAATTACTTGAATCCAAAACCATTTGACCACTCAATTAATTGTAGTCATTTTAGTGTTCTCTTGAAACACAATGCTCGTCTATTTTGATGGTCACAACTAAATGAATTTACGGTTTTCAAGTGGTGTAATTTGTTGCAACGATAATCTATGAATAAATATTTAAAAAATAGACCGTTCAAATCGTTGAAATAAAATTTAGGGTACTGATTTTCCCCCTCCTTTTTTATCCACTTACACTCCATTTTTCTAAACAAAAAGGAGTGTATGTGGATAAAAGGGAAGTGGGAAAATCATTTTCCAAAATTTATAGTGGATCCCACAATATTTTCCTCAAATAAATTAAGAAAAATTTGCACAAACGCCACCTGAACTGTTAGGGGTGTGTGCATGTACCACCTAATAAAAAAATTTACAATTTCCCACCTAGACTCTACATTTAGTGCTCATGTCCTCTATTCAAATCTGTTAAAAATTCTGTTAACTCAAGGGCAATTTCGTCAGTTCATTATAATTAAAAAGGCAAAAATATTAAAATTTCTAAATAATAAAATAAATAATTCACCATCATTCCTTACCTTTCCCTTCTCCTTCCCTCGCTCAAGGCAGCCCCTACCTCCTCCTCTGGACCCCCGCACAGCCCCTCCTCCCCAACTAGCTCTAGCTTTAGCTTGAAACCCACGGTCTTATCATTCTACGCCCCATAACCTTCTCTCCATGTTACTCCCTATTTACTTTTCATTTGGTCAACCGGGGAGGAGTAAGAGATTCTAATAGCCCATTGATCTAAATAAATCTAACTGGCAAAGGTTGTTAGAAAAAGGTGACACAAATACGAAGGCCAAGACTCCAAATCAAGATTCAAATACAGCATAAGATGAAGAGAACTATAAAACAAAGCCTAGGAGCTTAAGCTGGACCAAGTCAGAGACCAATGGGTGCATGAGCATTGTGTTTTTGTCCTAGTTTAAATTAAAACCTAGTGTGTGGTAATTAAGGTAACAATTCAGTTAAAAGAATTATTGAGCTATATATGTATATCCCTTTTGCGGTCAGGGTCGGGCACCCGGTTTGTTGAATAACATACGTGAGTCTAACGTAGAAGCACAAAAAAGAAAGAAACCCAGAATTGAGTTCTCTAATATAACAAAAAGTAACTTTAAAATGGTTATCAAAACACCATGCATTAGGTCACTACTAAGATAACCTCACACATAGTAAAATCTAAGTATCCGAAAACTTAGTAACAAAAACATCATAGAAAAGCGAAAGCAAAGCCTTGAAATGTAGAGGCTACAGCCGCTCACTGACCACCAGGTAGCGTCTTGATAATATCCGAGTCACCTGAACATTAACAAATGACATGTCAGCCAAATCAAATTTTCATATCAATTAAAACCTAAACAGATCTCTTAAAATCATAATAGAACTACAGAATACCTGGATCAACGATGCTAAGGCACGATACCCGGAAATACTTTCCACAAGCTGTACCCAGATCAACATTGTCTGAAAACAGAAGAAATGGTCAGCAAATTGAAACGGTAAAAGTCTAGTAAACAAAATAATTTCCTTTGTTGACCGATATTATCAAAAGAAAATCATTCTGCAGCATACACATATCTTTACTATGTTATGCAAGGGAGCAGAAAGACAAAATCCTAAATAAAACCTCAGAAAATGGCATTCCTCTTCTATTTGTATTGGAGGACACAAATGAGTTTCATGCATGTACAAACATTGAACATTATGAGAGGAGTGCAACCAGCGAGTTGCTCATCCAAGCAACGCAACAAATTACTACTACATGAAACCAATATCTTTGGGGACAAATAGTATATGTTTCTAAGTCAAATCAACACATTGAACTAAGAAAAAGAAACGTGCGGATATTTCTAGTGACATTATGCCTATTAACTCCAAATAGACAAGGTGAAAGGAAGAACTGCTGGATTACAAGGGAAAAGACTGATATATAAGCATCATTTCCCATGAAAATCCACCAGCCTAGAAGATCACCTGGCAAGGAGGCTTAACATTACAAAGTACGTTAGTGAACAATCAAGAACTAAGACCAAATGATGGTTTAACCAACACACTGAGACAAGTTCCCACATCTAACAGCCAATAAATATCACATTAATTTACACTTTCTAAACACCAGCCATCACAGTTTCTATGAGATTTTGACACCAGAACCATCTGGATTTGTAATCAAGAGGCAACAAGCAGCCAAGTGAGATTCAAGAACAAGAATCATATTCCATGTTCTACTCCTTTTTCATATTCCATGTCGATCCCCAACGTCAACAATCACTGAGACAAGTTAATTCTTCAACTTAAGAATCTCTTAGAGTGCATTAGTCGGTGGTTGACAGAACTAATTGGAAAATTTATCAAAGGCCGCTGCACTAAACATGCAGGCATTGGATATCAATAAAAGGTTGATATGCATTTCAAGCTTGTCAAAGGGTGCACCCTTATTTTCCACCAATAATCCAACACCTATTTACATTCCTTTTATTTATCAAACACTTCCTAACATCAATTAATGTTTCTTTGACATTTGCTAGTAGAGAAACTACCATTTAGGTGAGCTGAACACAACCCATCAAATATTGCAACAAATTTTTTTTGTTCTTATCAATGTTAGTTAAAGAACAGAGCAAACTATACAACAAAGACCCTAAACAACATCCTACAAAATAATAATAACAAAAGCAGTTCACAGTTTTAAGTTCTAAATACATAACAAATCTTATGCAAACCCAAATGTTATGGCTGCAGAGCACTTACTTCCATTGTAGTGGTGAACCCCAACCTTGGCAAGCATAGCATAGTATTCGATTTCGGACTTTCGCAGAGGTGGGCAATTGTTGGAAATTATAATCAGCTTCCCTGCATTTTGTTCCACAACAAAACAAATCCCAATTACAAAACTTGAAATTAACCCAATAAAAAGAAACCAAATCACAGTAAAATGGAAATAATAGACATATTGGAAATTGAAAGAGATATGAAAGCTTGCCTTTGGAGTTACGAAGAGAGTCAATGACGGTTTTGTAACCCAAGGTGTATTTCCCGCTCTTCATGACCAGAGCGAGCCTGGTGTTGATGCTCTCATGGGTCTTCTTGGTCTTCTTCACGGCCACCATTTTTGACACTTATCAGATTCTTCGCTTTTGGTGCCCAAACGCTCGCTCTCACTCGGCGGCCGAACTCGAAAGAGTTGAAGAAGTAGAAGAGCATAGAGTTTGCTAGGGTTTTAGTATTGGTGCCAATGAGAGATGGTCTTACACGTGCAACTCACGTGGGTGGTTGGGCCTGAAACGAAAGTTTATATTGTCTGCAAAGTCGATAAGCCCATTAGAAGCAAGTCTTAATTATTCATTTGCCCTTTAAAAACAATTGAAGTCTCAATTTGCTTTACTTCCGTCTACAAATTTGTAGGTAATTTCTACCATTAGTTTTTTGAGAAAAAGATGACTTCCATTAATATTTTAAGAACATTATAGAAGAACATGCATGATAAGTTGATAACAGTGTCCTTATTAAAGCCTTTTCAAAAATTCTAGGCAAGGAAAGAGTCTAGACAAAACTACAATAACATAGCAGACACCTCTAAAACAAATATACACCACCCACAAACACAAACTAAACCCATTGAAAGAGCACACCAACGTCTCTGAGGTTCTGTCAAAGAAGACCTCCTATATAAACATAGTCCTTTGTACGAACAACCACATAACAAAACACAAAAGGAAAAAAGAACTACCTCGAGAACCAACTCGGCTTCTTATCTTGAAGAAGCAAACTTCAGGTGACAGAACTTTTGTCGGATGCCAAGCCCACAAATGCTCCAACCACACACTAACTGTGAGTCAGTGGAGACCTCTCGAGGCATGTATCCTCTGCATAATCAGTTATTATCGCAACAGCACCAACCCCTTGGACAAAATGACCTACCTTAAAAACTTTGGTGTAGTCCAAAAACACCATCCCTTACACTCTAAAAACTATGTGACACAATTTCTTGGACAAAGACATCATCCGTGCCCCCCCCTCAGTTCTGGAAAAAAATTCATAAACATATCCCAATTAGCCTCCTGGCTAGACAAAGCTCTGGCCACAAGGTTATAGGATAATCCAGCAAGACGATTAAAGGGTGCAAAATTGCCGATAAACAACCCCACTCGTTCACGATAAGGGAGAAACAGTTGGCTTCCAAACGATTGCTCAAAGTCATCAACCTCTATACTCCAAATAGAGATCCAAATAATAAGAAAACGAGCAGCCCTATTTTGCACCAAAAGAGCCCACCCGTTAAAGCATCACAGATAGAGGCAATGATGCTTGAACGTTGATCAAACAAGGCCACGCGAGACCTCTATTCCACTAGGAAGACAACGGCAAGACACCCTAGTACCTAGCTGCCATAACCCATGAAACCCTAGATTTGGCTCTCCTTGTGGGAAAACGAGAGAGCGACCCCTAGCCCCATGGTTTTCATGATTGATTAATACTACGATCAATACTTGACCAAAAAAAAAAAAAAAACGATCGATAGACAAGGTTTAATTTCTAGCATTAGTTATTTACACTAACACTGCCAAAGGTTTTAGAAATTTGTTCGTCCAAAAATTTATGATTTCATATAAAAACTTATGCAAATGACAAAATTAATCTCAATGAATGAATGTCCAATCTAATCTTAAAGCCTAACTTTGTCGTTTCAAAATTATATATATATAAAACAAAAGACAGAGAATGGTGAAACATTCAAAATATCAGAAAATGCCATTGGTTAATGCAAACATTAAGAATTGAAATTATTAATTAAATAGGAAATTTGGCATAAGTCCAATTATGAGGAGAGACTTTGGGTCCAATCCACACAGAAATTGTTGTTGATCCAAGTCCTTTGACTTTTGCGCCACATAAGATTACATGCCTATTTCAATTTATTGATATTTACTTTTCTTTCTTTTTTTTTAATTTTTTGTTCCAGTTATGCACCTAAAACATAAATAAGGTAAATTATGAAATCCTAAAACAGGTAAGTTATTGATTTGTAGGATATTAATTATCATATTTGATTTGAATTTAATTGCAAATCTATATATTAAATTCTGAAATTTTCCCAAGGTATACCGACATCAAAATTTGTAATAAGAGTTCATAAAAACTTCATACCTTAACAATAGGTAAGGTACCTATGCATACACCTCGTATGCAGTATGCAGGTAATTAAACCCATAAATTACCTCTGGTCCAGGTAATTAAATCCATAAATTACCTCTAGTCTAGGTAGTTATACCCTCTAGCATAGCTAATTGAACTCATATAATATCTTGGTATGGATCTTTAAACTCAACTGAGATAAAAATCCATGAAAAACATGTACATATGTATATAAATATGAACATCCAAAAAAAACTGCTTAAGAAAACTCAAGAAAAAAATACTTAACTGTAAGGCAGGTACATATATAACTATAAGGCATGTACATATATACTTGTATGTATTAACATTATTTATCTGTATGTCAGGTACATAATTT
Source organism: Prunus kanzakura (assembly GCA_020521455.1). NCBI lineage: Eukaryota > Viridiplantae > Streptophyta > Magnoliopsida > Rosales > Rosaceae > Prunus > Prunus kanzakura. The sequence goes on along the minus strand of BPUM01000033.1, from coordinate 1,681,342 downwards.
AATGTGGGTGCTTGTCTGATTGATTGGTATAATATGTGATTTACTTTTTATTGATTAAATTGTATTTTATCTATATATTAGGAATATTATCAAGGAAAAAAAATTCAAAATTCAAAATTTGGATTTCAATTTCAAGGAAATAATGCATTAAATTTAGATTTTCAATGTGTTTTCCTTATTTACCTTAAAGGGTAAAATCAACACAAGGAAAAAGTAATAAATGTCAAAGGACCTACATCTAAAACAAAAAACACGAGGACTAGACCCAATAACAGCTAATCGTTTTGGACCTAGATCTAAGAACCCCTTAATTAAATGAGGATAATATGGTGAATTCACACTTTTCATATTAAAAAAATTAAAATTAAAAGAAAATTCAGATAATGGATCATATTTTTATGAAACACAACTACCCATTCTCTTTTTCAATTCTAAAATAAATTTAATCTTTTTTGGTCAAGCTCATATATTTTATCATATGTATCAAGTGTAATATATTGTAGTAAATTATTATAACTAAAAAATTATGATGTGTGTAATTTTCTTTCACTAATTATTACATATTTTCTAAAGTCACAGTGTTTGTCTCAAGTCGCTACATAATCAACTTAAATCACTCAAACCCACCAGGCCATGCATTTCCTTCCAATTTTTTGTGATAAAATAATAGACAATTGACTAAATAAACATCCTCTAAAGTTTCAATAAAAATTTCCAAGTTTTTCTCACAATTTCCGTGATTTTTATTCAATTTTTAACAATATCGATATTTCCTCGATATTTCCATCGATATATCCGTATTTTTGAACCACCAATATTTCCGAAACTCTCGATATTTTAGACCTTGCTCAAAGTAAAGTCCCTTTTTGGGCATCAACAACGCTAACTGGACCATTCGAGGCAGTGGTGGACCCACAGAGGCGAAAGGAGGTGCAGTTGCACCTCCCCTCGTCGGAAAACACTGTGGTGGTGGCGCACTTTGCCCCTCTGGTTTGCCCACCAACTGTTTGTGTTTTTGCCCGAGTAAAACTCCTTTCTATTTGATGAGCTGCTGTGCCTTTGTTTTTGTTGCGCCACTGTGTTGTGCGCACAGCGCGTGCTCTGTTTTTTTTTTTAAAAGTCCTAGCCCAAAACGACGTCGTTTTGGACTAGGCAAAAAAAAAGAAAAAAAAAAGAAAAAGAAAAGAAAAAGTAACGTGCCCAAGGCCTTACCCAATACGGAATCAGTATAGCATATTATATATAAAGAGCGGAGAGGAGCAATTCAATTCAAAAGTATAAGCTCTGTTTGTTGAAGTCTCTCTTGCGCCAATTAGATTCAGACCCAATCCTTCTGCAAGGTTTGGGATTTTTTTGCTAATGTTGTTGTTCTCTTCTATTTTTTCTTTCTTATGTTTTTTTTTCCTCTCTTTTTCTTTTTTATAATATGTTTTTTTTCTTCATATATATATATATATATATATATATATATATATATATATATATATATTTTCTGATTTGGCTGTCTCTGTATTTGTGTGTAATCATTAGCAAACTCGAGAGAGAAGAGGTCGCGTAGTGCACAGCTTGAGGTATGATCAATTACAATTTGATTATCTAATTAATAAAGTAATATGCATTTTGTAATGTTCCATGAATTATTAATGACGTTAGTACTGTTTAAATTTGAAGGATATATTTGATTCGCTAAATTTTGTTGTTGTTGAGCTTTTAGCCTTTTAAAATTGCCCCTTCCCTGAAAAATTCCTGGATCCACCACTAATTCGAGGGCTTAATTTCTTCTTCAAACCAAGTATATAAGACTCTTTGGATAAATTTGAAACTTGGAAAGTTACACAGTAAAAATAAAAACTAAATTAAATTATACAATAGTCAACTACAAAAAGTAATAATGGCCTTTAAATTACTACCTATAGGTGTTCATAATTCTAAATAAGAGTCAAAGTGACGTCATGTTCACCTACAGGAAGTAATTATACTATATGTAATAGATTTAGGCATCTTCGTTTTTGTAATGATGGTGTGGGGATACATTTTGCAAGTTGTAAGTGTTGGCGAGTAGAATATATCCTATTCTATTTGGGTTTTATTTATTTTTCCTTTTGTATAGATATTATGTAATTAGGATTCCACTTATTTCCTAATTAAACCCTACTAGGGTTTGTAACCTGTATTATAAATACCTCCTTTCGGAGAATGAAATATATCTGAAAATATTCTACCCATATTGTTTGACTTGGTATCAGAGCCGACTTTCTGGTGACCTGTGTGTGTTGTGCCCACTTGTGTTTTATTGTGTGCCCTAATTTCTTTTAGGGTTCTTGTGTCTGTGCCTTTGCCGTGTTCCGCTGTGTGCTATGTCGTGTTTATGCCTTGTGCTCTGTCGTGTTCGTGCCTTTACTGCGTGCCTCTACTGTGTTCGTGCATCTGCCTCTACTGTGTTTTTGCCTTTGTTGTCTTCGTGCATCTGCCATATTTGTGTCTGTGCTGTGATCTGTTGTATACTCTGCGTGATTTGTTGAGTTTCTGCTTCAATCATGGGTGATAATTCCATTGTTGGTGCTGCTGCTGCTTCTGCAAATTTGCGTGTTTCTGACTCTATTCCAGGTACTGGCTCTAATACTTGGATAATTGACACTAGTGCTTCTGATCATATGACTTATGATGCTAAATTTTTTGATGAGTTGTCTAGTAACACCCGTGACCCATACATAACTAGTGCTAATGGTTTGCCCTCTCCAATTACTGGCGAGGGCACCATTTCTCTCACCCCAACTCTGTCCTTGTCTCGTGCGTTATTAGTTCCCAATATCCATTGTAACTTGTTATCTGTTGGTTGCTTACTTGATACACTTAATGCTTCTGCTACTTTCTATCCTACTCATTGCTCTTTTCCGGATCTCAAGACTCACGAGGTGATTGGGCATAGTAAATGGATAGGGGGGTTGTATTATTTGACATTACCTTCTGCACCAGTTCGTGATCGTGTCGTTAATACTGTTAAACGTTGCAGTGTCAATGACAAACAGCAAATTTGGTTATGGCATCGTCACTTGGGACACCCGTCATTTGGCTACCTTAAGCGTCTGTTTCCATCTTTATTCCGCTCCTGTGATGAGTCTAGCTTCAAATGTGAGACTTGTGTAATGGCCAAGAGTCACCGTGCTGTTTTTCCCTTAAGTAATAATAAAGCTGCCTTGCCTTTTGAGTTAGTCCATTCTGATGTATGGGGTCCTGCTCGTGTGACTTCTCATGGTTTCCGTTGGTTTGTTACGTTTATTGATGACTGCACTCGCTTAACATGGGTGTATTTGATGAAGAATAAACATGATGTTGCCTCTATTCTTCCTGATTTTTGTGCCATGGTATCTACTCAATTTCATGCTCATGTTAAAGTTTTTCGGACCGATAATGGCGGTGAATATGTGAATCATACAATGAATCAGTTCTTTCGTGATCACGGTATCATTCACCAAACTACCACTCCATTCACTCCTCAACAGAATGGCGTGTCTGAAAGGAAGAATCGTCAGTTACTTGAAGGTGCCCGCTCTCTTATGTTGGATATGTCTGTTCCCCATCATCTTTGGGGACATGGTGTCTTGGCCGTAACCTACTTGATTAACCGTACTCCTAGTCGGGTTCTTGATTTCAAGACTCCACTTGATGTGTTGTGTGCTCTTACTCCTCCGGTTTCGGTCTCTAAGTTACCTCCGAAGGTGTTTGGGTGTGTTGCGTATGTTCATGTCTACTCCCATCAACGGAGTAAACTTGATCCTTATGCTCTCCGCTGCATTTTCATTGGTTATTCTACTACTTAGAAGGGTTGTAAGTGTTATCACCCGCATACTCAGAAGGTACATGTCACTTTGGATGTTACTTTTCATGAAGAAGTACCCTACTATGTATCTCCCTCCTCTTCAATTCAGGGGGAGAGGGGGAGTGAATTAAAGAGTTTCGGAGTGGAAAATATGGAAGTTTTTGGACCTGAAGAAGGAATTTCTGGCGAACAGGAAGCGACCGGTCGCAGGGAAGACGTGACCGGTCGCCAATGACTCTGTGATGAAAACGACCGGTCGCTCGCGTCGACGAGCGACAACAGTACCGATATGAGTGACGCGACCGGTCGCGAAGAAAGCCACGACCGGTCGCCAGACGAAATTGCTGGTGTTTTCGAGCCTCTCTCAGAAGGACATAACAGTGATATTGGCGACTCTCGTACAGATGAAGAGCCTCTCTCAGAAGGACATAACAGTGATATTGGCGACTCTCGTACAGATGAAATTGATAATAGACCCCCCTCTGCCCTGCCATTGCCTCAATCAAGTTGTGATAATGAGGTACTTTCTAGTGATGTGTCTAGCTATTCTTTGCCCCCACGTACTACCCGTGGGAAACCTAAAGTGCAATATTCTCCTGATATACATGCCAAGTCTAAATATCCCATTAACCATTATATGTCAACTCATCGTTTATCTAAGTCATATGCATCATATTTGTGTCAATTATCTAGTGTATGTGTGCCAACTAAGTTGCAGGATGCTCTATCTGATCAAAACTGGGTAGATGCAATGCATGTTGAGATGGAAGCCTTGAACAAGAATGCTACTTGGGAGTTAGTTCCTTTACCAAAAGGAAAAAAGGCAGTTAGGTGCAGATGGGTGTTTACTTTGAAGCACACGGCTGATGGTTCCATTGACCGTTACAAGGCAAGATTGGTAGCAAAAGGGTATACTCAGACATATGGAGTGGATTACACAGAGACTTTTGCTCCAGTAGCTAAGCTCAACACTGTACGCGTACTCTTATCTTTAGCTGCTAACCGTGACTGGCCGCTGCTACAATTTGATGTCAAAAATGCATTCCTCCATGGTGACCTCAAGGAAGAAATATATATGGATCCTCCGCCGGGTATCCCTGTGACTTCTAAGGAGGGTGTGGTGTGCAAGCTACGGAAATCCTTGTATGGATTAAAGCAGTCTCCAAGAGCGTGGTTTGGAAGATTTGCTGCATCTATGAAGAAGTTTGGGTATGTGCAAAGTAACTCTGATCATACTTTGTTTCTGAAGCGTCATAAAGGTAAATTGACGGCTTTAATTATTTATGTTGATGATATGATTGTGACTGGAGATGATCATGTAGAGATACAGAGTCTTCAGAAGTATCTAGCTTCTGAGTTCGAGATGAAATCATTGGGTGATTTAAAGTATTTTCTTGGGATTGAAGTTGCCAAATCTAAACATGGTATTTTTCTATCCAAAAGAAAGTATGTTTTGGATTTACTTGCAGAAACTGGAATGTTGGATTGTAAACCAATTGATACCCCTAGTGAGCAGAATCATAAGTTGGGGATATATCCCGATCAAGTTCCGACTGATAAAGAACGTTATCAACAACTTGTGGGGAAATTGATTTATTTAGCTCATACCGGTCCGGACATTGCGTATGCTGTAAATATAGTGAGTCAGTTTATGCACTCTCCTAGTGTGGATCATATGGGGGCTGTGACTCGTATTTTAAGGTATCTGAAAGTAACTCCTGGCAAGAGGTTAATTTTCTCCAAGTATGGCCATACGAATGTAGAAGGGTATACAGATGCTGATTGGGCAGGTTCAGCCACAGATAGGCATTCGACATCTGGGTATTTTATGTTTGTGGGTGACAATCTTGTTATGTGGAGGAGCAAGAAACAAAAGGTGGTGTCTAGATCTAGTGCTGAGGCCGAGTATCGAGGAATGGCCCATGGTGTATCTGAGTTACTATGGTTGAGGAGATTGTTGAAAGACCTTGGTTTTGGGCCTAATAAACCCATGGATTTATATTGTGACAATACGGCTGCGATTGCAATTGCTCATAATCCTGTACAACATGACCGTACAAAACATGTGGAGGTTGATCGAAATTTCATTAAAGAAAAGTTGGATGCGGAGATTGTGTCCTTCCCCTTCATCCGTTCAAAGTATCAGTTAGCTGATGTTCTTACGAAAGCTGTTTCTACAAGTATCTTTCTCAACTCGCTTGACAAGTTGGGCATGCGTGATGTCTTTGCTCCAACTTGAGGGGGAGTGTTGGCGAGTAGAATATATCCTATTCTATTTGGGTTTTATTTATTTTTCCTTTTGTATAGATATTATGTAATTAGGATTCCACTTATTTCCTAATTAAACTCTACTAGGGTTTGTAACCTGTATTATAAATACCTCCTTTCGACAAGTTGTAAGTATATATTTTTTTGTTATTGAAATAACAATTTTGAAATTTTCTTCTAATTGGATTCGAAAAGCTTTCTAAATTTCGAAGAACAATTTGATAATTTGGAAGACTTCTAGATTTCTGATATAGAGCCACAAATAACGACAAGTAAAAGCTGGCAGAAGAGATCATTTCCTAGATAGTAAAATTTCATTTGATTAGTCTAATTCAAATTTAAACAAGACTTGATCGATGTGTAATTAAAAGGATCAAGTCTCACGCTTAAAAACATTAGAAACGTCGCTAGCTATAACCAGTAAAGAGAAGAAACCAAAGATCAAAGAACCTCTTCTTTTATATTCTTTCTCCATATAAATTTAGATCGGTTGACATGTCATGTGCCATATAAGTTCGTACGTACCGTTAAGTTTGTAAACAAAGTTGGTTTCCATAAAAGTATACTTAATTGAATCCAATCCTTATAAGACCTCCCTTGAATAGAATCCAAACCTCTACGTCCACTGCAAATCAGTTCCTATTAGTTGAAAAGGATCCATGTTTTTTAGTTAATTGAAGTTAGCTTAACTTCAAAATGCAAGATTTGGCTATCATGCTAAGCTGAGATGGCTCTGCGCTGGTTTTGTTTTTGCTACTGTGGCTTCTTGTGTTCATCTGTGCTCTTCTGCCGGCTCATACGATCTTATTTCTTATCGTTATGTGTTTAGCACCTTGTGTAAAATACAAAACCCAATTAAGCGTGCATGATATCAATGTGGCCTTTTGTTTTCACCTGATGATATGACGAGTTTCGTAACATTGGGCATGAAAGATAATAAAAAGATGATGAAAGGAAGAATTTGATGGACACGTAAAGTCATTAAACACACCTTGTTTTATTCATATTGTTTATTTTTCTAGTAGTGACAAGTAGCTAGTGCATTGGTTGAAGAACAAGAACGAATCGTTGTTTATATAATTAAAAAAAACAAAAAAAAACAACTCCATTTATAAAATATGAACAAATCCTCAATTTCGACTTTATTTGATCGCAACTAATAGTTAAATATGACAACGCATAATTAAAATCGTTGAAATCAAGGTCAAACTATGGTTTCTCCTAATGTGTTAGCTGCATCTAATGTGATGTGGTTAGCAATATGAGTAATAAATTCTTTTACAAATTACAAACAATATACAATTATTTAATGTGATACATACACACATAGAATTACTCGGAAAATAATCATTTTACTACTTTTGTGATGTCCGGACTCCATTGTAAACATGAAGGAAAGTAGGGAGGGTCAGTAGAAAATATATGGTGCATGTATGATAATAACATCTGAAGGTCTGCATAGGAGAAAATCTGTTTTTTTAATTTTTTATTTATTTTATAAACTCAAGAAGTATTATTGGCCACTGGCCAATCCTCTTTAATACGAGACTTTTGTGCAATCATAGTTGATGATAAGTGTATTAAACTGAGACTTTTTTTCTAACCTCAATTTATTAAAAAAAGAATCAGTTGGCATATTCTTCTGCGACCACTCTATTATTGTCGTAGATAGCTCTATAGAGAAGAAGTGAGGACATTGGACCCCTTGAGTTAGATAGAAAATACGGTGACGCATGAAACATGACGAACGGCTTTTTCTACATTTCTTCTATAAAATGGAGAGAATAATTTTTGTTTTTGCTCATCACAGACGAAGCCTTTAGTTTTGCTCCACAAAATATTGCAGACTAGCTAACACATGTTATTTGGTCTGGAAACAATGGGATTGGAAATGCGAGTTCTCCTTGTGCTTGCCATGGCTATATGCCTCCCCTCCGCCGCATATGCAGCCGAGGGAACAGCCACTTTTTATACACCTCCTTATGTTCGTAAGTATATAATTTCGCAGTTTCGAATACATTATCACAAGCTGAATTAGTTCCTCACAGGAAAACTGGTGTTTTTACACAACCAGTTTTGCTCTGGTGAGGCGACATGTTGGCTCATGAGTTATTCTTTAACCTAATATGTTCTCAATACTTCTGCTGGTATTCTTAACATCATTCTTTAACATCAGCTCAATACTCCTGCTGATGTTCTTATGCTAGAGGAACGTAAAGAAGATGGCCTATCTTTTCTTTAAGCTGATGTGCAAAGCTTCATTAATCTGAGTATTGCATTAATTTCTTAATTAGGTTTCAAAGAGAGTAAGAGAAATTTGTTTTATCGACTGTCCTATATCTTTCGGAATGATTCAATTAGTGTGTTTATTCGAAACAATTTCAACCTGTGTCAGTTTCATATGAGTTTTATAATATAAATTGATGAAATGGATGGATTTGCATTTCAAGCCTTTTAAACATCTATGGATATTATAGTAAATTAAAAGTAAAAACGAAGAAAAAATATGTATACGATAATACTCTTCTTGCCAGACAATATTCTTTTATATGAAAAATTACCTTATCATTTGTCCAAATTTAAATTACGATTTGATAACATAAGCATTTTATGATACCAAACTGTCTGGGAATGAAGCAATAGAACTGTCGGCAACCAAACCCTCCACACACACACACACACACCTCTTGACACAAATTTCGTGCATGTACTCAAGACGCTTTCTGAGACGAGTTTATAGAGTTCATATTTTACCATTTTACCCTCTTAAATATAATGTTTTTGTATATATGTATATAGAAAAATGCTAGGCATACACATGTATTTGTATATATGTATATATGAAATACTAGGCATACCGCATTTTTATACCACCTCTCTAATAGAGGTGGGCTCCACTAACGCAACTGCCCTACCCTGTTTTATTTTTTCCACTTATTGTCATGGCAAGTAAAAGTAAGCACTATTCACATAAAATATGAGAAGAGGAATTTGTATGGAGTTTTGGTGTGAGAAGTGAAGAACATAGCTAGATATTTATAGAAAAATATATATATATATATATATCTGGATTTTTTGGTTTTTTTTCATTTCTTTTTCATTTTTAATTGTATTTAACCTAGGCAGCAACTAAGCAATTCTTTACCTTTGGGCTGGCCTGGGTAAATGGGGCGCATTTTTGCCTAGGCTACCTTTCATTGTTGGGGGGCTTGTTCCAAGTCTGGGCAACAATGTTTTGCCGAATAGGTCAAAATGTTGCACTGTTAAAATGTTGACATGCACCACACATTAGTAATCACCAACGGGGACTAGTCTAGTGGAAAATGCCCTTGACTTGCAGACTAGAGATCTCAAGTTCGAACCCTCATGGCACCTTAGTAGTGTGTGTGTGAAACCCCCCTCCCCTTTAGTTTAGACTATCATTTATAATTAATATATATATATATATTTTAAAGGTTCATATTGATAATCTACCAGTGTAGGTTGTCAAAAAAATGGCTGGTAACTAGAGAATGTCTATATGTGTGCATGTATCATATGTGAACATAGGAGAATTATGCGAAAATTCTTTTTTCAGTCTATTTTCAATGATATGGGTTATCTTCGCAGAAAATTAACAAAATCAAAAGCTTTTTCGCCATTGAATACCATCAAAATCACTTCAGTTCTAGCTATTAGATTGTATCTGTTCCTAAGTTTAGATGGCAGAAAAATTACATATTTGGTAACAAGGATTAAGGAGCAAAATATATGTGTCAATTTGAATTGCATTTACAGGGTGGCCCCAAGACGATTTTTATTTTATTCATGTGGAGCTGCCCTTGCGTAAATGACAAATCAGCACCCCCTGAGGTTTTTGGCTTTTTCACAAAACCCCCTCAGGTTTATACTAATATTCTCTAAGGTTTTCGGCTCTTTTTGAGTTATTTACACTAACACCCCCTCAGGTTTCAGATTTTTTTTCACAAAATCCTTTTCCGTTGATTGTTCATCCAAAACTTGATGATTTCATTTTACAAAAGTGTGCAAATAACAAAATCAATCTTAATGAATATATGTGCAATCTAATATGAAAGTCTAACTTTGTCATTTGGAGAAATTTTTTATATAAAATCATCAATCTTTGAACGAAAAATCAACGAAAAAGGGTTTTATGAAAACAATTTAAAACCTCAAGGGGTGTTCGTGTAATTTCTAAAACCTCAGGGGGTTTTTTGAAAAAGCCAAAAATATGAGGGGATATTAGTGTAAATAACTCGTAATATTTCATCTTTAATGGAATCTCTTTCTGACCCCAAAAAAAAAAAAAAAAAACTTACTAGAAGCTTATTTTATTTCCAATAATAAGTCAAATCTGAAATTTTAGCCATTTGATTACCGTCTAAATGATTTCACTATATTATTTGTTGGACTATGTGTTCGGATCACCAAATAGTTAACATTAGGCTAATTTTGTACTGAACTTATCCATAACTGGTGACCTGAAAATAAAACTGTTAATTAAGGTCATTGAGTTGCTAAGGGTGGCCCAAGAGGGAATGTTGGCATGTATCTTAAAATTCCAATGAGTGTCGCTATTTCCATCTCCCTGTACCCTATTTCCCCACCCACCTTATCTCTCTCTCTCTCTCTCTCTTAGTTGAGAGGTGCAAACATTTGAGACCCTATAATTGTTGGGATAATTTAAATCTCAATCAAAGGTCCTTTCATATTATTAATACTGAAAATTTAGGGGTGGGTCTGCTTAGGATCTTTTAATTGTGAGTGACTCCGAAAATCTGGGGCTAGGGGTCTGAGTTTTGCGGAGGTGGTTTGTGGGTTGGTGACTGTTGAAGAAACAGAGTAGGGAAATAGAGGAGGAGGGCCAAGCGGGTGGGTGGAGGCGAAGAGACAGAAGGTGAGGTGGGGTGGGGTTAATCGTTTTAGTTTTTTTTTGTAATCTTTTTCTTATTTTTTAAAATTTGTTTTAACGTTTTAATGTTTTTTTCTCTAAGTTCTTAGAAGTCATTTTATAAATGGGTAAATTTGTTTTTAATGTTTTGAAGATAAGGTGGATAGAAAAATAGGATATGAGGTGGAAATAGCAGCACTCATTCTAATAACTTTGCATGTATGCACATACCTAGCTAATAAATTCAAGTAAAAATAGACATTATAAAATTAAAAAAAATAGACCAACAGAAGAATAAATCATCCTCCACGTGTAGAAGGTGCATGGAGGTGTAATAAGATGGCGGAACTGTACTATGGGCTGCAATGGGCCATAACCCAGAGTGGTTTTTGGGGGAAAATATCTAACCTATATATTTGATTTGTTTTAAATATATTCAAGTATGTATTAATTTATTAAAGTCCAAATAAATTCAATTATTTACGCATTTAGTTGCAAGGTAACAATAAAAATACACATTAAAATACGTACACTTTGAATTATGTTGACATATTTCAATTTTGGTAATATGTGTTTTTTGGTTGCTTTTAATTTGTATTTGTTTTATATTAAAGTTTACTGGAAATTAGTAAAAAAAGCTATGAATTAGAGTGATTTATATGATGTATACTTTTATTTCTAGAAACATTTCATGAAGACAAACAGAATCCAAGTTGATCCTATATCAAAAGAGAACCCCTAATTGTTACCCAAAAAAAAAAGAGAACCCGTAATTATATATCCATTAATAATTTTCTCGTTGACGTGCAGCCTCCTCATGCAACGGATACCAAAATGATGGAGTGATGATAGCCGCAGCAAGCGATGCCATTTGGGGCAACAGAGCAGCTTGTGGAAGAAGTTACAGAGTGACGTGCATCGGAGCCACTAACCAAGGTGTCCCAAAACCTTGCAAGGGAACCAGCGTTGTCGTTAAAATTGTCGACTATTGTCCTCCTGGATGCAGAGGAACCATTGATCTCTCTAAAGAGGCCTTCACCGTCATTGCTAACCCCGACGCCGGCAAAATCAAGATTAGTTATACTCAGTAAGCACATATTAACACCCTCTAATGATTTTTTTTCCTTAGTAAAGTTTATCATGCATATGAAACTATGAGTTCAAATTTAATTTTCCTTAATTTTTTATGGAATGCAGGGTTTGAAGCTCTCTAAGAATAAAGTCATTAGGACTAAGAAGGAAGAGGCCACTTGTACTGGAATAATTAAAGCAGCACACACTGTATGAAACTGTAATTATGTTTCACAAGTGATGAGCTGATGTTATAAATATATGATTATATGATTAAATAAAGAAGGCGGGCCCTTAAGTCATTATTTTTCAGTTTAAAACATCTCATGGTTCATCAATTGAATCAAATTTTGATCCTTTGGATAGTAACTTACAAGCCTAGAATTGCAAAAAGTTCCAAACTACAATGATTAAGTTGAACTTCACCGAAACTACAGCTAACAAAATCATAATTTGACCTTCTTTTTTTAACAAAATTTGGCTTTGGAATTTAAATGTTAGAAACTTCTGTCGATAGTCATAGTTGAACAAGTGGTTCGTCAATCCATCCATGCACCAAACTTTTTCAGTCTCTTGAATTTTCCAAACCGTAGGTCTAGTCTTGACTTGGAATCTTCAATTCCAAACAGGCCAAGAAATAAGCGTGTAGATCCGGGAATTTATAAAAAATGAAAATTGCATAGATACTTTAAAAACCCCATAGTCTATAGATACGTCTACCTGGAAGCTACCAACGGAGGCCATATAAAGACGAAAAAAAACTTACTTATAACGGGGATAACACTATTTTACCATCTCCAGCCAATAACCATGACACGTGTAAAAGTTATATCACATGTCATTGTGTTAATTGCCGAGAATAACAAAACGTGATATCCCGTTGCATGAGAGTTTCTCTCCACAAAGACTCCTCATCACACAAGCTAGCTAGATGGTCCACAAAACTTTATCATTCCCTTGAATTTTCCAAACACTAGGACTAGTCTTGATTTGAGATCAACAATTCCAAACAAGAAAAGTTGACTTAGGCCCCGTTTGAGATTTCTTTTTTTCACAAAAAATATGCTTCACTTTAAAGGTAAGCAGTTTAAAGTGTTTGGTAAAAATAAAATATCATGATTATTTTAAAAGCAGTGGCCTTTTAACAGTAGGTTTTGGGTTGCTTTTCAAAGCTGCTTTCAAAAGAAGCAGAGATTAGCCTTTAATGAATTTTTTTAATTCTCAAAATACCATTATTCATTTAAAAAAAATGACACCACCACCACATCCACCTCCAATACCACAACCACTAACTCCGCCTTCATCACCACCACCATCTTCACCTCCATCTCTTTCACTTTCACCTCCACTCCACTACCACCACTACCACCACATGATTAGCACATAACACTTTCAACATCATGCCTATTTTAGTCATTATTCACAGTTACAACAGTTTTATATTAAAATTTATCAAACAGTTTTGACATTGCTTTTTGTACTAGCAGCACTTTAAAAATATTGTTTACCAAACATGGAGTTGCTTTACTTTATAGCTAATTATTTTCAAAGTACAGCAGAAATAACTTTTTTTTTAAATGACAACAATCCCAAACTACGCCTTACAAGAAATAAGCGTGTAGAAAATAGGGGATTGATAAAGAATAATTTTGTCCGCAATCATCTGCCTCTTTGGCGTGACCAAAAATTGCATGGGCGATAATTTGGGGCAATCGCTGTTGTATATGAAAATAATTTTCTACTTTTCCTACGCAAAGACAAAAGAAAAGGAATCAATAACTGGCATATTCCTTGCACAACAAAATATTATTGGTTTCCATCTCTAATATTTTCAAAGATGACAGCGAAGACTGGCATTGACGCAGCCAGGACAAAAAAAAACGTGACACGCAACATGACGATGGGTATAAGGTACAGTATCTGGCTATACCTACGTTTGCTCTATAAAAAGGAGGGGAGCCTTCTACTTTTCTTCACAAAATACTGCACTAGAAATAATTATTACAAGTTATTTGTTAGGGAAAGATTTAATGGCATTTGAAATGCGAGTTCTCATTGTGGTGGTGGCCATGGTTGTATGGCTTTCCTCGGCCGCATATGCAGAGCAGGGAACAGCCACTTTTTACACGCCTCCTTACGTTCGTAAGTATACAAGTTTTTCTTGGTAGTTTTTGAATGTCACAAGCTAAATTAGTTTCCAAAAGTAAAACTGGTGCTCATTGGCTTGTTTTGCCAGTGCCTCTACTTAGCAATATGCTCTCACTTTACTAATAGTTTATGCTCATGAGTTCTTAATCAAAATAAAGCCTCTTAATTATGCGTGTGCATTTTTTATGGACTTGCAGCCTCCTCGTGCAACGGATATCAAAACGATGGTGTGATGATTGCTGCAGCAAGCGCTCCCATTTTTAACAATAAAGCTGCTTGTGGAAGAAGCTACAGAGTAACATGCACCGGCGCTACTAACCGAGGTGTGCCACAACCTTGCAAGGGTACCAGCGTTGTGGTTAAAATTGTGGATCTCTGTCCTTCTCCTGGATGCCAAGCAACCCTCGATCTCTCTCAGGAAGCCTTTGCCACCATTGCTAACCCTGACGCCGGCAAGATCACGATTGAGTATAATCAGTAAGCACCCACCACATTAGTTTCCCTATCTATATTTTCTTCAGCAACAAGGCATCTGTTTCATTCATGCAAATTACCGTCAAGTTTTATTTATTTCTCTTTCTTTTTCTTCCGAATTTTTATTTATTTAAAAGATCTCTCTTGTATGCAGGGTTTGAAGCTAAGCTAGCTAGCTCTCTAAGCCATATGGAGGAGCAAATTATTATGCCACATTTTGTGTGAAACTTTTATGTTTCATTGAAGTCAAGTCATGAATAAGAAAGCAGCACTCTGTGTGAAACTTTTATGTTTTGCAAGTGATAATTAAATAAAGAGGGCCTTGATATTTATACAAAATGTACATCTTGCACTTTCTTATATCGTTTTCCAATTGAATGGGGTTTGGTGTATTCGAAGAAAATATAAGAGGAGGAAAACAGTGGGAGGAAAAGTCTCGCAAGTTCGCAACGCCAAACAACCATATACATGTACACTCGATTTATGGAGAGATAAGGTGAAAGCAGACGTGGGGCCGTTTTGCTCTGATACCATGAAAAAAATTGAAGTTACACCTCAAAATCAATTGACGAGAAGAATAACTCAATTTCTTAAAAGCTCATATCAGGTCTCTTAACTTTTCAATGTGAGACAAAACTCTCAACATAAACCAAATCAATGGGATAAATTGCACAGGAATGGATGCCATCATAATGACATAACACATGTGACTTATGCAATATCTCATAACACAAGTGCTCTAGGCCACACAAGTATGGTATTTATTAAGGTAACTAATTTATCATAAAATATTATTGCATGCTTATTCTTAAACAATAAAAAATATTTGTGTGGCGTAGAGCACTTTTACAACTTGTTGCATCCAAGGTAGTAGAATTCTATAGGGAGGGCCTTGGCCCTTAGATGAGACCCTATGTCTTAATTGTTGGATCAAATTGGTTAGTTTAATCCAACGGTTAAGAAATAAGACATCATCTAAGGGCCTTAGATAATGCCCTCACTATAGAATGACTCATCCAAGGTGAGTGTTAAGGAGAGTCAAGCTTGCTGGAGTTCTTGGCTAGACCTACTGTCACGATGCAAGGGCAATTATGCTTTTATCTCTAGCCTTACTTCATTTTTGTTTTTCATAGACAATAACTCATTATCTCACGATACTTGGGATTGAATTGGGGACACCAGATCCTCTCCCCTCAAATTCGGAGACCCAGAACTGGTACATACCCCCAAAGGTGAGGCTTCCCCTGTTGACGTGAGTCTCCTAATTAATCAAGGAGATTTATTTCCTTGATTAATTAAGGGATTTACTTTCCCATTCCATTTAATTAACAAATCTGTGTATAATTAGGATATACTTTCCTAATCCCTGATAGAATCTCCTTCCTTGTAAAGCACTCTGTAAACTCATATATATACCTCCTTATGGGGAAGAATAAAATATCTGAACATATTGAAAACCCATATTCATATTTTAGCATGGTATCAGAGCAATCGATCCTAGGTTGTCTCTAAATCCTCGTATCGAATTTCTCGAAACCCGAATCCCTCGTATCGAATTCCTTGAAACACGAACCCGTATTCTCATATCCTGAATCCCGAAACCCTGAATCCTGAATCCTGAATCCCGAAACCCTGAATCCTGAAACTCTGAACCCTGAATCCTCATATCCTGAATCCCGAAACCCTGAATCCTGAATCCTGAATCCCGAAACCCTGAATCCTGAAACTCTGAATCCTGAATCCTGAAACCCTAAACACAACCCCGAAACCCTAAACACAAACCCGCAACCCTACATATTTTTCCTCGTATTCTTCAATCATTCCGCTGCAATGAATATCGTCTCTTCCTCCGCAATTGCCACCACTGGTTCCCCCCGTTATGTTTTGCATAGTTCTTCAAAGAAACACACATGGGTCATTGACACCGGAGCCACTGATCACATGACTTTTGATCCCGGACAAATTATCTCTCATACACCGTCTTCTCAATCGGTGGTGTCTAATGCCAATGGTACCCCCTCCCCAGTGATTGGGGAGGGTTCCCTCTCTCTCTCTGACTCCCTCACTTTGGATTCTGTGTTAATTGTTCCATCCTTACATCATAATCTCTTGTCTGTTGCCCAAATTACTATGGCTTTGAATTGCACCGTAACTTTTTGGCCTACTCATTGTGTTTTTCAGGACATTCTCAGCAGCAAGACGATTGGTTGTGGTACTAGGAGGGGCAAACTCTATTATTTGGACCTGGCATCTGACAGTGAAGCCAGCCTCAGTCAAGCTTTCAAAATTGGGGGGACGAGTGTTGAGAAGAAAACTTCCGAAGTATGGTTATGGCATCGCCGTCTTAGACATGCTTCGTTTGGATATTTACAGAAGCTATTTCCTTCATTATTTTCAAATTTAGAGAGTTCTAGTTTTAAGTGTGACATTTGTGAATTGGCCAAGAGCCATCGTGTTCCCTTTCCCTTAAGTTCCAATAAAAGTTTAATTCCTTTTTCCCTTGTTCATTCTGATGTTTGGGGCCCTTCTAAAGTTACCACTCCCGGGGGAGCTAGATGGTTTGTCACGTTTATTGATGATTGCACACGCATGACCTGGGTTTCCCTTCTCAAAACTAAAGGGGAAGTCAGTTCCAAGTTTCAACAGTTTTATCACATGGTGGAGACACAATTTCATACTCGAATTCAGGTTCTTCGATCTGACAATGGTGGGGAATTTCTTAACCATGATCTTAATGAGTTCTTCCAAGCTCACGGTATCATCCATCAACGCTCATGCCCTTCCACTCCTCAACAGAATGGTGTGGCTGAACGAAAGAATAGACACTTACTGGAAGTCGTTCGTGCATCCCTCTTTGGTGCAAATATGCCTCGGTCTTTTTGGGGCGAAGCCGTACTCTCTGCGGCTTATCTTATCAATCGAATTCCCTCTAGTATCCTCCAATTCCGAACCCCCCTTCAAACACTACAACACCATAGCCAAATACCTCCCACCCAAAATCTGGAACCCCGCATATTTGGTTGTGTGGTCTTTGTCCACTTACATGATCACCAACGTAGCAAATTAGATCCCCGTGCCGACAAGTGTGTGTTCATTGGATATGCACCTCATCAGAAAGGTTACCGGTGTTATCATCCTCCAAGTCGGAAAGTGTATACTTCTATGGATGTTGCGTTCCGGGAACAAGAGAGCTATTTTTCGGATGCACAGGAGGATTCTTCTCAAAATTCTGAATTTTTTACTTCAGCATTTTTTCCAGATTCGTTCCAGACTCAGAACGACCGGTCGCAGACCTCTAGCGACCGGTCGCCTGACGAAAGAGACCGGTCGCATGTCTCTAACGACCGGTCGCCACGCACGTCGCAACGTATCGAGACTCTGCCTGAAAGCGACCGGTCGCATGCCTCTCACGACCGGTCGCCCCGAACGTCGCAAAGCACGACTCCGCATGAAGACGACCGGTCGCCTGACTCTAACGACCGGTCGCTCCCCCCAGTTTTTGCTGAAGCTGTTCCGCTTCAGTCCGATCCCAGCCATCACACTCAGGAGGAGAGAATTGAAGAGTTTGTGCCTGCTCCGGAGAATTCTTCAGCTCCAGTACCACACCAATCATCTGCTGAGGACGTCATTCAGGTAACTTCTCTACCTGAAACTGATAACATTAATGAAATAACTGATTGCATTTCAGAAGGCACAGAGCCTACATATCAAATTCCAAAAAGGAAGAACCGTGGTAAACCCCCAGTTCACTACGAAGCAGATCTTCATGCAAAGGGGAAATATCCCATCAACAATTATGTATCCCTCACCAGATTATCTGAGTCACGGGTACATTTTGTGAAGCAGTTAGCCGACATACCTGTTCCCAATAGTGTAACTGAAGCACTAAAAGACCAAAAATGGAAAGAAGTCATGAATGAAGAAATGCAAGCTCTCCAGAAGAATGGCACATGGGAACTCGTGCCATTACCTCATGGAAAGAAGACAGTGGGATGCAAGTGGATCTATACCGTGAAACTCAAGGCAGATGGATCTATTGAAAGATATAAAGCCAGATTGGTGGCAAAGGGATACACATAGAGATATGGGATAGATTACCAAGAAACCTTTGCCCCAGTAGCCAAGATCAAAACTATTAGGGTCCTCCTGTCTCTAGCAGCAAATCTCGATTGGCCATTACATCAGTTTGATGTAAAGAATGCATTCTTACATGGAGATCTGGAAGAAGAAGTATATATGGATTTACCACCAGGATGTAACTTCACTTGTGACAAGAAGAATCAAGTTTGCAAGCTCAAAAAATCATTGTATGGATTAAAACAGTCTCCCAGAGCATGGTTTGGTAGATTCACTAAATCCATGAAGTTCTTTGGATATACACAGAGTCATTCGGATCACACTTTGTTCTTGAAGCGTGATGGAAAGAAGATTACCGCACTGATTGTCTATGTGGATGACATAGTTGTGACTGGAAACGACACAGGAGAGCAATTGAAACTGCAGAAGTATTTGTCTCAGGAATTTGAGATGAAGGACTTAGGTGATCTAAAGTACTTTCTTGGAATTGAAGTAGCAAGGTCCACAAATGGTATATTTCTGTCACAGAGAAAGTATGTATTAGATCTACTTGCTGAAACAGGATTGCTTGGATGTAAGCCTGCTGACACACCAATCGAGATGAATCACAAATTGTGCGAAGGTATGGATCAAGAACCAACCAATAAGGAACAGTACCAACGCCTTGTTGGAAGGTTAATATACTTAGCCCACACAAGACCAGATATTGCATATGCTGTGAGTGTGGTTAGCCAGTTTATGCATTCACCCAGTGTGTCTCATAGGAATGCAGTTGATCGAATCTTAAGGTATTTAAAGTTAGCCCCGGGAAAAGGATTAATGTTCTCAAAGAATAGAGATCTTGAAGTTGTGGGATATACAGATGCTGATTGGGCTGGATCCATTACTGACAGACGCTCTACTTCAGGCTACTTCACCTTCGTGGGAGGTAATCTAGTCACTTGGCGGAGTAAAAAACAAAATGTGGTTTCTCGGTCTAGTGCAGAAGCAGAGTATCGAGGAATGGCTCATGGAGTTTGTGAATTGCTATGGATCAGAAGACTCTTGACAGAATTGGGTTTCAAGCCAGAAAAGCCAATGGAGTTGCATTGTGACAACAAGTCAGCTATTGATATTGCTCATAATCCAGTTCAACATGATCGAACCAAACATGTTGAGGTGGATAGACATTTTATCAAAGAAAAAATTGAGAAGAAGATCATCCGCCTACCGTTCGTAAAATCAGAAGATCAATTAGCTGATATCTTAACCAAAGCTGTTTGTAGCAGAGTGTTTTATGACTCACTTACCAAGTTGGGCATTGGTGACGTATATGCACCAACTTGAGGAGGAGTGTTGACGTGAGTCTCCTAATTAATCAAGGAGATTTATTTCCTTGATTAATTAAGGGATTTACTTTCCCATTCCATTTAATTAACAAATCTGCGTATAATTAGGATATACTTTCCTAATCCCTGATAGAATCTCCTTCCTTATAAAGCACTCTGTAAACTCATATATATACCTCCTTATGGAGAAGAATAAAATATCTGAACATATTGAAAACCCATATTCATATTTTAGCATCCCCTACAACACTCTTCTCATACAAATCATCCAAAAAATGGGAAAAAAGAAATCCATGGCATAACTAGAAAAACCGTTGTCATTTCTCACTTCCTTTTTCCCCCCTATATTGGTAGTTCATGTGTTCGAGTCTTGGATTTTGCTTGGGAAAGTTGTTGATGTGTTTCAAGAGAGACTACTCAAGCAATGAGAGGAAAAGAGAGAGAAAACGTGTGAAGTAGAGAGGGTTAGGAAATAAAGAGACGAAATTTCCCTTAAGGAAAGACCCCATGTGACTTAATGGAAAAGTGGATGGAATGTAACTTGCAAGACAGGTGGTACATTGCTCCATGGTGATGAGTCTTGGTGGCACATCTCCAAAACAAATATTTTGGGTGGTAATTGCATGCACTTCTGTAATTCATATGGTATTTGTGCAAATTTTTATTTAATTAATGGACATTCAAGTATTTGGGTAATGGGCATAACACAAAATTTTGGGCAATTTTGACTTGGGCTAGTTTAGTCGAAGATGCTTGTGTGTATCAATATTCTTGGGAAAATACTATATCTTTATAATCGGCTTGATCGAAGTGGGTAGCTCCAGTAGACCCATAGATCATGGAACAAATAGGGTGGGTAAGTCCAACCACCACACTGCACGTATAGACGCGAACCCCTCTCGTTACCGTACATGCGACTCTCACTGCATACGGCTCGCACAAAGACTCCTAAATCCATCCCGAGCCTTTTCTTCCACCTTTCCTCTCCAATCCTTGATCAAACTTGCGTACCCAGGCGCTATGAAATGGGGGGGTCTTTCCTTCACCTATCATATGTATCGGCTTGGCTTCGTCCAAAACCAAGGAGGCATTCCGGCGGGCGCGTGCGTGTAGGAAGGCCGACCACTACATTTAATTTGCAAGTCCTATTATTGACTTAAACAAGACACGCAAGGCCATTGCCTCACTAGCATTCTCCTCCGGGCAAGGCTTGTTTCTTGGCCTCACCTTCAATTTGATTAGAGCATTCATAATGGCCGAGAGACTGAGAGGTTATAATGAGGGGTTTCTTAGTAGCCATCTTATCAATTACAAAGTTATTATTCGACAGTTGGGTTGCTCCTCTCAACACACTCCTTTTGGAGACCCAGTTAGAGATTAATGAGAATTTTTGGAGCTCTAAAACAATTGCTCAAAGTGGAGCTACACTATGGGGTCTCTACATTTGGGGTGCTATAAATTTTTTTTATGTTGTAGTTTGACTATGTGTTCGTTCTTTTATTTTGTTAACTTTTTAGGGCATGTTTACGTATCAGTAATGGAGAAAGTAAGGAATCAGAGAATTTAGGAATCGGGGAACTGCTGAATCGGTATGGGAAGAATCATTCCCATTAAGCTATTTACTAAACATATGGAATTAGCTTAGGAATGGGGTTGATTCCCATTGTTATTGTTTACTAATTTGCATGAATCAGAATCCAAATTAATTTGATTACCAAAATGTCCAGCACATTTTCACCATAGCACATATATAATTCTCAAATTGGCTAACGAGACTAAATTAATCCTGCAGCAAACTAGTAAGGCGGTGTAAACATGAGGAACCAATATGCTGAACAAGATGAACAGCCAGAGCTCAATTCAATGATAATGTTAATAACACCTTTGTCCAAAGCCAATTTCAAACGAAAAAATAAATTCCAATAAATATATATCTTTCACTAACGTAGCTAGTAAATAACCAAATAATAATAACCTACATAATCTTCATACGATTAAATACGTAATCTTCATATTACCAACAAAGAGATATATAATCTCCACAAAAGTTTTTATCCATGACCGTACTTTGTTTTGTGATGAATGTGAAGACAGAAGATAGAAGAAGAAGATAGATAGATAGATATATAGAATGACTTTCATAGCACAAGGCATTGTTTCTACTTCTGAGAGGTTGTGTCTGCAATGCTAACGTGAAAAAGAAGTTGGAGTGTCTTGGAACTTCTTGGCATGAGTTTTTATTTTTTTTAAGGGTTTGGGGTGTTTTGGAATTATGGTAAAGTGGTAAGGGTATTTTTGGAAGTTAATAAGAGAAAACAGGAATGGGAATTGTATCGACTACTCCCCCCTAGTTGATCTAATAACTAGTTTTGAGGGGATGTGATTACGGATTTTGAGGTGGGGCCCACTTATTTTTTCATTCCTGATTGCAAGTAAACGCAGTGTTTGTGCCTAATAAATCACGGCCATGAACTGACCGAAGGAGCCCCTCTTTCTCGGCCCTAGCACTTGCTCGAGAAACTAAAACGCGGCGTTTCGACAAGATGTTTGGCCTTCCTGAAAACAAAGGAAGGGGAATTGCTAAGACATGATCATCTCGGCCTCGATTATAGGCCGAGGCCGAGGCCGAACAAAATCATGGCCAAAAGCATTAAAGTCAAATCATCACGTGATAGCAGGGTCCCATGCTTCATTTAATGAAGTAATGCCCCTGTTTATTGCAGCAAACCCACTGGCCACAAATAAGCATTTAATGCACGAGGGAAGGTGGGAAGTGACTGAAGTCATGATTTGGTGGCAGGAATCAGAGTGATTAGACGCAGACATTCTCATAAGGGTTCTTGCAGCTTGAGAGATTAGGTGACCAGCCATCAGAGCAATAAATGCGTCTCCACGGCCAGAAGTGCAGAACCCACGATCAGGGCGGCGGCCGAGATTCACCGGGATTTATGGGGTCATACCACCATACTTCACGATCCCAAATGTCGATTGGACTCCTCACTTACTCTAATCAGGCTCCACCATGCGAATTGTCAGCCTCGATCACTCCTCCAGGAACTCTTCCTATAAATACAAGGCTCAAGACCACGTTCAAAAGGTTCAAACACCAAACCAAAGCCTCCCACGGAGCAACTTATATTTTCCTGTAATGCACTTTCAATATCTTTACTTGCTTTCCTAGGAGTAGTGTTAGATTGTAAGGAAAATTCATTCATCAATATATCATACGACCCTTGATTTCCAAGGCGCCGGAGCACCATCCTTGTTATTCGCTCATTCACCCCATATATCGTACGATCGTCGCTCACTGAGCAACGCGCCGGAGCACCGCCCTAAACCCACCATCAACATCACCACTAAACTGCCTTGTAGCTCAAGCCGTGAACCTGACGGCCGAGATTAGTTTCTCTCTCGGCCACAATCGTTTGACTAGAAGTCAAGTCCAAACAGGCGCACCATTTCACCACTTCCATCCAAACCACATCTCGACGCACGGTAGACCGTGCTGGCACGCCCGCGCACAGCCGCACCGCACCCAAAAGCAGGAAGCCGCGTGTCAACGCATATCCCCTCGGCCCGGACCTCCAGGCCGTGAGATTTGCGCGGTAGACAAGCAGGGGAAGTCAGGAATGGAAATCATTCCATTTCCTCTCATACCCATTACTGATACGTAAACATGCCCTTAGAGTTATTTTTTATGTTATTTTATGAACATGTGATTGACAAATTGGAGAAATGTAAAGAAGAGTGAACATTGTTGATGTTGTAAAATTTAAGAGTACAAGCGATTGTTGTAAAATATTTGATGTTGTTACATTTATATATAGGCAAAAATGCAAAGATTTTGTGGAGAATGAACAAATATATATAAGATAAATTTGAAGAAACAAAGAATACAATTAGATTAAATCATGACATTGGTTAAACTTAGGTTGAATTTGGGCAGTTAATTTTATAGTCGTTATAGCCACTTGAAACATAGCCATTAGAGGCTTTCAATTTGGCTTTTCTCTTCATATATTGTTTTCTGAACAAATGTGAATCGTCCACATTGAGCACCATTAGCAAGTAGTCCCCGCAAATATGATTGCTTGACGCAGCTTGCTAAGCCTGTGTCACGCTCGCCATGCGGACAACGGTTCATTGTGCGATGTTTTTCTCTAAAATGAAGTGTTGCGTGGTGGTTGAGACTCATATAGAGATCTCATTATCACTACCCTAGAGTTGTTGGAAGCTTGAATAAAATTCAAGTCTACTTGTCCCACATCGATAGAATGGAGAAAGACATAAATGGAAGGTGTGCCTAATGGAGTGACACTTGGGCCTCACTTGTGGATTGGGCTCGTTTGGATTTAAATTAATTTTTTTAATTTTGAATTAATTAAATTAAGATTAACAACTGTTTTAGCAATTGTAAACTTTTTGAAAAGGTATCAGGCCTATTTAAGTTAGAACAACCCTAACCTATTTACACAGAAGCATTTGAACGCACATTCATTTATACACTTCCATAAAGAGAAATATATAAAGTTTACCATAATTAGGAATTAGAATATCTATAGTTGAATCTTGGGAGGCAGTCACCTGTAGAACTTCAAAATATTTAAAAGGGGTGAAATTACTGTCTTTAGGACATTGCATCAAATCTACAAGCCTCTATCTCGAATACAAGTCAGTCGCTTTTATTTTTGTTTACTGTATTTTAATTTACAATTTGTTGTCAATTTGATTTTCGTTTAAATCAATTTCATTGGTATATATATTGTCCTATTTAGATGTATTTTATTTATATTAGTCATTAATTGTTGTTTTTCCAATCGAAGTGAGAACCGCCACCGATGGACCCATCTCAAGCCGGGTAAGTTGAATAGTTTTTTAAGCTACATGTACATAATCTTGCTGATATGATAGCAATGACAGTTTTAATTTGTTTGTTCTAACCATAATCTTACTTAGATGTTTTATATACTTGTATTTTCTATTTTGTTCCTCTAACTTTACAATTCTAACTTCGCCGCTGCTTCTTGTTGCCCACTTCCACTCAACCTCATCAAGAGCCGCTGCAACTCTCCTAATTTCATGATGTCTTTATTGGGTTAGTTATTGGGCTGATGAGGATCCACGCTCAACTGCATGAACGTAAGCAGACGATGGTGATTGTTATTGGGTTACGTGCCGTATACATTACTAGACAATGGCCTCCAACCGCTCCCGTGAACTTATTTGCATCCCCCATTAATGCCAATCCCCAATCATTTATGGATCAAAATTGACTCTCTTTAATGCAACAGCCTGTAACACAATGACCTTGCTTTGTTTGGGAGTTTCTGCTCGAAATCAAATGAAATTTGTAAGAGTATCCACAATCATGCTATCTATTTTTTAGTTAAATTTTAGTTAAAAACATATAAAAGTTATTTTAAGAGCTCTCTATAAAATTTAAACTCCAATCATACTCTCTAAGTTAGGGAGTCATAAATGCTATAACTCTTTTTCAATTGGTCGATCTCTATTCAAAAAAAATAAAAAAATAGATAACATTAATTAAAGGTTTGAAATACTCATTAAATAAAGCAACATTAAATTATAGGAAGCCACTACGAGTCTTTTCTCTCTCCTCAGATTTAGAAGCTCCTAGAAGTCTCCCTATTTTGAGAGATGAATAAGGAGTATGGTTGGAGTTGTATTTTTTCAATTCCTCCCTAAAATTTATCTAAAGAGGTGATTTAAGGAATCCATTGTAGATGCTCTAACATAATGAGAGGGCACAGATACAGTAATTTCTCATTTCAATTTCAAAATTGAATCTCCACCCTTTTTACATTTTACTGTGAGTCATAATAATCTCATTCAATGAAGCATAAAAAAATAATCTCATTCAATGACATGGATCTAACAATTTGCCACTCTATAAATGCCTAATCAAAGTCTGACATCAAACAATGACAATTTAACAACGCACAAATCCAACTGTGTTGACACATCCCATATAATATATTATTTTTCTTTTGTTTTTCTACTGAAGGGCTACATTGTTGGACTTACAGAGAAAGAACAGTCCAATTTTGACCTTTGAATATGCCCCATTTTCTTCAACACATGCTATAATCTGGAAAGAAAGCATTTTGCATCTCTCCACAAGAGAAATGCAGAAACTGATCTGAGATCCCTATCCAACTATTGCTTCTTCATTTTTCCAGCTACAAAACATCCAAATTTACCTTCCAGGAGGATGAGGAATCATAGATAATAATTTATCTATCTAGAAAAGAATAAAAATCAAAGGAAGTAACAGAAAACTAAACACTAGGATCAAATGATGAGTGAACAACTTTGTTCTGCTGTCTTCCCATGAGCCAAAGCAGTGTCCTCCTTGCAAAAGATGGTGGATTTGCTTGAGAATCCAAACTGTTACAGCTAACACTAACATTCTCCTCATCACAACCCAATTCACTCCCTCCATTTTCCCACCTGCCACTGTCAATCTCTGAAATAGTCCTCCTACTCCCACTCTCAACATTCTTGGCCTTCACTTCCTCTCCGGCAGCCACGCCACTCCGGTGCACAGGAAACCGGAAGGAAGAGGCCCGTCTCGACGAATCTCCTGCCCTATTCGGCTTCTCTTTCTTCCCGCGGAGCCAAATCTTCGATATAGAGAAGCTCTCCCTCTTGCTCCTCCCAATGGTATTATTGCCATTAGTAATACTAGCACTAGCAGTCCCTTGAGTCTCAAGGCCTCCAATTGCTTCAACCCCACTGAACTTGAATTCTCTTCTGGACTCACAATCACATTCAGACATTGCTTGCCTGTGACCTGGTGTTAATGGCAGAGTAGGCTTCTTGCTTGGTTGCTTTTTCATTGAGGCTCTAATGGGCACTTGCAACGAAGAATTGTCATCCATTACATATGCAAATGACCCCATAGAAAAGCACCTTCTTGCATCCACATTGCTGTCACTACTCCCTTCACCACCACCATCCACATTTCTGAACTTTCCAAGCTTCACAGGCACTACCTTTTCCCCTGAATCCACCATTACCGTCAGATTAGCCTCTTCTTTCGTCACAATTTCGCACGATTTGCGGTGGGACAAGCCCAATTCGACGTCTCCGTGAAAACCCCGATGGGAATTTGGTCCCAAAACTGAGTTGGTTCTGCCAATAGCAGCCTCTCTATCAGAGACCATCTCTCTTGAGCTGTCACTCCCAGATTCAAGAACAAGAACAAGGGGGGAAGAGCTATTGTTTGGAGAGAAATCAGGGAGCAAAGTAGCTCTACACAAAGGGCAAGTTGAGTGAGACAAGAGCCATGTGTCTATGCATTCCATGTGAAAGGCATGGCTGCACTTGGGCAACAATCTGAGCTTATCTTCAGTCTCAAACTCACACAAACAAACAGCACAATCAAATGGATTTTTCAATCCTATGATGGCTTTGTAATGGAAGACAGGGAGAGTGTCTATGAAAGACTGGTCAACCCCAGCATCATGGAGGTGGAACAGTTGCTGCAATTGTCCTTGAAGAACAGTCACACTCTCCAAGTCATCTGCATCTCTGCTTGAAGGTCTCAAAAGGAATCTAACAAGGAGATGAAGCAAACCAGAAACAAAGAAAATAACGGCAAGAATTATGATTATGAGCAGTATGCTTGGACTGACTTTGTTGCCAAAACTGAAACTATCTGATTGAACATTGGAGGGTGGGGGTGGCTGAGGAACAAAGTATGGTTGCAGAGTGGTAGTGGCAAGGCCTTTTACTTTGATTTCAAGGAGAGACCAGACCATTTTTCTTGTCTTTGCTTATTTCCAAGGAAAGATTGAGAAAACTTACCAAGATTGCAGCTTTCAGCTTCAGACATCTAATCTGAAGAATCTCATCTGGTATGCAAACAAACCCAAGTCCAAGTCCAAGTGAAAATGCAGAATCCCAGACAGTTGTTTAAGCTTGGTCTCATGTGGTTGTGCTGGATTATAAGCTGGATTTCTGATAGAGACTCAATGGTTTACCCTCAATTTTGTTTTTACAGTAAGAGGAACTTGCAAATTGAAATGTCCTCTCCTGAAGAGAGAGAGATAGAGAAGGCGGGTTTAAAAGATGGAAATAAATGGTGACACAGGTGAGATTTGAAAAGCAGAAGCCAATAAATCCAATAAATCTACCACCCTGTGCAAAATTAAATGACTTTAGGTCTGTCATTAGCCTATTTAAAAAAATTGGAGAACATGACTTCTATTATGAACAAAATATTTCATCAAATGCAAGGCTCTTCTTCTTCTGGTTCTGGTTGACTTCAAGGCAACCCTGCATCAACCCCAATGCTCATTTAATACCCCTAAGATAAAAGTAATGATAAAATCTTGAGAAAATTATGGAAATGTGAACCCCCTAATGGGTTTTTTCTTGTTGGTTATATATTTTAATGAACTTGTTATTCTGATCACATTCTTTCCATTTCTTCTATTCCATCTCAAGAAACCCTGAAAGTTTTGTTACTGTGGAATGGATTACTTTTTTTCTATGTAAAGGACAAGAAACACAGATGACAGTCACAAAGTCTAAAGAGAGAGAAAGAGTGAGGGACCAAAAATATTACGCATTTGGAAATATTAGAAGTGGAAGCGTAGGGTACTGTGTATTTTTGTAATGTAGAGACAGTTCAGGGGTACCCCAAAAGCAAGGCAAGTGACTGTGAGACTTTTGTTTAACTTTTCCTCATGGATTTTTGGGGATGGCTTTTTGTGCCGCTTAAAGCTAAGTCACTCTCACTGATACACTTTCTGTTTACAAAGTGACACAAACATAATCGATTTTGGGTTTTGGATTTGGAGCACTAGGCCAAGAAAAATACAAAAGGGTACAAGACAAGATAGTGATACATTATTGTTAGGATCAAGTAAGTAAACTCCTTCAAGGGCCGGTTTTGAGATTTTACAGGTCTCGAGTAAAATCTTAAAAACGCTCACACACTTGGTGGGTACTAGGCTCATTGCCGATAGCTCTCCCATTGACGTACGAATATTTTTCACTTTCACTTTCATTTGTCACTCTCATTGCCCATAGCTCTCCTATTGAGCTACAAAATGGATTTAACTATTACCCTATTACTTATAAAATTGTCATGACAATGTTGGAGCTCAATATTCTTCCTACTACCAACAACGATGCAGCCTTATATTGTCTTTTTCAACTTCATAAGTAAAACGATATAATAATGTAATGCATCGAGTTAAAAAAACATTAAAAAAATATAAATATAAACCCCATGGATGAGTGCATGTGTGGACAGCTGCAACATTAATATTTTTACATATATTTATATAGGCTAGGATTTAAAACCCCATGGTCCTAACATTGTGAAACAGTGCCTAAAGTGTTGTCTTCGTCAATGCCTTAATTTGTAAAATCCAACATTTCTACAGAAAACCAGAGCTATGTAACTTTTCACACTTACAGAATTCATCAAAACTTAGACGCGTCCTGCTCCTACCGTGAGGCCTGGGATGGATAGCAAGGAATACATCATTGATATCATTTATGTCACAAATTGACAGAAGAAAATCAAGTAGCGATTTCCTACTACGTGGCAGACTGAGTAATAGATATGATTGATTTAAACCATATTAGGTGTAATACTTCAATTGAATGGTGTCTATCGCTTAACTTGTCACGTGGCAAGGAAGTCGACGCGTGTATATTTCGGTTTCTTCTATCCATTTAATAAAGGAAGTCTTTAATTATATGCGTAGTTATGAGCGTATCCGATAGTAATAGCAAATCAAATTCTTCAAATTGAAGTGTATTGATCTAAGTGGTAATTTGAAAGTCTATTGAAGAGAGTTTTGATGATGTTGTGGGTCGCTTATTTTAGCATTCCAAAGCTGTTGGAGATGCTCTTATTTTTAGATGCCGTTTATTCATATTCATAAGTCGGGGTTTGTCATATCCTCAACCACATAATATACATTGACCAAAATTTGAGACAACATAAATAATGTCTCTAGGTATCACTGTTTCCCTCTGTTGTGAAACCGTGAACTAAACAAAACCAGATCCCCATTGTTCGAGTACATCCATCGTATGTGAACGCCAAATAATCTTTCTTGGTTGAATAGAAATTTGAACTAAATTAGCTTGGATGCTTTCACACACACAATCATACTAACTAATTGTTTTCATATTGTCGACTTTATGCTAAATTGATGTCACAACTTTATTAGGTTATCATTATTTATTAATTAATTGACTCCCTCAACCCTAGTAGGGACCAATTTTATTTTATTATTTTATTATATAATAACTAATATGGTTATTGGTCTAGCAAAGTATATACAGTACTGCACGACTTGGGTGGTTGACTTAAATGCTTCCTTTTCTTCAGAATGCAAGCATGGGATATGGAGATAAGTGAGGCCTATGCTTAACCCACGTCTCTAGAATGTTTAGATTTTGCTTGAAAATCTAACTTTTTGGTGATTATATCATCGAAGTTTTGCTTCTGAATTTGATTAAAGACTTCAAGCTTTTTTTTTTTGTACGAAGTTCCAATTCATTGCAATTCCCCAAAAAGGCAAAGAACATTACAAACAAAGTCGGGCAAAAACACCGCTAGAAAACCAACAGGAAACAAACATGAATAAATCTAGCTAAAACCATCACAATATAGTATGAAGATCAAGTTCCTGAGCCAAAAAAACTAAAATGGCAAAAGCCAACATAAAGGCATATAGCCTACATAAAAGCATATAGCCTACAAAAAGGCATTACGCCCACATTTGGCATAAAATCTCACATTAAACATAAAATACATAAAATAAAACACAGAAAACCTAGCTGTCACAACTGAAGAGAAACTCCAAGCAGCCACCAGCGAAGAGAAACTCCATGATTGTAAATGGACAAACCACCAATCACCACCACTATGAAGAACCAAAAACCTGTAGGTCAGCAAATCAAGCCAAATATCCCTCAACTAGGAAGAACTTGGTTATTCTACGTACAAGTCACCGACGCTTTTCACAAAAGTTGAAGTTGTGGTCCACACCTCCCATATCCATTTCAACTATTAGTAGGAGGACCTTCCCCACCAAAGACTAAAACGAGTGTTTTGTTTAGCATCTTAATCAAATTTATCGTTCAATGATTAATATATAAAACTGCCATGTATAGTGTGTAAAAACATCATTTCTATTTCAACATTTTGCACGAATATCATTTTCGTTTACCAAATGCGTGCAAACAATTTTTCAAGTTCCTTCAAAATCCAAGGAGATGATCACCAACCTAATGGTTTTGAGGTGGGATTTTTGATTTCAATGGTTTGTTATTTTCCATAAGGAGTAGGATTTTGCACTCCATATCTCACCTACTTACTTTGTTTTATCCCATTAATAAATTTGTTAGAAAATAAAAATTAAATATTTTACCAGACTCATTCATCTCTACTTTTGTGGGTCATAGAACCCTTTAATTTTCTTTTGGATAATAGTAATACCGGATACAAATTTACAATATTTGAATACGAAATGCAGAGATCTTTGGTGTACTTCCAAGTGGTCCTAGATTTACGAAATGCTGATCAAAGATTTAAATTGATACCAAACAACTATTTTCTATTTTCTTCTTCTTCTTTTTTATTTATTTTTAAATAAACTAATTGTTTGTTGACTTTAAATTTGTTGCTCTGGGACAGTGCCCCATTACCTCCTCCATCCTCTTTCTAGGTAGCGCCCCTTGTTTTAGGGCACTATATATGCTTGTGGCAGCAACATTCCCTTTTCATGCTTAACAAGGATTAAAGGTTTGGTCCACCAAAAAATAAAAAAGAGGATTAAAGGTGTGTTTTTTTTTTTTCTTTTATAAATAATAATATATAAAAAAACTTGTTATTTATAAGCTTACATTTGTATTCTTTTGGGTCTTAGTTGTATGATATCAAGAAAGCTTACCTAATACTGTCCAGCATGTATGAATTCTAGCTACCATATGTCAAAAATAATGACTATACTGACCATTGAACTGCGACCACAACTAATCCAATATGGCCGTCTTGAACCAATTTTTGTCCCTACATAAAGAAATATATCTCTTAGCTAGAGAACTCTCACTGTTATTTATAAGGAAAATACTTGCTTCATTCTCCTGTACATAGGAACTTCTATTTTCATATCAATCATAATTTGATGTATATGTACAAATTTTTATGTTTTGTGTTTTCAACAAATTATTTTTGCGTATGTATCAAATTATAATTTCCTTAGCAGTGTCCTATATATAATTAAGGTATCCCATGGTCATACGTTGTTAGTTATAAGTAGGTAAGGGTGCTGCATGCAAACTGCAACTGTGTCTAGTTTCCATATCATCAATGGCGGATCATCTCTGCTAATGATCAACGTACTTGTCTATATGAACCATAGAATGTCGACATGTGGTAAACTTTTTAAGGTGCTCCTTACACTTTTTTAGTTTTATTGTTGCATGACATTTGTGATATTCGTTTTGGATTGAAACTGAGTGAAAATTAGTCAGAAGATATGATGATGTGAGTGATAGAGAGATCCTTAATCACGACTTCCTCATCAATTATGTATTATTAACAACCATTTTGTCCCATGTGGCTTTAATGTCAAAGATTAATTTTCAAAGCTTTACCAATACAAGAAAAATATTCCCAAGCCAAAGAAGAAATGACATAACTGCTTCACATAATATTGAAAAATAATGGGAATTTCCATGTGCATCTCTAAGATGTTAAATCTATCGTCAACGATCCCCTAGTGCTTCTTGTTTTCATTTGCTTAAATTTCTACCTACTCATCGGATCCTAACAGTATTTTTATTCATGTTTCCTCAAGGACAAGGAAGTTGGAAAGTCGAAACACACGTAGTCATCTGATCACACCACCTGACTTTGCATGGTTTTAACAAAACCACGTGTTTTGGTTGTTAAACTTACTAAAACTTTGCATTCATCTTCATTATCTTTTCTAACTCACTAAAATCACTCTACACCATTAACACTCATCATCTCATCTCATTCCTCAAACCCTAAATATATACATTATGTTTTTACTTCGTCGATGAAGCAGAAAATCATCGTCTATGATGATTATGCGCGCGTTGTTTTTTTTTTTTTGTTTTTTTGTTTTTTTTTTGCATTATTAAGTTCACAAGCACGGGATTTGCAGTTAGATGCACAACACACACCGTGTGCTAGTGTGATATCAGACATTTTAAATTGTCTAACTAGTAATTCGGATATTAGAGAAAATATGCATTCAAATAAGAGTACATAATCAAGAGTGTAGATCAATAATTTAGTAACGTAACATCTTAGAAAATGGATTGAGAAAATAAAATATTAAAACATGTAATGTTAAGGCGCACTTGTGATATCTTCTAAATAGTGTTGGACGAAGAATATTACAACTGCCAAATGCCAATTCGTATGTACTTTTTGAATTAAGGATGATTCTATGAACACCCAAAAGTTTCTGGATAACTACCTTTTTTTTATAACAACAATTAAATCAAGGTTTCAACTCACCAAACATAAAACCCATTTTACATCAATAAAAATGTTGGAAATAGGCCCAGCCCAATCATTGCCCAAAACCACGAGTCCAGACCATTTATTGTGTGCAGTTTTGTTTAGCTAATGTTTTTAGCTTTCTCTGACAAACATGTAATCTCATATGTATTCGGTCAAGCTCAGAGAAATTAGGCTAATTTAAGTTAGTGCTAAGATAATCTGCTATGACTGCGATCAACTTCATAATAGCTCGATGCACTCAAAGCCTATTGAAGGTAATTCATCTTTGCTTGCATTGCATGTATTGTAGCGTTCTCTTGTATAACTAGTCAGGTTTTTTTTTTTTTTTTTTTTTTTCACGTTTACATTTTGCATGACTAGTCAACATTACTAGTTTTCTGACGTGAGCTTGCTGCCAGCAGTAGGTGTTTACCTAACCATTGTCCTATTCTAGCTCTTATAATTAGTTGCCAACTATTTTTGTCTTGTGATGCCCTAATTTATCAAAAGGGTGGATAATGGTAGAGAGTAGTCAACAATTCTAATATTGCATTGATAGTCTTCATGGATTTTGAAATGAGATTTCAAATCTTTTTTTTTTAATCTTATAGTTTGCTTAAGTTTTCTAGCGAATTTAGATAGATTTTCTCCTAGTTTTGGGGTCTTTTAAGTTTCATATTTCTTGTATAATTGTACTAAAGCCCTATGACATATAAATAGGCACTTTAGCGCTAGGTTATTATAACGTGAGAAAGTTAAGGCATCAAATTGGGTTTTAGCCAAGAGTAAGAGAAAAGAAAGCTAGGGTTTGTGAAAGATCAAAAGAGGTTCTTCATTGTAACCAAAAAGGTTCTTTCATACTAGTGGATTTCTCAGGGATCACCAAGAGGACGTAGGCACAACGCTAAAGCTCTATAAATTCTTGTGTTCTTTGTGTGCGTGTTTACTTTTTGGTTTCTGTGTGCTTTATCTTTGCATGGCTTGTGTGTGATAGTTGCGTAGTCCATCAACGATAAGATCTTGGAGTGTTTTCACACAACAAGTGGTATCAGAACCGCGGTTGTGGCGGGTATCCAACATAAGCATCCAAAATAAAATCTTAGAAACAAATTTGTTAGTTCAAATTCTCATGTCATGGGTGGAAAAGTAAATATCCAACATAAGATATCAAATCTTATGAAAGAGGTAAAACACTTATCCAAACTATCTACTTTTCATTCTTTGTCGTCAACTAAGACAAAGTTAGTATGGAGGAAAAAGGTGTTGGCGAGTCCTTACTTAGTTAAGATTTTGGTTCCTTATTTAGTTAGATTTTTGGTTACTTACCAATTATTATTTAGTCTTATTGTAATAGAGATTTATTTCCTATTGTAATTTAGATATATTTCCTATTTTATTTAGGGTTAACACATCTTTGTACATGTATAAATACCTCTTGTTGACGCCAAAAAGTGGTTCTGCACTCTTAAGCTCAACTTAGTGATTTTGATCATTCGGTATCCTTAAGGCCTCGGTAGAGAGCGTGATCTGCAATATGAGAAAACCGTCGGTAGGCCTGGGGCACCGGTGTGGTACCGGCCGAAGGCTCTCCGATGCTTAAGTAAGTTTGGATTTAGTAAATGAAAATGACAGATCAATAGGCTTGTATGCCATTAGTTCTGATTACCTCCATTTTGGGATAGTTGGCCTCCTTTATAGGCCTTGGGAGGTGTGCGCTTTGTTGGGGATTTCGATGTGGGACTGTGGACGTCGATTGTGAGCATGTCACGTGTCCCAGGAGAGGGCGTTGCCCTAATGGATGGATCGGTAGCCTGGGTGCCGAAGGCAACTTTGACCAGGCACTGGGTGCCGAAGGCAACTTTGACCAGACTCGATTTTGTCCACGTGTTCTGTTCTTATTGGTCGTTCATTCTGGTATAAACACCTCTATATAGAAGAAGAATAAAAATATGAGCATAATTGAATATTTGCCCTACTTTGTTTGACTAAAGCAAAATCATAAATGTGTATCTGCCTATGTTAATGTTGTGTGTGAAATCGCTGTTTCAGAAAGTTTGAATTTTAAATGTCTTCATGCTTCTACTGATCTTTCTTCTCCTAAAACGGACACTTTCACAAAATCTTTAGATAATTTTCGATTTGACACTATTAGAAGATCTTTAGGTATTTGCTCCATTGACTAATTTCTTGTGTTATGATGCCTGCTAAAATGTCCTCATTGTCATAGTCTAAAATATCAAGGATATTATTGTTTTTTCGGGTCACGGATATTTTGGAACGTATCCATATGCTAACCACCATGTTGCTTATGTTTTTGTGATAATATGCTAAAGTATGTATATTTATATTGTTTTGTTTGAACTATTTTTGCAAGAATCAGATTTTCACGTGAGAATGTGAGTCTTTGACCTTTCCATTTGGGATGGAATCGAGCGGGCTCATGGAAAGAATCTGAGACCCAATCTTCAAATGATTTTGCTTGTGGACAACGTCAACCAATCTCGGATCCATATGGGTGGCATGTTAACAATTACATGCAAAACTATTTTGGGGATTTATCATTTGATGACTACTCTTCACAATACACTTACTCTACACATAGAGATGATAAAGATAGTGAAAATTTTGAACCTCATAGGAACTCTATGTGGCACTAAGTCACTCATGTATCTTATCATGCAATGTATAAAGTGTAAAATATTGTAGTAAATCATTATATATAAATGATTATGGTGTGTTTAATTTTCTTTCATTAATTACTACATATTTTCTACACTCACAGTGTTTGTCGGCTCGCTATGTAATCAACTTAAATCAATTAACCCATCATGCAATGCATTTCCTTCCAATTTTTTGTGATAAACTAATAGATAATTGACTAAATAAACATCCTCCAAAGTTTCAATAAAAATTTCCAAGTTTTTCTTACAATTTCCGTGGTTTTTATTCAATTTTTATCAATATTGATAATATCCCAATATTTCCATCGAAATTTCCGTGTTTTTGGACTACCAATATTTCTGATACCATTGATATTTTAGACCTTGCTCACTGTTTGTGTTTTTCAATTCAAATATGCTTTTGTTTATGTTCTAAGTACTCTGTCCAAAACATGACAGAAGTTGAGTTACGAATAAGTCGGTAAACATTATCTAGAATGTGTCTAGGATAAGTGTGTGAGTACCTTTTGTAATCATCATTCTATAGTGGATTTGTTTTGGATTGAAGAGCCCTGTGAATTTTCCCTAAATGTGGGGTTTTACCACGTAAAATAATTCTCTGCATGTTCCTTTATTCTATGCCCTGCACGTTTTAGGATTGATAAATCATATCAATCATGCTACTGAAGTTTATTTTTATTTATTGATTATAATTTTAAATTGGCCTATTCACACCCCCCCTCTAGGCATTCTTAGTCATCTTACAATTAATTTCACTCTTAAAATATTAAGATTCAAATTTCTTTCATAGGTTTGACATAGATAACCTGCTTTATGGAGCGAATCACAACTTTTTTGATAATCCGGCATTGATTGAAGATAAAGTTGATGTGTTGTTCAATAGATTAATTACTAGTATAGTTCTTGGATCGTCATATGCTAAAGGATCTCAAACAGTGATAAACAAGACTAGGATCTTCAATATAGTGGAATGCACTCGAGACCTTTTTCTTGCAGATTGTAAGAAGTGTCTTTTAACGGTAATAAGAGAACTTCTTGATCATAGTTATGGAAAACTAGGTAGAGGTGCTATTTTTAGGAGTTGTTACATTAGATTTGAAATTTACCCTTTTTATGTCACACCTGATTCAGGAATAGGAATAAATACCTCTCATCTAAGTATGTTGAAATATTAATTAATATAATTACAAATAGTTTTTTTTTTTTTTTTGGTTCGAATTGGGTCTTAGTTGTATAATATCAAGAAAGCTTACCTAATATTGTCCAGCATGTGTGAATTCTAGCTACTATATAACAAAAATAATGAATACACTGACCATTGAACTGCGACCACCACAAATAATCCAACAAGAACGTCTTGAACCAATTTTTGTCCCTATAGAAGAAATAAATCTCTTAGCTCCATATACATGTACAAATTTTTTTATTTTATGCTTTTAATAAATTATTTTTATATATGTATCAAATTATAATTTGCTTGAAGAAACGAATGTCTCCTTACAAATAGAAGCAGACAAGGAGTGTCCTATATATAATTAAGGTACCCCATGGTCATACGTTGTTAGTTATAAGTAAGGATTTTTATCTCACAGCTGCATGCAAACTGCAATTGTGTCTGGTTTCCAGCATCAATGGAGGATCATCTCTGCTAAAATGTTTCTGGTATGGGAGTAGGACCAAGGATTTTCTTAATTAATACGAACAATAGAATTTCGACATGTGGTAACTTTTGAAGGTGCGCTCCTACACTTTCTTGGCCTTTCTGTTTGGTTTTTTCAAATTTTAATGCAGGCCTTAGCCTTTAGCCTTATTTATTTATTTATTTTTAAGACAAAAGAAAGTACAAAGAGAATCCCCTTGGGATTCCTTCCTAGAGCCCTGACATCGAATCGAACTTTCGAAGTTACCATGAAAGTTTTTTTTTTTTTTTTTTTTTTATAAAAAAAATTCCAAGCTAACATTACCCCAAGAATTTTCTCATTATTAAGTAATATACTGGTTTCTTACTACAAGGAAATTAATTATAAATAGAAAAGGATTTTTAAGTTCAGAATCCAAACTTTTATCTAATTTGGATCTCTCTTGGTCTTTTCTGACTGTAAATCTAAGCTTTTTAATTAAGTTCAATAATGATATATATATTTTTATTCTCTCATTTGGATGTCCACATGTTATTATCGTGCATATGCTATTGTAAATAAGCAAGAAAGCAAGGAAGGGTAGTACCAAATACATGATGTCAGCACAATAATAATGTCCAAATGTCCGCATAAGAGAATTTTTGTATATATATATCCCATCTATTTTGATGGGCATTAAAATACGTGTGTCAAGCATGTGAGGCAATTTAAGAGTAAATTGGTCATTTTGCACCTTTGACTAAAAATTTAGAAAAAAAATAAAGCAAAAATCACCAATAATTAATAATTGAAAAAACCAACCCAATCCAACTCATTCACACCATCATCTTCCCTAATAATCACAACTCCCAATTGCACAGAAAGAGAGAAGAGAGAGAAAGGAAGTGGAGGAAAGCTTAGGGCCCGTTTGATAACCATTTCAATTTTAGTTTTTCATTTTCATTTTTTGTGCTAGAGTATAGAAAAAAAAAGATGGAAAATGAAAGTGAGAATGAGAGTGAAGATGGGATTGAGAGAGAAGACGAGAGGGAAGGAGGGAGGAATCCGAATGACCAACAAAAGTGAAAACAAAAACTAAAAACTAAAATATATTTGAAATTGTTTTCACTTTCAAGTTTTTATTTTCACTTTTGTTACTCTTCCCTCCCATCCTCTCCTCTCATCCTCTCTCTCAATCTCATCATCACTCCCATTCTCACTCTCGTTTTTCTCTATACTCTACCATAAACGATGGTGGTGGTGGTGATGGTGATGGCGATGGCGGTTTGTGGGTGATGGTGGGGCATGTAGTGGTGGAGGAGATAGGGGTGGGAGTGAGGTGGTGGAGGAGGTGGTGGTGGTGGCAATGTGAATGGCGATGATGACGGTGGCGGTGATGGTGATGATGCTGGCAGTGGTTGTGGTGGTGGTGATGGTGGGGGTAATGGTGGGGCTGATAGTAGGGGTGGTAGTGGTGGCGGTGGTGGTGGTGATGGTGGTGGCGGTGGTGGTGGTGATGGTGGTGTTGGGGTTGGGGTTTGGCGGCGATCTCGGTTGTGGTGGTGGCAACAACAATGATTGTGGTGGTGGTGGTGGTGGTGGTGGCGGTGGCGACGTTGGTGATAGCCATGTTAAGATGGTGGTAGTAGAAGTGGTGAAATCATATCTTGAGAATAAAAATAATATATCTATCAAAAAATTTGGGGGAAGGGGAAGCAAAGATTTGTCATGCCCTAAAATTAGTCTATAATCAAACAAAATCCACCACTTTTTGTATTTCCTTTAAAATCAACGAGTTTTTTAATACACTCAAACTTTTATGAAGTCTTTTAAAGTTATAATTGAATACATCCAAATTTGAATGAGGTTTAAAAAGTATGAATTGAATACATCCATAATTGTATAGATTTCTATAAAATCATGATTGAATACACCTGAACTTTTAAACTTCTTTAAATCTTTTTAAAATCTAAATTGAATACTACCATCCCCCCTCTCTTTCTCTCTTAAAAGTTAGATAAATTCCCCCCTCTCTACGACATCTTGATAGTGTGTATGTGAGAAATTCCCTTTTTTTAATTTATAAACTATTGTTTATATTAAAAATAAATAATAATAAAAAGACCTAATTAATGCAGAAAATGAGAAGATTCCAAACACCCCTCCATAGGACACCAAAAATGCATATTTTAGCTCATTGTCATGCTTTAACACGCTGGATCACATAAAAAGCATTTTTAGTGCTTTAGTTAATGGAAAGCTTAGTCATTAAATTAGTATTTGCTTTCTAAAATGCCCTTGGCGTCACATGATTAGCAAAAAAACACAATGTATATAATAAGTCTTTGCCGGCTTCTCCTTTCTGCCCAACATGACCACAATGTGATGTCATGACGTGATTCCTTTAATTTTATTTATTTTTAAGTTCTCAAATCATCTATGAAAATAAATTCGCGGAATCAAAAATCATTTAGACATCAGCTATAATTAAACCAATAGGTGAACATTGAATTTTTGACAAATACCAAAAAATAATCCCGATGATTATCAAAGGGCTAAATGATTTCAGACTGATTTATTTCTGCACGAGTCCTTGAATGAAGAAACACTTGTGTGCAGCTTTTGATTAATTGTGGTGAAGTGAGCTAATAGTTTTAGTGCAGCTTTTGTCCGCATTAGTTTTGTTTTTAGCATGTTAGTTTGTTGCCCTTTTAGGATTAGTATTTTAGATGTCTTTGATTAAACCGTTGAAGTTTATCTAATTAAGTTTCTATTTGATCAACAACAAA
The DNA here is from genome assembly GCA_020521455.1 of Prunus kanzakura. Lineage (NCBI taxonomy): Eukaryota > Viridiplantae > Streptophyta > Magnoliopsida > Rosales > Rosaceae > Prunus > Prunus kanzakura. The sequence goes on along the minus strand of BPUM01000033.1, from coordinate 1,640,645 downwards.
AAAACATTTGTGTGAATGGGGATAGCACACGACCAATCACGACATGCCACGTGTGATAACTTTTCCACATAGCAATATATAATTGGTTGAATATAGTAAAAGAATTATATCCTCGTTTCATATAAGTTTTGCTGTCTTGAATGGGACCTTGTATATTGTAGTCCAATAATCAAAATGGTCTATGTTTTACGTCTCAATTTAAGAATCGTTGTAACAAAATATTAGCTAACTGCAAATCATTAATACATATAATTGTGATCAAATAAATATATAAAACACAATGTCTCTAATATATATTGAAATTTTGTAATGATATTCAAAGGGTTAAAAAATTTTATTTGGTTGATTAGTAGTAAGGGAAGATCCTCAAATGGATATATATACAGTTATTCTCTTATCCAGATGCCATTGTAAATAATGATAAAAGTAGGAAATGGTAGTAAAAAATACATGGCTTCTGCACGGTTTGGATTATTAAACTACAATATGAAGTGGAACTCACAAGAGCTCCCAATTTGTTTTGTAAAACAACTAAAAATCCATTCCTAGAACAATCTTGTAGACACACATATATGTATTCAACGTGAAATGTTTCCTTCCAAACTGTATATGAACTATTAATTAGATTTATTTTTTGCTTGAATGTGCGATCAATATTCACAATCTAACAAGATAAATATTTGTTTAGCGTTTGTCGTGATAATAACATCCTTTATATCTCATTTTTTTACTTATTTTAGTGTGTAAATAACTTTTTTTTTTGTTTCCAGAGTTAGGAAAGAGTGGAGCAAACTCACACACACGGGTAACATCCCATTGGTGGGTGTAGAATAACTTAACCAAAAGGGTTCATTTCAATTTAGTACCTTGCATTATCATTATCAATGCATGTTTGCCCTTGCACTCTCAATTTTAACAAGGATTAACTACAGTAAACCCCCCAAACTATGGGAGTCATTACTAACTCATACCCAACCTTTGGAGACTAGTTTGACTAGTATCCCAACTTATAGAAACCTTTCAAATGAGATCATCCGTTAGTAGATCTGTTAATTGTTAACGTAGCAAATGTAAATTCTATTTTTTATGCTGATGTGGCACAAAAAATTAATAAAAAATGAATTTCCTTTAAAAAGAATAAATAATTTACTTATAAAAATTAAAATTTTAAAAATAAAAATTAAACTAACCCAGAACCCCACCCACCAACTGATCAACCATACCGACCACCACCATAAGACCTCAAAAACCATCCCAAGATGACGCCGTTTTCGGCAACAAACCCAAGGGAGAGGAAAACGACGACCACCGTCTTCTCCCTTTTATGAAAGACCAACCCTTGCTCCTACTGCAGGCACGAATCCGGCCACGGGAATGACTCTGGATAATGTGATGATCAAGGAGGTCGTTGATGACGATGATGATGGTGATGATGGCAGTAACGGTGACGAAGACAGTGGCTGGTTGGATCCTGAGTTGAGCAAGTGCCTGGTCCATTTACCTAGGAATTGGAAATCTGATAAATTGAAAGACTCTGTGGATTTTGAGATTTTTATTTTCACTTTGGAACTTGCCCTGAATTGCAGGACTTCAATTTAAATTGGCAAATAAGAAGAAAGGCATGACTTTAGGTTTTGTAAGTTTTGACTTTCTAGTGTAAATCTGGGTTTTGTCTTTTCCAAGATCCACGATCCGTCCTTGTCGTTCACCTTGTGGAGATGGAGAGACAAGGCCTTCGTTTTGGTATGAGAGACAGAGAGTTATGATGGGTGGCCGGACATGGGGGCGATGAAGGTTAGGATGTATGATGTGGTGTCTGGGATTATGGATGTCAAATGGGCCGTGTCGACTTTGCCCGGCCCATTTAGAGTCGGTCCATTTAATAAACGGGCCATGTCATCAATGTCGGCCCAAGCCTACAATCCTAGCCCATATGAGATTGGGCCGCGCTCGTGTCGGACCCCATTATAAGGGTCGATATGGGCCCACCCCAAATTTGACTTCAGTATTGTATTTTTTTGGTAAAATTTTTAACAACTTCATTTAAATCTTTTTTACAATTATGTATATATGAACAAGATTTATTATTTGTTGCAAAAAAAAAATGCCAATAACTTTATTTAAAGTATATTTAAATAGAAAATGGCTAGATTATTGTTTGGGTTTTAAAAATTAAAACTTCAAAAATAAAATCATTATTTTATATATAAAGAAAATATTAAATATTAATATATATTATTAGAGAAAAGAAATAGATTTGAATTTAATATATAAATATAATAATGTATTATTTTTATCTAAAACAAATATAATTTAATAAATGGGCTTTAAAAGGGCCGGTCCATTGGGTTTCCAGTCGGCACGGCCCACGACAAGCCACTGGCCTGCCTAGCCCATTGGGTCTAATTAACTCGTCACGGTTGGCCAAAAGATACGGTATGTGTTGTGTCGGGCCTCACTTAAGCGTGTTGTGCTAGGGCCGGCCGAGTTTGTTTGACAACTCTAGCTGGAATGAGGGTGTGCTTTGAAGGTACGGTGGCGGCATGGGTTAAGGTTGGCAGATGTTGTGGCTGTACCAAATGGGGATGGAGAATTGAGGCTGGGGGTTGGGGTGGGAGCAGCTAGCAGTTGGTGGGGTTCTCGATTAGTTTTTAATTTTATATTTTTTTATAAATATATATATATATATATATATATATATATATATATATATTAAAATGAAATTCATTTTTTATTAGTTTTTATTAATTTTGTGTGCCACATCAACATGAAAAAATGGTATTTACATTTCCCACGTCAACATTTAACGGATTAGGTAACTGAGAGTCTCATTTGTGAGGTTTCTATAAGTTACTATACCGGTCAAACGAGTCTCCAAAGGTTGGTGGGCCACGTCATCCTTCAAGAGGAGATACATCATGAGCCAAGTAATTTTTGTTTTTGACCCTCAACAATACACCATGTGCCATGCACATGGTTAAATGTAACTGAAAAAGTTAACAAAATTAACTGTGGGACCATTTTTCCTAACGAAACTAAAGTTAAAGGACCATATGAACTATTTTGGAAATTGAGGGACCAAAATGCGAATCGGGCCAAAGTCCATAGACCATTGAACCTAAAAACCCAGTTTGTAATGACCTCATAGTTTGGGAGGCTTACTGTAGCTGATCCTTTTAACAATAATGTACCCTAAACTTATTAATTTTTTTGCAATCTAGTTTCGTCATTAACTTTACCGTCAAAATTATGTTAATTGCCTATGTGGCAGGGCTTAGTCCCACCTATTCGCTTCTTTTGATGCCAATTGAAAGGTATTTTCGTGCAATTGATGTTTTCCCACCCAAACACATTTGATACACGAAAAACCTGCCCAAACCCATTTGACATCAATTGTCCGAAAATACCCTTTAACTAGCATTGAAAGAAGCAAACATGTGGGACACAAGCCTGCTACGTAGGCAATAACGGAAATTTATCTTGTGAAGTTAAAGCTGGAATCATATTGTAAATAATTAATAAGATCATGGTACATAATTGCTAAAAATTGAGGGTGCAAAGGCAAACATATCTTATGAGTGAAAATTTAGAGTATTAAATTGAAATTAACCCTAACCAAAACTAGAAAGCACAAATAATCGAAAAACAAAATAAGGTGATGAGTGTATTATGTGGGTGGGATTAAATAAGTCCATGAGGATGAGGTGAGTCAGCTGACCTGCGTGGACTAGTAACAATTGTTCCGGAAGTAAAAAGGGAAGGAGGGGACGGACAAAGCCAACTACTAAGTTGACTGCCTAATAATATCCAATCATGGAGAGTCGCAGACACGCTTTTCTTGCAGGCTATTGTTGGTTGAGGTTGAGGACGAAGCTGCTGTCCTTGTCCCTAATAAATCACCCACTTCTCTCTATATCTTTTTATTTTCTTTTTGTATTCTCTTTTTTTGGTAAAAATTTCCCATTTCAAGACAATCTTCATTTCATTCATTCATTCATTCATTCATTCCTTCATTCCTCTTGCCAAGCCCATTATAGTGTACATTCTATCTTTGATTAGCTTCCTTTAAAACCCAGAAGGAAATTTTCCATCTGGGTTTTGAAGATTTTGATTCTTTACAGATTATCTGATATTGGGGATCGAAGATTCTGGGCTGTCGCATGTGGGCAGTGAAGATTTTGGTTCTTGGGGGGAATATCTGAAGTGGGTGTTGGAGATTTTTATCTTTTAAGGGAAATTTGGGGTGTGGATTTTGCCGTATGGGAAATTTTTTTGATTCTTGGAGGAATGTCTGGTAGTGCGTTGGTTTGAAAGATTATGATTCTCTGGAGACGAAATTGGATTTTATTGGATAAGGTTTTAACGTTCCTGTATGTCTTTGTTGGTTTTCTCGAAGTTCACGAAATGTTTAACTAATCTGTGAACAGTAACATTCGTAATCTTTTTTGTTTATTGTTTGTTAGTTCGAGAGTGGTTTGTTCGAGAGTGATTTCTAGTGAGATACTGACCGTTACAACCAATTTGCTTTTGAGAAATCTGTCATTGGAAGGAGGGTAGTTGTTTCTAGTTTGGTGCAGGGGACGACCTTCTACTTTTATGCATAGAGAAGATAACTTTTTTTTTTTATTGCACTCGATATGCTTTTTGTATATATTTTGGATGGATTAAGGATATGATGTCCTACATTTGAGGAAAATAAGGGAAGTTTGGAGAAAACAAGCAAAATTTTGGTTTAGCATGTGCTCATTGTAATCTCTCAGTTTTTGGGTTGGTAGTATTTGAGGGTCATGAAATTTCTCAGCGTTATGGGAAATTCATTTGGATGTTCAGCATCCGGGGAGCGATTAGTTTCAGCAGCAAGAGATGGAGATGTTCAAGAGGCCAAGGCCTTGCTGGAATGTAATCCTCGCCTGGCAAGGTACTCGACTTTTGGTGTTCGTAATTCCCCTCTCCATTATTCTGCAGCTCAGGGCCACCATGAGGTATAAGTCTAATACACATCTTCGTAAGAAATTGGTCTAATTTTGTTTTAAGGTTTTGCTTATCTTTTATGATTTATTGAATTTTTTTGTTCTCCATGTGTTTAGATAGTCTCTCTCTTGCTAGAGTCTGGAGTCGATATCAATCTCCGGAATTATCGTGGGCAGGTAAAATGATCTAATATGGTGGCTTTAGAAGTTTAGCATCTGCGGCGTTATATATATCAAAACTTGCTTTGTTATGGATTTAAAAATAAGTTTTCTATCATAAAAGTGAAATTGTGGTCTATGTCTTGGTGAACAGACTGCTTTGATGCAAGCTTGCCAACATGGTCATTGGGAGGTTGTTCAGACATTGGTTCTTTCTAAAGCCACAGTAAGATTGTTACTTCCAATCCAATTTTTTCAATATTCTTTTGACATTGATAGGGTTAAGAAGTATGACAAATTTTGGAAAACCGGATTTCAGATTCACAGAGCAGATTATCTGAATGGGGGTACTGCACTCCACTTTGCAGCTTTGAATGGTCATTCTCGATGCATCCGGCTCCTCCTTGCTGATTTCATTCCTAGCACTCCGGATTTTTGGAGTACCTTAATGAATGCATCAAGCAATGAAGAATCAATTGTGGAGTTTAACCATGAGTACTTCCACTTCCAGTTCCTTTTGCACCCTCTTTTTATATTTTCCAATATTCTCTATTGATTTATTTTTCTGTTCTTTGCGTGCACCAGTGTTTTGGTCCAGATAATTAATAGGCCTGCTGATGGAGGAATCACTGCGCTGCATATGGCAGCGTTGAACGGTCATGTTGAAAGCGTGCAACTACTTTTGGATTTAGGGGCTTCTGTTTTTAAGGTTACTGTGCAAGATGGAACTACAATTGATCTAATAGGTAACTTTAATTTATAATTATCCTTTTTCAGCAATTGGCATCATTCACTTGCCTTAGCAAATCTACTGAGTTGTATTATAAAATAGGAATTGGATAATACATAGAATATAACATACATTCATTCATCTTTCCAAGTTTTCCGCAAATTTTGTGAGTGTATTTCCTTTTCTGCTATTGTATAGAAAGGTATAGCCCAATCATATCTAAATTAATTCCTAAGACATTGTTTAACTTCATGTTAATTGTAATTCCATGTAATGCTGTTAATTAACCTCTTGAAACATTAATGTTAAAAGACTCCCGTCATTCCAATATGATTTTGCACAATGTATTTCCTAAACCATCTTTTATACTAATCACTTTGCAGGTGCTGGAAGCACAGCCCTACATTATGCTGCATGCGGGGGAAATGCACAGTGTTGTCAAGTATGTTCTTCACTTACACAAAAAATGCATTAATGTTGTTACATCCTTACACGTATTTATGCTCTGCTATTACTATTTTTATATCCTCTGGTTCAGATTTTGATTTCCAGGGGTGCCAGTCTGAATGCTGAAAATGCGAATGGGTATGTACCCAATGCCTGTTATGTTACTTTTGATTTGTTTCAAAGTCTATTGTAATTTTCACTAGGAATATTTATTTTAATAATAATTTGACCTGTGTTACATGGATTCAAGTGAGTGTCATGATTGAACCTATATACTGCCCAAATATCAAATTTCTTTTCTGTTTTTTTTTTTTTGTGTGTTGGTTTTTCTTTTCTAGCTTTGTGTTTTTTACCTGGGAATCTGCCCCCTTGTTCTCTTCCCCATACTTAGCCTAAAGGGCCATTGGCTCCGTTCCTTTTAGGCACCATTGCTGCAGTGGCCTATGATTCCGTCTATTCTGAAGTAGTGTTGTGCTCTGCATGTATGGGCTGCTTTCTTGCTCATAATAAGAATACTACTCTGCCAATCCAAACATTAAATATCTTCTCGACCTCGTTATCAGATTGTAGTGTTTGGATTAGCAGAGTTGTATTCTTATTTTGTTAACTGTGCCATTGGACCTGAAAATGTGGATTATGAAGTCAATAATTAGATAGATGCACGGTTTTAAAATTCAACCATTGGCCAATAAAATTTAGATCTTAATCCCATGGATCATTATATTTGGTTCCTTGAAGTGATATCAGTTGTTTCATGACTTCATTCTTTTTCTTTTTCTTTTCTTTTCCCATCTGCAGTAACTTCATAATTCTCTTTACTCAACTACAAGTCTTTAACTTACCCCTGCTTTATGTTTTTATTTGTTCAAAGATGGACTCCCTTGATGGTGGCCCGTTCTTGGCATAGAGACTGGCTCGAGGAAATCCTAAGCACGGAGCAGCAAGTCCAGTCACAAATTCTTCCTTCACCGTACCTATCCCTTCCCCTTATGAGTATTGTGAAGATTGCTAGGTGAGTATATTTTGCTAAATCTATTGACTTAGTACTCTCTACTTCAGAATTGTTCGTAATTTCTAAATTGGTTCAGTTCATGAGTATCTGTAATTCTGACTGCTGCAACTAAGAAATTAAGAATAGGCAAACTTCTCTAAAAGAAAGGAAAGTTATGTCATATGGATGCGTTCAATCTACTTTAGCACCCCTCTCCCCACCCCACCCCAAAATAATAAATAAATAAAACTAGAAGAAACCTTCTTATTTGAATTGTTGGAGCATGTCAAAGTCAACAAATACTACTGCATTCCACATGCTCTCTGCCATCAATTTGTTGACATGGTTAGGTTTATATACATTTAGAAATGCTTCAACCTTATTATCTTCCTTTGGTGACATTTCCAGAGAATGTGGATGGAGGAACAGTGATTCTTTATCTACATGCCAAGATCCATGTGTAGTCTGTTTGGAACAGCAGTGCACAGTGGCTGCGGAAGGTAAATTTCTCTTAAGAGTGCATATTATCACGATTCTTTATCTTTGGTAAGTTTACATGAAAAAAATCACATAATTTGATGTATATACATATGGGGAAAGTTTTTGGATTGTAGAAGTTAATGATTTTTGTTTTTTTTGGGCACCTGCATTTATGCATTTGAATATGTTCTCCGGGAAGAAAGAGATATAACAATGGAGAATGAGTGATATGGAACAAGCATCATTTTCTTAATCCCTCAATGTAGCAAATGCAAACATATCCTTACACTCCAAAAGGCTCCCTGGTGATGGTTCATGTGGGCAAATTAAGTACTGGTGAGAGTGTAGAATTAGAGGTAATGCTATAGCATTGGTTTGGGCTGAAGGAGATAGATAGATGCATCTACTGAATGCTCTGTTCAGTTCTCAGTTCCCATTTTAGGGGTATTGAGCATAATAGATGTGTTTACCTAAAGTAAGGATTTTGATGTCAAACCTTATTATTATATGTTTAGAGGAAGTATTTTTCCATTGAACTGGAAAATGTTTGTCTAGCTTCAGCGCTTCTCTGTTGTCTCCCTCTTGTTGCTGGACAGCTTCTTTAGGCATGTTCCAGGAATCAATCATCTGATTGTGAATGTGTTACAGCAGACTGGTATTACATCTGCACATGCAGTTATAATGCAGTTGATCAAGTGTTACTACATTATTTCGTTCTTTGTTTAGGCACATTTGTATGTTTTTATGTAATTAGGTTTTGCACATTAACACTTTTTCTATGGCTTTCTTATCTCCATAAAGAATGGTGAATCAGTACCAAGATGCACCTTGGTAGTGATAATTATTTGTTATATAGGGCCGCATTGGTGAGATGGTGGAACTTGCAATCGTGCTTTGTGCACAAATTAGATTATATTTTCTTATTTAATTACAGTAAGAATCTAAATGAAGTATTATAAATTGGGTACATCAGAACTATACCCCTTAACCGATAGACTTGTTATGACCGATAGGCTATCCCCATATTTTGAAAAGTCTGAGTTAATTGTGCGGTAGTCAACATATTAATAATTTCAGATTGGTTTTTATTTTTATACATTGCTCATTTTGATTGTTTCATCTGTTCTCTGAGTTCTGAAATCCTTTTCTTCCTACTGGCTTTCTGCATGCTTGATGGTACAATCATGCATATTGTTGGTTGCCTAGGACAATAACAAATCTCGTGGTGCAGGTTGTGATCATGAGTTTTGCACAAGATGTGCCTTGTACCTTTGTTCCACAAACTGCACTACAACCGTGTCTCATGGTCCCCCAGGCTCAATTGCATGTCCTCTATGCCGAAGTGGCATAGTTTCATTTGTGAAGCTTAGAGGAACAAGATCAGTGGTTAAGGAGAATCCAAGAACAAGTTTATCCCTATCATTGTGCTCATGTTCTGCTGAGGAGCCAGATTCCGCCTCAATAACGACCCCATTGTGCAAGCCTGAGTTCCGTTGCTCTGGTAAATCTCCTCTCGGATCTTTCCGGTCCTTGAGCTGCCAGAAGTTCCCATCATTCAAGATCAACTACAACCTTTGCATGGGAGCTCCAAATATTAATCCTTGTTTGGTTCCAAGCTCCAGTAATAGGAAGTTGCGGAACCATTTGGCTAGGTGCTCTAGACCCGGCTTTAGACGATCAGCATCTCAACCTGAGGGCAGAAGGTCATGGTTTTCTGCACTCAATCAAAATGTAACGACTGGCAGTGGATGCTGAATGGCTTTTAGTCCTTTGATTTTGTGTTGTATTCTGACTACTTTTGGATGTATTTTTTTCCACCTCATTTTTTGTCCATAATGTGCTAAATCATCTTCAATTTGTGATGATTATTGGATGGTGTAACATTGTAAATATAATATTCTTTTTTTTCAAAAGAAATGTTCTGATTTACAGACTCTCTCTCTCTCTCTCTCTCTCTCTCTGTGTATGCTCATTGTTAGAACATAAATTCTGAACCATGTAACAGTTCATCATTAAGTTAAATTTATCTATATTTTCTTTCTCCACCTTATTGCCAAAAATATGGAAATGCAAGGTGAACTTGGGAATCTTACAACTGCTTTGCCTGGACTTGGGATCTTATTATTCTTTTGAAAATAACATTACTCATTCCAAAAGAGCATATCCACTAGGCTCACTGAACTCAAGTCAGTTGAGCATTTTATTAATTTAATTTCTGACACTGCAGTTTGGACAAAAAGGTCCTGAAACACTGCAAATATATTTAGTATGAATCATTCACAGCCATCATGAAACAACCCCATGAAAATTAGGAAAACACATAATCTGTTAGCTCTTTTTTTCTTTTCTTTTTTCTGGTAATGGTTATTATATCAGGGAACATAAACAAATTTAGTAGGCGACAAAAATGAAGAATTAACATAACCTTCTTCAGAAAAATATTATTCAACCAACCCTATAGTACACAGTACATTAGTGGAGATAATACAAATCATATAAAACTAAGAACACGCAGCAAATCCATAATACTTAATCAAGCTCAAGAGGGATAGACAAGGATGGTTAAGATAGGAGGGTTGATAAAGATGAAGGAAAGAACACAAGACAAGAAGTCAATGGAGGGTGGTGATGATGGTTATGGAAAGACATAAAAGTCTTGCAAGGTCAAGAAAGAGAGAAAAGACCGAGAAATGTAGGATGACAATAGAGAAAGTATGAAAGAGATCAAGTAGATGATGGTGAAGTGAAAAGAAAGAAGAAAAAGAAAATAGATAAGCTCAGTTAGGATAGCACCATGAAATATCAAACGTCCTCGGCCTCCTTCTCCATTTGTGATGGAAGCCTAAGTGCTGCTAGTACTGGCTCCCAGAAGTTGGCGACGACTTGATGATCAAGTGAGAGCAGCAGGTGCTTCTGCTTGACAAGAAGAGGGCAAAAGCATGTTGAGAAAGAAAAGACAGGCATTGAATTGAAGATTGAATGGTGTTTGTTGTTAAGGTGTGGGCTATGAAGTGATGTAAATGGGAAAGAAGACATGGCAGTTCCTGAAGAGATGGATGGATGGAGGTTATATATATAGAGCGTGTGGAAAGAGAAGGAAATAAATGAGAGAAACAGAAGAGACTGACATTCCAAATTTGTGTTTGGTTTCAGCAAATGGTCAAAAGAGAGCATCAGATTAGGCACTGGTGGACCCAAAAACCATGAAGGATTAGAATCTGCTGTGTGTGTACATGAGAGAGGGAGAGAGAGAGAGAGAGAGAGAGAGGCATGAGATATTGGTGACAGCTTGATTTGAGAGAAGGGAAAGGAGGGAAGTACAGAGAAAAAAACAGAGTAAAAGCAGAGTGAGTGATGAGTGAGTGTGACTTACCATCCATGCCTTGTTGCTCTGACTCGCTCTCTCTCTCTCATCTGTCTCACATCTTTTACCCTCTCAGTTACGTAATTCACTCAGAAAGAATAAAAAGGGATTTTGATGACTCGGATTTTCAAGTTTCTGAGAGAGAGAGAGAGAGAGAGAGAGAGAAAGGAGAAAAAAATTAAAAAAATATTCAACAGAGAGAAGATCTTCAAAAGACTATGTGCATGCAATGCAATGAATACTTTTTTGTACAAGAAAGCCTTGTTTGACTAATAGCAAATCCTTACTAATTTGTCTTTTTGATCTCCATCATTCTCTTCTCACTGCTTTCTGATACAGTGATGCCAAATTCCTGCTGGTTTTTCTGAAAATCTTTAAATGCAAAATGACATAATTGTTTGAATTCATTAACGTGCAAAACTTTCATAAAAATGAAAGAATCAATGTTATAATAGTAATCATTTAGAAAGCCACTCTAGCTAGCAGCAACAAATCTGACCACCCTCGTAATGACATTTCAGCATTCATTGACTTTTAATTAATATTACAGACTTGGTGCACTTACTGAATTAACCATTCTCAGCTAAAAACAGACATAAAAAACCAAATAAGCATGAGCTAGAAGCCTAGAACCCTAGAACCCTAGAACCCAATGTTCATATAGCACGAAAATAAAATTATAATGATAATAGGGTATGGTGAGGAAGAGTCATGGGCCTTCTTATTGTCACTGCCATCTCCCCTAAATATGCAGAGATCATGGCACCTCAATTCGGAATGAAGTTTGCTCGGGATGTTGGCTTTTCTTCTATATTGGTTGAGTCTGATTCACAAGCAATGGTAAATGACTTACAGAACAAAAGAGTCATGGGCATCTCATTGATGATATTAAGAGGAATCTGCAACAATTTGATAATGTTATTGTTTCTTTCAGTCCAAGGAGGTGCAATCAAGTAGCTAATCTTCTAGTGAGGCATGCACTTAATTGTAATACCATTGCAACTTGGATTGAAGACGTTCCCCTCTAGCTAAAGCCTACTGTACAAGATGATACTGTTGTATCCTCTTAATTGTTATTAATATTTTTCTTCATTCGAAAAAGAAAAATGATAATAGGGTATGGGATTTTGGCAACACAAGGTCCAATTAATGTGGAGATATAGAGTCTGCCAAACAAGATCTTTTGATGCTAGGATGGGGGAGGAGGAGGAGTTGAGAAAAAACATAAAACAGCTTTGCAAGTAAAGCTGGTCACAAAACCCTGATTGGGGGAGGGATGGGTTTTTCTTTTTTCAATGATCCGCAATCCATCCACTCTCCTTATGTTTTTATTTTTTATTTTTAAAATGTATTGTCTGTAGGATCTTTGGGGCAATAGCTCCTACAGCTAGGGTTGGGTTTAGGGTTAGTTTTTGTGCATGTATGTTCACCCTTCCGTCTTGTTGCTTCACCATCACTAGCGGTGAAAGGAGAAAGGAGAGAGGAGATGGGAGATAGGAGAGAGGAGAGGAGAGCAATTATTCCAATCTGACAGACAATACAGGACAAGAGAAACTTTTATTTTAAACTAAATTTTTAAACCCCATGAAAAATTTAAAAAAACAAAGAGAAAAGAAAAGGCAAATCATCATGACCTTTGTGATGGGACAATACATGGTCAATCAATCAGTCTCTTTTACTGTCTGATCGAGAGAGAGAGATTTTATTTTTTATTTTTTTTTCTCATGGGTTGCAGCCGCCTACGTAAGGCAAGACCAAGATAATAACATGCTACAATTCATCCAACCATAATATTCAATATGTGCACTCTGCTATTCTCTATGCTACAGTCAGCTTCTGATGCACACTGCAGGCATGGCATGTGTGTGCCTTAGGCTTAGCTAATTCCATACCATTAATGCCTCTCTCTCTCTCTCTCTCTCTCCCTCATATTGTTGAGGGTGAAGGGGTAATTTAGGAGAGGCAACCAACCATCTGTTTTCGTGTTTGTGTTTGTGCCTTGCAGTTCCAACTTAACCAATAACCTAAATCCATAAGATTGGTTGAGTTGTCTATTAAATGTTGTTCCTTCATTGTCTTGGAACTATTGGCTATGCAACTTGCCGGGTCCCTAATAAAGATGTACTAAACTCAAATTTGTGATAGGGTCAGCCTTAATTGGTGGTAAATTGATTTGGGCCTAATAAACTATTGTATTATATCGTAGTATGATCATGTGAAATGAGTTGTACGCATTTACTACCATCTCCAACTATTGGGGTGGAAACCCAAATTTTCAGTTTTGAACCCAAAATTCTTCTCCAACCCATGTATTTTGGGGAGTGGAAATTTGAGAAATGTGAAATTTTGGGTGGAATTCCAGTCCACGTTTTGCCTTAACTAGTAATTTGTGTGGAGCTCAAAGCTCTGTTTTGCAGTCCATGTGAAGAGGAAAAAGAGGTGAGCCCCATGTGACAGTAAAGCTGTCTGGCCAGCAGCCCTTTTGCGCAACACATGGCAGCTTCAGGGGAGAAAGACGTTGGAATCAACGGCTGAAAAAAGTTGGGTAGTTTTTTTTTTATTGCAAAAGTTGGGTTGTACTTGTTTTTATTTTTAAGTGAAATTCTATTATGCTTTGGAATTCTAATTTTTTTTAGGTTAAAATGTTCACAAAATTAAATTACGAATGTTGAAATAAAAAGAATGTCAAGAAAAATTAACGAAAAAAAAATTATGGGTTAATCATTCTTAAACAATTTAATAAAGTTGTGGACTCAAATTATAAGTCTGAAAGGTTGGAGGAAAAAAAAAAATTTAAGTCCTTAAAATACATAAATAATTATATTTTGAAGGGTGAAAATTTGAGTTTAGCCTCATCATGATTGGAGATGGTCTAAGAGCAGAAAAACCCGTAGGAGACTAGCTCCTCTCCTATAAGTTGTAACTGATGCTCACTATGGCACGTTGGATTGAGTGGGGTTCACTCCCAAATTGTTTTATAATTTTTTTGTTCGAATCATCTTGTTCGATTTTTTTATCCTAATGAAATATAAACAAGCTAGCATAATAGTATAATGAATTGAGACAAGCTAAAAATCTATTCTAACAAAATCTGCAAGAGCAACATTGAACAATTTTTATGTTTGTGCTTTCAAAAATGTAAACTAGTAGTTTAGGCATGCCTCTTTGGAGAAATTATAGAATACTATGGTAGTAAGGTCACGAGGTATATCTTATACACGTGTTATAATATGAGTAGACAACAAGGTTTATTTTCCTCCATTTTAGGGAATAATATCAATAAATATCCACTTATATTATAACACATGTACAAGATGTACCACATAGCCGTATTACCGTAGTATTCTATAATTACTTACCAATTTGAGCACTTACTGCCTGCTTATTGCACATGAAATAACTTAAAATCGACTCATGGATTTATTTAAAAGTTTTACTTTTGAAGGCCACAAATTAAAAGTCGAAACAAGGAAAATCACATATATTATTACAACTTTTACATATTTTTTTTCTACTTAATTTTGACATGTTTAGGAATGTTACCAAGTAGGCTAAAAAGGATACGAGGGAGCCCTACCATAATAGGGATCAACCAAAAAGGAATACACAAAATGTTACTGTTGGCACTGGAACTTTGAACAGATAAAGATGAGTGCAACTTACAGGTGATGTAGACGATCTAGGAGATGGATTGAGTGATAGATGGAGATTCTTCCTGTCTTCGGATGCCGATCCTGAATAGAAGGAAGCTAAGACTCGTGAGGTCTATGGAACCGGTGTGGAACCAGCCTAAGACCCTCCGATGCCAAAGTAAGATTGTTTCTAAGAGCTCTTGCTGTTGACCATATAGAAGTATAAAAGTCAAGCTGAAAAGTCTTACCCCTGTACTGTGGTGAAGGGGTGTATTTATAGAGGGCATTTTGTATGCTCTTAGTACTTTCTTTCGATGTGGGACTCGTGGGAGGGCCCTAGGGGGCTGACACGAGTCCTTAGATATTTCGGGCGGGTGCTTCGAGGTTGATTGTGCAGAATCGGTAGGGGATACCGATTGCAGACAAGATGGGACTGTAGCAGCTGTTGGTAGCTTTGAGACAATTCCATCCGTAGCCGATGCCGATTGTTCGAGGCCTTGGGTACTTGGGTGAGTTCTCATGATCCACGTGTCGCTGAATGAGTGGAGGATCAGATATGGTACAAACAGTTACGATGAATAAGGAGATTTTAAACAACTAATTTAAAACAAGGATTGAAGACTAGTGGAAAAGGGTCTTGATTTGCATATTAGAGCGATTCCAGCGGTGCGCCAGGCCTGGGGCAAAGGGCAGGGGGGGAGGGGGCAAGAAGAAAAAGACGTTCCAGGGGGCCTTTTTTGCCCAGGCTAGGTGTGGGCTCCACAAGCCTAGGTTGGCCCTCAAGCAAAACCAGCCCTTGCTCAAGCTTGGGTTTGCTGATGTCAGCCCTTCCTCTAAAAATTTCAGAATTTTTTAAAAATAAATACTTAGTCATATTTTTCACTTTCCACACCAAAACTCTATACAAATTTCTCTCCTCATATCTCATGTGAATAGTAGTTGCCATGGCTATGGGTGGAAACACCACAAGCCTTTTGCAGGGCTGCCACTATTCATGTGAATAGTAATAGCCTTTGCCTCCCCTTGTCCTTTGCCATGGCAAATGGGTGGAAGTGCTCTTAGTGGTCTCAAGTTCGAATTTCAATGGCATCGTGATAGTGTGTGTGTGTGTGAAACCCCCCAAAGCTCTGGAATTTGAGGAATAGAATTCCAATCAATACCAAGTATTTGATTTTGGTTTTTTCATCAAGGAGAACCAAAATATGAAGGGGGTCGAGTGTAGCCAACACCAGTCAAGGCAATTTGGGTAGATTAATTTCGAGTTGTGTAATTGACCCAATTAAATAAATTCACTTGTCATAATTTTATTGGACAAAAGGATTAAGCAATTAGAATTTATTGGCCTCCAAGTAAGTTTTTTTTTTTTTTTTTGATGGAGCCTCTAAGTAAGTTGATAGTGAGCAAACCCTATACACTTTCCTCCCTCTCTTGCGTTTGGGCAAACATAGGAGAAAATTAATTTCTATTGTCTAACCAACTACCGATGAAACAACCTTTCAAGACTGAATCCAAACGAGTGAATGAACGAGTTAGGCGTTTGTAAATAAAATACTATTTAATCGTGGAAAAGCCATGTCATGATGTGTGATGCTGAAGAAGCAATAACCTTTTCTTGCTTGTTCCAGATGTTTTCCTGAACTTTCTCGAGATACATTACCCAAATCCACTTGCGGACTAAATAATGATCTCAACCCAAGCCAACCTCAAAAATAACAAAGTTTTCTTTTAAAAAAAAAAAATCCAAACAACAATAATCAAGGTCACATCAGGTATCAGGTAATATATATTAATTTCAATGGTCTCTGAACTTATATCTGAGTTTCAATTTGGTCATCGAAACTTTTTTCTTTAGGCAATTTGCTTCTCACTAAAGCACTAGAAATCCTCTTTGATAACATAGAAATGTAATCCTCACCTCAAGGAAGAATTCTCTTTATTTATTTATTTCGTTGGGTCTTTATTTTATTAATTGAGAAAAAGTAAAAAATCAGTTTTTTTCTTTCTTTCTCCAATTGATAATTGATACGCATGTCTGTGGTGGAGTAAAGCACCCCAATAAGCTTTACTAGATTCTTTATTTTCTCGGTTTAAAGCCAAAAGGCAAAGACGTGAAGCATAAAGAAAGGAAGGATACGGTAAAAATAACAAAACCAAAAATGGCGCTTCTATCTTCCCCTCATCCTCTCCCAACCCAATTCTCTGCTTCCCCCGCCTCTCTACGTGTCCGCCGGCGCCCAATCACCGCCTGCCAGCTATGCACCCACAAGCAATCCGTACGCCAATTCGACCAGTCTACGCTGACTGTCGCCGAGGGTTCGTCGGAGAGCGAGCTCTGGGCCGCCGCGTGTCTCCGCGTTCGCTCCTTCTACCACTTCAAGCCCTCCATGTTTGGCCTCCAAGTCTGCCCCTCCAATCACGTAATTAAGCCTTAATTACTGTAATTAATTAAATGTATTGATGATGTTTTTGCCTTTTGTCAAGTTGTATTAGGATCACAGAAGGTACTTAGCGGAACGAGAGTTGGAAGCCATGAAGGAACGTGTGGGAGGAAAGAGGAAGGGCTTTAGAAAAGTTTCTTGCATAAATGCCACCGTTCCATTGTCACAAATTTCAAGCCCTTCGGTTTCAGATGATTTTTGTTCTTCATGTAAGGTTTGTTTGCTTCAATACCCATGTTTCAGTTTCAGTTTCTTTTTTTTCTTTTTTTTTTTCTATCATCTGTTAATAGAAATGAAAAAGTTTAAAAATTTAAACCTTGTTTTTTGGGATTAAAATTCTTGTCTAGTTTAACAACAATGGAGAAGATCGAGTAGTTGTTGGGACCCTTGATCTTAACCAGTGTGTAAGTCTTCCAGATGAGATTACAGGAATCAGACCAGAGGTATTTCATATCATTTTCAACTTTTGAACTCAACCCATTTAGAGCTCATGCTCAAATAGAGCAACAAGTAGATGTTCTTACATTCATATTGGATTTATATCTCTTTCCCATGATATTATTCAGTAAGTTTATTTTTCAAATAAAATTTGGGAAAGAAAGCAACCCAGGATGTGCTGTGGTTGCTAAATTGTACATGTATGTAATGGTTTTTTTTTTTCTTTGGTAGCGTTAGACAATATAATTGGTAAGATTTGAGCCTAATCTCAGTTTTGTTGGTCTACCTAGATTAGATAAATAAAAAAAGTTTGACATTCAATGACCTTAGGTGAATGGTTTAGATGCAAGATTAATGGACTTCTTGTCTTGGAAGGCATTACCAGATTGGTCTCTACACTTTTACAAATGTAACATATTTGCTATTGTTTTTACCAAAAGAATGTTACAACAATGACTGAACTTTAGGAGCGCATTTCAACAGGGGATCGGAGCTGATTTTGCAAGAGCATACTTGAGCAATGTATGTGTTGCCAAGGAACTGCATAGAAATGGGTTAGGTTATGCTCTTGTTGCAAAGTCAAAGTTAGTTGCGCAAGAATGGGGTATGAATTTTGACATTATTTGTTCTATGCCACTGCCTCAGTTAACCACCATTCACATATGTTCAGTTTTCTGGTATCATGCATTCTTTTGTTCTCTCTTGTTTTTTGGCTTAGAGATTTTTATTGTCCCAGTCTATTTCCACAGCAGTAACAGATTTGATGAATTTTTTTCGTTTGATAGATAATGCTCTCATATTCTTATGCTTCACTTGGTGTGCACACTCATGGATAGTTTACCCTAAAGGAAAATGAGGGGAAAAAGAAAAATGAAGAAAATAAAATGCTAATTTATGAAAAAGATAGAGCTGTAGTGCCCAACCCAAGAGAAGGCTAACAACATGCAAATTATCACTTGATTTGATGCTTTCCTTACTAAATATTTCGTATATCTACTGTCTATTTGCACTTAGCAATGCTAAATGATATTTATTTTCTTTCTGAAACAATGATGGTGGTGATAATTTGATGAGCACTTAGATGATGTCATGTACAAGAGGATAGACAAATCAACCAGTTAGAAGAGGTTAAGATTTGCTGGTATTGTCTCTTACAATTTTAGAGCAAGAAAAGTGAAGAGAGACTCTTGTATAAAGGATCATTAATCTGAAACCTTGGTATTGTTCAAGAAACAAGAAATATGAGAAGCCATCCATTTTGAAAGAAAGTTCCATTTTTCCTGTTGCAATGATAGGCCGAGTGTTGTTTAGGAGCTTAAACTGTGACATTATGTGAGAGAACTCTGCTGGCTATTACATTCATTTGGTTGGGGAAAATGAAGCTCATATGAAGAGTAATTCTTTTTCCTTCTTTTAGGCTGGGTGGGGCGGGGTTGGGCTCTCGCTCTCTCTTCTTTCGGCTTGTGTAGGGATTCTGAGGAAGCGCATCTGAATGCATATGGACGGACTCTTTAGTTTATTTCTTTTGGATCTCGATCATGTTGAATTTAGCATATGCTTATTTTTGGTGGCATTAACTTTACATACACCTTATCTTGTAAATAGATGAGCTCTATGTAATGTTTTAACTGGGTTTCATGAATTTTTACAGGCATAAGTGATCTATATGTTCATGTCGCTGTAGACAATGAGCCTGCAAAAAAGTTGTACATGAAGAGTGGTTTTGTTTACGAAAAGGATGAACCTGCATGGCAGGCCAGGTTCCTCGATCGGCCACGAAGGATACTTTTGTGGTTTGGCATCCCAAGCGTGCAACTATGACTTGCAATGCCTCAATATCAAGCTATCATTTAGATATATGCCATGATTGTTCCTCTATTTTCTTTAAGATGCATTGCTGTGGCAGTGATGCAAAGCATTTTTAGACTGTCACAAGTCAGGAACACAATTGTTCTTTTCACCTTTGAAATGTAAATGTATGTCAATTTATTGGTTTGTAGGTTTTATATTATCTCATGACTTTGCAGATAAATCAGGATTGATGTTGGAGCGGGGAATGTGATTGCAATAAGGTTGCAATAGAACAGATGGAGCAAGCTCGAATTAATGTGTTATGAAACCTGTTAGTCTAAAAAGCTTTGTGCAGAGTAACAACATTCCAGACTGCCTAATCGACAACAATTTGTGCTGTAGGATCTCAAAGTAGCAACAAATGGGGTTATACTGCCTAATCGACACAAGGTAGAAAATGCAGAAAATAAATTTTTTTACACAACCTGTGTTAACTTGGAATCCTCCATCCCATAATATCCCTTGTATATAAAAAAAATTATTTAAAAAAAATAAAATAGACAAAAAAGACAAAGAAGTAAATGGCAAACCAAGGAATTTGAGTATAGAGAGGATGACACTTGTCGAGCAAAAAGAGCTTTCGTTTGATGGAAATAATAAGCTGCAATGCAGGCGCTTTACGGGCCGACCCGGTGTGAGCGGGGATTAGTCTGGGTTGTGGTTAAGGTTTAAAGGTACCACTCATAGTTGGGGCATATCCAGAACCACCTCGTGGTTCATACCAAAAAAAAAATCATTAAAAACACCAGCCCCACTGTAGCAAGAGAAGGTTCATTTGTGTGACTGCTTGTGTAACAAACTCTTATTTATAAGGAAAATACTAGAGGCACTAACTTTGAGTACCACCTTGCGCACCAACTCTCTAATAGAGTGCGGGACCCGTTGTATTGGCGGGCTCCACCTCTATTAGAGAGTTGGTGCCCAAGGTGGTGCCCAAAGTTGGTGCCTCTAGCACCACCCTATTTATAAACACTTTCTCAATTCAATCACTAGTCTAAACTATGGGGTAGGGGAGACCACTCATTTCTAAGTCAAGACTCTGTTCAACTAGGCTAGACCTCGTTAATATTTATAAACAATTTTATTATAAGAACGTCATTTTAGCCCTTTGAGCACTCTCAAACATGCCCTAAACTGCCCGTATCTTGTAGTCTAATCAAGATTACGTTGTATCTAGATTCATGCAAAAAGTCATTTTTGGTCCTTGTAGTTTATCACTTTTACCACTAAAGTCCCTGTAGTTTCAATTTGATCAATTTTGTGTTGTAGTTTGAATTTCAAGCAATTTAAGGAAAAATCCCTAATTTCTATAAAATTACTCTAATTTGTGTTCACATGGAGAATGTGAGCCCCCGGAAAATTTCAAAAATATTTGTTATGCTCGCTATAAAAATTGCACGGTCCAATTTGTGGTCATTTGCATTTTCATGAATTAAATATTGGTATATTCAAGGAAGAATTTAATTCCTGGAAATTTGACGTTGGAATTTTGGTATTTTTGTATTTTTTTTTTTAATGACATTTAAAAATAGTAGACGTTGCCACGATCACGTAGTATTTTTCTGAGATTTTTTCAGAACTCGGAAATATTTTTTGTGAATTTTAGAAGTTGGAAAATAGAAAATTAAATTGAAATTTCCACATGGCATCATATGATTGGCTGGAACACCTCATCCGCCACATGGCACCACCTAATTGGTTGGAAGACTTAGAAGACTTTAACTCATACTATTATTCAGAGGTTGACTAGGGTATATAGTACTATTTTGTGAGCTTATTCAAACTAAACCATTGATCTGATTCTATATCAGATCTTGATCGTTGACCAAATCAAAGACTTTTGACTTGATCTAGGCCTTTGGATTGGTTGTTGGGAATGCGTATGGACTGTCCATTGTTAAGCTATTATACACCTCCCCACACATGATCCAAACTCAATTTTTTATATGAACCTTTGAATTAAATTTTGAAATTAATCCAAGACATCAGAGGTTTCTATAAATACCTCCCCCATTCTTCTTCTTCCTCACACCAAAATATTTAGGAGAAACCCTTCCTCTCCTCAACCATAGTCACTATTCTAGCCAACCTCTACCGAAGTTACTATTCATCTAAAATTTACCATTCATATACTATTTCTCACAAAGGTATTCTAGTTCAGGAATAATAGAATATAACTATGAATAGTGAATTTCATATGAATAGTGTAATGGATGAATAGTAACTCCAGTGGAGGTTGGCCAGAATAGTGATTGGTGGAGGAGAGGGAGAGAAAGAGAGGAAATTTCTCCTGAATATTTTGGTGTGAGGAAGAAGAAGAATGGGGAGGTATTTATAGAAACCTCAGATGGCTCGGATTAATTTGAATTTTTAATTCAAAGGTTCAGATCAAAAATTGAGTTTAGATCATGTGTAGAGAGGTGCATGATATTTGGTCGAATCTTACAGCATTCCCCAACCACTTCCACAACCACCCAAGCAACCAATCGTGTAGCTTTTCTTCTGCTTTCAAGTCTTCTAATCTTGAATAAAAAGTTGTGTGACTTTTTAGTCTTATGGTATGTTTGGTACACCGTATTAGACTTTGAAGGATTAAATAGTTCATGTTAGTTGTTTGGTGTCAACTTGTATTATTTAATTACATGATTGTGTTAAACAAATTGAGCTTTTAATACTCTCCTTACCTGACTATCTAATACAACCCACACACCCCAATTTAGATAATACACGCTTCATTAAAGGCTAGGGAAAAAAAACCACACTTTCTTTGTGAAAAATCATACGCTCTTTATCTTCTTCTCCCTAGTGTTCTTATTTGCTATTTTTTCCGTAAGTTATATTTTTCACTCTACTCTAGGTATCTCACACACTCTCTCCAATATGCTTTTTCTCTCTTCATCTTCTGTTTCTTCATATATTTACTCTTTTATGTTGTCTGATTATCTCTTCTTACTATTTCTTATATATATATATATATATTTATTTATTTTTTGTGGTCGAAAGGAATGAAACTTCATTTCCAAGAACAAAGATACAAAATACAAGGGAGCCCAAAAACAACAAAACAGAAAAAAACAGGGGCTCAAACATAAAAAAACATAACCCAACCTAAAATACCAAAATAGGAGGCCCAAAACAACAAAAGCCCACAAAATTCACAAACCCTAACCAAAACAAGTTGTCGCCACCACCAGAGAAGCTGCCGCCGCCACAAGAAGAACAAAGTACAAGGGAACCAAGAGAGGAGATTTGAAGAGTGTGGATTTGGGGGAGCAAGCCACCAAGCATCATACTCAAGCGATCTATCAAGTTGTGGTAAAAAATGACTATAGATAAACATAGCCCACAAGTGCAGATCCAAGTCTGAGATCTAAGAAGGGGTTGTTGGAGTAAAACAACTACAGCAATCCAGTGGCAAACCAAGTAAATTTTAGGGATAGAGGTTATTTGGGTTTGAGATTTGATGGGACGAGAGACACGAGTAGATGTAGTTGTGGAGGGGTGAGAGGAAAGGGAGATGATGGAGAAGTGATGGGGCAAAGGGAGAGGAATTTCAGATGGAGAAGTAGAGGAATTATGGATCAGCATGAGAAAATACGAGATGAAGGGTTTTCAAAGTGAAAAACTGAAAGTAAAGGAAAGGAAAAGAGCCACACAAAAAGGAGGCAAAGAAGCCACACCAGAGGTGGCGGAGGAGCCGCCCCGAAGGGCGGAGGAAGAGGCACCAGTAGAGGACTCTGGAGGAGAGAGATATTTTAGAGAGAATGAGGAGCCTCTCTCTCTAACTTTAATCAATACATTTTATTAAGTTTTTTTGTGTGGAAATTAAGTTATGAGTTTTTCTTCAAATTTTTTATTAGGCGAAGTGTTTTTCTTCAAATAGGTTTTGTTGATCTTTTTTTTGTAGTTTTTCTATAAAGTTGTAGACTTCTACTTGGTATATGTGCTTTGATGCAGTTTAGTTTATGAATAACTTTCCATTTTGCTCTTATCACCTTGGTGTGTAATCGCTTTGAATTATACATTATTTGGTATTGTTTTTAGGGTTATTCGCAGCAATGGTCCCTCAACTATACCCGTAGTTACACTTTGGTCACTCAATTCAATTATTAGTTGCAGAGGTCACTCAAGTAGGTGTTTTGTTACACCATTAGTCCTTCCGTTAACTCCCTCTAACATGGCGTCAATTTCATGGGCAAATTTGTCTTTTCAAGTCTACAATGTCCAACCTCCCATCTAAAGTAACTTCCCTCTGAAAAATGTCAAATCTGGCGCCAAATAAATCCTCAATTCCCATTTATATTTGATGAAATCCACATAAAAACAGTAGATGTGTTGAAATATTTGGAAATTCAAAGGAAATCAGGCGAAGCCCACACAGTGCAAGTGTAAAGATGTTGCAGATTTCTTCATCATCAACAAATCAGAGCCCTAGTGCAAGGAAGCTATGCAGGTGCGGGGGATATATCAAAACCTGGACTTCATGGACTGATTTAAATCTTGGGAGAAGATTTGAGGCTTGTGAGATGAGTCGAGTAAGTGGATCTGTGAAATTTGATTTTGTTGCTTGATGGGTTTAGCTTTGATGTTAGAAAACATACTTTGCAGAGAAACAGAGGAAATGGACATCATTGAGAGTGGCTGGACGCAACGACCTGTGCAAGAGGAAAAAAACTAATTCCTGGGTTGCTGAGAAGAATGAGAGCAATAGAAGAGAACCTAAAGTTAATAGAAGAACAGAAGAAAGAAGTGGAAGATAAGCTGAAAATGGTGGAGAGAGAAAAGAAGGAATTGGAGTACAAAGTTGGAGAATTAAGCAAGCAGAAAGAGTATTGGAAGAGAACAGAATGGGCCAACGACCAAGAGAGAATCGGATTTGGGGGGTTTCATTTTTGTCATTGGGTCTTGGGTTTTTGGTGATTATGATGATGCTCTGTATCTTGAGCAATTGGTTGACATTTCTTGGTGGAAACTCTGAAAAGCTTATGATCAATTAGGTGGAAATGTAACCGATATGTAGTTCATTTTGCAATGAAATTTCAATTTGAGTTTGGTGGACATATTGGTGTTGGTGTAATTAATTTGTTTCCGTTTTTTTGATGAGAGGGCATGAGTGGATAATTGTGATATGAACAAATATAGAAAAGCTGGACAAATAGTAGTGGGTGTCGATTAAGAGGTGTGAGAAATATAAAACAATTTCTTCAGCATATATGACAACCAGTTACAGGTTCCAAAATGGACCAAATCAAGTTCCAAGTGAAACACAAGCATAAAGATAGATGAACATAAACACCCAGTTCAGGTTCCAAAATATACCAAATACAAAACATCCCTTACAAAACATTCACACTAAGTTCCAGCCCAGAGACTCAAAAACCACATCCAACAAACCATTCGTAACTAACATGTTGATAGAACACATCCAACTAGTTCAAAAAACACATCCTCCTAGTTTTCTTCACCACATCCATGGTCTAAGCTTCTTGGCAGGATACTTGAATCTCTTGGCAGGAGACTTGAATCTCTTAGCAGGAGACTTTGATAGTTGTGATGCAACCTCAGCAATGTTGGGTGGTTGTGATGACGATGATGTAGGTCCAGTGTAAGAGAGTGGCTGTGATGATGAGAGTGGTTGTGATGACGATGGCTTGTTTGGCATTTGTGTTGTCCCATTTCCAACATAAAATAAAATGGAACCATATTAACTAACCAAAGTACATGAATTAAATTTAAACCATATTAACCAACCAAAGTAGCATGACAGAGTTGTCACTTACATTTCCTCCTCCATTTCCAGTTCCAATTGGCATTTGTCTTCTCCCATTTCCCCTCCCTCTTCCTGTAGTAGTACCTCTATCTCTCCCTCTGCCTCTAATTGGGTTGGGCTGATTAGGCTGGGCCTAAAAAATAAAATAAATAAATAAACTAAACAATAACAAAAAGCAGGGTAAAATGTTCCTTAGTTTGGCCTGAAGAACAAAAAGAAATTAGGAATGGCCTAAATACCTGAGCCGCCCCTTGGACTGTAGAAGAGCCAAATGTTCCTTGGTTGGGCTGATTAGGAAGGGCCTACAATAACAAAAACAAAAAACTAATTAAAGTAAATATAACAAAAGGAAATTAAATTAAAGAAAATATAACCCAAATACATGGCCACAAATAGAGTATCTTACCTTTACATAAATCCTTCTCAATTTAGTAGGTGGTGGATTGTAAAATAGGGGCGAAGGGTTTGGAGGAATTGGAGCAGGTACTTCGACCTCAGCTGGTACTTTGTTCCTTGATTTCTTTGGTCTTCCAAGCTACTTCTTATATAGAGGAGGTTTAATTGAAGGCCAATTAGTTCTCTGCCACTGGTCCATGGATGGTATTGGATGTACTATAGGTTCATATGAACTCAGGTAGGCTTCTTTCTTATAACAGTCATGTGCATAGTCAAACACATTGGCCTCCTTTTGAAAGATACAAGAAATAGCATGAGAACATGGGATCCCACACAAATCCCATTTTCTACAAGAACAAGTCTTGGCTTTTAGATCCACTACATACTCTCCCCCATACATATGGCTCACTTAGTATTTGCTCTCACATGCTAATCTAGGAATGCATTGACTAGCTCCTAACTTGTTCTTCTCAATAATCTTGAAAATCCTAGGCCCAACTAGATGTCTCCAAACCATACAAGCAATCCTTCTATTAGCCATTCTTAACATGATATAAACTCTAATCCTTTCTAAACATGTTAAGATAGACTTGTCTTTTGAATCTAAAATGCAAGAGTTAAAGGATTCACAGAGGTTGTTCAACAACAAATCACACTTAGAATGTGGCTCAAAATGAGATCTACTCCAATTTTTGGCTGGTCTTTTGATAAGCCACTTCCACGCCTCTTCATCTTGCTCTTTCATCTTCTCTATTTTTGCTTCATTCCAGGGAATGGTAGTTGCTCTTGTCACAGCCCAGAGAATGTTTTTCAATGCAAGTCCAGCATGCTCTGTCCTGAAGTTGCTGTAGATATGCCTAACACACATTATGTGCTCAGCTGTTGGAAGTAATGTCTCAATTGCAGGTATTATACCTTTTTGCTTGTCACTTATAAACACCCAAGCTTTCCCATTCTCAATTTTTAAGTATGCAATCAAAAGTTCAAGGAACCAAATCCAACTACTTTTTGATTCCACCTCTACAACAGCATAAGCAACTTGGTACATTCCATTATTCCCATCTACACCAACGGCTGTTAAAACTTACCCTGTGTAAGGTCCCTTTAAATGGCATCCATCTATACCAATGAGAGGTCTACATCCTGCCAAAAATCCCCTCTTATAGGCTTCCAAACATACATAAATTCTTTGAAACACAGGTACATCACCCTTCATCTTATTCTTTACAATCACAGTGCTGCCCTTGTTAGCCTTCTTCAATTCTTCTGCATAGTCCCATAGCCTCGCATATTGCTCCACATAGCTTCCTTCAATGATCACCTTGGACAAGCTCTTTGCTCTATAAATCTGATGCCTTGAAAAATTCATATGGTACTTTTCCAATAACTCAGACTGAAATGCCCCTACATCCCACTAAGGGTTTTTCCTAATCTTGTCAGCAAACCTATTTGATAGCCACCTTGAATTAGTATATTTTAGTTTGTCCACTCTAGTACACTCGTGCTCTAAGGAGAGAGTGTTTATGGCAAATGTCTGCTCATCTATATTTATCTTGGAAGCAAACAGAATAAATGGGCATCTCGTGTGACCTACACACTTTGCTTAAATCCTTTTATTATCATTCTTCACCAATTTAACATTCCTCCCTTGCACAATTGCATACTCCCTAATAGCTTCCTTTAGTTCGTCCTTATTGGCAAATTGCATTCCAATTCTAAAATTTTGGATTTCTCAAATTAGTTTCTTTCCTAAACTGTTTAAAAGTTGGCATCTTCCATTTCCTCTTGCTTGTCTTTTTTTGACCATCTTCCTCACCACCAGAGCTATCACCATAAGAAGGAAGTCGATCATTATCTTCATCATCATCTGATATCTCCAAAACATTGTGCATATTCAACATTTGGTGCATTGTGAACATCTTGTGCTCTTGATGCAGCCTCTTGATTACCATTTTCTTTTTCACTTACTTCATAATCACTATCAACAATAACATCCTCTTTTTCCTGCTCTTCCTCTTCATTGCCAACATCTTCACTATGTTGTTCTTGCTTTTCATATTGACTCTCTAGCTCGTTGTTATGAGTAGAATCATGGTAATACAACACCAAAACCTGATATGATGAAATGCTCCCAACCAACCCTGGAATCCAACTATCATTTACAATCTCATTCACAACATGCTGACCACTTTTTGCAGGCCCTTTATAGTAAACTTTTAGGTTTGTAACCCTTTGTGTTATATCAACTTTGTATCCAAGATCTATCCCAACTTTCTTTAAATCCAATAATGACAGATAGTCATGAATACAGTTGTCAACATAGCATACTTTGCCTCCCTTATACATGCCATTATCCAACAGACCAAAGTGGTGGAGTTCAAGAGTACACAGCTTTGCTTTATCTACCACATTACACAAAGGTATGCTTACATTTTTTTTCATGACAATGAAGACAAAGCAAGTGCAGGCATGTGCAAGTGTGAAATCACTTCCATGACAAACCGACAAAAATGGGATCACAGACAATAATAAATACTCCAATTTACATTTTTTTCAACCTTAAAGCCAAAACTTCATTGTCAACAGGAGGACCACACATTTTCAAACAGAATATAAACTAATATAAAATGAAGAATAAATATTTAGGTTATAGTAACTTACCATAATTGGGGGGTTCTCCAGACCACCGAAAAATTGTCTCCATTTGAAGAAGCCTCCACACACAGTAGACCTGACACTTTTCTCTGTGATTTTCACGAAACTGAAATCCTAGATCTGTACTTTATCACTTTTTTAACTCAAAATCCTTCGCTACTTAGTCCATTAAAGCATAATGCTGAGATAATGTTCCACAATCCCCCAAAAATCGAAGTCAAATACCTCTCGATTTGAAAACCCTAGATTCTCTACCTTCACGATTTTTCCCTTTTTGCTCAGACTGCCATTTCTGTGTAACTGTCGTTCTCTTCAAAAGCAATAGATTCGTTTTAATTAAGCAAAAAGTCACATTTGCCCATCACTTGTGCTCTAAGATGCTTGCCACATCATTATTTTAAACGGAAAATGTCACAGAGTTGATGGAAGGACTAATGGTGCAACAAAACACTTACTTGAGTGACCTCTGCAACTAATAATTGAATTAAGTGACCAAAGTGTAACTACGGGTATAGTTGAGGGACCATTGCTGCGAATAACCCTTGTTTTTTATTATTGTATTTGAGGATGTTGGAATTTTTATGAGATATGAGGAGTTCTCTAGTATGTTAATTATGTTTTTAGTTTGGAAATGATCCATAAACAAAATAAATAATATTATGGATAAGCAGTTAGCACTCTTCTTAACAGATTAATTATATCTGACAGAAATTAGTGAGTACAATCCAACGTACCAAACAAGCCCTTAATCTCTAGCTTTTGTTTTTGGGAATTTGGGTTCATGAGGAGAGGTTTTGGGCAATGCATAGAATTAGGGTTGGAATTTGATAATATAGAGAGAGGGGGGATTGGGGTTGGCGGCTATAGAGGGAGGGGAGCGAAATGTTGGGTTGGAAAGGGAGAAGATAGATGCGGAGGTGGTTGGGTCGTGGCTTTAGGTTAAGGAAGCGGGCTAGGTTAGAAGGGGGAGGGGTGGGAGAAGGTAGTTGTGGTGGGTAGGAAGGGGCTGCTAGGTGGCTATGGGGAGGGGTTGTAATAATAGACCAAACTGCCCCTCAATGTAAACAAAAATTAGAATAATTGTTTGGATTTCATAATACACGGGCAAAATTGATCAAATTGAAACCACGTGGACTTTAGTTGTAAAAATGATAAAGTATGGACCTTAGTGGTAAAAATGGTAAAGTATGGACATTAATGGTAAAAATAGTAAACTACATGACCAAAAATGACTTTGTCGATTTAAATACTAATTAATAATAACCCAAATAAATTTAGAGATTTTCTATTTAAACCCCACACTTTTCTTTGTTCACCGCATGTTCTAAGTTCACCCCAACTTCTAATTTAAATTTTCACAATTTCTAAGAAAACCCACTATCTTCCCAAACTACCCTTAAATACACCCCAAGTTGGAAAATAAATAAATAAAAGAGTTTTTCTATTTAAACCCCACTATCTTCCTACTACAAACTATAGAAAAAAACATATATCTAAACTGAATAGTGGGGGGAAAAGATGAAGGTCCTTGTGCTTGCTGCAAGACAGACAAACTTGCAAACTATTACAGTATATTGTTTACTGTCAATGGAAAGAGATCCTAAACCAAATAAAGATTTTTAAAGAGGTAGGCTCCTCAACGTTTTACGTCTTTAAAGAGGAGTAATCTAGCAATAGGATGTAAAAGAGTTTGTATTTTTCTAAAACTTAATATGAAGAGTGGTGGGAGGTGTGTGTATAGATGTACTAGGGTTAAGCATTAAGTTGGATGACTTTTTTTGTCTTTTTACATAATAATAAAACTTACAGCTTAATGATTTAAGTATTGGGATGAACAAAGAAAAGTGTGGAGTTTAAATAGAAAATCTCTAAATTTAACGACCAATAGAAAATTAAAACCCTTCCATTTTAATCGTTTCCGTCTACGCACACTTCTCGTCCCGATATAGAAGACAAGCCACTGCCACAGCCACCGCCACCGCCACCTTGCGAAGAAGATCAGTATCGCTGTCATGCCTTGGCAAAGCAACACTCACTGAGTAAGTACCGCCAATACCAACCACCGCCTCAGACGCCAGTAAGTCTCTCTGATTCCTCTTCCATTGCTCCTGCTTACATCCATTTTCAGATTTCATTCAGTTCAGAACACCATTTCCATCTCCATCTATTTGTGTTCAAATTCTGTGTGGTCATAGAAGATCTTATAATAATTTGAGCTTTTCCGTATCCAAAGAAGATCTTGCAATTGGGCGGCAATGAGGCAAAGGCAGAGTGTTGCTGTTTCATCAGCGGCAGAAACAGACAGAACTCAAAACCCAATTCCTTCAAAATCAGACCCACAACAAAAGAAAGCGCAAAGCTTTGATTTTCTAGGCTCATCGAAGAAAGTCTTTGTACTCTGCTTCGCTCTTCGAATAGCGAATGCTCTGTTGGTTCAAACCTATTTCAACCCAGATGAACACTGGCAAGCCCTTGAAGTAGCACACCGCATCACTTTCGGGTAACCACTAATTTCACAATTTCTCTTTAGTAGGCAAAGAGTAGAGAAAAATCTTGATTTAAAGGTAAATCAAACTAATTTTGCATTGGGCTTTTGCTTTCATGGTTTTCTAAATGGCAGGTATGGCCATTTGACTTGGGAGTGGGAAAAGGGGATCCGTAGCTATTTGCATCCTTTGCTCTTTGCTTTGCTTTACAAACTGCTTGCAGTGTTGGGTCTTGATACCCCATGGTTCATGGTAATGGCTTTATATACCCCATGTTTCCTGCTATCTGTATGTTTGGCTGACTAGTGGAGATAAAGCTCATACTTGTTAGTAGTTAAAAAATGATCATTGCATAGATGCATT
This sequence comes from Prunus kanzakura, assembly GCA_020521455.1. NCBI lineage: Eukaryota > Viridiplantae > Streptophyta > Magnoliopsida > Rosales > Rosaceae > Prunus > Prunus kanzakura. Next base: position 1,609,475 of record BPUM01000033.1, on the reverse strand, counting down.
ACTTGAAAATTTTACTCGTGGGTCCTAAGGATTTTTGAAACCAGCATTTCTGGACATTTAGGAGCTTGAATAGAAATTCAGAACTAGTTCATTACAAGTTACAAAATAATTTTACTTCTTTAAAGCATGAAAACTTAAGCTCCTTAATTATTCTTTTGTAGTATTTATTCAATATTAAGCTATCTTGTGACCCTAGTCTGCCAGTAATAAAATGAGGTATATTGGTGTCTAGTGCATGTAAGTATTGCTAAGGTTGTTTTGTGCCATGGGTGAACATAGGTATAGTAGAGTCTAGGGTATTTAGTTATAACCATCAAAATAATCTTACTTTGATTTTGAGCTTTACATTATTGTTGTAGTTGCTTATAGAAGTTTCTGTGAGCTATTATCTAATGTTGTCATCATGTGATTCAAAAGACTGAAAAGCTTTTTCATTTGCATTGGTATTTCTTCTAGAAAGGTTTCCCTTGATTTCTTTCTACTTCCATTGCATCCGAAAATGACATCTAACTTCTGCTGCATGAAGTAATTGTATTTCTCCTCGTGGTTTTTGAACTTTTTATGGTTATCTTGTTCTATGCAGGTCAGGGCTCCACGGCTGTTTCAGTCCTTTTTTTCTGCATTTGGTGATTTATACTTGTACAAACTCTCTGTCATCCTCTTTGGTCATTGCGTTGCAAAGTGGGCTGTATCCTTTTGTACTAGGGGTTTTTCACTCATTCAATGATAATATTTTATGTCCAACTCTGTGTTTGCATTGAATAGTCACATTCAATTACTACTCACAGACGCACTATGGAAAACATCTTTTTGTTTGTGGTAGAGTATGTACTTAACTCAATTGCAGCTCTTTTCACAATTGACAAATTGGTTTATGTTTTACTGCCTCACTCGTACGTTATCAAATAGTTTGGAGACTGTTCTTACCGTTGTGAGCCTGTACTACTGGCCCTGTATGAGGCCTTCTTCCAGCAAACTTCCTTTGGAATCAAGGAAGTGGGGTTTGATTATTGCCGCATTAGCTTGTGCTATTCGACCAACAAGTGCTATCATATGGCTGTATGTTGGAATTCTTGAGCTATTTGTGACACGTGATAAACTGAGATTCATTTTTCTGGAGGTTGCTCCTATGGGGTAGGTATTTAGCCAATCTCCTGAATACCTTCTTTACATCAAGTGCTTAAAATTATGAGGAACTTTATCGTGAATTGTTCGCGCTTCTAAATTATATCGTAAGTGATATCATGGTGGTTTTTGTCCTCTTTGTTTTACCTTTTATTTCTGTGTGGTGGACTAGTGATTTAAAATTAAACTTGAACAGTGAGTTTTTTAAATTAAGCTTTAATGATAATGTGGAGTTATAGTTCATGAGTGGCAACATTAGAATTAGAGATACGTGCAAAAAGAAAAAAAGAAAAAAGCAGAAAACTCGGTGCCACACTAACAGGTATTCATATGAAGGAGAGGCAGCTGAAAGGTTATTGGTGACTAATGAAATGTGATATGCATATGATAATGGTGATAAAAACAGTATTGATGATGTTTGTTACTCTGAAACGTCTGGCACATAAAGTCAATTCTGGGCTTCTATATTATTTCCACATGAGTTTTAACCTGAATGTTAAAAAATTTGCAAAATGGTCATGCTTTATTTTTGTTTGGTAGTTGCCATGTTTTCAGTTAAGCAACATCTAAAAGAAGAGCGTAGCCCCACTGCAGAGTGAAAAAAGATCATAATCAATTGTGTACGCCCCTACATAATCTGCTCAAGCATTCATGTCAATGAGTGTGTATCTTTGCATGGTGGAATTTTTATTATTATTGTTGTATTTACTTTTTGACCTATTGTTTCAGGCTCCTGGTGCTCGGGCTTACATTTTTATTGGATCGTTTGATGTACGGTTCATGGGTCTTGGTACCTCTTAATTTTCTAAAATTCAATTTCCTTTCTGCTGGTGGAGATTATTATGGGACTCACAAGTGGCACTGGTACTTCACTCAGGGATTTACAGTCATGATATTCTCCTTCTTACCATTTTCTGTAGCTGGCATCATGCAGTCCAAACATTGGAAGCTTTCTGGCCTTATTGCATGGGTTTTAGGACTTTATAGTGTGCTAGGCCACAAAGAATTCAGGTACCTCTTCTATTAGTTTATTATACAATTGAACATGGTTCTTTGACCTTTCATTCTATTTACAACTAATACTCCTCTATTTTGGCTTTGAGTAGGTTTGTTCTTCCTGTGCTTCCTATAGCTTTGATATTCTCTGGACATTCATTAGCTGCATTAAGAACAACGATTTCTGCAAATGGTAAAGGGAAAGAATCATCAAATATCCATAGAACATGCCCTGCAAAAATGCAGGTGGCCATCTTTTTCTTGCTCGCTACCAATATTCCAATGGCCCTGTATATGAGTTTGGTTCATCAGGTACGTTAGTTTGCTTTTTGCCTGGGTAGCTTTTGATTGTTCGTTTCCATTTACTCAACTTTAAATGCTAGACTTTACTTCTGTCTATAATGTTTTCATCTAAGCTTTTATTTTTACTTTTGTTTAAGTTTTTATTTATCACTTTCCCTGTTTCTCTTCCTTTCGTTTCCTTGTCAATAATACTTTTCAACATGTTAGACAGAGAGGAACTGAGGATGTTACATACTATCTATCTAAAGAAGTGCTTGATGGAAAAGTGACAAATATACTTTTCCTAATGCCTTGCCACGCCACACCGTACTACGCGACCGTGCACCACAACCTTCCAATGAGATTCCTAGACTGCTCACCAAGGTTTGATCCTTAGCAACTTGGATGGAATGATTTTCTTTCCTCGCTGCTTTTCATGCAATTGGTACTTCATACGTTGTTGGAAATTTTTTCAACAGAGAAGAGAAAGGAATCCCAGATGAATCGGACCATTTCATGATAGATCCTGTTGGTTTTGCATCAGAGTTTGCAAAAAATTGGTCTTTACCCAGTCACATTGTATTATTTGATTCAGAAGAAAAACTGTTGAAGGATTTTCTAATATCACATTCTTTCAAAGAGGTACGTGCTATGGCTCATATTACTGTTAAGTTTGGCATCTCAACCAAAGAAACAGAAGTTGGATCTTAAATTTCTTCCTGAGCTATTACTGAAACTTATCCATCTGGCCTATGACGACAGATAAAAAGGTTTTTCCATGCTCACTTCAAAGTGGACCGTGATCTTCAAGCATCAGTTGTTGTGTATGGTTTCACCGGCGACTGATTATTGTTTATGCAACAACCATTACTCCAGTGCGATGAAACTGGAAAGAATTTATTGACTTTAGGTCTTGACGAATGGAGTGAATCGCCAGAGCTTGGGGTTATTGTGGATGTGCGCATCTCAGCAGCTTCCAACTTCAGATCATCATTTAGTATGTAACAATTTTTTCCATTCATTAACCCCAGAATTTATTAATTATTTTATTTATATTCTTTTCTTGCCTTTTTCGTGTGTGTATTGCGTTAAACTTGGTATGTCAACTTGGATACAGCCTAGATGTGTTATATTATGATATCCATCGTGCTAGACAAAGAGGCAACATGGACACAGGCTGTGCCAGTGAAAACCGATATCAATTTTGACTGACATAGCTATATTGCTTTCTATCTTTACATATTCTTTGAATCACACTTCATTCCCTTTGTTTTGGTCCATATAGGTAGAGTGTAGATGATTGTAATCATATATGCTAACACTTGAATCAAATTTTAACAGAAGGTAAAAGTAAAACAGTTGGGTATGAAATTTTCTCCTTGGTATAGGTAACTGTTTGATACATTTAGTTGCTACTGGCCGATTCATTTTCCATAACAGTGGAGAAGGGCCTAAAATGTTGAAATACAGTGTCCCTAGAATGTGTACCCGTGAGTAAGCCGAAGTAGTGTAAGAAACAAAAGACATTGCTAAGATCAAAATTACAAGTTGAGCGCTTTTCTATTTTTCCTAAAGATTTTTGCATAGATGTTTTTGTCGGTACTCCTTCCTTTTCACTTCCATTTTTGAATGATCATTTGCTTAGGAATTCTATAAAGTTGAAAGTGCAGCCTTTTACTGACTAAGAACTATATATTTTTCATCTGAAAAAAAAAAAAATTGAGGATAGCAATTATGATATAATGACAGAATAGTAAAAGATAAAAGACACTGGGTATTCAGAACTCCAGCATGTTGAGCTTAAAAAGCTGCAAGATTTCCCAAGTGACAGGAACTCATCCATAAAGTCTTCTTGATCATCACAACTCAAAATGATGCCCTCAAAATTTAGTTATCATGAGTGGGCACTGCTTGTCACACACAAAAGAAGGTTACAGGATATCAAAGATGGCTCACTCAACAGCTAGATTTTCAATCTTCAGTGTTGTGAGCCTTTTATACTGATAAAGTCATTGAGTCATAAACAGGGCTCAGTATGACTTGGCTCTTGACTCATCATTCCTACTTCTTGTAAAATATGTAAACCGCATGTGCCTTGAACTTGCCTAGTCATGCGAGTAATGTTAGGACCGCATTGTAGATCACATCTCTAATAAAGATTGGGCTGCCGGAGATATGGTAAAAAAATGCAGTGCAAATAGTTAAAAGTGTGACCAAATCTTTCATTTTAGACCCAAAAACTACTTGTATGGCAGTATGCTCACCTTTACGACACCTTTTTCATTTTACACTGTTCTCCTTGGAATGTTCTTTCTCTTGAAATAATTTTGTTCTTTAGAAAAAGAGTAAGAATAACATAATTCCAAGTTCCAACCATCTTTTTATCTCTTTGTTTTTGGGACGACGTAGCTATTCTTTGTGGATATATCAGCTTGTTGTTTAGCAGAAATGATGAAGCAGGAATTGGGAAATGATTTATAATTACACAAGTAAAGGACAAATATGCACATGGGTGCAATGCAACACATTGATTATAGCAATAGCTGATAAGACTACTTTTTGTAGAATTGAAGATGATATTTCGTAAATGAAGTAGAAACCATGAGCATATGGTTAATGGTTGTGGCCCATGTCTTGTAACGTTGATAGTCGTCTTCCATGTCTAGCTTGAATGTACCCCTGCTCGTGGTTAACACGATAAGATAACCCGTGCCATTCTCATCTGCTGCCTCTGAATCTTTATACAGCTCCGCATACATGTCCAGTATGATACCTAAGACAACACACATTGATTAGTTGTCCCTTTTCACCGAGTTTGGTGGCTTAGACTGAATTGGATTGTCATTTAAATTGGACAAGTGTCATGACCGCAGTCTAGTGAAATTTTAATTATTGAGATCTGACTTAATAAATTGGACAACGGTCCGTCCAACAGTTTGTGTTTGAGGGGTCCGTCCAATATTTTGTGTTTGACGAGTCCCATCTAGAGGTGTGAGACTCAACTCCGTTTCAGTCTAAAGATGAGCCACCAAACGAGACCTTGAATATAATCCTAATGGAAACATTTACTAGTTACTGTGGAAAAATGATTTTGGATTCAATTTTTCTCCAACATTTTTCCTTCAATCTCTCTCACATGAGATGAGATTCATTACACTGAGACCCATGCAGGACCCATGTGAAAAAGTTACGAAAAAATATTGGGGGAAAAGTTTAGCTTTGTAGCATTTGTATGTGCTAGACTTTGTGCAAGTATTAATAAATCTAAATGAAAGAGAAAGAGAGAGAGAGGGAGGGACTTACTTTCCTTTTTGCTTTTCAACAGACTGAGCTTCCTCATTTTAAGAACAACCTATAATGTTGAATTATGAATTGAAGGTTAAGCTAAGGCTTTCTTAACCCCACAAGTAATACTTTTTCACTATACAGGCTTTATAACAAAATAGCAGTGGACAAGTTTAGCATGTAATGCAGACCTTGGCTTCACTGTTCAGGATGACAGACACTGATCTAACCATGTACTTCCCTGCAAACACATAATTTTGAAACTCATTAGCATACAGATGGAGAGTAAAACAGAGTATAGATTTAGGACTTAGAAACCATAAGCCAGGAAATAAATTTACACAACACAAAATAATAAATGAAGATCTAAGATTGGAGTTCAAACCATCTGGTGTTTCAATGCTGAGCTGGGCACCTATTGCAAGCATTGATCTATACTTCTCAAAGTCGAAGTCAACCTCCGGGTTGTCCTCGATGGGCATCACTGGTGCAGCCCCATTTAGTCTGTTCTTACATCCTGATCTTTCTTTTAATGTAGCTGCTCCCTTCAATGCTAAATGTTTCACACAAAACCAAAAATCGAAGAAAGAAAGTAAGAGGTAAAGTCCTTCAACATCCCTAATAATATTCTACAGTCCGTGCGCATCAGTGACTAACAATATTCTACAGTCCGGTGCACAATAAATGACCCTGCTCTTTTCAGAGACAACCCCCAAGTGTAATTTTTGCATGAAACAATGGTAGAGAATAAGGATAGTAATATAGGATATTTACATGTTGTAGCTGCAGCTGTTAGAGTTAAGATGTCACTTGCACTTGTACTAGTCATGGCTGAACCTATCACACTGCTGAGCTGCTCCTTCTTTGCCCCCATTGCTTCTGCAACTTTTGCACACTGCGCAGCCACTAGCGCGGCTGCAGAAGCCACTGCGGCTTCCTTGGCAGTGCTTGAGCCATTGTTTTCTGAGCCTTCAGCTGCAATGGCTGCAAGAGCAGCTGCAACACCTGCCATAGATATTGCTGCATGGACTTCAGCTCTTTGCAACCTGTGTTCCTCTTTTCGCCTTTCCTTAATATCTTTTAGCCATTTCTTGATTGACATATTCTTAAATGGGACTATCTTCCATGACATCTGCATAGAGTAATATAAATTCTTGTTCTTGAGAACTATGGAAAATGGAAGTGTGGTAAAAAGTATGAGCCAATTTGACTTACCCATTTCTTCCGGAAAAAGCTGTTGTAGTTCAACTCTGGATGCATGGCTTGTTGCATCCATATAAATGACTGAAGGGAAAAAAATAAAAAACAGAAAAATTAGAGGATGTTATCAATGAAATTGGTTTTAAGATATTGAATTAGATGTCATTATAAACAAGGAGAAAAGTAGGGAGAGATAGTAGAAAATACATGACGTCCAAACGATTATAACGTTCGGATGTTCACATAGGAGAATTTCAGCATAAATATATATGTTCACCTTCACATCATTGGATTTCCAAGGTGGTGGAGGCTTGAGATCTGCATCATCCATCTGTGCAAAGTTGGAAAGCTTATGAAATTTCATAGGGTCTGATAAATAATGGGATTGATTTAATCCTAGAAGAAATTAATTCGACCTACCATGTAAGGAGCCTCCTTGTGACTCTCAAACTTCACAATTGGATCGTCTAGTAGAACCACAGACTGGTCCTGTTGCTCTGGTTGGAAAGCTTGAACTGCAAAGTTGCACCATGCAAGGGAAAGAAAATCCATTGTCTCAGGATGTGCCTCAGAAGGACTTGGACTGAAATGTGAATCCATGCAACTGGTTCCCAAAGGTACTTTGGAGATGAGTTTAAGTTAAGACAACGAGATTGGACTACTTAAACTCAAATATGTAAAGAAATCTGAAGTTTACAAGTCTACTTAAATAAACATGCATAAATCACCATCATATATAGCCATGTTATGATGTTAGTTCTCAAGCATTTCTGGGAATTAAATAATTAAAGGGCAATGCCTAGTAATTAAATTAGGTACATCTTGTTTCCTGTCCTCTCCATGCACCGTCCCAAAAGCTTCCACCAAATTTTTTTTGGACAGATGAGATATTACAGTTGGAAAGATGAGATATTTATATATATATAATGTAGGTGCCAACAAAGGGATCAAATTGATGTCATAAGTTTTTATACACGAAAAAAAAAAAAAAAAAAAAAGATTTTGATTAGGGCCCTCAAACATCCAATGAGAGAGAACACATGCAAACCACTATAGAAGCATTGAGGCTAAAATTATAAAGAGAATCAAATAGGGCCTTGGTACTTTAAATGAACACCATAAGTTGAGGCTAAGCATGGGGGAATTTAAGATGAGGAAATGACAGGGTTAAGCTTTTGCTAGAGCTGGCTAGGGCCACCCCATCAAAGCCTCTGTAAACATAACAGCCTAGAAAAGGAAGAGATAGGCATAATAACAAAGGAAGCATGCACTTGGTGACTTGGGCCAGCATTGGGATAAAGCAAGTAGAGACATACATGATTGATGTGAACATTGCTAAAGGGGAAGTAAATAAACATGTATCATTGGATTTAATCATTATTTGATTAGAAATAAGGCTATTGCTTGATTAACTAATTGTTAAGACACTTAACAAAGATTAGCTTTTCGAAATTAAAGAAAGGGTTATGAAAGTTAGCTGAGTAACTTTAATGGTTATGGGGTCACCTTACTTTATTTTTGTTGATCTGCATTCATGGACTTTTGAAGATTTGGTTAAAGGTGTGCTCATTAGGCTCATGTGATAACCAAACACTTAATCATGCTTAGATGCTTATTAGAGTTTCTTTAATGGTGGATTATACCTTCGAATATGAGTCCAGGGGCAATGCATGATTTCTTGATTAGTTTAATTTAATGGCAGATATACATGGGGAAGAAAGTGTTATGATTAGCCGATAGCAATTCAATATATTGTGTTTCCATAGAGGCAGACTACTAGAAATCACAAGATTTGTATTTCTTTCCCACTACGGCTTCCTTTATTTTCATAATTATAACTAAAGTTTGAATATGTTTTAAGAAAATTGTTGGTGTTTTCTAACTCTCATCATTGAACACAAATCATTCCTCAGGTTCACCTATGAAAACCTTGTTACGACTTGTTCTTCTTCTAAATGATAAGGTTCAGTGGACTTCTCCTGACGTCGCAGGTAGCGAACCACCCACGTTGCTGCAATCCAAACAATTCATCAGACCATTCAATCGGTAGGAACAATGGATGGTGTGTACAAAGGGTAGGGACGTAGTGAACGCGATCGCGTTCTAGGAATTCCTCGTTGAAGACCAACAATTACAATGATTTATCCCCATCAAGATGGAATTTCAAAGATTACCTAGGCATATCGGCTAAGGCTATAGACTTGTTGAATACATTAGTGTACCGCATGTGCGGCCTAGAACATCTAAGGGCATCACAAACTTGTTATTGCCTCACTGTTTGAAGAAAATGAAAATTAAAAATGGCCTGAAAGTTTAGTATGTTGATCCAAACCGAACATTAGTATACTGACTCGAACCGATGTGTATCCAAAGTATCAGTTAACGAAAGATACTTTCACCTATCGAAACTTCGATACAATTAACGGATTGAAGTCACTCCCAAACTGAACAAAGCCGTACCTATACCTAGGTGCCATTCAAGTGAAACACATGCTCTTTTAAGCGTCATTGTTTATCATTGATCCATTTTTTGTAACACAGTCCCTGGCCCATGAGCTTATACCTTGGGTCTCAAAATGGGGATGCAACTATATGATAAGCTAGCGTTAAGGCCCCAAAAAAAAAAAAAAAAAAAAAAAAAAGGAAAATAGTCAATTGTGCCATGTACATGGGCTTGCTATCATAATGTCGAAGAATATAAGGCCATGTTTGTTTGGTTGGTTGGATTGGATTGGATATATTCATGGCACGTTTACTAATCCATAATTGGATCATGGGGAATTAAATTGAGGATGAATTGAATTGAGGAGGAGTTGGATTGAGGAGAATTAGATTTCGGATTCCTATTGAAGTTGTTTACTAAACTATATGAATTGAGGGGAGTTAGATTCTGGATTTCTATTGAAGTTGTTTATTAAACCATATGGAATTGGAGTATAAGTGGTGCTAATTACTAAAATGTCCTCATTGTTGGGTTAAAATAGATGGCAAATTTGGAATTTTTAAAGTTGTGTGAGGATATAATTGGTAAAAAAGATGAATTCCTAATGGGTTAGTTCTCCAAGAATTAGAATACCACCTCCCATCCAAGAATTGAATTCCTCCAAAATCAGGAATTCAATTCCTAATTATGCATGGGCCCCACTTACTTTTTAATTCCTTGATGTGAAGTAAACACAGGAATCCTCCATAGGTGGAATTCAATTCCCGATGAGAATTCTAATTCCTTATTAGTAAACACACCATCAATTAAAATGGACTTGGGTCTAGTCTATTGTTTGATGGGCTTAATTGTATCACAGACTGGATATTGGACCTGAGATCCAAGTCCCAAATAACTACAGCTCTGGAACCCAACCCCAAGCATGGATTTAGAACGAACGCGAGCTCCTCGTCATCTCCCTTACCCTCCTTCGCATCGTTTGTTCTCTAGTTTTGGTTCTCTCTCTCTCTCTCTCTCTCTCTCTCTCTCTCAAAATCTATGATTCTGCCAAATCCAATATTGCAATCTCTTGGTATTTGCCTTTCTCATCCTATTCTCTTTTGTTATTTTGTCATTATTTGTGTGATCTGGGTTTTCGTGTTGATCTCGAATCGATGTTTATTGTGCGAATTGGGTTTGGTTTTGGGAAATTTGGTGTCATTTTGGTATTGTTTAGGCTCATGATCTGGGGTTGATTTGTTTGTTTTCTGGGTATTCATGTTGTGGTTGTGTGCCATGGCATCAAATTTTTTTTTTTTTTTTTTGTGCGTTAATTTTTTCTTCTTTAAAAAATGTTCAGATTTTCTTGTGGTGAATCTTTCAAATTTCATAGCTTCATACAATCGATTTTTTCTTTTGTTTTAATTTAACTCTTTTTTTCCCTTCTGTTTTCCAAAATTTCCAAAATTATTATGTTATTCAGTCCAATCCAAAGTAGGTATAGCATCAAACAACAAACTCAAAGTCTGATCCAATCTCAACTAGTCCAATCTCAAATACAAAGTTCAATCAAGTCTTGTCCTATCCGGACCACCAAACGAGGCCTAAGTATCACACATTAGTTTTAATGAATTCCGTTTGTTAATGACAAATTTACATCTTTGTTGTGGCCTTGCAGCCTACTTAGGTATGAATCTAACACATGAAAGATGAATCCCAATTTAATGTGTAGGTCATCCTAATTACCAACTAGCAATTAAATGATATTTTTCTTCTAAATATTGAAAAAAAAAGAAAAAAAAAAAAAGAACCCATCGTGTTCCACATATCATGAAACACCAAACACATGAAGCCAATAAATCACGTGAAATCAAGTCATCATTCAATATTTGTTGTTATATTGAGATTTTTGCTATTAATTGTGTAAGCAGCCCAAAAGAAAAAGGACAAATTGCATTTACGAGTCCAGTCCAAATATATAAGTTCAGGATTAGTAGTCTCATCTCATCTCAATAAGAAAAAGGACAAATTGCACAATGGCACCTAGGCTTTTCTACTTTTGTGGAATTACACTTAGATTAAAAAAGGGAACTGATTTTCCTACTCCTTTGTTTTCCACTTACATTCCCTTCGTTGGAAATTATATGTTCACTCATCTTTTGTTCACTTACACACCCTTGTATGTTATAGTAATAAGTACTAAAAAAACAAAAAGGAGTGTAAGCAAAAAAAAAAGGAGAGTGGGAAAATCAGCAACCGTAAAAACAAATACAATAAACCATCCATATTTATAAACGTTTAACAATGCACCACCTCTGCCCCACTTTGCATCCAAAATAGGGTCAAATATGATTACATGAGACGAAGGAGGCCACTTTTTCAGGTATTTTCATCAATTCATGTCGTAAACAAATAATTTATTTATAAAAATCTTTAAAAAGGAATTAATTTTTTTTTATTTAAAAATATATTGATGGCTCTCTCCCCACTAGAACCACCATGTATATCCTTCTATCTTTCCCTCTAGCAGCTAGCCTACCCCTTTCAAACGACTGCAACCCATTAACCACCCAACCTCCCCATCTCCACATCGAGGTGTCCCTAGGCCCTTGAGACCTGATCCACCATGATAGCCTCCTTCCCTTCTCATCTCTCTCTCTCTGAAGCCGGTTGAGAGAGAGAGAGAGGCTCCTATGTTTAGGGAGGAGGAAGTAAAAATATTTGCGAAACTAGCTAAAATAGACCTTTTTTATATATAAAGAAATTCTAGGATTGCATTAATAATTCAGCCAAAAAAGCCACTAGCCACAAAGGGTCTTACAATAACGGAGTGGTTTAACATCAAAATTAAGACAATCTGGTACGCCTCCACTAACGATCACACTGCATCGAAGAAACTCTAGCATAGGCATCCCAACTAAGATTGCAAACTCAGAATAATAAAAAAGATATAAAGCTTTGTTGAGGCCCAAAAAAGTCACGGTTCGGCCCAAATAAATTCTCGGCCCAATGCAATACCTTACCAAGAAGAAACCCGATTTGGGCACGCGAAAGTTCGTCATATGCGCTCGCACACATGCCACGCCAAGCAAATAAGCAACACGCCACGCTACACGTTTAAGTGGGCCCAAGCCACGCAAGATGCCTGGGGCTTGCTTGAGTGGGTTGTGGTATGGATGGTAATAAATCGACATGAGGCACATTGATGGGCTGAGAAATGGAAGTTCCGGGTTGCTTGGGAGCTTCGGAACTCAAGCCAATTTCTTAGGCCCAAACATGTGGGTGAGCACAAAAGAGAAAATATCCCAACCAAAACACCCTAACCAAAACACCCTAACCAAAATATCCCAACCAAAATATCCTAACCAAGATAGCCCAACCAAAATGTCCTATTGACTTAACCAAAAAAGCCCAATGCTTGATAGAGATAGCCCACTTAATTACTCAATAAACTAACTTGGCCCATACAATTATAATAGAAGAGCTGCAAAGCTCCAGCACCTAGCTGAAGAACAAAGCCACAAAGGAAGCAAGATGTCCACATATGCAGAGCTGCTGGAAGGCTCCATCACATGGGAGGAACAAGTTCCAAGCACAAAACATCCAAAGGACCAAGGGATATTGGAGCACAGATCACCATTTGAACCAGCATGCATACCCATTCTCTTTCCCTCATCAGACCTGGTCATTAAAAAAAGGAAGAAATGAAAGGAAGGAGATTGCTGAAAATGGGGGTTCTGAGGTAGCTGCGGGAAAGGGCCTTGAGCTCCCAAAAAAATTCCTGATTTTGTTCAAATAGACTAAGGAAATTTCACCAAGATGGGAAAAGTCAAGGGAGGAGAGAAGAAAGGAAGGGAGAGATTTGGCCAAAGTGGATAGGAAGCATTAGGGTTTCTTGGAAACTGTCAACTTCCAGCGACTATAAAAGGGGGCCTCTTCTACCCAACAAGCATCATCCACAACCAGAGAGCAAGCTTCCTCTCTTGCATGCAAAACCCAGCAATTTTCATGCTTAGTTCATCTCCTTCCTCAGTTTTCCCTCTTGCTATGCTATTCTGACATTTGACAGTCACTGTCAGGCTGCCGAAAATAGCACTCAAGCCACCATCCCTTTCTCTCCCTCCTTTCTCAGCCAAACCTCTTTGCAAACTCTCCATCTCCTACCTTAATACCCCTTTTTCCCCAAGAACACTCAGTTTTCTCTTCGGTGCTAAACTCATGTCGATTTTGCTCTCATGCCACAAGCTTCTCATGCCAAGCCAAGAATTTATCTGTAAGCAGCCATTATTTTCGTCGGTGAAGGTAACCAAGGTGTTTCCTAAGGCTTTACAACCCTTTCGAAGCATTCTTGGGGCTTGATCTCTGAACTCAGACTCAATGGGCAATTTCATCCATTTTGCTATTTACGGCAGCCTAGGCCCGTGGTAGCTGCCGGAAGAAAAAAAACCCCTACAAGCTTGAAAAAACCAAGCCATAACAATACAAAACTCTCACAAAGGAGAGATGCAAAGCTCTCACAAAGAATCGAAGAAACTCTGGCATAGGCACCCCAACTAAAATTGCGAACTCAGAATAATAAAAAAAGAGATAAAGCTTGAAAAAACCAAGCCATAACAATACAAAACTCTCACAAAGGAGAGATGAAAAGCTCTCACAAAGGAGAGGTGAAAAGCTCTCACAAAAGGAGAGGTGAAAACTACAGAGAGAACCCAAATGGTCTCTGTGACTTATTCCGAACATAAAGAAACCACAAAAAGGATGGTGGTGGAGATTTGACGCCAAAACGCAAGTGGAGATCTGGCGCCAAGACGCAACCGTTTGTGATGGTTGGAGGAAAATCATGACAAAACGAAGACAAATAGGGAAAACCTTTTGTCTCTGAAAATGAGGGAAGGATATAGGGAGGAAGAGAAGAGGGGATAAGGGAGAGGGGAGAGGGAAGAGGGGAGGAAGATCAGTGGCTTCCTACCCTCTCAAAGTGAAAACGGCTCTAGGAGGGTTTTTTGGGAGAGAAGGGCTAGGAAAATAGACCCTTTTTTCAAAACCTGTATTTAGTAATTGACATTGCAAATCACATTCTATTACTCAAACACCCTTCATATAAATGTACCAGTGTTGTCCCTATAGTGCCTTTGTTTTTTTGTTTTTTGTTTTTTGGTTTCCCAAGGTATCCCCAGGCATGGCCCAGGCCTAATCTTCTGAGGTACTGTCGGGCGCATATGCGGGGACCTCTCCCAACAAAGTTTTCTGCATCCACAAGGGCTCGAACCCGAGACCACTTGCTTAAGCGACCAGAGCCCCTTCCACTCTGACCAACCCTCATTGATGACTGAATAAAGGTTTTGAAAAGAGCCTATTTTAACATAAAACCGAAAAAAATATAGGTCGCATGAATTGACCAAAAGGACCTTAAAAGGTGGCCTCGTGCATTTCACGTGATCTTATTTGATGGCATTTTGGATGGAAAATGGACAGAGGTGGTACATTGTCAAAACGTTCATAAATGTAGGTGGTTAATTTTAATGTTTTTTTATATTCTATGTGGTAAATTCAAAAAAGTAGAAAAGTCCATATGCTATTTTTGGGATTTTCCCTTTTCAATATATAGAAGATTAAGAGCATCCACAGTGGGGGATGTATAAGGGGGTGGGGGATGTATAAGGGGGTGTATGTTAAATATACACCCTTTGTGATCGGAATCACCCGCAATGGGGGGTGTATATGAATGTATAATTACATCACCACCTTGAGATGTATATTTGGATGCAATTGTACATCTTTTTTTACATCTCTTGTAGGTGGGACCCAACTGCAAAAAGGAGAGGAGAAATTGAGAAAAGTGGCTTTACACTCCCGAAAATACACACCCTATTGGAGCAAAAAGCGTATTTACACCATCCGGAGGTGTAAAGGGGATGTAAAAGTGGCTTTACACCCCCAAAAATACACCCCCCCATTGTGGATGCTCTTAATAACAAAAGATTAAAGTTGAAGACACTTTTGGCCCAACGTTTGAGGCCAATTGGGTTATATAGCTGTGTGGTATATGTATACTTGGGCTGTGAAGCATTACCATACATGGAGTGACCACTCTATGACACTCAATAGATACAACCCAAACCTCCACTTTGCAAAAAGGTAAGATGTTTTGTTGTTTGGGTTTTGTTTTTTAAAAGCTACTTTCCACAATGGTTGGTATGGATGTGACAAAGTTACGAGAAATTATCGGATGACTATAATACCACGTGACATGTTTTAAAATGGTACATATACTGAGTTTATATCACATTGACATATATGCTAACTTTGTTGTTACGTTCATACAGAAAAATTACTCATACCCGTTTTCCTCCTTTCTCAAAATCACATCTTGTTACATTAGAAGATGGATGGGTTTTGATGTGAAAGCGGCGGCCTATGCAACTGGACCATACTAGAACTTTTGGTCGAATGTATATGGTGTGCATAATGAGTTGTGGTTGGATATGGCAAGTTGTGCATGTGCACCAGCATTTAGGTAATGGAGTAGAGAATTTTAGCATAAAGTTCTTGTTGGTGCAGCATATAAGTCCAGGTGATGGATCCCTCAAATCAGGGACGGATCTTAGAAGAGGGTAACCTGGTTATAGCCCAGGTGACTTGTACGTTTTTAAGCCTAAACTAAAACATTAGCCCGCCCAAGTATATTTTCCACACTTTACGCATCCCCTTCTTCCCTTCTTTTTTGGTTGTTCTGTTGCAATAGCCAAACATTTTCTTCAGTTTCATTTCTTTAAGGCCAAAATAAAATATCATCCCACCCAAGTCCCACCCCACTTACGCATAAATAAACCCCTTCTTCCTTTTTGTTTGTTTTTGTTTTGTTACAATAGCCAACCCTTTCCTGTATACGTAGAAAAAAAAAACAGAAGTAGAATCAGGAGTATATATTCTCTTAGGACTACGTGAACTAAAAGTTAAGGAATATCCATCTTGTTTTCAAATAAAGCGTCGATTTAATGGTAGTCTTTTTTGTTTTACTAGTTTCTACTCCTCACTAGGGTATTTTGTTTTATCAACGAAATTTATTTGTACCATTGAGTTTTGTATATTCTTAAAATATTTGTATGTAAAGTAAATTTAGCCCACCTCGTTTTCAAATCATGAATCCGTCCTTGCCTCAAATAAGTTTATTTGGTTGAGATATATATATATATATATCTCTGAAAATGACTTGATGCATGTTGATATCTTGAGGAACAGCCTTTTGATGGCCTCCCTCCCAATTATGATTAATTGGTTGAGCTGCTAGCTGTTTGTGAACATGGCAGTATGGAGGATATATATATCGATCATTGTGTTGTCTATATCAACACCATATCATAAATCAAGTTGCGCCTAACAGGCCTTTTCCATCATGATTTCAAAATAATGATGCAAATAGATATATTACCAACGTCAATGTGGACTGGGAAATTGGGTAAAGATGATGAGATGCATGCATGCTTAGCTCCAATAACTGTTTGTGTTTGAGTGTAGACAACAGATTATAGATACGTATAATCATGGAAGCATTTTTTTTTTAATACGATAATCATGGAAGCATTGGCTGCCCATGACTACCTTTTTTTTATAATTTTTTTTTCTTACACTAGTGATACCGAGGGAGTTGAATTCGAACATAGGACCTCGGGAACCTCGGTTGCATGGATAACTGCTCTTAACCACTTGAGCTACACGCTCCTAACGACCACCTTTTCAAAATGAACAACTATGCCACACCATACCAATTTATAAATTTATTTTCTTATATAAATTTTATCTATATGAAATTTGATAATTAAATTCTTTTGACTTGTAGCTTGTTGGCGGTAGCTAGCTAGCTAGCTCTTTGTTGTTGTCATAATCTGGGCAGGAAGTGCATGCGCACGAGTGTGGAGTTATGGCCTTTCATTGTTATAATCTGTAAGGCAACATCAACCTTTTCTGTATCACATCCCTCAATAATACAAAAAACTCTGTCAGTTTCCTAGCCAAAAATTAGCTGAGAAGAATTGCACAGCCTGTATAAGCAATGCTCAAATTGGTATTACATTGAATTGCATCCAAGGAGCACCTACTTTTCCCCAACTCCAATATTCTCTCTCTCATTTTTTCTTTTTATGAGGAAACTTTCTGTGTCATTGTTATAATAATATAATGTAAGCATATATGACTATCTGATTATTCCCTTCATTCTAGTATTAAATTGCTAATTGGGTGTTTCTCCTTGAGCATGGGAATTTTCCTATTGAATACTGAACAGAATTACTGCCAGCACTTGAACAGTTCTATATAAATTATATTAAAAATTTGCTCTTATGCAGACATAAATATCGGGATTCAGTTCGAATGTGGCTGCTGGTTGCACCGATACCGACCTATTATTTCGTAGGTTTCCGGGAGCAAGCTGCTTTTCGACATGGTTGATTACTTTAGGGTGTAAAACTTTCTTACGCTCGAAATTACAGACTCAAAACGTAAAATCTAAGCACGAATTACATTGCCGGACGACCAGTCTATGGTGCCGGTCGATTCAGCGTTTGCATCAAAATGGAACATTTAGTATGGTTAAGAGAAGGCCCTAATATGAGAGTGTGTCTATATATTAATATGCATTACATTATATGTTACATATAATTACATGTATATCACTTAGCAAAAAAGGAACACATATAGAGTTGATATACACACAAACATTTATGTAGATGGATCGAGATATAAGAAGTGAAAAAGTGAAATTTGATTTACTGATATGCATATTGTTCATCTGTACGATATTGCTTCCTGCTTTTTAACTTCATCTCTACTTATAATAATATCTTAGTAGCTATCTATAGTACTCTCTTGCAAAAAGGAACAAAAAGAAAAAGAAGATCGATCGAGTAATTAATTTACTACCATTGATTATATTTTTATTTACCATTTATTAACTCAGTGGTGGTAGCAAGACACCGCATTACATCAACCTGAGCTCGCAGAGACACAATATAATCTAGGGTTTCTGCAATCAAACACAACTCATCCTCCATGAATTCTCCTCCAGGAACAAGACTCTTGAGCACTTGTGTTTTCTTCCAAACCAATCTCTTCACAATCGAACGGGTTTTCGCCGCGTCACGCTTCCTCATCAGCACTCGACGGCTTCTGCTACTGCATACCCTCCGGCTCTTTTTCAAGATCTTCTTGTGCATCACCGACGACACTGATCTTGAGGGTTTGTGAGGACCCAGTATACGCTCAACGACGACTCTGTTGCTTTGCGTGGCGTTGGCTATGACGGCGCGGCTCCAACAAGTTGTGCCGTTTCTTGTTGAAGCCATGGCTATGTCTGCGGACAACTTTATAGCCTTCTTTCTCTCCAAGATGGTCATCTTCTTCTCCGAAGAGCTGTTGCATACTTGGAGACCCTTTATCCATTTCTTGAGAAATTCTTGCTTGAGAGAGGTAGAATTGCGCATTCTGCAAAAATTAAATCAACAAGTAGGTTTTTAAGTGGTGGAACTTTATAACTATATTCATGTTCTTAACCAAAAAAAGAAAAAAGAAAAAAAGTTAACTGTACTTATATAGATTGAATGAATAATTCAATATTAGCCACACATATAAATCAAATACAATATAACTAAAAGAGCATATGAAAAGGAAGATGGTAAAGATAATCTGGCCTGAAAATCCAACACCACTGAGGAGATTGTTCAGAAAATAAACTAATTAATCTAGCTAGCTAGCTAGGAGATGGAACTATTTGACTTATAAAAAAATGCATATGTACAAGCTAGAAACATAAATACCTTGGTTACAATAAGGTTTCTCTCTTCTGCTGGATAGGAGAGAAAATCATGAGAAGTATAAATGACAGACAAGTTTTGCAGGGTGTTTTAGTTCCTCTACAGATCCAAGAAAGTATGAGAGAGAGGGAGATGAAGAGAGAG
The DNA here is from genome assembly GCA_020521455.1 of Prunus kanzakura. Lineage (NCBI taxonomy): Eukaryota > Viridiplantae > Streptophyta > Magnoliopsida > Rosales > Rosaceae > Prunus > Prunus kanzakura. The sequence continues at coordinate 1,590,212 of BPUM01000033.1, read as the reverse complement.
AGGAATGAGAAGGAGAAGATAGCGCAGAAACCCAATTTATGTGCTGAAAGGACAGGAGCTGCGGGCCTTAGAGAGAGACACAGCACATGGAAGCACATGGTGGAACCCACCACTTAAAACCTAGAGAATATAAAAGAAAAATACAATTTTTTATTTTTTAGTACAAGTGATAATCTAAACTACAAAGGATGAGGGTTTCTCACACACAATCAAGATGTCACGGTGATTCGAACATAAGACCTTTTGAGTTGCAGATTAAGAGCTTTTTTCACTCGGTTAAACCCAGTTCTCAATGCAATTTTAGATTTATAATATGGAATAAAGGTCTTTTTTTTTTTTTTGTGGAGTTCATGAGAATAAGGGTTTCTTTAGTGCAATACAAACCTAACATTTGTAACCTGTTGTGAATGCAGACCAAAAAACTCATTAAATGGTACGTCATGAATACCAAAAAAAAAAATTACCAAAGAATCAAGATTTTGTAACACAAAAAGAATAAAATTAAAGGGGTCAAACGTGCTATTGATAAAATTATTGGATGGTTCACTTTTTTTTTTTTTTAGTAAAGAAAAGTTTAGGAGGAGAGGAGGCTACCCGTCTTAAGGTCAGGGCATATTAAGACCTCTTTGAAGATGACTCAAACCTAGGTCTTACTCTCAAAGAGAATGCTCCAACCATCGTTTGGATGGCTCACTTTAATGTTGCTGCCAACATGACTTGTGAGTTTTTTGACTGGTCTCTCATCACAAGATAGAATTTTGACTAGTCTGCCGTACTGGTTTCTGGTCCAGGCATGTAGAGTAGATACAAATTGGGGGGGGCTATGGGAAAATGATCTTGGCCTTTTTCTTATAGCTTCTTATATCTATGAAAATATCCTCGAGCCATTAATTTGACCAAAATTTTAAATAAATTTAATGAAGAAAATGTTGGATTTTGTGGAAAATGACAGGATCTCTCTGTTATCCATATTGGCTCGAGGTTACTCAAAAGAATTACCAATTAGCTGGTCGATCAATAAAATCTAATTTAGATTTGATGTACGAGAAATGATTATGTGACCAAATCTCGTTTTCATTAGGCTATTGGGCATAAAGGGTGGCTTGAACGAAAGGGCAAAATGTTGGGAATTCCATTTTTTTAGGAGAAGTCAAAAGCAAGTATATGACCTTTCACCACACAAAGGAGACCGTAAGAGCTTTAGCAACATGATTTGGAAACCCACTTAAGTCAAAGACTTGAGTATACAATCCGTAAGTGCATTACTAACCAACGACAGGTTTAACATTCGTTGGGAGTTATTACATAGTGTCATAATGTGATTTGAACAAATGATTCAGATCACATGATCATACGATCACATTACGCAGTAACCCCAAATCAGTGCTAGTAATTTCATTCAATGGATATTTAAATTCCGTAGTAGTAAGATTTTTGTTGCTTATGTTTTGTGTGCTCGCATTGGGTTTTGTGAAAGCAGATGCATCATTTTGAATTTAAGGTTTAGTATACAAGAAAATATTTAAATTCGGAATCTAATCTAACAAAATAATGATTAAATTTCGCTAGACCAATTTTTTTTTTTTTTTGTTTCTATGTATAATATGTTTCTCACAAACATTGTCAAAGTATTATAGGGGTTCGAACTTGAGATTATTAGTCATTTCCATTGAATTAGACCCCGTTGACAACTTTCATATTTTTTTAGTAGAACATAAGTACAGAATTTTGAGTCATAACTATGTCCTAATTATCCGAGTTGAAAAATGAGCCAAAGCACACACTCAGAGTGTTCAAAATCGCTTGCATGATATGAATCTTTAGAGATTGAGATCTTAATCAAGGCCCGCCCCAGCCAGCTTAGCTTTATATAAGTGGGTCGATTGATATGGAGATGGAGGAAAAGAAAGGTGGGAATTGGCGGGATCCGGAAAACATGGCAATGCTAAAAGGCCAAATCGGTCCCACTAGAAGAGAAAATTGAGGCCAGTGTAATTTGGCTTTGCCTAAAGGGAAATTGAGAAAAGATAGTCCTCCACATGGGGGCTTTAAAGGTTTGCCCATTTTAAGGAGAAATGCTCTCATACAACCGGTATAACAATTTTTACTATTTTTTACCAATAACGCAATGATATGTGGGCTAACATTTTCACGTGTCATTGTATTATTGGCTGAGAATAGCAAAACAGTGTTATCCCCGTTACAAGAAAGGTTTTTTCCTTTTTAAGGCTCTCTTTAAATGCATCCGTAAATTGCAAGGAGCTTGTATCTCAAATAATTAAGAATAGTTATTTCTACACCTAAAATTGTATTTTTAATCCATAATTCCATCCAAAAAATCACGTGTCTTTCACGTAACTTGCTGATGTTTTATTATTATTATTAAATATTTAGAAAATAGAAAAATGAAACAAAGAAGGGAGAAAAAAAAAAAAAAAAAAAAAGGAGGAACCCGGCCACCCCTCATCCCCACCTCCCCTCAGCAAGATTAATTTGGTGTTGCTGATTGCAACAATAATGACAATCATAAGCTCATCATCTACATAGTTGCAGAAGTTGCAGCACCCAATAGTTAAAAAATATAAAGTCTCGCATTAGAAATTTGACTCAATAAATTATAACTTATAATAAGTGGTTCAATTCCTAATAACACCAAGGCTTTTTGAGATAAACCCCACACCTACTGGGCTTTGTAGGTAGTTAAGTTGGAAAAAATAGCGGTGTTACTAGTAATGGGCTGCTGATCCGTCTCAATGAAATTTAGCACGGTATCAAAGCAGGACCCCGACCTAGACCCAGACTCCGACCCAGACCGGCGACACCTTGACTAGGTATTGCCATCGACCCGACCGACTCCGACTCAAACTAATTTTCCGTTGCATACATATACAGATAATTAAAATCAATGTGAACTTAACTTCACATGTGACCCACTATATAACAGTAAACACATTAAAATTCCAACAATAGTAATTGAGCTTATTGTCTCTTTTTTCTTTCTTCTGAAAATTTCAAAATCCAAATAAGTTATCATAGTTTGCGATATATGGCTACATGCGTGGACAAATTTTTGGTGGGATTAAATTGGATGGACTGTTCCCTACTTTTTCATGGGTGTCTAAGAAAATTAGGGTTTGAGAGGTACATATCACATGTGCATGTGGCCCTAACTTTTGCCATTTTTCTCTACCTCTCCATTAAAACATTTCGTACGTAGAAACCAATCTTCTGCAAATGTCTGGCAGCTTAAGACTGCGATATATATATCATGTAGAAAATATAATGCTGAGACCACATTGTCAACGGTTAGATTTGAATCTCAAGTTCGATTTCGATTTTGCTTTTGCATTGGCAATTTGGCAATTTGGCATGCCCCTCAATATCCGACTACTTAATTGTTCTTTTCTATACTTTATAAAATTAAAATAAATGCCATTAATTTTATATATGTACGGGTACCAAAACATGCATGTAGGTCTGTCGGGGAAAACAATTGCATATGCATGCACTTGCAAACGTTAGAAAAGGAAGTGTTTCTTTTTTCTTTCTTTTTTCCCTAAATATTTCGTAGGACACACACATTATTGCTAGAATATTCCAAGAATTTAGAAGAAAAATGCAGAAGTTAATAATTAATTACATAATTTGAAAGATGTTTCACGTTTTTGTATACACACTGATCAAATCAAGAGAATCAAGTTTCCCTTTTTCCTCATTTCATTGAACATGTTTTGTTGTTTGTACGGAGTTAGAGAAATATCAATAGACTACTAAAAGTGAGTTTTTTATATTTTAAATTGAAAAAAAAAATACGAAAAATTATACTCTCTGAAACTCGAACTATGAGGATGTGAAGAAATGTTCCACATCGAAAATTTAAGAGAACTAGCATGAGCTTATAAGGAGTTGAACTACTTCTGTTTTAGGGGTGGAAGTTCAACTTCCTTCATGGTATTCATAACAAGTGAAAACAAGTGCCGAAGAAGATTGTTTGCCAGTTTTTTTTCTCTTTCAATAAAGTTGTGAATATATATTAGTGAAGAAAATGGAAAGAAAAAAAATTATTCTTTTGTTCATTTTTTTTTTATATACAAACAATATTTTACTTTAATTTAATCTAAACTACGAGCAGAATAATTCAAATTTGAGTGCAGAGTGAAGAGTGGTTGGGTAGAGTGGATGTATGCTCTTCTTCTGTTTTCTTGAGCGTTGAAAATCCAAGTTAATTTTGATATAGATATTTGAAAAAGAAGGTCAAGCACATGGAGGTCCAAGAGCCCAGGGGTCATTCCCCTTGATTTGCGGTTATCCTTACACTTGACTCCTGTACTTGGCTCCCATTAATAATTTTATGACTGTGACTATAATGTTTGGACCCCCGCCCCACGTACGCTTCCACACTTACACATACCGCGAGAGATTATACTTTTATTTTCACGTTAAAAGCAATAATAATGAGGGATGAAACAAGTATAAAAATCGGACAATGTCCTAGAGAATTATGCGAGTTTCTCCACACCAAATGTGAGTATACTTCGGTTCCTATAGTACTCTACAAACCAAACATTTAAATTAGAATTGAACCCATATTATTCACTCTCATCCTCTCAAACAGATTCCATCTAAGGCATCTAAAGTAAATTTCACATGAATCGCACACAATTACAAATTTCAAGTAAATATGAGAATATTTTCACTCCCTAAGGCGTCTGAGTTTTAGCTTGTTTTGCATCTTTATAAATTATTACGGACCCAAAGTTACTAAGCACTGATAAGTACTAACCTCCCATCTTTTTCTTCATTGCATATATATGAGCAAAGAAAGTGATATTGTATGGGAATTATGCTCGTGATTATATATAGTGGGTGTTTTTATTTCCACTCACCTCATATTCCCAATCCCGATTAATTTTTTTAAAATAAAAATAAAAACACTCGCATCGATCTCTCTCACCATTATTCCTAAAATATTCTTAATGTATCAAATCAATCATGATAAACACGCTTCTCACTTTTCAGATAATCATCTCATCTCCATTCTTCCGCTCTTTTTCTTTTCTCCCAAATCCTTTCCTCAAAATTTTGTGTTCGTCTTATAAGTTGAGAAAGAGCCAATTTAAAATTTCCTACCATGAAGTCCATTATTGAAATGTTTAGGGAGAGGTGTGGAGAAATTATGGAGTTTGGTATGCATGTATCTCACTTTGAAATCCCTTCAACTCCAACATTTATGAATTCTTTCAAAATTATTGACATTTTGAATATACCTATATTTTCGTAGATAGCTAATTAACACGTTTAAAATTTTCTTTGAAATTTCCATGATTTGATTGAATAAACCAAAGACTCTTACACACTCGTTTAAAATTCTTATTGAATACAACTAATTAACACGCACTACCGATGCAAGGCAAAAATGAAATTATGAATTATGAAGATGTAGGCCTCTAAAGTAATTAAGACTAAATGAAATAAAATGTGTCGGAAAATCAACCACGCTGCTGCTTAGGAAGACATGGAAATTGTAGGCCACAACAACAACACAACACAACCTCATAAGTCCTAAGATTTGATTTGAGAGCCAATCAAATGAGCGTGCAGCTAATGCACGAGTGCACACAAAGACACAACCGTAATTCAACAGACGCATGCATGTGCACACATGGATGGAACCCACATGTGTCCTCTAAAGGTTTGCTGCCCTACAATAGCTTCAATGATGGGTGGTATATATCTTAGGACTATTTAGTTTATTAGACATTAATATATAGTTAACTAAAAAAATTAGGGAAGCTGACGGGTCTAGCTCAGGAAAAAATGACATTGATTTGCAGATTAGTGGTTTCAGGTTCGAACAACCATAGCTCCTTAGTAGTGTGTGTGAGAAACCCCTACCTTATAATTTAGATCATCGCTTGTATAAAAGAAAAAAAAAACAAAAAGAGATTAGGGAACAGAAAGAAAATTAATAATATCTCAAGCAACATGACGTTTTCAATATTTTGGTTTGGGCCAGGGTTGAGGGCCTTGTTTTATACTTTTAATCTTTCTTTTTGTTTCTTGCTGTTTTGAGTCAAAAGCAACTCAACTCTGTCGATTGAAATAGCTCACTCAGCTGGATCAAATTATTCAATTTGATTACTTGTTTTTTGGAACAAGAAAAACATTTAATTTTTCGTTTTTCTGGTCAACTCAGTTGATTTCTCTTTGCACACAAATTGGAAAAAAAAAACCTATAGGCCAACCAACAACCATAGAATCTAGTCCATTAATATTGTGGGATGAGAAGACTGTCAATTCCAAGCATTAGATATGATCAATATGAGAAATTCTATGTTAGATATGAGAAAATTCTACAACGAAGTTAGGCAATAGGCAATCAAGTATTAGATATTGTGTAACAAAGAATGTGACTGCCAACGAATGGAAGGGAGTTCAATTTCAAACCCCGAATTGTGAAGAAGATGCATTGTCATTGAAGCAAAAGCCATAAAGCCCTCCTCCTGTTAACAAGATTAATTAATTCCAAATTTAGATCTAACCTTCCCCCTCTTATTGTGTAGTCCTACATAGAATATCTATATATACATTTGTAAGTAGCACCTGAGAAGAGACCAAAGCCTAGCTAGGGTGAAGAAGATTAGACTAGCTAGGGTGTCTTAAGAGTGCCTGAGAAGCGACCAAAGCCTTAATTAAGGGCATCATTACATCTCTAACTGGGTATCATATTGCTTGATGGACTTTTGGTTTTAAAGTTGGTTCAAATAAAAATAACAAAATATAAAATGGAAAACCTCTTTGACATTCTTGGTATATGGTAGCGGACCCTGCTTGTCATTTCTTACCAAGTCAGTGTGACATGTGTGCATAAGTTTTTCTTTTGGTGTTTTTGATGAATTATTTTTGCATATGTATCAAACTATGATTCGCAGGAAGGAGAAGTATCTCTTTACCGGTAAGGAGGCAAGTAATATTCTTTCGAGATACATGCAATGGTATTGTCGTTAGTTAGATGAAATTCTTAAACTAATTCTATGACTATCCAAATAATTGAAATTGTGATTTTCGTTATTTCCTAAATTTTACATGCATCGAAACCAAATTTGAAATTTGATACTGATGAAATTCGAAATGAAAATTGGAATTACATCATCCAGGCCAAACACATGATAGGACATCAGTCCATTCTTGGACCCAAAGTTGGCATAGGTTGTACGTGACTAGGCCACACACAAATTACCATTAAGTTTCTTTTATGACGTGGTCCACATTCATTCGTCAAGAGCTTCCGCGATTGTTTGACCTTTTAGACCTATAGGGTGTCTTGATTTTGTCATTACAAAATATAACACACACATACATATATAATTAAAGCATAAATAACACGAAATAAAGTGGATGAAGATATTACAAGAAAACAATAATTTGTACTCTAACCACCAACCTACAAGATATTACAAGAAAACAATAATTTAGCCACTAACATCTGTTTCTGTAGCATAGGATGAGATGATTAAGGGCACTATAGTGCATTATAGTACAATAGACACGAATAAACCGAGGATGTTAGCTATTAGGCACCAATTATAGCCATCTTATTATGTGCTATGAATGTTGTGTATCTTTTTATAGTGAGAAAAACTAACAATAGATATAGTTGGACACGTATAACTGTACTAAGGGCCTGTTTGGGAGTGCTTCCGGAAGGGCCAAAAGTGCTTTATGATAACTAAAAGCGTTTCTGACATCGTTTGGCAGAAAAGTTCATAAGCGCTTCTTGGAGAAGCACCTGCTATGTGCTTCTTCAGAAAGCACTCCCAAGTGCTTTTCCACAAAGCACTTTAAGTTTATATGAAAATTCAAGATTTTTATAATAAAAGCGTTTTTGTTAGAAGCGCTTATGTGCAGAAGTACTTCCTAGAGAAGCGGTCCCAAACGAGCCCTGACTGCGTTAGTGCCATAAATATCCGTATCTATTGTCCATTTTTTCTTGCAATAATGAACTTAATCCGGTTGTAATTACGATCATATCAATTGTTCAAATAGGGGCCAAGTAGTGTACTTTACATTATTGGGTTGTAGCAAACAAGTTTAGGAAATAATGCATGAACGGAGACGAGAAAAAATTACGAATAAAGTGGATTGATGATAATAACGTTTTCACTACTCTTGTTGGTGACTTGGATTGTCATATTAGAGGATAAAGAGTAGTTGGGAGAAGTTGATTAGGGCATTGCAATAACGTTTTCTTGATGCATGACATATCACCTATGGCTGATGGAGATGATCATGTTCTTTTCATGCAAAATGTCAATCTCCATAAGATATAAGGGCAAAACTACAACAAATCTTGTGCAATATCTTTCTAGAAATAATATTATAGAAAGAGAAATACTACCAAATGAAGTGGTAGTTAGATGCATATTATATATAGCTTGGCCTCACCAGCTAGCCATCCAGATCGACAGTCATGTGTTGAAAATTTCTTTTCTCCGTGAAAAATAAGAAGAAAAAAAATGTTATAATTTGTCATTTAATTCTTAAGGTTGTCGGCAAGCATGACAAAAAGTTTTCCATATTATCCAAGTACATAAGTTAATGTTTCTGGAAACTATACCATATTCATGTTTAATCATTTTGTACATCCACTCACTCACTCCCAGTACAACCACTTGCAAAGAGGAAAGATAAGGATAGATGATTGATATGAATTATCAAAACCCACATCTAAACAACAGCAATCATACATTTATGCCTTTATTTACACTCCTGCAAAGATAGAAATTAAATAAAGTACAGAGGTAAGTACTACAAAGATTTGCATCTCTCTCTCCTCTCTTTCGCAAGGTGAATATTGCTCGCTCTTTGCACATCAAGGGCGCGCGAGAATGATTTTTCTCGTTAGACTCCATATGAAGTGGCCAGAAGTCTGAGGATATTCACCTTAGCTTCTAAGAGAAAGATGTAATTAGCAATCTCTTGGAACGTGGTTTCTGGGTTGCTGATGTTAATGATGCATCCCGGGATGAGCTTCTGGAGCTGCATAAGTTTCCTTTCGATGGAAGATTTGGCGTCCTTGGAGTTCCTAATCAAGGAAAGCCTTAGCTTTCTCTTCTTGGACCCAACTCTCCATATTGAACTCCTTGTTCTCATTTTTGAGTGTGTTTGAGAGAGAGAGAGAGAGAAAGAGAGAGATAGAGAGAGAGAGAGAGAGAGAGAGAGAGAGAGAGAGAGAGAGAGAGAGAGAGAGAGAGAGATATGCATTCTTGAGGGGGGGTAAGGGGATGTTTATATAGGCCAAAATGAGACACTTCACATCACTCATCGTGTATTGCATTCTGACTATTCTAATCATCTTGATTATGAGTTGTGATATAAGCTTAATTTATCTCATTATTCATTGGTACTACAAGTTTTCATGAACCTCTTTCTCCAACTTTTACATAAATGTGTACTTACATAAAACTTGCATCTATTCTATTATCAAGTCTGAGACTAATTAATCAAAATTAATAAAAAAAATATGAAGAGTCTATTTATTTTTCCATCTAGCATTTCGTCTAGTGGTATCTCTCTTTTCAATGTTGAAGGACGTCTCAAGTTCGAATGTCCCCTACTCGTAAAAAATAAAGTAGTTTATTTGCAATCTTATTCCTAAATTCACTTGCTTCGATTTCGCCCTCTTAAATGTTTACTAACCGGAATTTGTTTAATAGTCATGAAATCAAATATGAATGCATAGATATACAAGAGCATCCACAATCATGCTCTCTATTTTTTAGTTAAATTTTAGCTAAAAACATATAAAAGTTGTTTTAGGAGCTCTCTATAAAATTTAAACTCCAATCATACTCTCTAGTTTATGAGTCATAAATGCTATAACTCTTTTTTAATTGGTCAATCTCTATTAAAAAATAATATAAAAAATAGTTAGCATTAATTAAAGGTTTGAAATACTTATTAAATAAAGCAGCATTAAATTATAGGGAGCCACTAGAAATCTTTTCTATCTCCTCAGATTTAGGAGCTCCTAGAGGTCTCCCAATTTTAGGAGGTGGATAGAGTTATGGTTGAAGTTGTATTTTTCCACTTCTTCCTTAAATTTGTCTAAAATGTAGTTTATGGAGTCTATTGTGGATGCTTTAAGCGATATAGGTATAGCTATATGATTTTTATGTCCTCAAATGACGTGCGCCTATAAATCTTTTTCATGCATACTTGGGATCTTGAGTGGTGGTCGCTTCGTACCCTAAACGAGTAACCCTACTCACTGTGAATCCAAGACCACACATTTTTCACATTGAAAGGGAAAACATAACTATAACCTAACAAGACAATCTCCATTGTTGGGGGAAATGTTGAAGAGAGAGAACTGTCAATCAAACTGTCAATCAGCCATCCAATCAAAGCAAACACAATGAATATTATTGGGTTCGAAAAATGTGAATAATTGTACGAGCATGAAACCAAACTGTATATCAAAGACTCTATTGATATCTTAATATCAACCATTCTCTAATCCTTGGAAAGGTGAGATGGGTAAGTCTTTGTTTTGGAAATTTGATGGGTGGAGAAACATATAATTGAAGTATGACTCCACTTTACATATACATCCACAAAAATGTTGAAGTCGGACATCTAAATTGCAGAATTTCAGTGAGCATTTGTTGGCGAAATAATATCTCTCTGGAAATTTGATCTCATAACAAAATGGACAAAAACTTTGCCCCCACATTTCCAGAGATCCTATCTCAAGACAAAGTGAGCAGAAACATAACCCCACGATCCCAGAGATTATTTTCCTATTTTATTTGGGATCTTTTTTTTTTTTTTTTCCTTTTGAACAAATATCTTATAATTAGGAATATTTACTTTCATTGTTTTACTCGATTAGAGTTTACACAATTATACTATACATACTGTCAAACAAAGAAAGTTCTAATAAAATAAGGAACCCAAATCCTAACTGAGTAAGGACTCGCCAACACATACCTCCTCTTGGAAAATAAAATACATATCAGAAAATTCTCTCATATACTTGGATAATTAGCAGCATTCCAATTATATGTTGTTCTAGATAAATTGTCAGTAACTATTTTGACTGATAATATGATAAGAGTTCATAGAATTCGTACTATATTTATTGTTTCCAATTATACGTTGTTCCAAATACACAGTTAGTAACTATTTTAACTAATGATATGATAAGAATTCATAGAACTCGTACTCTATTTACTGTTTAGTTTTAGTTTTTGAGGTTGATCCCCCCATTTCATTAAAAAAGAGAAGCTGTCAATAACAAAAAATAAGAACATTCCCTTTATTATCTAGTCCACATATAAATCCAGAAATGTTATCTTGTCATACCGTCTTAATTTAAATTATTGATTAATTATTGTCTAATTATGTGATTGAGATGTGTACAATTTGATAAGATTACATAATTGCCTGCATATGTACGAACTTGATGGCAAGAAGATATTTCAACTTTTCGCGGTGGATGAGTGATGGGTCAACTCCTCTATAAATAACGATTTAATTCCTTGAATAGACTGTTACCGACATGCGAATCTTACTGGCCATGGGGAGTACTTCATATTCACTTCAGCAGTACTCTCCGACTTTTACATCTCAACTCCCGAAGAAATATATATTTTCGAATCTGCCACTGGTCATAATATTTAAACTAGGAGAGAAATTTTCGTGTAATGGGGATATCATTTTTTGCTATTCTCGATCAATAATGTAATGACATGTGTGATAATTTTTTCACATGATATTGTGTTATTGGTTGAAGATAGCACAACAGTGCTATCCCTGTTACATGTAAATTTTTTTGCATGCTTAGTGATGCAATATTTAAGTAGCCTTTGAATTGGAGGAAATGTAAATTACTATAAATTATTCTAATATAGGGAAAGGAAAATTGGAACAGAAGTTCAAAGAGAGGACTGATTGCCGTAATCATCTAACCTAACACGCATATGCGGGAAGCTGAAAGTAATGACCAAGTCAAAAGGCTGAACCAATCGTTCATGTATAATGTGGTGGAAGAATTAACAGCCATGGACATTGCTTGACTTGTTACTCTTAGGAGAGAGATTGAGATTGAGAGAGAGAGAGAAAGAGAGAGTGTGTGCGTGTGAGCTTTCCAGAGTGCCGTGCATATTTGTATATGGACATTAAAAGGTCTTTTTCTACCGTGGGGATTCCTGATAGAAGCCAACAAACCAGCCTAGCCCAGAAAAAGATTGATGGACTTAATATAGCATTATTGTTGTCCTCCATCTGTGTGTGGGGGTTCCAAGTTGAATGCCACACACGTGCAAGCACGATATGCTACTGTTTAGGCCCAATTTCTTCTCCTCTTTTCCCATCACTTGCATTATTATAGTTGATTATGGACCATAAAGTTTGATATATATATTATTCATGCCAGAGCTACCATCCACCCTTTTTCTACAAAAATATTATGTCTTACATTATCATTATCATTTGCCTGTCCCTTTCCTACTCTTGTTGGGGTCTATATATGCGGCCTAGACTCTATGTTACATCGAGGGTTCTATATCAGAAAAGCTTTTATGAAATTTACAGTTAAGATACAACCTCTAAACCATGACCCCAATTTCATATTGATCTTAATCTTTTACAAATTTATTCAATTCGTACCCTAACTGAAAACAAACTTATGTGTTAACTACTACTCCATAAACCCTAAATCATCGCCCCTTTGTAGATGGCGACTGATTCCTTTGCAATGTCGATGCTGCCCTTTGGGGTGGGATGGGAGCATGTGGGTCATATAGGAGTTGAGGGATGTTGTTGGTGATAATAAACAAGGGGAGGCTAAATTTTCGGGGCTTGCTCCAAAATCGGGGCCCTCCAAAATAGGAAGCCCTATGCGATGGTACCACTTGCATGTACGACTCCAGAGCCAGCCCTAAATAGGGGCATGTTGTTTGGATCAGAGTTGAGGTGGATAATCAACAAGGAGAGGCTGTTCTTAGAGGCTGGGGGCATGTGGGTCGGATCGGAGTTTGAGGGGTGAGGGGTGGAGTGATAATCAAGAACGGGAGCGCGGGGGGAGGAGGAGTTGGGGAAGAGGTGTTGAGCGTGTGGTTGTGACGAGTGCTATAGATTTGTTTTGTTAGGTTATTTGTTTTTGTTTTCTTCTGCTTTGGTTATATTTTAAACTATGTATAAATATGTAATGTTTATCTTCACATATGGCACCAAAAAAGTCCAAATTAGCATAAAAAGTGGGACCTACAATTTTCACATAGTTATCGAACTAGTATTATTATTATTATTTTATGCGGAAAGAAAAATTACAACCCGAAACCTCTCGGACATGCATGCCCAAAGAGATCAAAAAAGAAAATAGGCACTACATATAAAGAACGTCCAACCTCCCAAAAGGAAGGAAGGGAACATCCCATGACATAAGTTGGCTAAAGCATCAGCTAGAAAATTGGTTTCTCTAAACACATGATAATGGAATCACAAAAAGAACTTGAGTTAAATGTAAGTTTTGTTTGAGTTTAGGTATAAATCTTAAAAAAAAAAGAGACAAATTTGAAATTGACTTCATAACTTGAAGGATTTTATGTAGTTAAATCCAATCGTTTGGTTTCTAAAATTGGATCGAATTGGATATGGAAACTTATGAAGACATTCCAAAGAAGAAATAAAGAAAATTTTCCAAATTGGAATAGAAGATGAATTATTCATGAAAGAAACTTCTTCTATTTTTTTTTACATAAGTTTTATTCCATTTTATTCCATTTAATCCTCCTTTTACATAACATGTTTACTGATTCGTAATCAAAATCCATTACTAAACCCTAAATAAATTACTAATCCATAATCAGAATCAAAATAAAAAGTTGGATTCCAATTACGTATTACTCATGTGTTTACTTAACATAAAGGAATGAAAATGTGAATAGAGTCCACACAAATCAGGAATTCAACTCTTCATTTGGAGGAATTAGACTTTTGGATAGAAGGTGGTATTCTAAATTTTAGAGAATTAACCAATCAGGAATCCATATTTTTTACCCATTATATAATCACACAAATTTTAAAATTCCAAATTTGCCATCCACTTTAACCCAACAACAAGAGCATTTTAATAATCAAATTGATTTCAATTCCGATTCATGGAAATTTAGTAAACTCACAAGTAATCTGTACCATTTCTACCCGATTCCAAATAGTTAAGTAAACAACTTCAATAGAAATCTAAATTATGACTCCTCAATTCAATTCATCCTCATTCGATTATGAATTAGTAAACATGCTATAAATCTAGTGAGTTACCCAATCCAATCATTGATGTATGCTTATCTTGATTAAACAATGATACTTGACTCATAGTTTCGCACGTGTCATAACAATTCTCACATGCAATAACAATTCTCAGTGCATGCATGTGGGTGTTCTGAGATGTATCCATTTCAGATCAAACATCACACGTGAAGGGTCGATGTGACTCCACGTGTTGTTTCATTTCATAAGCCGATACCTTCATCTCCATGTGGGGAAGGTAATAGGTATCCATCTACTACTAGTGGACATGATATGCATTGGTCTATCGTGCCCAAATATTTACCAATTGACTGAGCTCTGCATCCTTAATTGACTTCGTCGTTTGCATGTAGAGACATGATAGAAGTTTAGAACTGAAGTACTATTAGAAGCTGCTTATGACATCAAGAACTTGGAGCTATTTTTGAGAAATTCTAATTCAACAGACAACCAAATAATACTGCTAGATGAGTTACAGGTTACCTGACCACTGATGAGCTGTCCTGGCCTCATATGATCATCAGTTCAGTTTTGACAAGACGACCTTCATATCCCCGCCCACGATTATTTCATGTCAAGTCTATTCATACTAAAGTTCACTTCCTCTGCAGTAGCTTTCAGTATGGAAAATCTCCAATTCCAATCTCTTTGTTGTGCAAGTTTTCATATCTGTCTGTGCATACGTAATTCAACAGGGGAAATTACACCACAAAATCTAAAAGCAAGTTCTTGTTGACGTAACTTCTAGCAGCCAATTATCTGTATTCCTCCGGAATTAGAATGGGGCTGCGTTAAAAAACACCCTGCAACAGCAAATTGTCCTTTAGACAGCAACTTCCATCTGAGGGACCCCGTGCTGAACACAGCCAAGTTTGATCAAAGACCTTCAAACAGTAAATACTCATCATACAAGCTCACAACAACAGGCTTCATTATCGTATTATAACATTCCTTAGAGAACATGACTATGTCTAATTAAACGAAAGCATAAGCATCCTAATTACAACAATGCCTGTACATTCCAGTTATTGAAACTAGTAATGGATTCCTTATGCTTTCAGTCAACAAGCTTCCCCAGGTGCGATCTGAGCAGTCCTTTCCCTGCACCACATAACAAAACACACACCTCAGAGATCAATGCAGATACTATCTAGCATCAAGAAAACTATGAATGATTCTGAACTGATCAAATATCTTCAAAGGCCCTATGTTTTCCTGAGATAATGCCAGTGACAAGTTAAACAGTACGGTATACTCATCCTCTTACAATAAACCACATAACCTAATACCCATTCTCAAGTACAAATAATATAAGATGCAATCATATCCATACGATGCAACCATATCCATAATTATGTGTTAAGTTAAATAATATTATTCAATTGTTTCCAACGGACCTGTCTACAATCGATGCATATATAGACCACAAGGGTACCAGATACATGACCCTTGGTGCAAAGAAACAAACAGGTACATGACAAATACATAAAACCTAAAAAGCTAGGTCGTAGCTTCCCACATTGCAGTATGGTTTTGCTGTTAAAATGGAGTTATACAAAAGAATGCAACTGCCTGCAGGATTATGAACATATCATGTGCTAAAAAAGGTGAGCTGACATCGATGATGAGCGACAGCTATGGTGTACCGCATGCTTCACTGTTTCCTTGTGCACTACAGATTGCTGCTCTGAAAGGACTTTTTCAGGAAGACAGCCCTTGGAGGCTTGATCCTCTGCTATCACATTTGTAAACCGTTCATTTGATTTGTTGTATTTTAAAAATAATTTCCTCTCTGAATTGGCCATGGTGACGACCTTCTTAAGGTACTTTGAAGACCCTGAAATTCAAAAGATTGGGGTCAGAAGAATAAGGATATTTGTGTAACATATAAAGATTGACTACCAAGTTGGCAAAAGTGAAAAGAACCGAATAGAACACCATACTAAAACCATAAGCAATGGACATATGTTATTACAATGTTATGTATGTGGACAGCAAATCAACTTGGCAATAAAGCACACCAGAATGTAAGATATTTCTTGTTTACTTATTAAGTTACTTGTGTCATCTCCAACTAAACTGAGCATGAGTTTAGTAACTCGGTGCAAGATAGAAAAGTTGTATCCTCAAAACTGCCAAAAAACATAAATAATAGTGAATTGATATTTGTTAAATGGTCTTCTGGCGGCAGCCCACTGTTCTAATTATTTTTTCCCTCCAAGCTTACCAAAGAGGAGGAAAACAAAAGGAAGCAGAGTCTCTATTTTGACAAACAGAACACTGTTTGAGTGCTCAGTAAAGAGCAGGCCAAACATCAGACTTTTGCAACTTGTATGCTCACTGTGATGCATATTACATTACATTCCATTGCGCACCTGAACCCCTCAGTACCTCACAAGTTTAGGTGATTTCAGTTGCCAGAACCAACATACTAAAAAGTAGATTTCTGGCTACAATACTGCTTCCTCCTCAACGCTTAAGGTCCCCTGCTTGATGTCTATCTACGGTTATCCCTTCCATGTTTTAAATGCTCAAGCCTTCCAATTCAAGGAATGCTGAGCAATCCTGACTGCCTGTTCTACATGAAGTTCTAATGTATGGGTTCACTCACACATGCAAATCACCGGCAGCTACCCTTAGCATTTCTCTAGCCTTGATTTATCTCACGAAAATAGAAATTTTATCGAAAATTGCCAAAACATGGGATGGACAGATAGAATTTCAATTTGATGAGAGTTTCAATCTCAAAGGTGTCTGAAACTAAAACAAAAAGAGAAAACAAAATTCTAAGCATCAGCTTTGTCACTCCTTGAGCCACTGTCAAGGTCTCACATCTTTGCGAGGTTGCTTTTCCTGTGTATAAATTATTATGTGAAAGTTCTAGGAAACCACAATCTAAATTGCAATATAATCCTATATGCTTACAGAATATAGAACCAACAAAAACCTATGGCAGAGGCACCAACATAACTCATATTTTATCATAGCATAACTCTGAATATCTTTTGACCAAACCCTCTCAACTGGACACGTGGAACAAATGGCCCACAGAGCAGAAGCCGACATGGCCCCGCCCAGTCACTGGAACTCGTAACTACCATCAGCAGGGGTGAGCCCTTGGCAACCTCACCTGCCGATCGGCTCAATGAAGGTACCTGCCATGCCACTTTCATGTCGACACATGACGACCCCTAGGGCTATGTCCACAGTCCCACATCGAAACTATAACCCAAGGTGCTCCACCCCTTTTGCCTATAAATAGGGCTCTTGCACTAATGCACAAAGTAATAGTAAACTTAGAGAACTCTGTCCAATTACTTATCCTCTCTATCCTTAAGCTAACTTTAGTATCGGAGAGCCTTCGGCCAGTACCACATCTCTACCGAAGGGGTACCACACCTCTGCCGAAGGGGCCACACGACTGAGGCAGACCTTCTATAAGTTGTGTCCGATTTTGGGCATCAACATATTTAATGGTATTAAAAGCACGCTTAGCAACTGATGCTGCTTTTGCACCAATGGTTCCTCATAACTTGACCCCATCAATTGATTCTTATGTTAATCACCCAATCAAACAGGAAAAAGGTGAAACTCTATTGTGAATGCCAATAAACTTGGAAGGCTCCAACGACGTACTTCAAATCAGTGCGTAACTTATATCTAGGCCAACTGGGTGTACCTGGATGCATTTCAAAAAGAGGCCTACATCAGGCAAACACCACCCAAAAGTTCAGCTAATTAAAGTATAAAAACAACATTTTTAAGAGTTTCTTCCTTTTTAACTCCACTCTAACTGCAGAAAACACCAAAGATTGGCAGTGCCACAGATGTATTTTTCCCAACCTTTATACACACACACACACACACACAGAGGCACACACGCATGTACATATGCCTTCTAATAGATGTTCTTTCGATGAAAAAGTTGGTACCACATTCTCTACAAAACCCAAAAAACTTCCAAATGTTAATAAGAAAAGCAAGAGATTGTTGGCCATCTCTCCTACTGTTCAGTAAACAGTAACACACATGCACAGACACACATAATAGTGTCAAGATCCCCTCCAAGGTAGACCCAGCTTAGGTAGAACTGGGTCATAAATATTTTCCTTTTACTTCTTTTAGAACTTGGCTGTAAAATCTTTTAATAACTTTACAGTGATAAACATTAGGACTACAGCCACTCATCCTATAAATATGATTATTTTCTTGACACCAACATAAGTACCATAAATTTACAATATCAAGTAACATGCTTCATAACTCATTTTGGAGCCCCAAGTCATATTTACTTTCGACTAACCTCTTCTTACTTTTCTTTTTCGATATAATTTTGACCAGTCATACTTCACCGGCTCCAAGTTTTTAAAGTATAAATTAAATAACCACCACCACTCCTAACATCTTAAGTTGCTATGCTTGATCACATGCATCAAACATGATTCACGCATGATTTTGTTTGGCTGATTAAGACAACTTTCATGGGGAATCTGCAGAAAAAATTGATTTTTCAAGTTGAGATAAATATAAACTAAGCACCAAATTGAGGAGCTTTTGGGTAGGAATAAACTAGTGATACTTGGCATTATATAACAGTATAGATACATTGCATCTCAAATAGATTAGCAGGGTGCAAAAACCACTGAATCACATATGTAATGCCCATTTGCATTTCTGAAAGCTGTATCAATCAATTACTTCCTAGATTCTACCAATTTGGACTGTGGGATCATTTACTAGATTTCATAGGCATTGTTTCTCTTTTTTTCTTGTGGCCTAATAAAACTCTAATTTGCTTTCCAAGAACACACAGAACTTTCTAGAGATCAATTCAACACATCGCCAGATCCTTATCAATGAAACAGACTAAGCCTCTTAAAATACATCTCTCCTTGCCCACACTAAAGAATGAAAATATTTAGCTAAGTACACCATCACAAATATAATTGAACCTAGTTTTACATTTCCAGGCCTTAGTTTTGCAAAGGTGTTTGACTTAATGATTGTATCACAAATTATGAAATTAATAACCATCATTGCATCCATAAAAGAGCTTAATCTGCATATTCTCAAACACAAATGTTTAATAAACTGTGTTATAGAATTTGTAGTTTAGAACTAAAGTGCTCCTTACTAGTTTATGATGTAGGATATGGGTGAATTGAGTATTTAGGTAATTTAGCGGCAGCAAATGGCTTCACACCAAAAGAGTTTTGGCTTCACACCAAGGAGTCTCTAATCTCTGGAAAGTAAACTTTTCTTAATATCTCAAATCTCAACTCCACAATGAATTACATGAGAGGGGTATTTATAGAAAACTAAAACCTAGAGACAATAGGATAAAAAGTCCCTTGCTAAAACAGAAATTCTAACCTAAATAAAATAGGAAACTTAGAAATCCTACTAAAATCTGGAAAAATTAAAAATCTTACTAAAATCTGGAAAATTTATAGAACAAGTTAGAAACTAATCGCAGGAATAAAAAATTGCCAGATTTAAAAACCAAATTAAATGACTTCCTCTTCCATCTCTTTATTTTGTAAACCCTAATGGGTTTGACAAAGATGTACTCATCAGTTTATTCTTTAAGTTTGTGTGCTCAACTCCATTGCCCCTTTACAGTCCGCAATTGACACCAAAGCACAGAAAATATTATGAGACAAAATAAAAAGGCCAAAAGATAAAGACCCTTCTAAAACTGGAAGAACAATATGGTCCAAATTAGAATTGAAAAGGAAAGAATATAATAGGAGAAATAGTACCTTTAGGAGGGCTACTAGTACTGGCTGATGGAGGTGAAGCAAGCAGGGGAGCATACATGTAAGAGTCAGACTTCAGATAGTCCCCAACCTTCTTCAGCAACCTCTTGTTGTTTCCTTTAATGGGTTTCCTTCCTTCCACTCCTAAGAATACAAAAAACCACCCAATTGAGCCAAATCTTCAAAACCCATCAACATAAATACACCACAGAAGTCATAAATACTATAAACAGTAAAATCTCAGAACAGAGTTGAAAGAAAAAGAAAATTATACCTGTAATAGAAGCCCTTGTATTCATGGGTGAGCTAAAGCCGTGAGGTGGATGAGAAATTAGAGGAGCAAACATGTAAGAGTCAGAAATGAGATAGTCTAAGACTTTCTTGAGCAGTTTCTTCTTATTACGCTTAATGGGTCTTTTATTTTGAACTTCTAGCAACATTTTCTTCTCCATAATTCTTTTCTCTGGTTTTGGTTTTGGCTGTGGCTTGGGTTTCAGGAACAGAAAAGAGGAAATTCTTTGGTGTTGGCTTTAGTTCGAACATTGTGGCGGTTGGGATTGTTGTGAACAGGCGTCTGCTAATGAGAGCCTTTGGCGTGTCGTTTTGGCGCAAGGGGTTGGAAAGAAATTGCGACGTGTGGCAATGAGAAAGACCTTGCATTTAGGAAATTTAGAGGGTGGCATTGGAATGTTATAAATTTGGAGTTATTTATACCAACACCCAGTGAGATTTTTAATTTTTTCACAAAAATTCCTAAGATTTCAAAACTTACACGAACACCCCCTGAGGTTTCAAATTACCCATTTTTCGTTAATTGTTCGTCCACAAATTGATTATTCAATTCAAAAAAAGTATGCAAACAAAATTAACCTCAATGAAAGGCTAACTCTGTCATTTGGAGAATTTTTTATTATATATAAAATCATCAATCTTTGGATTAAAAATCAATAAGAAGGGGTTTTGTGAAAACAATTTAAAACCTTAGAGAGTGTTCGAATAATTTCTGAAACCTCAAGGGGGTTTTGTGAAAAATTTGAAAACCTCAAGGGGCTATTAGTGTAAATAACTCTATAAATTTCAAAAACTAAAAACTTGTTTGGTAAATAATTACAGTTTTAAAAAAAGTGAAAAGTGAAAAGTGGACAAAAGTGGTTTGGTAACTAATTTCAGTTTTTTGTGAAACTTGGAAATTAAGTTTGTTGGGGTCAAATTGTGAATTTGATAACATAGAATGAAAATGCATTTTACAAAGAGTTCGTAGTATTTTTCGGTAAATTTTTTAGAATTATGATGAGTTTTTTGTGAATTTTGGATATGGAGTTGTTGGGGTCTTTTTCCGTCGGAAGGCTCGTTCGGGCTTGTTGATTCTCGGACCGCCATAGAGTGGTGGATCAAGCCTTCATTGCCCCTTTTTCTAAGTTAGCGATGACTAGGTCCAAAGCATCCCGAGGGAAAAGCATGTCCCAAGGGAGTACTCTGTTCTTCTTCCAGCGGCTGCGTGTTTGATGTTGACGTTTCCAGCAGCTTAATGAAAAGTTGAAGATGACTTGCTGATGTAGATCTGAGATTATATTAGCTTGGCATGAGAGCTTGGAGTGTGGGAGCTAAAGATTCACAAGTTTAGCAAATGAGAATGCATGTACTTGGCTTGGTGTTGGATATGCTTGAGTTTAGGGAGTTGATGATTTGTTATTTGTGGCTATGGTTATGGCTATGGGGATTTAAGAGTTTCAAGAGGAGGATGGGAAGAAAAGCTTGAGGCTTGAAGGCTATGGTATTTATAGCTTGGAAGGGTATGAGGAGGAAGGAAAATCTTGGTTGTGATGGTTGAGGAATGGCTGGGATGGCTGCTGGAATGCTTGCAGCAGCCAAAGGGAGAAAGAGAAGTGGTTCGATGGTTGCTGGGGGCTTGAGCAACCAAGAGATGTTGGTTGACAGCTACTGGGATGCTTGCAGCAGTCAAAAGATGGAGGTTAATGGCTGGGATGGTTGCTGGAATGCTTGCAACAGCCAAAAAGAGAAAAGAAGATGAGTTCTCATGGTTGTTGAGAAGCTTGCAACAACCAAGAGAGGTTGATTTTGGCTGGGCAAATGCCTCCCAATTTATAGAGAGTGAGGGTTTTCCTTTATCTCTAATAGGTAAAGGGAGTTGCTGGAACCAGCTTATTTCCAATGGTTGAAAAGGAGTACTAGGGCATGCTATTTTCTAGTAGGTAAAACTAAGCATTGGAAAATGACTATTTCCTATGGGTAAAAGGGAGTGTTGAAATTGGCTTGTTTCCAGCGGGTAATAAGGAGTGCTGGAAAAGGCTTGTTTCCAATGGGTAAAGCTAGGTATTTGGAAAATGATTATTTCCTATGGATAAAAGGAAATGCTTGGAAAATATCTCATTTGCTTACCCACGTTGAAGAACTCTAAGTAATGGGCTTGGACTTTGGTGCTTCCAAGTAGCTAGCCCAAAGTCTCCATTATCCAAGAGTTTCTGTGGGCCTTGTGGACCTCCGTGACCTTCCACACCACAATCCCTCATGCAAGTCCCGTAACCACATGACTTAGGTTCATGTGAGCTTGATAGGTGATTGACATATGAAAAATGTATTATTGGCTTTGCATGGCATAGACACTATTATTTATTTAATGAATTAATTCCCAAAATACAACTTGGATTAACGCATGACCAGAATTATATGTTATATCATGCCTTAAACTTCTTTGGGCTTCTCGTGACTTTTTTGGGCCTCAACAGGAGTTTTAGAGACTTGGACTGGGTTCGTGGCCAAACAGAAGAATCGAGCGGCTGGGTCCAAGAAGAGAGGTCCCAAACACCGAGTTTTGGTAACTGGAGTGCATTTAATGTGTGGTGTTGTATAATTAATGAATTAAATAGGAGTGAAAAGGAAATGAAAATGAAAACTAAGGGTGATTTTAAAAAATAAGGGTGATTTTGAAAATTGATAACAAAATCTGTCCCCCAACATGTTTTTCAGTTTTTAATTTTCAATAAAAGTGAAGATGAAAACTGAAAAATCAAACGAAATGATTATCAAATAACCCCTAAATAATATAAAAACAAGAAAGATGTGTCAAAAAAATCAAATACAATTTACCAAATCTTTGACACATCTTTCTTGTTTTTTTTTTTCTTCAAAAAATAAAAGAAAACATGATTCATTCTAAACATGGTTAATTAATTAGGAGAATTATTTGTGAAAAAATAGGAAGAAGGAAAAGTACTTCTATATATTTATCTTTTACACTATTATATAAAATCAAAATTTAATTGTTAGTGTAATGTTTAGATTTCTAAAATATTATCGATTTATCTAATTAGAAGAAAAATTCATATGATTTATTTTATCATCGAGTACAATGTCATCAAATAAACTTAAAGACTTGTAATCACTTGCAAACCACATGTATTTTGTAAATTTGAAACCTTTTAGGTCAAAAATGTATTTGAAGTGCAAGTAATGTGATTTAAATTTAAAGATTAACTTATATATGTTTTTTTTTGGGTCGAAAATTATATATGTTCCCTCAGAACCGATTGCATAAATGATTCGGGCCTGTTCGGCCCCATTACTTCGTGGGCCTCCTTAGGCACAAAATGATTGGTTTTGGGCCTTCTTCTGGCCTTTTGGGCCCTATCACTTCCCTAAGTGATGAGGGATGGTTGGGTTATCAATCGTGGGGGGCAGTGCAGTGGTGGATGGTGTGGGTGGTAGTGGGGCGGTGGGGCTGGAGTGCAGAGATGGGCTGAAATTTTTTTGTTTTTGTTTTTGTTTTTAAAATATTCATTTTAAAGAATTCATCCATCCATTGAAAATAGAGCTCAAGTTGGAAAATTAAGTAAAAAGGAAAAGAAATAATATAAAAGAGAAGTAAAAAGAAATTAATGTAGGTAAGGGCAGAATAGGAAAGAGAAAGAACTAAAAAGAACAAAATTGATTAAAAAAATAAAAGAGAGTGTAAATGGAGAAAAGGGGAATGGGAAAATCATTTTTAAAATGGTTTATAAAAAGTATTTTATAAAGTTTTATAAATCAGTTCTTCTCCTATGCGGACGTTGTGACGTTCATTTCCTTTACTTTAAAGTTTTTTTAATGGTTTATAATTTTCAATTTATTTTTTAAATTTTATTATTTATTTAATCCACGTGGCGTCATATAATTGGATATGTGAGATCCACATGTATGGTCATCAATTTAATATATTTTTGGACAGAACTTGATGGTGAAGACTACTTGTGAGCGCACGTATTCGCGCACATATTCACCTTAAGAACCACGAATGACTCAAACAAACATAAAGTATGCAATATGATAGTTTTGTGAATCTCAGGGACGTTTTGTGATAAAAAGCCTATATACACCCCAAATGACCAAAACCAAAATTGAATCTGAACACAAATTTAATGCAAAAACAATTTTATCCAAAGTTGAAAATCTATAATTAACTACCTCTTTATTATGTTCCAAATGTGACTTTTCTTTCTTCTAGTCAACACAAAGATGCAAAGTTCTAGTATGTAAGAACGTAAAAGTAGAAGGGTCTCTTTGCTTCATTCAGGTATAAAGAAATAACCAGTAGTGCATATATCATACAGCCAAGAGCTTTAGTAATTCACTCCGACATGTTGTTACACAGTTAATTAACTTTGCTTGATGAAACTGGCTTTAAACCATGTTTTAGAGCAGCCTTCCATACTATGTCAATTCTGTCGACATCAAGAGCCCCAACTTCATGGTGAGTCCAGCCTTCTAGCAGATGAACCACGCCACCAGCATGACATGCATGAACCACTCCTCTGTCCATGGAGTACTACATTGCATTTTCCAATATTACCAAAAATTATCGTCAATGATTGATAGGTTATAAAATTGATAAAAAATTTAGACAACATATTAAGAGGATATATGTGATTATTTCACATAATGAGGTGGCTAATAGCACAATTGACACGAATAACCGTGAATGTTAGCTATTAGGCATTTATAGTGCTTTTAGCCATCTCATTTCGTGTCATAGATGTCAGTGGCTATAAAACACGCGGACCATGTAAATCAAGCCAATGTTACCCAACAAAAATCTTTAAAACTAATAAGAAATGAGCTTAGTTACCTCACAGGAGCCAAGCCCTTGAACATCATCAGGTAGTCTCATGGCTGCAAGATCACCATACGTGCAGTCTCTTCTGAAATGCAAGATGGGTGGCACAACAAACTGATGAAAATGTGCACCACTTGGGGCCCAACGTTGCTCTCTTGGTGTGATCCATTTGCCAACAATCCATGCCTGCCATTAATTGGTACCAACAATAATTCATATTAATTAGACTCACAAACAAATACTCATGCTTTATTTTTGTATTTCATATAGAAAACGATTGCAAATAAATAATTAACCCTGCTGGCGCTTCCTTGTAATCGCTTACCTTACAATTGCGGGCAGCTTGGTACTTCGTGACTTGGACAAGGTAGTGTTGGCAATCTGCCGGCGCTTCCTTCTGAATCTTTTGAAATCTCTCTGTTGATAGAGTCAGCATCTAGGCCATACATCATTGATTAATTAATAAACCCATGAAGCACTTAGACTTTTTTTAGAGGAAAAAAGTGCTTCTACAGAAGAAGTGCATGAACACATGATCACCTTCATAAGTAAATGAGGAAAAAGGAAAAAGGAAAAAATATACTTACAAGGACTCGAACTTTCCTACGGCAAAGGTAGAGGGCAATGGCTCTTCCAAGCTTGGAGGTAGCTCCACTTAGAAACACCTCTTCGACATCCTTCGGGATCTCGTTGAGAATAACAGCTGCAGTTAAGGTGTTCCCATGGACAACTCGAACTCTAAGGTCTGGATGCTTGTTCACAAAGAGTGTTCCACCCCCATTCAGTCCTTCGTTCTACATTAAGAAAATGAACAGTTAAATATTTTTAATTTGAATTTGGTGCCATAACTATAGCCCGAACTTTTTTTTTTTTTGCTTTCCAAATTTGAGGACTAACAACCTCAACCTCCTACTCATGTCATTCATCTTGCCCGCAACTTGTGGGAGGATGTTACCTCTCCTGCTAGGTCAGGTCAAGAACATGAATGACCTAAAGTTTTGGTAACAATAACAATAATTAAATAAAATTAACGACGCTTTTTATCTTCGAAACCATATTCACATTTTTTATATGGTCAAGTGGCATTTGGTTGGTGCATTGTTGTTTAGGTTTGTCGTACTTTTTTAGTTCCAAAGCATCCACCACGAGTCTTAAATGCTAATGTTATGTGCAGCAAAAACATGTGCATTCGTTTTAGGTGTGGGATGTTTGGCAGATCAGAAATTTCATTCAGAGAGTTAATATTAGTACGGCCAACAACCGAACTCAGAATTCATCATACTGGATTAAATATTTTTAACTCCGAAAGAAAACGGATACCAACCTTATTTAATGCAGCAAGGCTGATGACCTTGACGCCCATCTTGTCAGCTCTAAGGATTGCTTGCTCTATTTGCTTATTGATACCGTCCAGGGCAAATGGTAAAAAGTACTGCAAGGTAAAAAAACAAAAATATTTTTTTTTATAGAAAAACATTGCATTAATTAAAATCACAAAATCGCAAAAATTTTATAAAAATCTTACGGGGGCAAACCTGAAAGCCATATCTAGGCACAGCCCATGTCTGGTGCAAGCGGCCTCTGAGGTTGTAAAAGGTAATTAAAAAAGCTTTAGCCCATGCCCACATTACTAGCATGGCTGTTATGCTGCCAGGCCAGAAACCCACCACGAAGAATCTCATGGTGAAGGGCAGTGATGAGAATGATCGGAGAACAAACGGCACGTGCATAGCAGACGACAGATCCACCACGTGTGCGAGGAAAACGAAATCCGGTGCCCTCCCATTTTGACCTGCAACATTAAGGATGAAAATGTGCACAGTTTTCAGTGACCTTTCTGTTATTGTCCATGCATTAATAATTTATTAAAGTTGAGAGACATGCATGTTCAATCTTTGTTGACCATATTATTTTGGACATCACTTGTAGGACCTATGAATAATGTTCAACCTTCCCACATTGTTTTGTTACAAGATTTCTTATGATGTCAATGTCACTATGAAAAGAAGAAGGAAAAAAAAATTAGGATGAAAGTAACTTTTAAATTATCCACCTGCATTTAAGCTTATCTCTTTGTGTAGTCCCCATGATTTTCTGTTCAGGGTCTTCCCCACTGCATCAAAGAGAGGCATAAAGAGGCAGAAATTGGTGTCCATTTCTGTGTGGTGCAGGCTGTGGTATCTGCAAGACATAAGAAACTGATTTTTAATTTACTAAATTGGTGCGTGAAAATTACCATTTTCAAGGTAAACACACCCACCGAATTCAAGAAAAAAAAATAAAAAAATTCATTTATTACCTAAAAGTTATTTTTCCCATTTACAGTAAGTTTCCCATTTACAGAAAAAAGTTTCATTTCCTTCTCTTCTGGAGGCAACATACACTATTTAAAGATTGGACTTCTTTTTTGGGTTTGAAGGTACAAAAATATGTCATATGAAGATGAAATTAGTTAAAAGTATGCATGAATTTATATATAATTGTGGGTACTTACGTTGGAGTGTAGAGAAGATATCTGAGAAAGGGAGCTTTCTCAAACAGTTCATGAGAAATCACTTCAACATTGGAATGCCCCAAACATCTCAGAAAATCAAAAACCAAAATATATCCGTAGATCACGAAGATTGATCCACAACCCATCAGAGTGCTACCAAGAACTGGAATTCCAACAATTGCACTTAAAACCAGATGCTCCAGAAGTGTCACACTTCCAGCTGAACAAAAATATTAACAAAAATAATTAATAAATTAATCAGTCAAAATAACTAAAGAGAGGAAGGAAAAAAAAAAAAGGAATTTATAAGTCGGGGCTCATATTGATGATCTTACCTGTAAAGGGCTGCGGTACTGGAGAGGAATGGTGAAGTGAATGGTAGTTTTCAAAAAAGTAGTTGCCATGGAAACGTCTATGCATCCAGTAATATAAAGGCTCTGAAACTCCCACGTGCAGTACCAGTGTAGAAATAAAGCCGATTGTGTTCCACAAGGGAAGGTTTTGAAGAAACGGAAGCAAATAGCAGGCCGTGGAGGCAATTAGACCTTGGAGAATTATGAAATTATCCCTGCCAATTTTTTTAAATTTTATATAAAAAAAAAGTGAAAAAATTAGATCCAAAATTAAATTAAACAAATCAATAAATCAAAGTGAAAATATATATGAAATTAATTGATTAATTACCAGTCCCATTCCTTGTCAATCTGCTTGAAATCAACCCCTTGTTGGAGAATCCGACGAGTTCTTGTTAGGAAAAGCATGTTGGTGTAACTACTCCATAGCTGATGAACTAAGCCTCTAAGTGCACATATTATGAGAATATTTAGACACCAGCTGTTCATGAGGACCTTGAGGGGATCCTCATGAATTATTGAGTACAAGGCTTTTCCAATCAGAGGTCCAAACAGCAGATACTAATTTCCAAATCCAAAAACAAAACCAGACCCAAATCAGTAACAAGCTATTAAAAAGATGCAGAAGATGTAAAATTTAACAGAAAACAAATATATTGGATCATGAAGATTAGTTTCTATACCTTGTAGGAGCCTAAGAACTCCCAAGGCCAAGAAGTCAAAGGAGCAGCCATATTTCACCCTACAAAAACAAATCTTCTCTACAGGTTTCTGATGATCTATAACCAAAATCTGTTTTTCTTTTTCTGATCAAAGGCACACAAGGATGGTTGGAGAGAGATGAAAAAGAGCTGACAGGACTAGCTGGCTGGAGAGAGAAAGATCTCAAGAGAGTTTATCATCACCTTGCGTTTTGAAATTGGCTAGCAAAAAACTGTGTGGCTCTCTACTTCTTGCCTGCACAACTTTAATTAGATGAATCTCTCTCTCTCTCTCTTGGAAGATACATGTGGTGTTATGTCAACATAAGCCTTTATGATTCTCTTTTTCTCCAAACCCTCAAGGCACTTATATAGATCAAAGAATCAAAGGATGCACATCAAAGACAGTTAGGGCTCTTAATCAATTTCTATATTTTTTTTCATATACATGCAGCTTTGCTTCTTCCTTGTCCTGCTATATGTCAGCTTTTGGACGGTCGCAGTCACCTCCCCAACCCCTTAGAAGGCTCTTGTTGATTTCTATGAACTTCTACGCGTTCTCATTTTCACACTATATGTGATGAAAACTGACCACAGCTGTAGTGATGGCCTAATAATCCCACCCCCTAGAATAATTAATGCCTCATATGGTTGGGAGCTTGGGAGAGGGCGATGAGCTTTCGCCTTGTCTGGGTTGTTTTCGTAATTTCATAATCTGCTGTGACATTTGCTTTCATCATCAATGTTAAAGTAGCAGCAGACCTCAGTTATTAATGACCAATGCTAGCCCTATTGACATGGGCAGTCTGGTGTTAAAGAACCAAGGGTACCGTTGGTATAAATTCCCACGTCATTTATATGTTAGGGCAAAAGTATATCCAAGTTTACCTAATATTTGAATGCCTTTAACCCTAATTAATGTACATGTACATTCAACCAAAAAAGAGAAAAATTGTATATGTACATGTTACTCCATCGTATACTCAACCTGACCCCTCGTGTCGATCTGTTATGGATCTAGCCCAAAAAGGCTCAACCCAAAACACTTCATTTTTCATGCGTGTTCATGTCCTGTTATCGTGTCGTTGTAAATGATTCTTCTAGATCTAGTAGAGTGGTCGTCAGGTGCAATATATTGAGTAAGTGTGGTAGAAATCATTTAATACATTTCTCACATCAATAATATTTTGGCTTCAACAGGTCGATATTGCTTAAGTTTCACTTTCATAGGAGATTTTTTCTAACTTTTGAAAAAGAAAGTCCACTAAATGAAAAAACAAAATTGATCGAGTGATGATACTTTTCTTATGAACGTTGACACATATCTCATGTTCAAATCCCCTCTTTTCGTTGATAGGAAAAGATAACAAACACTCGTTCGTTCCTGAATATGTCTATTTTGTATTTTATTTACATGGCGATGAACTCCAAGAAAGGACAGAATAGGCCGATAGAATAGGAAACACATTAATGCAACTTTCTTGCTTGGAGTAGGTCGTTGACATTAAATATGTGATGGCTTTGCCTAGCCAAGTTTGACTATAAGACTTGATTTGGTTGAAATACTGGCAGGTTATCTACCATCGCTCCAACTAACTGAAGGGAAATTAGGCTGGGTTAGTTGTATTGGACCAAACAGAAAGGATTTAGTTGTAAGTAGAATACTTCTGGAGACACATTCCCACCACTCTAGCAAAGTTTTCGATTAAATGGGAGCCACCGCCCCTTGATTGGCTAAAGATGAATTTTTATGGCTCTGTTCGCAACAACATGTGGCTTCAGTTGGTTTTATCATTCGTGATGCGGATGGTCATCTTTTGGTAGCAGGTGCGAAGAATATTGGAGAGTCTTCTATGACGGTTGCTGAATGTCTTGCACTTGGAGATGGCTTAGCCTATGTTATCCACAATGGATGACGTAGGATATATTGGATATGTACGTAGTTGTATGAGAATGGCTAGGTAGGATAAAAGATGCTTCAAGGTGTGTATGAATATCGATGGACTCAGGATTTCAAAATGAGGTGGGCTAAATTTACCTTACGTACAAACCTACTAAAATGATAAATTACTCGACGGTACGAGTGAATTTCATTGATAACAAAAAATACACAGGGGGACATAATGAGCCCCTCAAAATGCATCTAATACAACCTTAAATAAAAACAACATTAAACTAAAAGAAAAAAGCCGTTAGTTTTTTTAATACAAGTGAAGGGAGAGGAGGTTTCTCACACACACATATACTAATAAATAATATATTCATAATAATGTTGAGAGATTAATAAAAAAAAATATACAAGCAATTAATAAATAATTTTGTGAGTAAAAAGATTAAGCAAAATTAAAGAGTGGTAAATGATTTTGGTGGTGTGAAAATTTTGAAGAAATAGGTGGGTTTTATAGGGAAAATTGAATAGTACAAAAACTTTATTAAAAGAAAAAAAATGAAGTTAGTAGTAATTTTCAAAAATTTGTCATTGGTATTAATTGTACTAATAGTCTTGAATCATGCTTGAGTAGTTTGGAGCAGCTTCAATGAGTGTGAGTATTACTTTTTAAAAACTAACTATTGGATGAGCAAAGGTTGGTTGAGTGCATGAGCGCTGATGAGTGAGTAGATATAGCAGCTGCATTGATGAGTGAGTAGATATAACAGCTGCGCTTAGGAGAGTGAAGCAGCTCTTGAGAGGGGGTATGTGGAGTGTGCTTGGGTGGGCTTGAGGTATTACGTTGGGCTATAAAAAATCAAATCACCTGGGCTATTGTAAGATCCCACTTTGACCAACGGAGAGGGGGTTGATGTGCCTTATATGTGCATGCCCGCATCAATCTAGCACGAGGCCTTTTGGGAGCTCACTGGCTTCGGAGTTGTAGGAACTCCGAAGTTAAGCGAGTTGGGGGCCAGAGCAATCCCAGGATGGGTGACCCACTGGGAAGTTGGTCGTGAGCTCCCAGAAACAAAACCGTGAGGGCCAGAGAGGGGGGGCCCAAAGCGGACAATATCGTGCTACGGCAGAGCCGATCCGGGATGTGACAGCTATAGCCTAGGTAGCATGTGTATAGGTCCGTTGCTTGTTTCCGACAATAGGGTTTCTCTTTAACGACAAAGTTACTCTGAATTTGAGCTGGACAGGGATGACTTATGTGCCTAGTACTTCCTAGTTTTGCTTGGCCATTGTAGGAAACCAGAATGATGTTGACCTAGTGATTTTGGGGAATGTTCAGCAGAAGAGCCTCAACGTTATATATGACGTTAAAGGAGGAAATGTTGGATTTTCTCCCCTAGGATGTGCTTGAGCATGTACATTCAACTATAGCTTCTAGTTAAAAATACTACATATATATACATATATGATTGCTTAATTACAAGGACAATTTGATTCAGCTACCTAATGTTAAATCATTGTTGATAATGATCAATCAGTATTTTCATATCCCTACTTATTATGGAATAAAAACTAGAGAACATTGTCAATGGGGTCTAGCCGAGTGGAAAATGGTATTAATATGTAAACTAGTGGTCTCAGGCAGTGGTAGACCTACAGAGGTGCAAGAAAGTGCAGTTGCACCTCCCGTCGTCGGAAAAAAACCATGGAGGTGCTAGATTTGCCCCTTTGCTCTCTAGTGTTTTAAAAGGTGCTATCAAGGCGCACCTCATGGAGTGCGTCGATCTAAGGCCTCCTGAAATTGCATCAAGGCACCATTCGTTTGGCAAGTTACACGATTGAGGCACGCGTTGTGTTGCGGAGGAGTTGCAGAGGCGTGTCGCTTATGGAGGCTCTGGTTCACGAATGAAGAAGACAACCCCCTTTTTAATTTTCACAAACGACGTCATCCTTCGTTTATGTTTAATGAAACGTGTGTTTCAATGAAGTTGTTTTTTAAAAATCAAACTCTTCAGTTTTGGTGCAACCTAGATAACAGCAGTTTCAAGATTCATTATTTTGCTTCAATTACTTGGTTGTTATAATAAATATTTCATTATAATAATGTAATATCAAAAGGCTTACGCTCTCAATCTGAAGAAGCCCATTTGTCCACAAAAAAAAAAAACAAAGAAGAAGAATCCTTGCACGCGGCGTCCTCCTTGGCTTTTCCCCTTCAAATTATTTTTTTCTTACTTCGTAACCCATCCTTATTAATCTCTAAATAAAAAACTAGGGAAAATTAGAATTCCTTTTCCCATTTATTATATTTTTAAATTAAACACCTTTGGCTTTTGAATTTGAACTAGAGGACTTTGAGTTTGATCCACACCAACATTCCATAATTAAGATGGTATGCATGCCATTATTTTCCTGTTATTTATTAAAAAATTCTTATTTATTCGTTTCCAAATTTGACCCTCTGCTCATGAGAATGTTTTTTTAGGCATATTAAAACGTTGTGACCTTCTTGATTTCTAATAATGGATTGGATTGCTAAAGTTATCTTCAATTTTTTAAAAAAAAATTACTAGGGACCAATCATAAAAAAAAAAAGGTATACTGGTGATTTACCCCTTGAACTTGTACCTCGCTTTCAATTAGCCCCTTATCCTTTTTATTTAGAAAATTAAGGACCCGATCTTTTTTTTTTTTGCTAATGTGCCCCTCGATGTCAGAATTTGGCACTTTCCATCCATTCTAGCATGAAGATGCAGGCAGAGTGGAGACGCGAAATGACCAAATTAACCTCCAACTTCACGGTAGAATGGATGGAAAGTGCCAGATTTTGACGTCGGGGGGCACATTGGCGAAAAAAATTAGTTTGGTTTCTTAATTTTCTAAAAAAAAAGGATAGGGGGCTAATTGAAAATTATGTACAAGTTTAGGGGGCAAATCACTAGTATACCCTAAAAAAAATTACTAGGAACCTTTATTTCTAATAAGGCTTTTTATCACAAATGGTCCTTGAGATTGGCGAAATTATTGCCTTTTGTCCTTAATATTTTTTTGTGATACTAATGATCCCTAAGGTTATCCTTCGCACATCAAAATGGTCCCTGCCGTCAACTTCCGTCAAATTTTCTGTTAAAATGCTGATGTGGCACATACATGGGCCACACATCCAATAATATAGAGCCACATGGTATTAAATAATATATATATTTTTAAAAAAGATTTAAAACTTCAATTTTAAATAAAATAAAATAAAATAACCTTCAGCCATCCCCTTCTGGCCCTCCGCCCTCCCCTGCGTCTGCCCCTCTGCCATCTCTCTCTCTCTCTCTCTCTCTCTCTCTCTCTCTCTCTTTCTCTCTCTCTCTCTCTCTCTCTCTCTCTCTCTCTCTCTCTCTCTCTCTCTCTCTCTCTCTCTCTCTCTCTCTCTCTCTCTCCCACTGTTTTTCCATGCCCACTAAGAAATCCCTCCCTCTTCCCACTCAATTAAAAAAACCAACAAGACACAATTTCAAATTTTAAACCATGTACACAGTAATCACAAAAGCTTCATCTCTCTCAGCAGCTCTGACTAAAAAGGAAAAAAAAAAAAATCCAACCATCATAGATTCACAGCCACTTCCTCCACCCCTTCAGACCAACTAAACCCTTTGCCCATCATACCCATTCCAGATTTGGACCCCCATGCCTTCCCCAACTATCGAAACCAATTATGCCCTTGCATCAGATCCGTTTACCCACCCAGATTCCGACCCAGTTCTTTGCTTCCCTGACCATCACCAACGAATCTGAGAGAGAGAGAGAGAGAGAGAGAGAGAGAGAGAGAGAGAGAGAGAGGGGTGAGGGAGTAGGATTGGCAGGTTGGAAGGAGGAGAGAGGTAGGAGGCGAGAAACAACTTCATTTTTAAAATAAAAATAAAAAATTTAAGTTTTAATCTTGTTTTTTTTTTTTGGTAAAAAATATTATTTAAAGCCACATGGCTCTATATTATTGGATGTGTGGTCATGTATATACTACGTCAGCATTTTAACAGAAAATTTGATGGAAGTTGACGGTAGGAACCATTTTGTTGTGCAGAGGGTAACCTTAAGGACCATTAGTGTCACAAAAAAAACATTAAGGATGAAAGGCGATAATTTCATCAACCTCGAGGACCATTTGTGATAAAAATCCTTCTAATAATGGATTGGATCACTAAAGTTATCTTCTTTTTTATTTTAATTACTATAAGGGCTCGTTTGGTACACATGACTGTCTTGGCATGGACTATGCTTAGGGACTGTCTTAGCTTGGCTTGGCTTGGTCTAAGTTGGATAACACTTATCCTGCGTTTGGTGTACGCTTGGACTAGGACTAGATTTTTTTATTTTTTCAAAACTATCTATGTATATGTATATATGTATAAATACATATATTATGTATGTGTACATATGTATTTTTTAATATATGTGACATGTATGTGTATATACATGTATATATGTATATTATAAATAATATAAATATATGTATATATATGTACACATACATGTATATATATTATAAAATACATATATATATGTATTATATACATGGGTATAATACATACATATATATATATATATGTATTTTATAATATATATACACACACACACATGTATATACATGTATATATGTATATTACAATATATATATAATACATATATAATGTATATGTGTATATATGTGTGTATATGTATACTATAATACATACATGGGTATAATATATATACACATATATGTATATATACGTATATATATGTATTATAATATATAATATATAATATATAATATATATTACATATATACATGTATGCTATTATTATAATATTAATATGTATATGTGTATATGGGTATATTATAATAATAATATACATGTATATATGTATATGTATATTATATATATATATATATACATATATACATTTATTATATATTTATGTGTATATACATGTATATATGTATATGTGTAAGTAAGTTTAATAATAATAATATATGTTATTAATTTTACAATATAATATATGCATTTTATACATTGGTGAGCACATGGGATTAGTAGTCCTCTCCTAAGGAGGTGTTTTTGGTGGGCCCGGTATTAGCAATCCCATCTAAGACTAGGATTAGATAAAACAAACATGGTACTAAATTTAGTCCAAGCCAGTCCAAGCCAATCCTGTGTACCAAACGAGCCCTAATAGGTTCAAATGTGCCTATGAGTTTTTTTGGTGCGTTTGTTTTTACAGTAATGCCGAGCCCAATTGGTTGAAAAAAATTTCTCAACCAGCTGACTGGTTTCACGATGCTGAAACCAACCGACTAGTTCTTCTTACCACCATCGTGGGTTGTTCGACAAGATTTTCTCCTGCTTGTGGTTTTTATTTTGTAGTTCTGACCATATCTTCCATCTTTTACAATTGTTGTGATACCATGTTGTCTAATGAAGGAAGCTGATCTTATTCACAAGTTTCCTTGGGGGATATTATGCATACATAAAAGGATTCATAGCCAACCTGTATCGTGTCAATGAAGAGGCACAATTCTAAAGGTGGCGATCTCAGTTTTCTGCGGCCTTTCCTGCTGGTGTGAATGTGCGCCTAGCTGAACTGCTATCCGATGATCTGGAACGTGCGGATCGAGTGATCCAATTGTCACATCCCAGGATCGGCTCCGCCGTAGCACGATATTGTCCGCTTTGGGCCCCCCATACTGGGATTGCTCTAGCCCCTAACTCGCTTAACTTTGGAGTTCCCATGACTCCGAAGCCAGTGAGCTCCCAAAAGGCCTCGTGCTAGATGGATGCGGGCATGTACATATAAGACACATCAACCCTTTCTCCGT
The DNA here is from genome assembly GCA_020521455.1 of Prunus kanzakura. Classification (NCBI taxonomy): domain Eukaryota; kingdom Viridiplantae; phylum Streptophyta; class Magnoliopsida; order Rosales; family Rosaceae; genus Prunus; species Prunus kanzakura. Next base: position 1,553,746 of record BPUM01000033.1, on the reverse strand, counting down.
TGGTGGAATGTGGGATCTTACAATCCACCCCCTTAGGGGCCCGACGTCCTCGTCGGCACACTCGCACCACACGGCAGAATGGCTCTAATACCAAATTGTCACATCCCGGGATCGGCTCCGCTGTAGCATGATATTGTCCGCTTTAGGCCCCCCTCTCTGCCCTCAAGGTTTTATTTTTGGGAGCTCACGAGCAACTTCCCAGTGGGTTACCCATCTTGGGATTGCTTTAGCCCTCAACTCGCTTAACTTCGGAGTTCCCATGACTCCGAAGCCAGTAAGGTCCCAAAAGGCCTCGTGCTAGATGGAGGCGGGTATGTACATATAAGGCACATCACCCCCTCTCCGTTAGTCGATGTGGGATCTTACACAAATGCGAGGATAATCACGTTTAGTCCATTCTACATCTCTTTGGCATTCAAGTTCCCCATGTCGGGATTTTTCAAGGAAGTGTTTCATATTATGGGGTGTGCTTCATGTCAATGTACTCCAAACGTTGATTGTGTTGTGATGTGCTTTGAAAACTTGAGCCATTTTTTCAAGTTGAATTTGAACTTTCAAGCTTGTCGATTTCAGTTATGAAGCTTAGAAGCTTGTGGCAGATGACCTATGGGTCAATGCCAGGCATGTTGGAGGGCGACCATGCGAACACATATTTGTTGTTTGGAAGGAAAATGGTCAGCACCAATTTCTCTTTTACACTGAGTCTTGAGCCAATTTGTGCTTTCCTCTTAGGCTTGTCAAGATCAAGAGTTATAAGTTCGGCATCCTATTCGGGTTTGCATCCTTCTTCAGTTGAGGACTCAAGGCATACCCCTTCTTCTTGATCTTGGTTCGGTAGTTGATATTGAAAAGTGGCAAGCCCTTTCCCTTTCTCTTCTGCTGAAGTGATGGGAATGAACTCTGCTCCCTTGCTACTCTTTAGTCCTTGGGCTAAGCACCTTCTTGACATTGCTTGATCACTGTTGATTTGCCCAATGCTAACCCCAAAGATTGGGTAACATATCTTTTCATGCTTGGAAGAAAAAACGACATTTATCTTGCTCAACCAGGGCTGACCTAAGATGCCATTGTAAGGAGAGGTTGTCTCGATGATCATGAAGCTCTATGCGATAATCACTGGTGGAGAACAGAAATCTAGAACTATTGTGCCCACAACCATTGAAGTTGATCCGTTGAAGCCAGTTAATGGTCTAGCGGACTTGTTGATCAGACTTTCAAGGCCCATTTGATGGACAATTGATATTTGCATTATGTTGCTGCATTGTCTTCATCTACATGGATTCGTTCAAACATAGCAGAACAATGAAGAAGACCACACAACAACCAAAGCAAATAAACGTGGGTTGAGAAGCTAATATGATGTTTTTTCCCGTTTCTCAAGGTGAAAATCTTAGTTATTTTCAGGCCTAACTTATTCAACATGTCAAGGTCTTCTTATGGAGGGAGCTTTGATTAAAGATTTTTTTTTTTTGGTTGCAAAAATCACTCAAATTGGAAGGCTGTAAGAGCATGTCTAATGCAAGGGCAAGGGGCAAGGGACTAGGTGGTATTTTAGCCCCTCAAAATGGTACTATTCACAAAATATAGCCTCTCAAATTTTTTGTGATTCTAGTGGTGAGGGGCTAGGGGCTAAAACTCAAAACTTATTCTTTTAGTTTATTATTATTTTATTGGTGATAAAAACACTTATTTTTCATCTTCATTGTGGAATGATAAGAAAAGATATCCAAGTGTTGGATTTTGAAGAATAGAGATGAGTTTATGTGAGAAGAAGATGAAGAAATGGTCTATTTATTGAGGTTTGAATGTAGAAATGTAAAAAGGATAAACAAGTAAAAATGTTTGGAGTATATATAAAAAAAAAGGGGGTAAAAAAAGGCTAAACTAGCTGTTGGACCAAAAATAAAGGCTGAACTTAAAAATAAAATAAAATAAACCTAAAAAGCCCAGCAACTAGCCATTCCATTCCATTACCATTGAGGACGCCACGTGGCAGCTTCTCATAGGCCATTGCATTTGGAAAAGTCAGCTTTGCTAGGCCTTTTTTTTACTTTTCAAAAGCTGACTGTAGGTCCCACTCTTGCCTGGGCCAGAACTTGGGCGAAACTAGCCCCTCATCTTGCCTTAGGCCAAACTAGACTGGGCCAAACTCATGCATTAGAAAGTGTATTTTTTCAATTGAGGCCAGATATGGACCTAGCCTAGGTCAGATCAATCCCATTAGACAGGCTCTAATCATTTGATTGATGGTAGTCATTTTACCATTTATATGAAATCATTGTGTTCTAGTTGTTTCATCACAAGTGGTTTACAGTTTGTCAAATTTATGTTTGAAGATTATCTATGAATGAAGATTTGAAATATATAGACAGTTCATATAATTGAAATACGATGCAAAGTATAATTGAAATACAATGGAAAGTGGATCCAACCAGATGTCTATCAAATAACCTTTTGAGAAATTGAGAGACCCCTGAATAGAAAGAGACTCTTCTCTCATCCCTTAGTTTTTTCTTTTTTGATAAATGCAATATTTTAAACTATTCTAATGTATGAGGAGGAAGGGGTTCAAACTCGGGTGCAAAGGCACACTCTGAGCCAACTAGCCTAATTCACATTTGTTCTCCAGCATTTTGAATGAAACTTTAGCAGTACTTCATCATCTACATCAGCCATAGTTATCTTCATCAACCTTAATTATCTCCATCAACTTAATCATGTCTGTCATCATAGGCTATGTCTTCTTCGTGTGTATAAAAGAAATTTAACTTCTATTTTTGTACTTTTATTTTTCTCAGTCAGTGTTTTTTATTATAATGAGAGGGAGCTGCAATCTTATTTTATTTATGCAAATTTCAATAACGCTCTTATGAAAAATTCTAAAAAATAATAATAATAAAAGTAAGAAAATGAGTGAATGATAGCTATTTTGCACTTTGTCAACACGCACAATTATTCTTTCAATCCTTTGAATCGACATGGTACCATATCCAGGTTGACCCCCGAATATTCCATTGGTGAGGCACGGTCCTACACCCAGGCTAACCTGGGCTGTAGCCTAGGTGAGTTTATTTGTTGTAGGCTAAAATAATACCACAGTCCAGCCCACTTGACATCCTCATTCCAGCCAATTAAAATCCCATTAAGAAATCTATCCCGCATGTCTGACCAATAAGTTAATAACATTAAAAAAAATTAAAACTAACCCCACACACAAATAAAATCTCATTAACAAACCTGCACTACACCACGTCTCACTAATAAAAGATACAAACTAACCCCAAACGGGATTTACAATTGAGACTTATGAATTACCAATTAGGGATTTTGTTAGTTTATATGTTTACATCTTCTATATATTATTCGATAGTTTATACTTTATATAAGTGTTATTTGTATTTGTATTTTGCATTAGATGCATTTTGAGGAGTAAGACTCATTATGTCCCCCGTCTATTTTTTTGTTATCAATGAAATTCAGTCTTACTGTCGAGTTTTCTATAGGTTTGTATGTAAGGTAAATTTAGCCTACGCCATTTTGAAATCCTGGGTCCGTCCCTGATTGGTGTACAGTACAGAGGTGATCCACGCGGTGCATGCATGTTTCCGGCTGCCACTAAATCATGCCTTAGTCGCTAGAAAACCAACTAGATTGTGTAATGCTAATTTATACTTAGTAAATGACATCAAATACTGTATGGTAAAGATACATGAAACTAGAGGAGGTCGAAACTCAAGTGTGACGGTAAGTGGAGAAATGAGTTAAGATTAGGATTGATCGAAGTTTCATTCCATCCATTGTAAAAAAGATAAAAAAAAGGAGGTGTATAAAATCTCTTGTCAAATATTGATAAGAGAAAGAAACTTAAAATAGCCATAACAAAATCCACAGGGAATTCAAACTGAAAACCTAGTAAGAAATTATAGCAAGTCCAAATTTAGGGATAGTGAAAATGACAAGCCATGTTACAAGCGGTTGCGTTTTGGCCACAATTAAAGGAACATGAGAAACACAAGTACTTAGTTTAATCATAATAGTTAAGGTAATTTTTGTGGCAGAAGTGGTTCTTCCAGATCAATTTTACAGCTCGCCCTCTCTGAAGAGTCATCAATGAAAACTTCTATCGTTTTCGGCTGATCAGAAGGCTGCTCCGAATCTACCACTTGTTTCATCTTTTGGGGGTCTTTGGCTTTGCCCCATATCACAACATATAAGCCAATTATCACAGCAATAGCACCCACCAAGCTGAAATTGAAGGATGTATACGTTTGAAATTTGAAGGATGCGTATGAACCAAAGGAGGAAACTTTCTTGATAATGGAAGGATACGTTTGAAAACTAAATATAGCTGAAATTGTGAAAAATAATATACTACCTTCCCAAATATAATTCTTCATGTAGAAACAGACCAGCAACAATGGTCGTAATAACTGTACATAGGGGGCTGAACATGGCAACGTAGAGTGGACCTTTTTCTGATATACACCAGGTTTGTATGAAAAAGGACACAGCAGCATAAAGTCCCTATTAAGTTAAAAGTTCGAAATGCAGCCATGTAGATGAGAACCTCAAATTAGTACTTGTTAGTACATTTAATTTCAACAGATGTTCAAGTGCGGACGTGAGCACGTTCGGCAGGGAGAGGTCAGGTGCCCAACCATATATTTCTGATTGATTTGCGGACTGTGAGAGGCCGACCGCCCTTTTATATAGTGCAGAACCAGTCTTTCACAGTCCGTACTTGAACTGACATGTTTACTTAAGTACCTAGAAAATCCACACTAAAGATTTCTATTGTTTTAACAAAAAAGCAAAAGTTTGGAGAACTGGCTACTTACTGCATATACTAAACTTCCAAGTTCAAGAGCTGAATGCAGATGCCATACTTGTAGGTCATGCTCCAAAACAAGACAAACTATGGCTGATTGTATGGTTGCCAAGAAAGACATCCAGAAAGCTGAATATACGTGGTCTGGACAACATGCTGAAACTGGGACCTATTTGCAAATTGAACACAATTCTGTATAATTTTGATTGCTTGAATTATATATCATGAATCAGAAGTTGGTGAGAATTACCTGCAGAATCACCCAAGTTGACGCAAAAACACTGTATAAAAATAGAAATAGACAACCCAGCTTCAAATTCTCACCCGCCATGTCAAAGAGAGATTTTGAGGGTTCAAACTCTGTGTTCAATAACTTTGTGCCTTTGATAAATGTCATGTAAATGGCTCCCCCAACACAGATGATTGTCCCTACTATCTTGGCATTACTTCTCACGCTTCTCATATTTACTTTCTCGAATCTACAATAGAATAAAACAAATTCAGATCAAGTTCAGTCACTAATTTCTAACTTCTTGGCATAAATAACCTCGCTTACTTAATTTGACCCAAAAAAAAAAACCCTTGCTTACTTAATTTGCTTTCAATTAGTTTATTCAAAGTTTCTGTTAGAATCATGATTAGCCATTGCAGTTGCAATAAGGGGTGGAGCCAGAAAACTCCTAATATGTCAACTGTGGGGCCACTACGTGAATTTTTGTTTCAATATTTTCCTGAATGTGCTACAAAACCTTGGAATGGTACACAGAACTACATGTCGGTCGGGAGGCAAGGCCAGCTCAGGCCTACGTACATGTGGCTCTATGTAAGCTATTAATCAATTTATATTAGGGAAAGAGTTTTTCTATTTAAACTCTGAAGTTTTCTTTGTTCATCCCATATTCTAAGTTCACCCCAATTTTTAATTAAAATTTTCACAATTTCTAAGAAAACCTCACTTTCTTCCCAAACAACCTTTAAATACACACCCAGCAGAAAAATTAAAAATTAAAAACTCATCAACCTCACACCCCACACTCCCACTATCTTGCCCCTCACCACTCTAAGTTCACCTGACTTAAAGAGGTAAAAACAATATTGTCAAATGTGTAGCAGCATTATTTTATTATTATTTTTATAAAAAAATTTGAGAATGAACTAAGAAAAACGATGGATAAATACCCTACTAGAGATGGTATTAGTAGACACATGAACAAAAGGCAACCAGAGCATCTTGCTACTTCAAAAAATCAAAATTATATGTCAATTTGATACACCTAACAAATTAATATTTCTATTGTCTGATTCGATATTTATACAATAGAATTTCATATTCCAATTCCATATTTCAAAATGGGAAAAGACGGTGGTGGTCATACTTTACTAGTTTTTTTTTTTTAAATTCCAAACAGCAAAGGGTCATAATATCTTTGGATAAAACAAACTTCTCTTCAATAATCTTCGATAAAATAAAAGTGTAAAGGAGTTTGTGTTTTTCTAAAACTTAATATAAAGAGTGGTGGGGTGTGTTAATTTATAGATGTACTAGGGTTAGGTATTAAGTTGAATGACATTTTTTTTGTCTTTTTACACAATAATAAAACTTAAGAGCTTAATGATTTAAGTATTGGGATGAACAAAGAAAAGTGTGGGGTTTAAATAGAAAAACTCATAGGGAAATGATAGAGAGACTACATTTATAGACCATCTTGTGTCTCTGATAGAGCTTAGACCCATTATATTTGGTGGACTCCATATATGTTAGAAAGGTGATACATAAATGTATTATGCGTAGCCGATTTATTGTTATGAGTTGATTTATTAAGGCATAATTTGGTGATAGATTTGGTGGGCTCCATATATGGCATAATTTTAAGAAACAAATAATAAATTAAAAAATGGTTACTAAGGTAATAACTCAATTTAGCCGATTTATTGTTATGAGTTGGAGTACAAACACAAAGAGTTTAATGTGCGCTTACCCAACAACTGTGGCCAGTACAAAGGTGATTGCAGGAATCAGATTAGCCATTGCACTTGCTATTGTTGAAGAGGCTAAATACAGGCCCTCAAAGTAAGCATTCTGATTTGCAGTAACTCTGCGTATGAAAAAATTTCAGCATCATAAGCTCCACAACAAATCCTAGTTATACGAGTTACTAGCACCTCTAAAACATGGATAATAAATCATTAGATACTTTACCCAATAAGAGAGGACAGAAATATTAAACAAAAGCCCTTTAATCCCAAGGAAGCTCTGCATGGATTTCTCCTGCCAAAAAAATCGAGTATATGAGAGAGAGAGAGAGAGAGAGAGAGAGAGAGAGGACGAAATTACCATTTGGCGAAGCAAGCAAAAGGAGCCAGGAGCAAACTACCTATAGCTTGCCTGTACACCACAAACACCCTGGGGCTCGTTCCTTGTACCAAAGCAACTCTCGTGAATAGAGCAAGCCCTGCATAGATGCTTTGCATTCCGATCATAGCCACCACCGCCTTGTAACCCTCCATCCCACCCATGCTTTTTACCTGCAAAAAGCTTTACACCAAAGTGCTCATTGATAAAACTACTTTTCCATCATATATATATATATATATGAGTACTACATTTGCTGATTATCTATCTAATACAGATTGATCCCATATACAATAGTGGGGTCCACTTCTATTAAAAAGGTGGTCGACAAATATAAAAATTTGCAATTAATGGAGCCAATATGCATGCATGTGGCATTGAAGTCCATTTCGAACTATAATATTAATTATAGAAAGCTAGACTGTACTGCTTACATAATTTCTAACTTATACTATTTGGGGTGTAAAATCAAATATTGACTCCAGTTCTTTGGCCTATATCCATTTCATCTTCTTATGATACCCTTCTTTATTACACACGGGTTGTTTCTTTTTTTGGTATTTCCTTTATGAGCATACTGCAAATAATGTATATCATTTAAAATTCAAAATAGATTTGCATTTACATATTTGAATTTCTAATATGGAGAAATTGCAGTTATTATTTCTTCCAACTCATAGTATAAGAAAAAGAAAGTTTTTGAAATAATGCCCATTCAGTCGTTCAATTAACATGGGCACGATTAAATAAATTAGGTAAAAATTAGGGCTTGTCCAATATAGATCCCTACATTTTCTATTTTCTAGACATATACCCATCACTCTATAAATCTATGTGTAAAACCCAATTTCAAATTTAAATGACCAGTAGGATATAAGAGGTCTTAGTATTCCTATGTTTTTACATCGTTGCCACCAAACTTCATATTTTATTTATAATTTATTTCAAGCATTTCATTAACTGTCATAATTGTAATTAACACTCCCTATTAATAGCATATCAATCACCCCATCTATTTTGGTTGTCATTCCCTCTCTCATACCGGCCCCTAAAATTGCAAACCAACCAAAAAATAGGTATATTATTTACCCAAAAAAATTTTAAAAAAACTAAGTCAGTTACTTTGTAATTGAAATTTCCGTACATTTTTCATAAATTAAAAATAGGTATACAATAATTTATAGCAAATATAGATACACTATTTACCCATAGGTAAATTATTTTACAATATACCTATAAATGTGTATATAGGTACATTATTTGGAGAGGAAAAATAGGTTCATTTAAAAAAATACGTACATTGTTTTACTAGGTACATTATTAGAGGAAAAAAATAGGTGCATTATTTGGAGAGAGGAAAATAGGTTCATTTAAAAAAATTGTTTTTCATAAAACAAATAATAGGTACTTTATTCAGAGAAAAAAATAGGTTCATTTTAAAAAAATGTTTTTCATAAAACAAACAATAAATAGATTATCAAAATATTTTTCAACATAATTAGAATGAACACTATTATTCATAAAACTATAATAAAATAGATTACTAGTAATATAATTCATAAAAGGAAAACAAAAAAAAAAATATTAAATAAACCAAAACGTTTTTTTTTTGGGTCATAAAACAAACCAAAACGTTACTAATATTTTAATATTTAATTTTAAATACGTTTCTAAATTAATTCCTACATCCATTACAACCATTTGAAGATCTTTCCAGATTCAATGTGTGCCATTAGTTACACCCCATATAACACGTTAACTTGTAAATATTGGTAGTTTTGGAATCCAAAAAATAGAATAAATCAGATTTTAAGCTAGATTAGGTAACTTGCTTACTTGGATCATAGTCATCGGGTTTTATTTGAAAAAATTGGGTATTTTAAATAGAAAAATAAAGAAAAGGGTTGTAGGTGATTACAAATGAATTTTATGGGTCTAAGCTGAATTTACTATAAAAATTAATAGAGTCTCCCTTCCGTGTTTGGTTAGGGTTTAGGAAATAGGGTTTTGGTCCGCTGTCACAACCTTCTGTGTGGAGTGGGCGCTGGTTTGGCTGCCAAGGTTTCTCATCATCTACGTGGTGTGCTGGAGTTGGGTTTCTCATCGTCTGCGAGGGTTCTCATCATCTGTAGGGTTTCCCATTGTTTGGTGGTGGAGTTGGTGCTGGTTTGGTTGACGGGGTTTGAGTTTTTCGTCTCAGGGTTTGGTTTGGTCATCTCAATTTGAGTTTCTTCTCAAAGTCTTGGCTACTGGTTGCTTTTTCTAAGGCTAATGGATCTTATCGATGGGATTGCACAGGGGCTTACTAGATCTCTTGCGATCTCAAATGCAGAGGCTGTTGAAGTTGTTGTTCTTGATGATCTCGATAGCCTAAAAGCTACTCGCTTTTTCTTGGTGGGGTAGTTGCTGACGACTAAAGACTATCACAAGGATTCCTTGGTGGGCATGCTAAAGCATATTGGGGAAGAGTTCTCTTCTGTTACCTTGGAGGATTCTAAACGTTTTTTATTTTCTTTCAAGAATGATCTCGATCGTAAGAGGGTGATGAGGGGATCGCCATGGACTAATGGTTATTGTTATTTTTTGCAACTGATGGTAGCTTTGATCCCCATACTGTTCCGCTGGACTTACAAAATTTCTGGGTTAGGGTTAGGGGTATTCCACCTCTTTTCCTTACTCCAACAATGGGAGAAAAAACTGGGAATTTTATGGGGACCTTTGTTGTGGTATATAAAGGACTTAATGGTAATTGTTTGGAGAGTTTCCTGCGCATCTGAGTGGGTTTAAAGGTGACGAAACCTTTGAAACGTTGTGTTGCTCTGAGACTTGTACCGGATGAACTTACCAAACCCTACGGAATAGAATATGAAAGAATTCCTTTTTTCTGTCTATTTTGTGGTAGGTTAGATCACATCGTGAATTCAAATATTCGAGGGTTATTGACAAAGAGCAATATTGGAGGTGGAAGATGTCGATAAAGGACGTCTTTCGTATTCGAGTTCCAAATGGTTTGACAAGAAGAAGTTTGGGTCTGCGTAAGGAGTTGCATAGCTAGGAGGTGGTTTCAGGGAGTCATGCTTCACCTATAGGGACTGTTCGTTCACACCATGTGGCCTTTGCTGCTCAGAAGGATATCTCATTGGGTTCAGATGATACCCTGCATAAAGTCTCTGAGGGGTCCCTCTCCAAGAAGAGAAGGTTGACATCTGATTCTGCCGGGGAAAGAACTCATTATGTGGAATCTGATGTTACTGATGTGCCTCATGATGTTCCTGTGACGATAAGTTTGGGATTGAGCATTGAGAAGGAGATTCTAGGGGCCCAAACTATAAAGGTGGTGCGAGATGAATGTACAAGTCATACGCACAATATGAACTCCTTTCCCCCTAGTTGTCACAAAGGTTCTTCTTCATCTGAAAAACAAAACAAAACAAAACAAAACAAAACCAAAAAAAAAAGGGGGGGGGGGGGGGGGGGGGGGGGGGTTTAAGAAGAGGGGGGGAGGGAAGGTAATATATTATTTTTCACAATTTCAGCTATATTTAATTTTCAAACGTATCCTTCAATTATCAAGAAAGTTTCCTTCTTTGGTTCACTCAGCTTGGTGGGTGCTATTGCTGTGATAATTGGCTTATATGTTGTGCTATGGGGCAAAGCCAAAGACCCCCAAAAGATGAAACAAGAGGTAGATTCAGAGCAGCCTTCTGATCAGCCGAAAACGATAGAAGTCTTCATTGATGACTCTTCAGAGAAGACGAGCTGTAAAATTGATCTGGAAGAACCACTTCTGCCACAAAAATTACATCAACTATTATGATTACACTAAGTACTTGTGATTGTCGTGTTCCTTGAGCTGAAAAATCAGCTCAATTGTGGCCAAAACGCAACCGCTTGTAACATGGCTTGTCATTTTTACTATCCCTAAATTTGGACTTACTATAATTTCTTACTAGTTTTTCAGTTTGAATTCCCTATGGATTGTGTTATGGCCATTTTAAGTGTCTTTCTCTTATCAATATTTGACAAGAGATTTTAATCAACCTCCTTTTTTTTTTCTTTTTTACAACGACTGGATGAAATCCTCTCGATCAATTCTGATTTTATAACTCATTTCTCCACTTACCGCCACACTTGAGTTTCAACCTCCTCTATTAAGCCATGGTTAGATTGAAATTCCCCATCACCCATTTTAGTCTATGTTCTCAATCAAATCCGACTCCCAATACCCGCTCCCTAATGCCGCTCATGCTCTCTAAATTTGATTCTACATCGTCTTTGATGGAGGTTGCTGCAAATCACCCAATTGTTCTTTGGCAAAGTTGTTGTTTTCGTTTATTTGTCCATTCTTATACACAGGTAGATCGCTAGAAATTATATATTTCCCCAGATCTGTTACAAATGCAATGGTGGGTGTGGCCGCGACGATACTTCTTCAAGTGGTGGTGGTAGGGTTCGTTTAGGCTCATGGGTTGATTTAGGGTTTTGGTTATGTTGGGTTTGTGGGCCTTGTTTGGGCTTATGGCTAATTGTGGTGATATGGGCTAGTAGTTTTAGTGCGGCTTTTGTCCGCGTTAGTTTTGCTTTTAATGTGTTAGTTTGTTGCCCTTTTGGGATTGGTATTTTATACGTCTTGTTGATGTCTTTGATTGTACTGTTGAAGTTTATCTAATGAAGTTTCTATTTGATTAAAAAAAAAAGATTTAAAAAAAAAAGTACCATTCAACCCCAAACCCCACTAAAGTTTCATTAAAAATGCTGGAGAGCAAATGTGAGTTAGGCCAGTTGACTCACCACTGCAGCATAGAGATATTAGGCTATTAGCCTACGCGTGCATGTCTTTTCTTGTTTTAATAGTAGCACAGTCATTATCTATCTCTCTCTAACCTAATAAAATAATAAAACACAATATGAGATATTTAATACAAAGGAAATGGTGGGAATTTCAATCAGGAAGGAATTAAAGTCGGCTTGGCTTCTCCATTCTTCTCTCTGCTACCAAAACTCTCTATTTTCATCTCATTGAACTTGATAAGGAGGCAAAAGGGAATCACAGGCTCTCCTTTCACTTCACTGTTGCACATTTTATCTATTTTTTAGAGAACATGGAATTACATTTTGCAAAAATCATGACATTGATATGCCATATATGAATGCTCGTCATGAAGTTGGATCCGTCCTTGCTTTTGATATATATATATATTTGTTTTAAAATAGGGTTTATAATTGATCCCAACACAACAAAAACAAAAATAGCCCAACCCTGTAAATATTCCTAGGTCCGCCATTGCCCTCCTCCTCGTACATTAGAGTAGTTTAAAATATTGCATTTATCAAAAAATAGAAAACAAAGGGATGAGACAAGAGTCTCTTTCTATTCAGGGGTCTCTCAATTTCTTAAAAGGTTATTTGATAGACATCTTGTTGGATCCGCTTTCCAACGTATTTCAATTATACTTTGCACCATGTTTCAATTCTATGAACTGTCTACATATATATATTTCAAATCTTCATTCATGGATAATCTTTAAACATAAATTTGACAAACTGTAACCTTGTGATGAAACAACTAGAACACAATGATTTCATATAAACAGTAAAATGACTACCATTAATCAAATGATTAGAGCATGTCTAATGAGACTTATTTGGCCTGGGCTAGGTCTAGATCTGGCCTCAATTGGAAAAAAAAATGCTTTCTAATGCATGTGTTTGTCCCAGTCCAATTTGGCCCAAGGCAAGATAAGGGGCTGATTTTGGCCAAGTACTGGCCCGGGCAAGAGTTGGTCCGACGGTCAGTTTTTAAAATAATAAATAATAAAAATAGGGCGCAGCAAAAGCTGACTTTTCCAAATGCAATGGCCTATGAGAAGCTACCACGTGGCACCCTCAATGACAATGGAATGGAACGGCTAGTTGCTGGGCTTTTAGTAACTTTTTTTTTTTTTTTAGTTTAGCCTTTTCGTTTCAGTCCAACGGCTAGTTCAGCCTTTTTTTTTTACCCTTTTTTTAATATACCCCAAACATTTTTACTTATTTATCCTTTTTACATTTCAACATTCAAACCTTAATGAATAGGCTTTTATCTTCATCTTCTTCTCACATAAACTCATCTCTATACTTTAAAATCAAACACTTGGATATCTTTTCTTATAATTTCACAATGAGGATGAAAAAATAAGTGTTTTTATCACTAATAAAATAATAATAAACTAAAAGAATAAGTTTTGAGTTTTAGCCCCTGACCCCTCACCACTAGAACCACAACAAATTTAAGAGGCTATATTTTATGAATAGTACCATTTTGAGGGGCTAAAACAGCACCCTATCCTCTTGCATTAGACATGCTCTTACAGCCTTCCAATATGAGTGATTTTTGCAAAAATAATTTATTAATGCAGACTTAAAAAAAATTCGAATTATTAAATACAATGTGATATAAGCCTCACTAAAATACCCCCTCAAATACATTATTTAATTATTTTTTAAAAAAACCTTTAATCAAAGCTCCGTCCATAAGAAGACCTTGACATTTTGAATTAGTTAGGACTTAAAATAACTGAGATTTTCACCTTGAGAAACGGGAAAAAAAAACATAAGATTTGCTTTGGTTGTTGTGTGGTCTTCTTCACGGTTCTGCTTCTTGGCTTTGGGACTCGTCTTCTGTCTCATTTGGTTAATTGTTTTTTTCCCCCCCGGTAATATCTGTTTGGAACTTCACCTACGTAGATAGATTCTTTGCATGTTCTTTTGTTTTTCTTGCTTGGGCTCGGTTGTTCTTGTTTTCTGAGTCTGCATGCTATTGGTCTTGTTTGTTTTGTTTGGTTCTTTTTAGGCTTGTAATTCATTTCTTTTTAGTCAAGTCGTTTTTTACCGAAAAATGGGCTTAAGTCAGGATTACTACTGTGGAGCTGACTCCACCATTGTTTTCAGTGTGACGTCATGTGGATATGGTAGTAATTTTTACTTAGTGGCGGAAGTAATTATAGTTAGGGAGATTCACTATTATACCCAATACAGGAGCCTAAATTATAAAATAAAATAAAAACTCTATATGAAATAGACTTTAGAAACACACCCAAAGCTCATTTACAACATAATGAAAAGGCTTTTAACTTCTTTTAAATTACAAAACTATCATTGATTTCTTAAAACAAACTCAACCCCAAAACCTCATAAAAAAGCCCAAAACACTCAATAGGGCATCAAAGTAATTTAATAATTAAAATTAAATTCAATATGGTCAGCTATCATTTTTTGAGTTTTTCTTGGGTGTGTTTATAGAAATTAAATGGTATATGGTTTATCTATATTATTAGTGCTAAGAATGAGTATATGACTAAATATCTCTCATAGTTAAGTGTGATATGGAGAGTACGTGGAACAACTCGTACAAGTATAACTGTATAACATTATAACTGTATAATTGATGGAGGGTTGTACGTACCCTAGTACTGGAGCTACTTTGCTTACTGTCACAATGCCATAAGGAGTCCCTATATTATCATGAAGTCAAGGCCAAACGGGGACACACAATCTCTCTCAAAGACATACTTCACCTTGATCAACTTGGTCTCAAGTTTCTCAACTACTTCGTTGTTTTCATTTTTTGATTTCAAGTCGACAATCCTAAGAAATATTTTGATTATTTGCTGTGTCTCCTTCTTGGGTTGGTATAATTTCCAGTTGGCGTTCGATTCTAGCTGTGATTGTTTAAAGTTCCATTGTATTTTCATCCAATTTGAGTTATACTCAGTCCGATTACACTTCTTTTGCTTATATTTCAGTCTGATCGGACTACATTTGCTTCTTTTAATCTGTAATGTATGTTTAGACACTATTTCATGATCAATGAAAACAGTTCTTTTCGTCCAATTTCAACTTTAGAATTGTGTTACTTTGAGTTTATCATCACACAAGTGGATCCTTAATGAACTAGGCATAGGAAATAATTAATCCAAGCCAGTTCCCCTCTCAGAGCACCATGGTTTGAAGAGAAGTTAAGATTTCTTAAGGGACAAGACTCACTCTACATGTTGTCTAAATCATACTCTTTCTATTGGGCTTTTTAACACCGACAGTGATACGACTAAGACTAAAAACTTACAGAATCTATTTGGGCCCAACTTGGGGTCCAAATAATTTAAGATAAAAATCCAAGTGCTAAAGTACTTGACCACACTTTTTGAGGTAAACACACGCACACGAATTATCATATGGTCGTATTCAATTACCATACAATAATTTATCTTAATGGCATAATTTAGGATTTTTTTAAATACAAACGATATTGAAGATGGGAAAATCAAATGTATGACCTCAAATACAGAGATAAATGCTCTTAAGCATAAGGACTACAAGCCCATTGCAGTTACTTAGGCTTATGTGTGCTAAACTACAAAATGCGTGGAACTTAGGTGGAAAAGTAGAGTCAAATGTGTGCTCAAGTACAAAAACGGTGTTTTGACAGATATACATATTGCATGAAATTCTGAAGAAAAGATGAAAGCAAATGAGGCTATAGTAGTAACGACAAGCTTCATATGTAATTATGCATGATTAGGTTCCCCACTAAAGCTGGTAGTTGAACCAAGAAGAATTGTGGTCCGTCAACCAATCTCCAAAGCTATGACCCTTAGAACTCACTCTACCTTTTGTAAATGATTTTATATAGCATATATCTTCTTTTTTTTGGGTCATATATAGCGTGTATCTTGAGGAGGATTTAAGTCGTCCTCAAATTTTCTTATCTGCAAAACTAGCCACATATTTACGGTGGAGCCAACACTCCAAAATGTCGGGCAATTGCTGATGTTAACATCACCCACAGCACCTCCAGTTACGTCGACATTGGGAACAATTTTGGTATGCCTTGAACTATGAGGAAAACTTAACTATCACTGGTCTAAACAATATGTATTTATCCTTATACGATGTAATGTATCATGTATATGCCTTTGTTGCGAGTCACCGGATGGTAATACGAGACATGCTTATTTAGAATGGAAGAAGTCATGAATCGAGTAAGTCGGGAACGAGTATAAAATTAACTATTCTATTTAGGCCCCGTTTGGGATTTCTTTTTATACGGATTTTAATATAGAACCCCCATAATTTTTTATTCCTTATATTTTAGTAAACGCATGGAAGTTAGGAATTATAATAATTCCAATACCCGTCCATGTGTTGATAAAAAGTAGGAATTGGAGTAATCCTCTTTGAACTTAACCTTCTGAACTAAAAAAGTTAGCTAATTTAGCACTTGAAGTCATTAATACAACCAATTTAACGATTGCTGTTAAATTTTTCGAAATTTATGCAATTTAAATTTGTAATTTCAAGTAAAATAAAATTCAAATACATTAAATCAAAAGATAAAATAATAAGTACAGTCATCAATGGAAATCCTTTGTAATAAGAGCAAGTTGTGTCAACGGGGTCTAGCCTAGTGAAAAATGGCATTGACTTGTAGACCAAAGGTCTAAGATGTGAACCCCTATGGCATCTAAGAGCACTTCCAGTGGCCAGCCTTGACTAGGGCAGGAGGGGGCCCAAGCCCCATTTCCACGTTCCAGCAAGCTTCAGTGACCCGGGCAGCTGATGGGCTCCACAAGCTTGGGCAGGCTCGAAGACAAGAACAGTATGGGCTTTTGTCTGGGTTTGCTGACGTCAGTGATGATGTTAACAATGAAAAAATATTTAAAAAAAATACTAAAATTTTAGAATTTTTTTTAATAAATACTTAGTCATATTCTTCACTTTCCATACCAAAACTCTACACAAATTCCACTCATCACATCTTATGTGAATAGTAGTTGCCCTTAAATTACCATGACAATGGGTGGAAACACCACGAGCTTTTTGCAAGGGCTGCCACTATTCACAACATCCCTTATCTTACCCTTGCCCTTTGCCATGGCAAATAGGTGAAAATGCTCTAAGTTGTGTGCAAAGAGAACCCCTCTCAGGCATCTTAATTACAAATTTATCCTTATTATGACATCATCATCTAGGTAACATGTCATACAAGAGAACCCCCTCTCAAGGCATCTTAATTACAAATTTATCCTTATTATGACATCATCATCTAGGTAACATGTCACACAGCCATTACACACGTGCCATACGTCCAGGCAAGTGAACAACATGTCATACAGCCATAACACACGTCTGTATGCATTTTTCCATGAGTACAAGTGGGTATACTGCGCAAATGACATATGGCAAGGACACCGAAGAATCGGTAAGAGCCTTATCACTCCCCGAACCATCATCAATGGATTCATCAAAGAAAATGGACTGAAAATGACTGTTTCGGATTTTTGTAGCCGTATCTAGCAAGCCAGCATAAAAAACCAAACACATCTTTTGGCAAAATGCATATACACACAAAAAAAAGCCAAAGATAACTTCCCAAAAAAATGTCACAGCACAAGCAGGTAAAAAGAAGAAAAGACTAGCAGCTGAAAAAATATAATAACCTAAACCAAACGTGATGAAATACTTTACAAGAAATTAATAAACATAAGAAAGTTAATAAGACATAGGTTTCACTACGAAGAGCAAGCTGCTAAACTACTCTCTACATTACATGCCAATATCTGATATTGCTTAATGCTTCCAATATTCATTGTCCCTCCTGGTGTTCCTGAATGCGCAGCATCCAACAGAGTACACAACAATGAGGAAGATCAAGAATACAATGTTGACGACGGCCGTCTTCTTCCAGTTACTTTTTATGTTGTCCAGCAGTCCAGCCTTGCATGACTGGCAGTTGAAGCACAGAGCCTTTGCATCATTCTCCCATGCGCTGCAGTCGGGGTTGGAAGAGCTGATGGTACCGTTGTTGTTCCAGTTAGTCGGGCTCACATAGGTAAATCCACAATCATCTGATGGCTTGCAGCAACCGGCCTGGAGATCAGTAAACACGTTAGATAAATTGTTCAATCTGAGACATTGTCTTAAACTCAAGGAAATCTAAACTGCAAGCACCGGCACCAGCACAGACAATTAAATTCTATTCTTTTCAAGGTAAGCAAAGCTAAAAAGATACAAAACTGAAACATATTTCGAGAGCAATTTCTCCCAAGGAAATTTGAAATAGTCCTTGTCCAAACGTAGCGTATAAGAACATCATTACAATCACCAAATGGAAACTAGAATACCAAAATGCCCCTCCTTATTATGGGATATTAGAATATTGAAAAGGAAAGGTCCAAATTTCTTAACATGTCAACATGTGGACGGAGGGGGGGGGGAGGGGTGGGTAGGCCATCCAGCGCAATTTGTTTCGAAAAGTGATTATTCTTTTCTTTGAGGACCAACAATAAGCAATTTCAAAAAAAGCAGGATACTCATAGTGGCCATGAAGAATGAGAACAGATACCAAGTAATGAAATGATATCATTAGTCCTCAGAGTACCAAGTCAATGCATAGCATCACGAATTAAAGCTGGCACTTTAACATACAAAATTATACAACGAAGAAGGGCTATTCACGTTCCCCAAATGTCTACATTCCCCTACCACAAAATGGATATTAAAAAACAGTCTTTACGATGGGAATTGGTTTCTCTAAAGAATCAATCGTGCACAGTAATTAGTACAAACACTTTTAAAAGTATAATAATTTTATAATTAAATAATAAATCTACTACTTTAGCCTCTGTAAATATAATAGACTTCATTTCAAAAAGGGGAACTTGCAAAGCATACAAAAGTTGCAGATTCAATCATCCAAATGGAGGATTGACCAGAAAAGAATACAGCCTTTTTATCCTTTAGTTGAAAGCTTGTAAAGATGGCCTTGTAACAAAAGTAATTATCTTTAAATTACTACTCACAATGAGAATAAAGTGCAAAAATAAAAAGCCAAACAAACAACCAGACAACTATCCAAAATTCGAATTGGAAAGTGAAAAAGTCAGAACTCCAACACCAACAGGCAAGAAAAAAGAATGTAATCCAAACAAGTTGAATCAATATTTGAACCCAGATCAATTTAAAGTAATATCATCATGCCCAGATCATTTCCTAACAACCCCATAATTCAGATCTCAAAGGAGGCATACGCAGGAGCAAATATTAGCAAAACCCAAATCAAACCAGACAAATTAGCCATAACCCACATTCAGAATCCACATTCCAACTTAAAATCAAACACATCCAAGACTGAAAACAAAACAGGCATGAAAAGTTAACAAACCCAAATTCAGAGACTAAGAACTAAGCCCAGAAATTGAACCAAAATTCCAGATCTCAACCAAGCACAAACCAAAGCCAAATTGAAAAAAAATTAACAGAACCCACGAATGTTGTTCATACCTGAAGCGCAGACAAGTTCTCCTTATACAACTCCGAGATGGTATCGTTGACATACTTGTCCTGAAACGTAGAGCAGACCTTGCTATCAATAAGGCAACTCTTGATCTTATTCCAGTTCTTGGTGCTGTTGACCCTCTTCTGCAGCCAGTGAGAATAGTCCCCAAGCCTGTACTCCTTGTACCCTTTCTCGGAAAGCACTTTGCCGGCGCCTTTGTTGGTGACGGCGAAGGCGAAGATGGTGAAAGCGAAGAGGACGACGATGAGGAGGAACATGACGAGGAGGTAGACCCAGAGGAGCCACGAGACTCTGCAGCAGGCGCCGATGAGGCCGGCGAGCGAGACCAGCATGAGGAAAAACGCCGAGAATGATGACGGGCTTGTCCAGAAACTTCTCGCACTCGGTGCTGCCTTGCTTGCTCAGCCACACTCCGGCTACGACGATCGGGATTGAGAGGAGGAAGGTGAGGAAGTTGAGAAGCCCGACGAGGTTGTTGCTGATCTTCATTGTGAAAGGAGGCTAAAATCACAAAACCCAATTCACAAAAATGGAACTTGAGAGAGATGAAGAAGGGCAAAGGAGAATGAGGAATTGTTGTTGTGGGGATTGAGAAGGATCAGGGGGGACGGTGGGGTGTTTTATATCGTGGGTTTTACGGAAGCGTATCGGAGATTAAACCGTGTGCGCGTGTATATCCAACACGGAGCTCTTTTTCTTTTCTGATTCGGAGTAAATTTTCGTATTTTGTCAAGGTAAATTTCATTCCGACTCACACCGTCAAATCCCACACGAAACTTATCTCTTCCTTCCCAGTGCCCACATCCAACACTTAAATTAAAAAAAATTTATTTATTTATTTTGACCCAATATTTTAAACAATACTCTAAATACAGCTCACTTTTTTTTTCTTTTTTTTTTAATAATTATTATTTAAAATTGGATTGTCTACATAAAACCCTCCAAATTTTGAGAGTAATTTCAAATTAATACATGAAGGAATGAAAATGCAAGTTGAACCTACAAAAATTACTCTTCCTTCCTTTTGAGTGCCCACAACCAACACTTCAAATTAAAATAGTTTTATTTAATTATTTTGACCCAATATATTAACCAATACCCTAAATAAAGCCCACTTTTTTTCATTATTTAACTTTGGATTAACTACATAAAATCTTCTAAATTTTGGAGGTCATTTCTAATTAGTACCTGAACTTGTAAGATCCTACAAATTGGTACACGAACTTACAAAAACCATACAAATGCGGCCTTTTTTTACCCAAAACATTAGTACGTTTGTTAATTGTTGATGTGTAAAACAAGTGCCCTTTTCTTTTGGGGTTATGCTAGGGAGACCAACTTGGGATACCAACTCTCTAATAGAGGTGGAGCCAACCAATACAATGGGTCCCACGCTCTATTAGAGAGTTGGTTTCCCAAGTTGGTCTCCCAAGTTGGTCTCCCTAGCATTTTCCTTTCTTTTGTGCTTATGTATAGCCCACATGGACCAAAATAATAATAAAAAATTCTTTTTCTTTAAAATAATTTAAATCAAATATATAAAATGATAAAATAACATAAAAATGAAAAAAGGTTAAATTATAATAATACAAAAAAGCTTCCATCCCCTCACTACATTTTCATCTTCCAAACATCTACGTTTAGAGGTCCTCATTCCCTCCAAAGTCAAGAGCTTGGAGTTTGGGGCTCGTCGAATCTGTGTCGTATAGATGACAATGAGATAGAGGAAAGGGAAGGTGGCATAGATGAAGTTGACGCCAGAGCGGTTGCAAGTGATTTGAACATGACGTTGCTGGTAGTGTGGCTGGGTTTACCGGAGAAGGGGGCTAGGAATTTTCTGTGATGCGGTCTATAGGTTTTACACCAACAACGAATAGAAGCATGACACGTGTACAAGTAGTTTGGTATCAGTGGTTTTGAATATTGCACACCGACACCGAACCATATACCCTTGGTTTGGTTCGAGTTCAAATCGATGACCAAACGAAAACCAAACTAACTCGAACTGTCAGTTAGGTTCTGCCAATTTTATCGGGTTTCAGCTTATTGTATGGTCTTCATTGCGTAGGGGGCCACAACAAGAAGATCAACTATGTCACTCTAAATTGGGAGAACATAAGGTTTAAAGGGGCTCAAGTACATCCACATATTTGGGCTTGAGCTTATTTTCCCTTCAAATGGTTCAACGAAAATTGTTCATCAACAATTATTATGTACTTTATATAGTTAGAGATATCTTCATTATTATGAACTCCTCTCTTTCAAAGAGAATGATAGATTCTCTAATGACTACCAAAATTACATCACATCATATTGTTAGCGAGATATCCCTATTCTATTAGGATATTATTTTATTTATTTCCTTTTGTATAGATATTATGTAATTAGGATACCACTTCTTTTCCTAGTTTAACCCTACTAGGGTTTACAACCTTGCATTATAAATACCTCATTTCGGAGAATGAAATATATCTGAAAATATTCTACCATATTGTTTGACTTGGCATCAGAGCCAACTTTCTGGTGACCTGTGTGTGTTGTGCCCACCCGTGTTCTACTGTGTGCCCTAATTTCTTTAAGGGTTCTTGTGCCTGTGCCTTTGCTGTGTTCCGCTGCGTACTCTGTCGTGTTTGTGCCTGTGCCTTTGCTGTGTTCCGCTGTGTGCTCTGTTGTGTTCGTGCCTCTACTGTGATCGTGCTTGTCTTCGTGCATATGCTGTTTTTGTGTCTGTGCTGTGTTCTGTTGTATACTCTGCGTGCTTTGTTGAGTTTCTGCTACAATCATGGGTGATAACTCCATTATTGCTGCTGCTGCTGCTGCTCCTGCAAATTTGCGTGTTTCTGACTCTATTCCAGGTACTGGCTCTAATACTTGGATAATTGACATTGGTGTTTCTGATCATATGACTTATGATGCTAAATTTTTTGATGAGTTGTCTAGTAACACCCGTGACCCATACATAACTAGTGCTAATGGCTTGCCCTCTCCAATTACTGGCGAGGGCACAATCTCTCTCACTCCAACTCTGTCCTTGTCTCATGCGTTATTAGTTCCCAATATCCATTGTAACTTGTTATCTGTTGGTCGATTACTTGATACACTTAATGCTTCTGCTACTTTCTATCCTACCCATTGCTCTTTTCAGGATCTCAAGACTCACGAGGTGATTGGGCATGGTAAACAGATAGGAGGGTTATATTATTTGACATTGCCTTCTGCACCAGTTCGTGATCGTGTTGTTAATACTGTTCAAAGTTGCAGTGTCAAAGACAAACAACAAATTTGGTTATGGCATCTTCGCTTGGGACACCCGTCATTTGGCTACCTTAAACGTCTGTTTCCATCTTTATTCCGCTCCTGTGATGAGTCCAGTTTTAAGTGTGAGGCATGTGTAATGGCCAAGAGCCACCGTACTATTTTTCCCTTAAGTAATAATAAAGCTGCTTTGCCTTTTGAGTTAGTACATTCTGATGTCTGGGGTCCTGCTCATGTGACTTCTCATGGTTTCCGTTGGTTTGTTACGTTTATCGATTATTGCACTCGCTTAACATGGGTGTATTTGATGAAGAATAAACATGATGTTGCCTCTATTCTTCTTGACTTTTGTGCCATAGTGTCTACACAGTTCCATGCTCGTGTTAAAGTATTTCGGACTGATAATGGCGGTGAATATGTGAATCATACCTTGACCCAGTTCTTTCGTGATCAAGGTATCATTCACCAAACTACCACTCCATTCACACCTCAACAGAATGGTGTGTCTGAAAGGAAGAATCGTCAGTTACTTGAAGTTGCTCGCTCTCTGATGTTGGATATGTCTGTTCCCCATCATCATTGGGGACATGGTGTCTTGGCCGCCGCCTACTTGATTAACCATACTTCTAGTCGGGTTCTTGATTTCAAGACCCCACTTGATGTGTTGTGTGCTCTTACTCCTCCGGTTTCGGTCTCTAAGTTACCTCCGAAGGTGTTTGGGTGTGTTGCGTATGTTCATGTCTACTCCCATCAACGGAGTAAACTTGATCCTTGTGCTCTCCGCTGCATCTTCATTGGTTATTCTACTACTCAGAATGGTTATAAGTGTTATCACCCTCCTACTCAGAAGGTACATGTCACTTTGGATGTCACCTTTCATGAAGAAGTACCCTATTATGTTTCTCCCTCCTCTTCAATTCAGGGGGAGAGGGGGAGTGAATTGAAGAGTTTCGGAGTGGAAAATATGGAAGAACCTGGAGAAGGAATTTCTGGTGAACAGGAAGTGACCGGTTGCATTGAAGAAGCGACCGGTCGCCAACGAATCTGTGCTGAAAACGACCGGTCGCACATAGGAAGCGACCGGTCGCTAGCCTTGACGAGCGACAACAGTATCGATACTAGTGAAGCGACCGGTCGCCAGGAATGTCACGACCGGTCGCCAGACAATATTTTGGGTTTTTTCGAGCCTATCTCAAAAGGACATAACAGTGATACTGGCGACTCTTATACAGATGAAATTGATACAAGACCCCCATCTGCCTTGCCATTGCCTCAATCAAGTTGTGATAATGAGGTACTTTCTAGTGATGTGCCTACCTATTCTTTGCCCCCACGTACTACCCGTGGGAAACCTAAATTGCAATATTCTCCTGATATACATGCCAAGTCCAAATATTCCATTAACCATTATATGTCAACTCATTGTTTATCTAAGTCATATGCATCATATTTGTGTCAATTATCTAGTGTATGTGTGCCAACTAAGTTCTAGGATGCTTTATCTGATCAGAACTGGGTAGATGCAATGCATGTTAAGATGGAAGCCTTGAATAAGAATGCCACTTGGGAGTTTGTTCCTCTACCAAAAGAAAAAAAAGCAGTTGGGTGCAGATGGGTGTTTACTTTGAAGCACAAGGCTGATGGGTCTATTGACCGTTACAAGGCAAGATTGGTAGCAAAAGGGTATACTCAGACCTATGGAGTGGATTACACTGAGACTTTTGCTCCAGTAGCAAAGCTCAACACTGTACATGTGCTCTTGTCCTTAGTTGCTAACCATGATTGGCTGCTGTTACAATTTGATGTCAAAAATGCATTCCCCCATGGTGACCTCAAGGAAGAAATATATATGGATCTTCCGCAGGGTATCCCTGTGACCTCTAAGGAGGGTGTGGTGTGCAAGCTACGGAAATCTTTGTATGGATTAAAACAGTCTCCAAGAGCGTGGTTTGGAAGATTTGCTGCATCCATGAAAAAGTTTGGCTATGTGCAAAGTAACTCTGATCATACTTTGTTTCTGAAGCGTTATAAAGGTAAATTGATGGCTTTAATTATTTATGTTGATGATATGATTGTGACTGGAGATGATCATGTAGAAATACAGAGTCTTCAGAAGTATTTGGCTTCTGAGTTCGAGATGAAATCATTGGGTGATTTAAAGTACTTTCTTGGGATTGAAGTTGCTAGGTCTAAACATTGTATTTTTCTATCCCAAAGAAAGTATGTTTTGGATTTACTTGCAGAAACTGGAATGTTGGATTGTAAACCGATTGATACCCCAAGTGAGCAGAATCATAAGTTAGGGTTATATCCCAATCAAGTTCCGACTGATAAAAAACGTTATCAAAGGCTTGTGGGAAAGTTGATTTATTTATCTCATACCCGTCCGGACATTGCATATGCTGTAAGTATGGTGAGTCAGTTTATGCACTCTCCTAGTGTGGATCATATGGGGGCTGTGACTCGTATTCTGAGGTATCTGAAAGTAACTCATGGCAAGGGGTTAATTTTCTCCAAGTATGGTCATACGAATGTGGAAGGATACACAGATGCTGATTAGGCAGGTTCAGCTACAGATAGGCGTTCGACATCTGGGTATTTTATGTTTGTTGGTGGTAATCTTGTTACATGGAGGAGCAAGAAACAAAAGGTGTCTCGATCTAGTGCTGAGGCCGAGTATCGGGGAATGGCCCATGGTGTATCTGAGTTACTATGGTTGAGAAAATTGTTGAGAGACCTTGGTTTTGGGCCTAATAAACCCATGGATTTATATTGTGACAATACGGCTGCGATTGCAATTGCTCATAACCCTGTACAACATGACCGTACAAAGCATGTGGAGGTTGATCGAAATTTCATTAAAGAAAAGTTGGATGCGGAGATTGTGTCTTTCCCCTTCATCCGTTCTGAGTATCAGTTAGCTGATGTTCTTACGAAAGCTGTTTCTACAAGTATCTTTCTCAACTCGCTTGACAAGTTGGGCATGCGTGACGTCTTTGCTCCAACTTGAGGGGGAGTGTTAGCGAGATATCCCTATTCTATTAGGATATTATTTTATTTATTTCCTTTTGTATAGATATTATGTAATTAGGATACCACTTCTTTTCCTAGTTTAACCCTACTAAGGTTTACAACCTTGTATTATAAATACCTCCTTTCGGAGAATGAAATATATCTGAAAATATTCTACTATATTGTTTGACTCATATTTGATAAACTTGCAATAATAGAAAATTACGAAAGAAAAACGCTGCTTAATTAGGTTGTTTGTTTTTTCTATTTAGTTTTAGCTTTCGATATGGATTTTTCGTTCCTACCGTTGCGTGGCAGATCTGTATTGTAGGGTTTGAGTACATGTGCTTCTGATTGCTAAATTAGAGATTTTAGTCATTTTTGGGTTATGCGTGATTCCCTTCAAATCAATTTAACATGTTGTTGCATTTGGTCATTGAGAAGATTTACCTAGACCTGGCATTCGTGTCGTGTTATCAGTGTTCGTGTTGTGTTCGTCTCAACCCGCTTTTCTTAACGGGTTGACACAACACGACACGATAAGAAAACGGGTTGAAAATGTCCAACACGAACACGACCCGCTACGATTCACGAATCACACGACACGACACGATTAACACGATAAGAATTAAAATAAATAAAAATAAAAATAAAAACAGAGATATTAAATAAGTAAAAATCAACCAATTCGTTTTTTTTTATGATTTTGAAGAGAGAGGGAGAGATGGGGTAGTGAGAGAATCGGTGGAATGGGGGAGGAAGAGACAAAAGAGAGAAGAAAAAATAAAAATAAAAAAAGATAAAGATAAATTTACAAAAATGCCCTTGAGCTTAACGGGTTAACGGGTATTCGCGAATTTACACGACACGACACGATAACTTATCGTGTGGCTAACGGGTTGACACAATAGCAACACGACACGATAACACGGACCCGAATACTGGAATTTTTTTGCGAATTCGTGTCGTGTTATCGTGTTGTGTATGATATTGCCAGGTCTAGATTTACCTATATTCAACACATTCTTACTTTGTACTTTTATTTTATTTATAAAACAAAAAACAAAAAAACCTATCGCTTATTCTAAAAATAAAATAAAAAAGTAAATCGCTGCTGACACAAGTGTGCTTCAAGAACAAGAATTAATCTTCCCAACTTAATTAATGATGACTAATTCCTAGGAAATTACATAAATGGTTGGACATTTCAACGCGAGACTGCAAAAGTTCAGCAATGAAGAAATGCGCATATTTTTCAATGAATTCGAAAGTTGCTTTGGAAAATTTTTACACGAACAAAAACTTGGTACAAAGCCCTAATTTGGATTTGGTAGGAAGCCCTAATTCGTATTTGACATAAAAATTTAATTAATAAATAAATAAAACAAAAATGAGTGATTAATAATAGCTATCATTTTAGTTACAGGAGGGAAAACAACAACCAAAAAAGTGTACCAGAGGAAGTTTCCAAGCTCAGGATGGCTTCCAATCCAAAAATAAGTAGTCAACAGGACCAGCGGTTGACCAGTAACTAATAAGAGGAAGATGAAAAAGTTGGTCCAGCTTCAACTCTTTTTATCATTGCCTCCAATAGTCAGGTTTCTTCCTGCTGTCTTTGAAAGCGCAGCATCCAATACTGTAGATAACCGAGAGGAACCCTATCAATGCAAATTTGAAAAAGTGAGCCTTCCTCCATGTAATTAGCAGCTGTTCCAGAGTTCCGGCCCGGCAAGAATCGCAGTCGAAGCACTTAACCTTTGGGTTGTTGTCCCATGCTTTACAGTCAGAGTTGGAAGAAGCACTCTTTGTCTTGTTCCACACGGTGGGACTCTGATAGCTAAATTCACACTCAGCTAATGGCTTGCAGCAACCAGACTGCAAAATAATATCAAACACATTTTAATCTATTCACCCCAAGTTAAAAATCCGAATTTGAATTCTGAACTAAGTGTGTAACAACATAAACTTTTATGGATGAATATTTAGTATCGTATCATAGTCACGGGCGGAGCAGAATTTTATATTTACGCAGAAGGGGCACCAAAACATTAAGTATAAAGCTTACAAGAGTTCTAGATTGAAATGAGTCGTTCTCTTTCAACAATGTACGTAATCCAGTTTTACTACTATGTTCATATTGGAATGCATTTTTTACTAGTACTATTGATTAGTGATGAGAGCACCATAGGGGTAATTATAGCAAGTGTAGTTTACTCTTTTTTTGTTTTTGCAAGCGATAGTCTAAACTAAACTATAAGGGATGGGGATTTCTCATGTGTAAGAACTCTATAAGTCACCAAAAAGAATGTTTTACTTGACATAATCTCGCCGCCTAATTAATAACTTGTAGGATGATTTAAGACTAGTAGAGACACCAATGACATGCCAACAGTCCAAAAATAAAGAAAGACCTGGAAAAAAAAAAATGTAAATATTCCAAAATGTATACCATAACGGGGTTCAACTCCTTCATATTGAACTCCTTGAGTGCAGTGTCATTCTTGGGCATTTCAGAGCAGCCATTGCCAACAATGAGACAATTCTTGACCGTGTCCCAGCTCTTTCCCTGAACCCTATTCTGCAACCAATCCGAGTAGCTGCTAAGCTTGTACTCCTTCAACTCTGTCCCGGGAAGCCTAGTTCCGCCGCCTGATTTCCACGTGACAATCAAGGCTATGCCGTAGATGACGAAAAGGGAGATGATGAGGAGAAGCATACCGAAGAGGTAGATCCATAGGACCCAAGAGACCCGACAGCATGCGCCGATTATGCCCACAATGGACATCATCATGATCAGCACACCCAATATGAGGACGGGCTTCCTGAACAACTCGAAGCACTCCCCAGCGCCACTTACCCTGTTCATCTGTACGCCGACAACGACGATTGGAATCGATATCAGGAAGGTGAGAATGTTGAGAAGACCCAACACGTTGTTTGGTAGGTTCATTTTGAAATAACTTTTTTATCCGAGACCCAAACTCCTCAAACGAGAGAGATTAAGCCTCAGATGAACAGATTATTGATCAAAATGTTTAAATGAAAACGAAGACAAAGAGGAAGAAGAAGATGGAGAGGAAGAAGCAACACCAAAACAATGATTGTACGTAGGATGCGGTTGATTTTATATTGTGGATTCCAGGAAAAGTTCTGGGAGATTATATAGTGCAACCGTACATATTTCCATGGGGGAGAATACATAAATGTCTAAATACACGTTTTAAATTGACGGTGTAAAAATCTTACCTTTCATATATAGTAAACATGATGGAAAGTATTTATCCAAGACTAGAAACCCCTCACGCATACATCGGAAAGCGGTAGGAGGGGAAAAAGAGGGTATTCAAATCCGCCCAAACCGATCAATCCAATTTTGGTAAGTTTCAATCATTTGGCTCTGCCTGGTTTTTTTTGTGTTAACTTTTAATGAAAAGTTTCCACCTGATTAAAATAAAATTTAATGGTTAAAGAAACGAACTAATAACAGCTTCATCTATCAAAACCCACTAAAGCCTGAAACTCAAAGGATCCTTCTTATTTCCCTCTATCGCTTTTGTTTCCCCTCTCACCCACAAACCATTTTATTTCCAAAGTCTGAAAATCAATCAAAGCCCTTTGTTTTCCCCTCTATCACTTTTGTTTCTCCTATGATTATGATTTGTTAAAACTCAGAGTGTTGCTCACTATAAAAATATTGCCCAACATACCAAGAAGGGATCGGTTTCTTTTTCTACATGGTAATTCTATGTTTTCTTTGTAATTTCAAATCCAAAAACACTTCTTTCCTTCTTATTAGTGTAGTTTTTATTTATGAGGTCTTGATGTGTTAGTTCTTTTAACCCTTTGGATTGTATTTTGATGAGGTCCAGTCTTTTGTTTAAACTCAAGCAAATCCGAATAGAGAAATAAATAAATAAATAAAGGATGCGAGTAGGAACTCGGTTCTTTGTTTTTTTTTTTTTTGGACAATAGCGATATTGTGAGATGGGGAATTGAACATATGACCTCAAATGCAGAGGTAACTGCTTTTAACCACTTAAGTTGTAATCCCCTTGTAGGACATAAATTTTAGTAACAAAATTTGTCAAAGCTTCCAATTGCAAAATTAGTGGGTCAATAAGACCGCGAGTTGATCAGTAATAAATAAGAGGAAGATGGAAGATGTTAGGTAGCTCCCAATCCTACATTGAAACAGTATTGATCTACATGATGATCATCTCATGCGTCCAATTAACTTCTCAATGCATGCATGCGTCCATTAATGGTCAGAATTTCTCTCTGGTGTTTTTGAATGCGCAGCATGCAACAGCGTACACAAAACAGAGGAAGCCAAGCATTAGGGTTCTGAAAAGGTGCATCGCCTTCCAAGAAATTATCATTTGTTCCAGCATTCCAGCCTTGCAAGACTCGCAGTTGAAGCACATAACTTTTCGGTCGTTGTCCCATGCTTTACAGTCAGGGTTGGAAGAAGCACTGTTATTTTTCTTCTTCCACACGGTAGGGTTCTCATAGCTAAATCCACACTCAACTGATGGCTTACAACAACTGGACTGCAAATCAACATAAACACGTAATTAAAGATCCTTGTTAAATCCGATCGAGAAGACTGCAAACATTATATAACAGTAGTGCATACTTAAGCTAAGTGTCTACCATTAAAGCTTTATACGCACAGACTAGGGTTAGGCGAGTTGATTAGGGCAGTGAGCCAGCCCCTATGCACACAAATTCAAATCCCTTCCCTATAAATTAGATTAATTTAAAGTAGTTTACACTATCACTTCCTTAAAAATAATATAAAAAAACCATTTCTCCCCTGTATTAACAGAACATACAACATGTTCAACAATGCCATCAAAAGTGGAGTTGAAGGACCACAACATCCATTTTGGAATTGAAGTACCAAAATGCAAATCGAACTATAATTCAGGACTATTTGCTCCTAAAACCCCTAATATCTAATATGAAGTTTTACTAACACTCCAAAAAATTCATCATACATTCCTTATATATATATAAGTTCAATGAATTAGTGATGAGCCATGAATAGTGCATGATAAGTTTTTAAATATGGTATACATACTAATTCTCCACTTATAAACTAACTAAGGTTATTTTCATTCAAAGCACTCTAAAACCACCCAAAATAAGTTTCATGTGAAGCGAAGAGTTAGAGCGCTGCCAGCTCAAAAAATTAATTTGTATACCCAAAAAATAATAAAACCATAAGCAATTAATATATTAAACTTGTATATGCATGCTTACCACAACTGGTGCCAATTCCACTTTGTTGAAATCCCGGAGGGAAGTGCCATTTCCGGGCATCAAATGAGGGCAGTAATCGCCAAGAATGAGACAGTGCTTGATCTTCTTCCAATTCTTTTCGTCTTGAACCCTCATCTGCATCCACTCGGTGTATCGATTAAGCTTAAACTCCTTGTGCCCCGTACCAAGAATCTCCGTTCCACCACCTGGTTTCCAAGTGACAAAGAAGGCGAAGATCCATATGGAGAAGTAGGCGAACATGACGAGGAACATGATGGCGAGGTACGTCCATAGGATCCAAGGGACCCGGCAACACCCCCCGATTATGCCGAAGATTGACATCACCATGATGAAAACGCCGACTACAAGGAAGGGCTTCCTTAAAAGGTCGAGGCACTCTCCTCCGCTGTGTGTCTTGTTCGCAATTATCCCGAAATAGACGACTGGAATCGATACGAAGAAGATGAGGATGTTGAGAAGACCCAACAGGTTGTTGCTTATCTTCATCCTGAGAATTACTTTCAATCTTATCAGAGAGATTGAGCCTCCGACAGATCGAGCCAATTGAATGAACAAAGAAGTTGAAGCAAAACAACAAAAGATTTATTGACGAATGTGGTTAATTTATATGGTGGATTTCACGAAAGGTTCTCGGAGATTATACCGTGTGTGTACGTACGGAATTGCATGGGGATTTTCTAATTTTTTTCAGCCTGTCGTGGCTAAAACTATCCTACACAAAAAAATAAATTAATATATACACGATTTATTATATTTATAAGTTATATAGAGTAAACAAACATGGTATTGTTGGCATTGTTTAAGCTATTGTTATTTTTATCGATTGAAGATGATATGTGTTGCTTCATTTGTTAGTTTTTTTCTTTAAAGCTATTGTTGGCATTGTTTAAGTTTTTGGGTGTCCCATAATTATTTATTTTATCATTCGTAATTACTAAATATTTTTAATTGTAGACAACGTTATAATATATTCATTTATTTTTTTAATTATGGATATTGTTTATTCTTAGAGAAAATAAATGTGTTTTAAAGAAGCATTACTAAAGTGAATATACCTTCTTCTTTTTTTGAGATATTTAGTTATATACTCATTCTTAGCACTAGTGATATAAATAAACACTACACCATTTAATTTCTATAAACAAACAAAAAAAAAACCCAAAAAATGACAAGTAGCCCTATTAAATTTAATTTTGATTATTAAATTACTCTGATACCATATTGAGTGTTTCAGGTCTTTTTTATGAGGTTTTGGGGTTGGGTTTGTTTTAAGAAATCGATGACAGTTTTGTAATTTATAGAAAGTTCGAAGCTTTTTTGTTATGTTGTAAATGGACTTTGAGTGTGTTTCTAAAGTACATTTCATATGGGTTTTTTTTTTTATATATATATAATTTGAGCCCCTATATTAAGTATAACAGTGAATCTCCCTTTTTTTTTTCTCTCTCAATAAGGGTTTGAAATAATTGATATTGTTTAGGGGAATCATTTCATAATTTTATAAAGTCTTTGAGGTTAAAATGATAAATAAATATAGATTCAATACTCTATTAGGGATAGGTACAGAGTAAACCCCTACAACTCCGACAACGTGAATGAAGCTAGAATTATACGATTGAAGGGCCGATATATATATATAATACTAGTATAAAAGATACATAAGTATTCAAAACTACAGTTAAATTTGACTGCTCTCGTGAAACCGTGTGAACATGTTTTAAAACAAAAGTGATCATGATTTTAGTTTTGGTACTAATTAATTACTCTACTTGTTGTTTTCTTTTCTTTTCTTTTCTTTACTTTACGTAAAATATTTTTCTTTTTCTTAATATAGAGATTCACAACTTCCGCGTTTTGACTATTTCTCACAAATTCACAGTAACTTGTACCGACAGCCTTCTACGTGTCATAATTTGCCTTCAATTATGGACACATATTACTTATTTTATGTTAAGTGGAAAATATTAACATGCCATGTGGCTGACATAGACAGTTATCTTAATATTTAGTATATATTGTTTTCGTGATCCTTTTTACTATCTACTGCTAAAAGAAAATAGACAAATCATATGGAATCCTGCAATTATATCACCAATTAATCTGTGCCAAATATGAAGACCTATTACTTTATATATAGTCAAGTATCACCTTTGTCAAAGGTTTCGTCTTACTTAATCAACAGGGTCTAACCCAATGGAAAATGACATTGATCTGCAGCTCAGTGATCTTATATTTGAACTCTCATAACACCTTGATAATGCGTGTATGAGAAACACCCCTCCTCTGTAATTTAGACCATTACTTATATTTCAAAAAAAAAAAAGATAAAAAAAAAAGAGGGCCGTCTTGCTTGTTAAACCACATATGAAAGATTGAGATGCACGTCAACGAAATTTTTTATAAAATTAAAGAAAAATATCATACAGAATATGATGTCAAGCGATAACTGGACATATCAATAAATCCTATTACAAAATGACACAGTAAGTCCTATTGGTGGAAAGCAAGTTTTTCTTATATTCAAAGACATGATTAGAGAAAAACTCCTAACCCTAATAGCATGCCAAATGTTTCAGAGCCACGAAATGTTTGGACCCATATGCTGCCTCTTATCTTATCCTTGTGTTTTTCTTGTGGCAATAAGATGATATTTGACTTTTCAGCCGTCTATCTAGTGTATGATTGTGAGCTACCGACCTATAATTATGGGGAAATGTATGTTCCACATGTGACCTATTTGCTACAATAATTGTATGTTCCACTAATTATATTAGCATTATCTTAATATGTTGTCGATATTGTCTTATTATTTCGATAACATACAATTTAATCATCGGACTATATCGGTAGTGTTGATGTGAACATAAAATAAATATACTTTATCAACACTACCGATAGGGTCCGATGATTAATTCTCTAGAAGCCAATGAAGGGCCCAAACCCTTATCTATTTATAAGAGGCTCTCCCTACTTTGGTATTTTCAATGTAAATGTAACCTTTATGGTGAAAGGCAATACAATTGACAACTGATGTGCTATCTACTCCAATTTGAATGAACCAGGTAAATACTCGTGTACTTTGTGAGACTGTGATTTTACTCTCTTGCTCTTGTTGACCCAATATTATGCATTAATATACTCTTTTATTGAGGAATTCCTCAAATAAGGACGCCCTTTAAGGTACTCTATAATTTTATTTTTTTTCCAATGATTCAAACCATCTAATTTTTAAGTCTTCATTCATAGATCATTCTTACAAAAAATAAGACAAATTGGAAACCATTTAGACATCTAATTGTGTCCTACAAAATCAATGAACATGGTGCTTCAAGAAAGTACTAAAATTTCAATAACTCAATTGAGTGATCAAATGATATCGGATTCAAGTGATTTTTTGTAGAGATGATCTTTGAATGATTATCTTTTAAAAAAAATAAAAAAATGGTTTTGATTAATGAAATACAATGCAGAGTGGGCCCATAAGAGTGTCCCTCAAATAAGGTATTTGAGGGATCCCTCAATGAAAGCTCTCTCTCTCTCTCTCTCTCTCTCTCTCTCTCTCTCTCTCTCTCTCTCTCTCTCTCTCTCTCTCTCTCTCTCTCTCTCTCTCTCTATACATATATATATATATATATATTCTAAGCTCACTTCTCATTCCCCTCCTAGTTCAGTGTCTATATATATAGAGAGAGAGAGAGAGAGTTCATGCTGAGGTTATGGAAACTTTAGCATTTGAAAACCAAACCAAATTATGTCAAGATCATGCTGAGACGTTGGCTTGATATATATGTCAAGATCAAACCAAATTATGTTAAGAATTATCACCAGCCATCCTTAACCTCTTGCAAGGACAGGTACAATGCAATAGTTGCACAAGCTAATGTCCCACAAGGCAGAGCAGGGCATGAATGATGCTGCCAATGAGGTTGATTATCTATATTTCTTTCATTTGTAGCACCTTGGTTCAGTTTCTAAAATGTTTTAGAATTATTGGATGATTTATACCTATAATGATAATAAGGCTGTGGAGGAGAGGCTTTAGATGTACTTGCATTAAAGCACAAAGACTGCAAAGATTTCTTCAAGACAGCTTATTGACCACATCCACTCCCACTGTCCCACATCGACCAGTTGAAGAAAGGAGGAGAGCGGAGCTGTGCATAAAATAATCAGCCCAACACAGGAATAAGCATACCTTTCTCGGCCTTTTGGCTAAGATCAAGTGTAGTATCTGTTCTTATCAGTTTAATATCTGATACGTGGGCCAATGGCCCACACGATATTAAATTAATTTCTTTAGGGGGAGGGCTCACCACAGTAGCTTGCTACTGGGGCTCTCAAGCGTCGCCCAAGTGTTGCACTACTGCATGGGCCTGGCGCACCCCACCAAATGAAGTTTAAACTTTTTACGGCCTTGCCCAAAATGTTGTTCATAATATACGTCGATGCCCAGCGAGAATTTATCAAAAATAGCCAAAACTTGACCCCCAATTTCAAAAATGTCAGTTTTTATAAAAAATTTCAAAAATAACATAAAACTCACCTAAATAGACACAATTGCCCTCAAATTTAAAACCCACATAAACCTAAAAAAGAAAACCCTATTAGATTGGGAATCTTTGCACGTAGAGTTTGTTCCTAGACGTATTGCTGCCATAGTCAAACGGTGAGTGCAGTTATTCCTTGGTTCTTCGTTCAATTTCTTCTTCGTTTCTTCGTTCAATTTCTTTTTCGTTTCTTCATTTAATCTTCATACTATATTTATAAAATTTCAATTCTGGTTTTGCTGACTTAAGGTTAGTGTAGATAGGCTTGGAAAATTAACGAGTTTGGTAATATGATGATTCTGACATATGTGTAGGAGAAGATGTAATCACGTGCTGATGTTATTAGTTCATCAGTATGGACCTTGAGAAAACATGATTTTGGATGCTGATGCAAAACACCAAAAAAGAGACCAACATGCTAGGAGAAAGCCAGTTTACAGAGTTAGAATACATCAATTTACAGAGCTATTATTACAACCTGCACATATGATTCCATTATTTTGTCAGTGATGTTGAATCTTAAATTTTATTTACTGCACACAGAATGTGGAATTACTCTTAAGGCCTTTGAATTTGCATCCAGTTATGCATATGTTCCTTGTTGTAGGCTATTGTCCTGTTGCTTATTTAAGAAATGCCTTCTTTTCTTCCTTCTTGTTTCCATTGACTTCGTTCAGACCACAAACACAAGAACAGACGAATATGTTCTCTCTGAATTTTATCCAAGTTTTTTATATGGTATGGAAGGCTAGATTTTATATGCTGCAGATTGCATACTGCATATTATTAAGTATTAGTTATTTCACTGATATTGTGTTGGATTGATACGTTTAGTTATAACTTAATAAATAGTAGTAATATAAAAATTGATATTTGATATATCATTGTAGACATATCATATCTCTATGCTATTTCTAATTTCATTTTTGTTCCATAGTTTAAAAGCTGTATTAATTTCTACTTCGTTTTATAGGTAATGTTTTTGGTTTCATTGTCAATCTTTGGTCTGTATGATTTTTTTAATTAATATTTTTGGCTTACCTTTTCAGGCAAATGTCTAGTTTGACAATTTTGATCAACTATGGTGGGAGGTGGGCTAACTCGATGTATAAAAATTGCAAAAGTAAAGGACTACTTGTTTCAGACAAAATTACATTTGAGGAACTCCGGAATAAAGTGTATGACATTGCCAATGTGGACCGAAATGAGTATGAAGTAACTATGAAAGTGATATATGATGCAATGAAAAGTGCATGGCCCACAGAGATAGTCGATGATGATGATGTAAGAGCTTTTATTTTTGAGTTCAAAGTGAAGAGATCTAATAAAGAAAGATTTGAAGTTGGTTGTGTGCATGACAGATGCATGTGGAAACTGAGTGCATCAAAGGTACAAATATTGCTGAATGTCTTAATTCAATCACTAGAGATGCTCGTAAGTTGCCTATCACCAATTTTATGGAGTATTTAAGAATGAATATACTTCAAAATTGGTTTCATAAGCGTCGAATTGAGGCAGCCAAAATGGATTCACATTTGACGGAATGGGCTGACAAATTGGTTCGAGAAAATAACCAAAAAGGATTATCATTGCAGGTATTTTGAATTCATTTTTTTTTCCGTTGTTGCAAGTATTTAATTTTAAAGAAATAAAACATACTGGAAACTTGTCCTTGGTATACTTGGCTGCAATCAAGGCTACCAAATGATAAAGAAAACTTACTGATATTAAGGAACAGATTTGTTGAAAAGATTTCCAATAAAATGGTTGGGGAGTATTTATAATGTATTTCATTTTTCTTGAATATACAGGTTTCTCCTATTGAGGCATACTCATTTCATGTGTACGATGGAAGTTGTGTTGAAGTTGTAAATTTAGAGGGGAAGTGTTGCACATGCCGAGAATTTGATCTTGACCAACTACCATGTGCACATGCTTGTGCAGCATGTAGGCATCGACAAATTTCGTGCTACCCAATGTGTTCAAAATATTATACTACAAACTCATTGATAATTGCGTATGCAGAACCTATATGGCCAGTTGGGGATCAAACAGATTGGGTGGTGCCTGATGATGTACGAGATAGAATTGTGCTACCACCAATTACACGAAGAAGGCACGGCAGGCGTAAGGAAAAGAGAATCCCTTCACGAGGAGAAGAACCATCAACTCATAAGTGTTCAAGATGTGGTTCAATTGGCCATTATCGACAAACTTGCAAGAATCCGATTGCACTTCATCCTACCTCATAGACTGAGTGGTGTAATATTTTTCTCTTTAACTTTATGAATTGTAATGAATGAATATTTAATTATATATTTTAATGTAGATCATTTTATTGAATTTTTTATTCTACAGACTACCTCTAAATTTCTGACAATTTTTGAAGAATTAAAGTTATGGGAAATTTTTTTTTTTTTTGGGTGAGAAGAGGAAATTCTACTTGGGCATAGATTCAATAATTTTCTGAATTTTTGGTTCTACATACTTTTTTTTGCCAAAGAAATACATACATTTTATTTGGAGACAAATGAGAGAGAAGAAGATGAGAAGAAGAAGAAGAAAAGAGAGCAGACGGGAGAAGAAGAAAGAAAAAAAGATAAGGAAAAGAGAGGGAGTGATGCTGGAGACAAACTGAAGAAGAAGGGAAAGAAAATGAAAAAAGAAATGTAGGTGATTGGACTAAGCATGTTTGGAGGAAATATTCCTAAGTTTTATATAATAAGGTTTCTTTTTTAGGTTTATGTGGGTTTTGAATTTGAGGGCAATTGTGTCTATTTAGGTGAGTTTTATGCTATTTTTGAAATTTTTTATAAAAACTGACATTTTTGAAATTAGGGGTCAAGTTTTGGCTATTTTTGATAAATTCTCATGCCCAGCCCAAGCCCCTTAAGAAAAGTATTAAATTGAAAAAATAAATAGAAAATGCACCCACATGTCCTCTCCTATTAATTTCCCTAAAAACCGGCTTTTTGTTTAAGGTTTTTAAAAGGACTGTATAGTAGCACTTGACTGTATAAAAATTCCTGAAAACTTTTCAATGTCCAAGCTTGCTCGAAGTAGCAGCTTTGGCCCAAGAATTATTGAGGCAATATACTCTTGCTTGCTGCGGAGAGCTTGTTGGCCATCTCTCTCTTATAAGGATATAGTCAAAATCTTTACACAAGTTCAAAGAATAAAAAGAAACAGTGAGATCAAGGTTTTCATGGTTCAACCTATCACTATTTTGGCCAACTCTTTTTTATGGCCATCACCAGTGTCTTCGATGCTCTACTATTACAGTCTTTTGAGACTCAGATACTAACTTCAACCATACCCCTTACAAAAGTAGAGACTGATCCTTGAAGCTATAAATATAACTGGTGAGGCTCTTCTATTTTCGACGAAAGCCTCCGTGGAGTGCAGTGCAACAACCTACTTTTGGAGTGCAAAAATAATTCCTTTTTAAAAAAGAAGCCTTAAGTGACCTATTCCACAAGCAGCTCCTCCAGGTCTACATTTTGGGAGAATAATCTCACAAATTAAGTAGAATATTCAAGAAGCTAGACTGATTCACGTATAGCTAGCTAGAAAGCAAACAAACCCTTTCAAACACGTACACATATATATTCTTTTTTTTTTTTCTCCTCCTTTGGTGGGTGTTTATTTGGGTGAGCTAGGGGATTGAAAACAACTGAACCGAACGAAAAAAAACAAATCCTCAAAGTGTGAGCAAACATGGAACTAGTTGTTCTGAGAACAAATCATAAATTAAAACACCAGTCAATGTGTGATTTCAATTAAATTAAAGAAATCTGAACAGGTAATTTATTGATTCACAATGATCCAACAGAGAAACCATGCACAACTGGTTGGAGTGAAGGTAACGGAAGTGAAATGCAACTTTCATGTCAATGAAAGATCATGCCAAGGAGTTCTGATGTTAAATTAAAGAGGACCTGGGAAACTTCCATTCTCCCTCTGCTCTTCCCACTTCTCAATCTACAATAATACAAGCCCAAAAAAAAAAAAATTAGAATTTAGATATAATAGATTAAAATGGTACCAACCCTTGTACTTGGAAAACCCTCTAAGTGTCAGAAGGAAAATAGCGAAACCAACAAAAATAAAAGAATGAGGGAAAAAAATTAATAAATCAAGCAAATACCCCAGAAAATAGATAAAATAGAATATCACTGCAGGGATCCAATAAACAGCCATAAAGTAGAAAGTTTTTGAGATTTCACTCCTGTTAATTCAATCATTCAATCCAAATGAGTTCACTAATATTCTTTTCTTTAACAATCAAGACTTGTCAATCAACTGATGGACGTATTTTACCTTACAGAGAAAAAGGAACATTCGAAATTGAACATTCCATATTTCTGAAGGGACGATGCTTGGCTCCTGATATATCAGGAGCCATTCCTCCTCCATAGCTGACGTGGCTCCCTTAAAAATACAACACGTGTTTCTTCTTCTTCTTTTGTTTTTTTTACTGTTTTTCTTTCAACTCCATTAACTCAAGCCTTCATCCAGAGAAAAAAATAAGGATCTAGAAACCAGCCATACACTCCACCACCAAAACCTATGTGGCCAAGCCACACCCAGCCACACCATCGTCACCCCAAGCCACCCCTAGCCAAACCCAACCCCATTGCTGTCACCTCTCTCTCTCTTCTCTATATCAATTCCCATCGCTGCTCTCTCTCTGCTATGTATCAATTCCTAAATCATAATCCCATCTCTTCTCTCTCTGCTATGTATCAATTTCTAAATCCTAATCCCATCTCCTCTCTCTGCTCTGTATTGATTCCGGCCCAATCCGACGGAATTAATAGATTTAGCCCCCTTTTGAACAATAAAATGCAAACAGACAATTGATAGCCCCTCTTCCAATTGGGAATCCATCTGTTTCAATAAATGCTTTTGAGTTTTAAGCTTTGGCTGTGGTGGTTATGGAGGTTGTAATGAGGAGGGTGGTGATGACAGTGATCGAAGTCAGACCCTAAAATCGGTCAAGCTCATGTCTTTTGTTGTGATGTGAGAAATGCTCTGAAAATCAGCTTCCCAAAACCCTTCGATTGGCTATGGATTTTAAAGAGTGTAAAATTTCCTAAATCAGCTGTCCTTTCCAAGGTTAAAATGTCAACGAAGAAGCTTTCCTTTCCTAAAATTTCCTAATGGTTTTATATTTGTAGATGTTGGTTATGATGAAACTCATAACTTGTTTATCTGGAACCCATCAACCAGATTCGTCCGCAAATTGCCTAACCCAGATTTTGTGGTTGTGGCAGAAACAGATTTTGTGCTTGAGTTAATGGAGTTGAAAGAAAAACAAAAGAAGAAGAAGAAACACATGTTTTTTTTTTAAGGAAGCCACGTCAGCTATGGAGGAGGAATGGCTCCTGGTATATCAGGAGCCAAGCATTGTCCTTTCTGAAGGAGAACAGGCCACTAACAGCTTAATCCGAGTATAAAACCATAAAGGTAAAGAAATCAATGCCCTTAAAACAACTTAAAATATCAGGCTCTGACTGGTGATGTGGTTGTTAAGCTTTATTTCCTCAGTATATCAAAAGACTATTTTGTCACCCTCACACATAAATGGACACATGAATATGGGACTAAAATAACCACCTATCAAATACACTGTATAATTACGCTCATTAAGCTTCTACACAAGGAACACAACACGTAAAATTCAACTTGGTAATAAAGGCAGCAAGTTAACAAGAGGACAATTGTATGACAAAAATCTAATATGAATGTGGAATGAGTTAATTTCAAACTTGTTCTCCTAATAATTGTAAAGTTTGCAGTTTGGACATTTTTCTAGCAAGAGCTTTTCCCCCACAATTGCAAAATTTCTTTTATCAAATTACAGTGAAACAGGACTAGAAAAGACGAAGGGTGTTTTCCTTTTTCTTTTTTTCCTCTTTATATTTCATAAATTTAGGTACATGAAGCTCTTATTCAAACTTCTGTGCGATAAGAATACAGTAGATAGGGAGTATCCTAAAAGGCATGAGCAAATTTTAGGTTTCTTGGACAATACAATAAGCTAAGAAGTACTTACCCATTCACCCGGGCAAAGAGAGCGGTAATATTTGGCAAATCGCTCACATTCATTAGATTCTTCACCCTTTGCTGCCACACACCTGCAATTAGTTTGACATGTTCAAAATAAAAATAAAAAATCTCAATTAATAGTTTACTGTCAAGCTACTATGTGCTAAAGTTCGAATAACTACCTATGAAACTCAATGTAACGCGTGAAACAGTGCCTAGTTTGATTTGTTGTAGGGAATCGAAAATCAGCAGGTGCAGTTTTCAGCTCAATCTGAGATAGCATAGCAGAAAAGTTCATGTGAGGAAAACAAAATGTGACAAATAGCTGACATAAATAAAAGGGCGCAAATACATCATTTTAGTTACAAAACAAATCAACCCCAGAAAATATAACTCCATCTAAGTTGGACTCTGCGATCTAGATCAATATGAGTTTAACGCTTGCCCCACATTTTACATCTTCAAATATGTCATCCATCAAAACATATAAATACATTAAAGTCCATGTACTACTTTCAATCAGTGACAACTTGTTCACATGACATAAAGAGACAAACTCGAATCTCCGAACACAGAACAGCCAGGTAAATTGGAATGAGTTGCATGAGCAAGAAACATGTTATAAATTTTCTTAAAAGTCACACCAATGGAAATTTTGAACTAAATATTGTCGAACATTGGCAGAATTTGGTTAATCCTTATAATTACCCTCATAACCGAATTTAGAAAATGAAACACACAATTTTCATAAGACATTCATTCTCTTAGAGTGGGCATAAACAGGCAGAACAAATATTAGATCCAATTGATTGATACTGCTAAACAAAATTAAATGACCCATATAGATTGAAATTATCCTCCATAATCAAATTTCAAAACCTGAATCTTCTTTTTACTCAGGAAATAAGGAGTTTTTTTATAATAAAAAAATTAATAAAGGAAAATCACATCAGTAATATGAAAATATATGCTACGTTTGCACCCACCATTGAAAATGTTGCCCAAAAAAAAAATCAATCAGAAATCTTCGTCGGAATACTTTTCGAATGAATTAATTTGAAAAACGGAAATATTCATAAACTTTTGATTTTTGTAACGAAAACCCAATGCACAGTACTAAAAAATAAAGTCAAATGGAGATAGATTCGTAAAAAAAATTAAAATAAAATAAAATTCTGGAATTCTAACAGAAGCCATAACCATATACATAGAGATAGATCAAAGGGAGAAGAGAAAAGAAGGTAACCTCGGCCATGACTGAAGACTTAAGGGATGAAAGAGAGGAGCGAGATTTGGAGGATTTGTGAACGGGAGATGGCGAATATATGAAATGAAGGTGGGCTGAGCTCCTCTCCGGTTCCTTCGTCCGATGATTAATTCTCTAGCGCCACGTAAGGTTATTGTCAATGGTATATTTGGCAAGTGCTTTATCTTTTTCCTCTCTATTTTCTTTAACTTCTTAAAACCCCTAAATTATAGGGTTCATTTCAAATTGGTACATAATTTCTGAAGACAATACAAGCTCTGAGCTCATATACACAAACACAAACCGCATGCGAGTTCTGTTTCTTTTTTATAAAGCGTCTAGCCGGGCGGCTATACTCGGATTTTTAATAACAAATAGTATAGCCGCGCGGCTATACTACGGTTTTTTAATAACAAAATAGTATAGCTGCCCGGCTATACGATTTTTGACACGTGGCGAAGTAGCCGCTAGGCGCGGGCGGGTTTTTTTTTTTAACAAATCGTCGGCTATACTGGGCGTTTTGTTTTTTTTAAAAACGTATAGCCGCCCGGCTATACTATGGTTTTTATTATTACAAAGAGCGGCTATACGGTTTTTAATTAAAAAAATTACTTTTCCCCAATTTTTGTTTATTGATAAGGGTAATTTAGAGCATCATCCATCACCATTATGCATTATCCAAGTCTCTATTGTCCCCTTTCGAGTTTTTACTTTTCTAGGGCTATTACCAGTACAAAAAATTTAGCATTTTCACTTTTAGTACTTGTATTGTACACGTACATACATATTTTTCATGTTTAATACACTTGTTCTTTACAAAATTTTCAATTATACACACAAAATTCAAGCATTATACACATAATTTTCGTATATTATTGAATTAAAAAAATAAGTATTAAAAAAATTAAATAAATCATATTAAAATATTTTATAGTGGCCGAACTTTTCAGTTGTAATTTGTCAAAATATTGCCGAATAAAACATGTACGTATTTTATTCATATTTTTCCCGTTCTGTATTTTACTAACTCGAAGAATGTGAGAGGCTAAGATTATTTCTTGTTGTAACAAAAATGCAAGATTATGATTTTGCAAAGGTTTAGTAGTAAGCAAGGTGGTAGTATTCTTCATGTAAAGTGTTGTTTGAAATGTGAAGTAATTACCAAGAACACTCCAACTCAACATGCAATTCTTTACAACAAATAATGTTTGTAGTAACATAATTTAGTAGCACTTGAGAGAACGATGTAGACCAAAGGAAAAAGTTTCCACAAAGAAAGAAGAAAAAAAAAATTGAACTCTCAAATTGATGTATTATGAAATTTATCTCTTTTCAATATCTGCCTTGGAGATGTTGAAACTAGCACATTAATATCTATAAAGTATAAACTAATGTAACTAGAAGGTTCATTTTCTTTTACCTTTTTTTTTTCCAATAAATAGTATAGCGTTGCGGCTAGACTCGTGTTAAATATAATATTCTTAAAGCGTACAGTCACGCGGCTATACCACGGTTTTTATTATAAATAGTATAGCCGGGCGGCTATACTCGGATTTTTTATATAATAAAAATAGTATAGCCGTCTGACTATACTATGGTTTTTATATATATATAATTAAAAAAAAGTGAGTTCTGTCACTAAATTAGGCTCACATATATATATATATATATATATGAGCTTAATTTTCACTTTTACCCTGGCTCTGAAAAATATCACAAAGATGGGGGGAATTAGATCAATTAATTAGGGCCCGTTCGGTAACGTTTTAAGAAGTTGTTTTCATTTTCAGAGAACAAAAATGAGGCAAAAACACGTTCGGTGGGCAAAAAATAGAAAACACTGAGAATATTTTCATAAAATGAAAACAAATTCATGTGTACTTGTAGAAAACAAAAAAAAGTTGTTTTCATTCTCATGGGAAACATTTTTATAAAAATAACTCACATTTATTATTGCAAATTGTATTACCAGACACGTTTTCAT
Source organism: Prunus kanzakura (assembly GCA_020521455.1). Classification (NCBI taxonomy): domain Eukaryota; kingdom Viridiplantae; phylum Streptophyta; class Magnoliopsida; order Rosales; family Rosaceae; genus Prunus; species Prunus kanzakura. The sequence goes on along the minus strand of BPUM01000033.1, from coordinate 1,508,847 downwards.
TGTTTTTGTTTTCTGAAGATGTTTTCTAATTCATCTACCAGACGCATTTTCATTTCCTAAAAATACAAATTCGTTTTCTTATTTTCATTCTCTGGAAATATTCTAAGAAAACATTCTCCGAAAATATTATCGAACTGGCCCTTAATATCTTGGTTTACAATTCATCCCACAATAATCCAACCGACCAAACTCCACTAGTACTTGGAAGAATTAGAGTGGAGACGGCGGCTAATAGTCCTGTCTTGTCCTGTCTTGTGGGAAAGACTTTCTCGGAAATGCCCGTCACATGACTTGACATAAAGTTCCAATGCCACTTTTTAACTCCGACGGCCTAAAAGCCACAGCTCTTTCTTAAAATGTAATACATATATAAAAATTAGAATGATTTGATTAACCTGCTGCCACTAATTGTTCCACTCCAAGGGGACAATTCAAGTTTAATCAGTTAATTAGATGCTAAAAAGGAACTAATTAAGCAGATATTCGTTGATCTTATTAGTTTGGCATCAGCTTTATTTGTAATTTTGCGGCCAAAGCTATAGTTGAAGTTGAAGACAATAAAAGGAATCTACTTTGCTATAAATCGATCCAGATAATGCCTTTAAATAATAGTTTACAGCTTTAAACCCTGCCCGGCTATATTATTTGTAATTTTACGGTTTTTTTTATATATAAAAAACATTATAGCCGACTGGCTATATTATTTTTTACACGTAGTATAGCCCACTCTTTACATCAGACACTGATTTTTTTTTTTTCAATTTTTTTTCTCCAATTTTTGTTTATCGATAAAGATAATTTAGAATATTATCCATTACTATTAGGTCATTATCCGAGTCTCTAGTTTACCCTTTTGAGTTTTTACTTTTTCAAAACTATTGGTAAATTTGATGTTGTCAAACCTGTGGTATCGTTCACAATAACAATCATTTTAATTATGACAACAATTTAGGATGAAAAGTACACTTGAACACATAAAGGTGAACACATAAAGGTAAGATTCTCCTTTAGTCAGATCCTTTGTAAGGGTAATAAATCAATCCTTCAAATATTACTTGCACCAATTTTTTTGTCGAAGTTTGGAAAGCAAGAAGGTATCATTGGGGTTGGAACATGAGACCACTAATATGTAGGCAAATGCTCTCACCACAAAGCTATAGACTTACTTCCACCATAAGATTTGATGTTCTAACGAGAAATCGTGTATTTCCATTTTCAGAAAGAATTTATCTTCAAATTTTCCATGAGATGAGAAACGTTGTCCATACTATAGAGAGAAAAAAAAAAGGTAATAAAACCAAAGGCACATGTATTTTGGTCTTCTTCGGACATGCTCAGGTAAGTAAGCATAACAAGTACTTGAGTCTTCTCACATTGGATTACACCCATCATTTAAATACTAATCCTATATGGCAAAAGTTTCATTTGATTTACTACACAAACAAAAACAAAACAGAAAAAGAAAAATCCCTCCAAAATGCCAAACATATTTTCTTATGTGAGTAAACATACGCTCCATTTTAATAGTTCGCCTAAAGCCCTGAAAACCTCAGGCCTCATCCTGTATTCACTACCGAGAAAGCGTAGAATCATAGCCTCTTGGAGCAGATCCAAGCCCAGCATTAGAGACAGCTGCAGCAGTGTCCAGTGAGGGATCATATGCTGCTCCCCAAATAGCACCACCAGCAGCAGTTGGGACAACTGCACCAGCAGCTATGCCGCTGCTGCTGGCATATGGTATTGTTCCCTCTCCTGGTGGTCTAACATTGGTTGAAACATAGGGCCTTCCATAACCATCAAAATACACACCACCACCTTGCATGTTAGCTGGGTAATAAGAATCTGGATTTGTGTAACCGCCAGCATGTGCGTTTGGTGCTAAATTCAATATCAGAAGTATCAGAACAAAAGCCATCTAAAGTACCAAAACGATAGACAGATAGACAGACAGAAAGTTACCATGGGCTCTCTTCTCTGCATTTGAGACCTCGTCACGCAACCTTTCTACTTCTCTTGCCATCCCAATTAGATTCTTCTCCATTGCTTTCATTTGCTCCACTTCCTCTATGTTTAAACCCTTTTCGTATTCAAAAGTTGAACTGCATTGTACACGCAAAAGATTTAGAGCATCAGAAATCAAGTTAAAACTTCAAAATAGATCTCAAAAGGTACCCAAAAAATGAACAAAGAAACACGGGAACTGTGAACTAAAGTTGAGCAACATACATATTGTGGGCATCATACAGTTAATTCGGTGGAAACTCCAATAAAGTAAAATTGGACTGAACAACACAATGAAATGTAAATATGGAACCACACAATAGCTGAACAGATTGGAAATTATTCATTATAATTTGTATGTGTGACTAATCAATCATTAGCTTATATTATCGAAGGGAATAAAAATTGTCAAGAGTCCTATTTCTGGAATGAGTATAAGTACAAAAGATATTGCCACCTTTTATTTGTTACGTTTGCATAGGCACAGTGGCAATAATTGCCGATAAAGCTAGAGAAAAGGTTTCGTGATTTACATTAAGCTTCAAAGCTAGAAAAGGTTTCTATGGGTTTCACTAGGAGATAGGCAAATAGACTTCAAAGTAAGCTTCAAAGGTAGATTGACTTACCGCAGCCTATGGTGTTCTCGCCTCAGACTGTCCAGTTCAGCATGCAAACCCGGTAGTTTCTCAACATCAAGACGAGCTTTCTGCAACTCCTCTGTGGCCTGCCGAATTTGAATGGTCAGCTCTTGTCGCTCTGCAACCAAGGTCTGTGCCTCCATGTGAGCCTTTTGCAGTTCCTTTTTCACACCCTCGCCAGCTTCAATGTCTGCTTCCCTTTTTGCAATCTTATCAAGCAAAGCCCGCATCTGAATGTCACTCTCAGTCTGGATGCTTCTCATGTGTGCCTTGAGTCTCTGTACTTCCTCCTCAGCAGCTAAAAGATCCTGCCTCAAATCAACATGAGTAGCTGCCAGTCTATGATTGTCTCCTGTCAGTTGTTTTATCTCTGCTGCTTGATATGCAACTTTATTTTCCAAAAGTTCAGGACGTGGTAGTGCCTCAAATGATCGATGACCAGGAGGAGGCCCAAACCCAGGCAATGGACCATGCCGCATCATACCTGGAGATTGAATGGGACGTCGCTCAAAAGACGACGGAAATTTTCGTCTCCCAGACATCCTTGTCTAATAATCCCTATGGCCACAACAAAGTTCAATGGTGATTCACTGAGCCCTGAAATGCAGGTAGCTGCCTTAGCGAAAACCAAAAACTAAAGAATTCGAAGTAGCCAGAAGCTTTCAAAGATAATAAAACCAGTGACTGGTGATAAATACAATTATATTATTACAAAAGTTAGGGACTGCAACCAGATATTTGAATTGAACAATCCGTTTGCGTTACAGGAATTTTGAGAAATTTGACACCCATTTTCCCTAAAGAAAAATTAACTCGGCAGCATGTCAAGAGAAACAAGAGTGACCTCAAGAACAAACCAACAATGGATGAAGTAACAAACATAGGCAATTGCATAACCTTCACAACAGATAAACTAGAAATGTATAAACAATATGTACACAATATTGATCAAATACTAGAATAGACCAGAGCTCCGTCTCCAATTAATGAGAAAGCATTACAGATACTCTCTTCTTCGTTTCAACGAATCCACTCAGCCGAACTCAATAGAGCCTCAGTTCCAACTTCATAGTAACCATTATTTATCTGCTGATATATGAAATTTTCTTTGACTTTTACTAGGCACTCCGCCACACCAATCCTGCGCTGGAATACAGGGGGACGATAGGGAGTGCGAATAATACTCCCCTTAACAGATATTTTCCCATTGAAATCCGTGGGATACCACATTATAGCGCCCACCATATAAACTGTTCATAATTAATCTGCAGGTTAACAGAAACGAAATTTCCTAAATAGAAAAATGTACTTCTTTGTGAGTAGGTAGGAATCGCAAGAAATAAGAGAAGAAATGAAGAACCTCTACCCTATCAATGGAATAAGGCCCATAATGTATCACATTTCTTGCACCTTATGCTAAAATTTACGGTCTCTCATCTATCGAAAACCAGAAAATGCAAAGAAGATAACAACATTCATACACAGTTCTGATCAAATTTCATGCAAAACCCCAACATAAAATTGCCCAACACACCCTTTGAGATATATTTCATGCCCAATGTAAATATTAACAATTCAATCTTTAACGGGTAGAGAAATCAATCATAGCGTACAAATTATATGCAACGAGTGGCATCAAATTCATAAATTGATACCCAAACTAAGAAGAGAAGAGAGAGGAATGAAAGGTACTTACGAGACCCTGTGGAGACAATCTGGCAAAACTTGGATGATAGGGGGGTGATTTGCTGGCGATGGTGCCGAGCAGAGCAGGGCGCAGAAAAAGCTAGAAAGCTGACGGATTGTTTTTGAAACTGACGTTACGCTATGGCCTTATGAGTTCTGACGCCTGTGGGTGTGCGCTTGACCTCAACGACCTGGGCTTCTCTCTATGATTTCGACAGCAACTCGCATCCCCGATAATAAAAATTAAAAAATTAAAATAAAATTTATGAATAAATTGTATAGCCGAGCGGCCATACTCGGTTTTCATTAGGCTATACTATTTTTGACACGTGACGTAATGGGTCTAAGTGTGACGTCATGGGTATGGAAACGGTAAAATAAAAAAGAGTGCTGCTAAACGAACCCTAAAATTAACTGAGTACACCCTATGATCTAAGTACACCCTAATATTTTAATTAAAATATAAAATTAACTAAGTACACCCTATGAAACTACCAAAAATATCCCTAGTACACCCTAATACTTGTAGCATTATTTTATAGTTGATTTTCAGCTTGAAATAGTGTTTATAAATCTTTGACTTTTCATATGAATTTATGCTTCTACTAAAACTGTTGACACTTTTTTTGCAATTCCAAGTCCTTGCAATCACCACCTCTTTGTTAAAAACACAATAGGACAAATGAGAAATTAAACACAAATTATCTCATAACATATTTTGTGTTGGAAGAAGCCAAATGAGCAAAAAGCCATCATAATTATTATATTTATTTTGATATATGCTACATAAAACTAGAATAATATCTCTGCAATGTACCAATAAGAGGCCAAATTGTAATGTTATTATGTTTACCCAAACTAATGTTGTTAATTACTAATTTAATTGAGCACATGTCCCTGTAATCAGGTTCATGAATGTAATTTCTTTCTCTGAATACGTTTTTCTATGGTATTATAAAATCAGAAGGAAAACAATGAAAGATGAAATAACTGCAATCACTTTTGGAAGGCAGTGGCCATAAACTGTAAGATAAGTCCTAAAACCACTTGAAATTTTGATATATCAGTCTAATCGTTCTGAATAATGCTCATGGGGCAGCACTAGTTATAAAACACAATTGATCTGCCCCATAAGCACCGAAAAGCAATCAAATATGCTTCAAGATGCCAACCTGAAGAAAAAATAATAGCAGTCTTATGTGTGTAACACGAAAAAGAATAACAAGCATGCAAAAGATCACCCACTTGAATGGTTCCAATAAAGCTGTAATAAGAAAAGAGCAAAACAATATGAGCACAAGATAGCTACAGAGCATTATACATCCATTACAGATCTGTGACTTCCAATCTCAAACAAAAATTATAGAGTGTCACCGAACCTCCTTTCTAAGTTGTCTAATCCAAGTTGCCAAGAAATAGTTCTGAGAAGAAAGAAGGAAGGCTTCATCTGCTCCAAGCCATTCTGACTCGCGGATCACAAAGATGGGCACCAAGCAATCTCTTGATTAGGGTTCAATATGGTTAGTAGGGTGTACTTATTAAAATTATATTTGTTTCACAATTCCATATATTCTTTTTGGTCATTTTATATTAGGGTAAATTAGTAATTCAATATATACTTTTGTAGTAGGGTGTACTCAGTTAATTTTAGGGTTCGTTTAGCAGCACTCAATAAAAAATGTTCGGTAGAGTGGTGCGTACTTTGGGTAACCAAAACTGCGAAAGAAATTTAATATCCTTGACCCATTTATACTCTAAAAGGTTGCAAGTGTTCCATGGGAGTCATGAAAATCACACGTGGCTATCTGGTCCTATTGAATGGAGAAAATGTGGGGGTTTATATAGTTTGGGTGGGAGTGCTATATCTCATACATCGATGGTTGCATTAAATTATATTTTTTAAAGTAATTATTTTTGGTAAGTATTAAATTATAGTAACTATATATATATAATCATTGTTGTACTTTTACAATAAATTATAGTATTATAATCATTTTATGGAGTCTGTGTTTATAATAAATATTTAATTGCTTTGTTACATAATAAATTGTTAATGGTAATAAGATTGTTTTTGGCATGACTATCTATTTGGAATATTTCATGCATGGGGTAATATGTTGAATTGCCCCCTGAATTTGTACATAACTCTCAATTTACACCATGACCTTTTTTTTTAGCGAATTAAGGGCTCGGATTAAATTTTATTATCAATGTTCCCCCCACTGTCAAAATTTGAACATTTCATCCATTAATCCGTCCATTTGATTCACGTTGACTCTCTTTTGAGGGTTATTTTGGTCATTCAGCGCCTTCCTTTTGGAAAAAAATTGAAGGAAAAGAGGAAAATTGAAGAAAAAAAGAAAAAGACACTAAAGAAAAAAGATCCTGAGAACCCAGCCCCCCACCCCTCACCCCTCGATTTCTTTCTCCCCTCAATTCTCCCATGACCACCCCTTACCCCTACCACTCCTCCCTTACAAACCCAGAAATCCCAGCCAACACCCACAAACCCAGAAACCCCTTTTGATTTTTCACCCCTCCCCCACAAACCCAGAAACCCAGATCTGGTTTTTCACCTCTCCCCCACAAACCCAGAAAAGCAACCACAAACCACAAACCCCTTCTGGTTTTTCACACCCCCTCCCCCCCCGCGCCATCAACAAGAATACCTGGTAGTTGACAAATTAACATCCTATATAGTTTTCTGCACTACAAGAATTCTGCAAACCACAAACCACAAACCACTCACTCGCCATCAACAAGAATTCTGCACTATAAAATTGCAACAACAAAACAAAACAGAAAAAAAAAAAAAAATTGTCGATACCTAGGAGTGCATAAGTGAAGCATGAGAAGATCATATGGGAACCAAGCAAATTAAGGCCCACCATCTCCACTTGCTTTATACTTTTATGCTGAGGAAGCCCCATCTAGTTTGTGAAATATGTTTATGTTTGAATTGATATTCTCATAAGCAAACTCATCTTGGTGAGTTTTGACAGAATCTGTTGTTACTGGCAAGCTGCTATGGTGGTGGTCTCTGCAAGGCTTAGGCTGCCAAATCGATGAAGACCCAAGGAAGGCATCAAAAAGCTTGGTGAGGTTGACAATGAAGAACCCGCACTAAATGACCAAAATAACCCTCAAAAGAGAGTCAACGTGAGTCAAATGATGGATTAATGGATGAAATGTTCAAATTTTGACAGTGGGGGGAACATTGATAATAAAATTTAATTCGAGCCCTTAATTCGCTAAAAAAAAAGGTCAAGGGGTAAATTGAGAGTTATGTACAAGTTCATGGTGCAATTCAGCAGATTACCCTTCATGCATGGCTATCTAATTGGGGAGTTTTCTTATAAGCTCCACGTGGTTTGCATAAGTACAACTCCTTAATTTATGTGTCAATCAACTATGCAAATTACTTGCATGGTGTTGAGGCCCAAAAAAATCACAGGAAGCCCAAAGACATTTAAAGTCCAATATAACATATAATGTTGGTCATGCATTAATTCAAGCTGTGTTTTGGGAATTAATTTATTAAATAAATATAGAAATAGTATACATACCATGCCAAACCAATAATACATTTTTCCTACGTCAATCACCTACCAAGCTCACATAAACCCAAGTCATGTGGTTTACGGGGCTTACACGAGGGATTGTGGTGTGGAAGGTTACAGCGGTCCATAAGGCCTATGAAAGCTCTTGGATAATGGAGACTTTGGGCTAACTACTTGGGAGCACCAAAGTCCAAGCCCATTACTTGGAGTTCTCTAATATGGGTAAGCAAATGAGATATTCTTCAAGCACTCCTTATTATCCACTAGAAACAAGCCAATTCCGACACTTCCTTTTACCCATAAGAAATACTCATTTTTCAATGCCTACCTTTACCTGTTGGAAATAAGAATGTCCCAATGCTCCCTTCTACCCGTTGGAAATAGACTAGCTCCAACATTTCTTTTTACCTATTGGAAACTAAAGAGAGCCTTCACCTTCTATAAATTTGGAGGCATTGTCCAGGCAAAACCAACCCCTCTTGTTTGCTGTAAGCCTCTTAGCAACCATGAGAACTTAACATTTCTTCAGTTGCTGCAAGCATTTCAGTAGCCATCAGTCATTCATGAGCCATTAACCTCCATCCTTTGGCTGCTGCAAGCATCCCAGCAACCATTGATCAACATCTCTTGGTTGCTCAAGCACCCCAACAACCATTAGACCACCTTCCTTCCTCCATTCGGCTGTTGCAAGGATTCCAGCAGCCATCCCAGCCATTCCTCAGCTATCACAACCATTTCTTTTACTTTCGCATCCTTAAAATCCTTCATCTTCCTTACAAAGCTTCACCAAGCATAACTCTAAGCTTTATCTTCCTCCCTATACCCTTCCAAGCTATAAACACCATAGCCCTCAAGCCTCAAGATTTTCCTTCCATCATCCTTGTCTTAAAACTCTTAAATCACCATAGCCATAGCCACAAACAACAAGTCCTCAACACCTAAACTCAAGCCTATCCATACCAAGCCAAGCACATACATTCTCATTTGCTAAACTTGCGAGTCTTTAGCTCCCACACTCCAAGCTCTCATGTCAAGCTCGCACAATCTCGGTTCAGCATCATTAATTCATCTTCAACCATGCAAAAGCACGACCAAGCATTCGTCAAGCTGTTGAAAATCTACTCAAGCCACACTCATCCTTTATCTCTCTCTCTCTCTCTCTCTCTCTCTCTCTCTCTCTCTCTCTCACACACACACACACACACACACACACACACACACACACACACACACACACATAAAAAGCTCCATCTCAAATCTAAAACACCCATCCTCTCAAGCTAAGTTGAAATGATAGTCATTGCCTTTTTGGTAAGAAAACGCAAACATCGCAAGCTCTTCGTCTAGTTGCCGAAAACACCCAAAATCTCAAGCCTTAATCATTTCTTTATGCTTATTTTCTCTTAGTTCCCACGCCACAAGCCTCTCATGTCGAGCCTAATAGTATCTTGATTCACCAAAGCAAACTCTCATGCCAAGCTTGTGCAATATCAATACACTATCTCCAACTCTTCGTCTAACTGCCGGAAACATTAGCACAAAACACGCAGCTGCTGGAAGAAGAACAAAGTATTCTCCTGGGACTTGCTTCTCCCTCGGGATGCTTTGGGCCTAGTTCTCGCTAACTCAGAAAAAGGGGCAACGAAGGCTTGATTCACCACTGTATGGCGGTCCAAGAATCGACAAGCCCGGACAAGCCTTCCGACGGAGAAAAACCCCCACACATGGTAGCCAAATCAGTTTACTAGTTTTATTTACTTGCAAGATGTTGAGATATCAATGAAATAAATAGTTGAGTCATTTAACCCATCAGTACATGTCCTCATGGTATCCCTTCTTATCTTACTTAGACTTGGAGTGAAAGAAAAATTACTTGGGCATTAAGAAAAAAGGTGTTGATCTTTAAAGATTGAAGTTATCTCATAAACATAGCTACTGCCCTCGGTATCCTATAAATACAACATTTGGTTCTTTAAATCACATTTCCCTTTTCAGTAAAGCGTAGAGGCAATAGAACAAAGAAATAAAGAGAGAGAGAGAGAGAGAGAGAGAGAGAGAGAGAGAGAGAGAGAGAGAGAGAGAGGAGAAATATTAGAGAGAAATAAAGTGAGAGATTGAGTTTGTGAATGCGGTGGAGAATTGGGAATAGTCTTACATTTCTTGCAAAAGCATTAGTGTCAAGGTAGAGGGTTTCTTCGGGGGCCTTTTACGGGAATTGATTTAATTAAATTTCGTGAGCACTATATTATGCTTGATATTATAATGGATGTTCTTGATATTATATAATATTCTTGATGTGGGGTGTTTACGTGTTGTTAACTATTTGATTAATGTTGGCACGAATGATTACATTGTTTTTAGATATATGAGATATGTGAAAGATATAATTATGTCATGTCATGAAAATTGGTTGGAGTTCTTGGGTTAAGAAAATAATGATGGAAAATAGGGTAATAGAAATAGTCTTTTGTGTAGTTGAGTCTAACTCTTGGCAAGTACCTGATCTCAGGGATCCCATAGTGCACATGGTTTTTATTGGGTGATGCGGAACTGGCGACAAGGAGTTAGACAAGATGACAAATAAAAGGGGAATTATGGGATGATTGAGATAAGGGGGTTAGTTCATATAAATGGGCATTCTGGACCAAGTGGTATAAGCATGGTATGGGACATGCATGTCTGCTTGTCCAGTTATATGAATTAAAGAGAGTAGATGAAGAACATTCATGCATTATTATTATTGATATGATAATTGACTAAGTAATTGCATGTCACTTAATTTAGTTATATCAATTATTTATGTCCCTACTGAGTTGTGATTTCGCTCACCCCCTAATAGATTTTATAGGTACCAGACCTGAAATCTATGATTAATTTGAGATGAAGTTGGCATGTCTATAGCATTTTTTTTGTACATAACTTGTGGTTGAATAATGAGCTACTCTTTTAGTGAACTCTTGAGTAATTCTAATATGTAAAATATTGTAATGGTGTAAGATTGTGAATCTTGTTGTTTCTGCTAAAAATTTTATGTGAAATATTCATTTATTTATTTAAGTATTCTTCACATTTGAGATGAAGTTGGCATGTCTATAGCATTTTTTTTGTACATAACTTGTGGTTGAATAATGAGCTACTCTTTTAGTGAACTCTTGAGTAATTCTAATATGTAAAATATTGTAATGGTGTAAGATTGTGAATCTTGTTGTTTCTGCTAAAAATTTTATGTGAAATATTCATTTATTTATTTAAGTATTCTTCACATTTTAGTTATAGTTTTTCTTAAACTCTATAATTAGGGTGTGAATCACGTCTTAATCTAAGTTTTCATTAACCCTTGAGTTGCGGCGTGACATGTACGATGATCACTACCCTACATTTCCCATTCGAAATGTGAGTTATGAAAAGATTCATCTAATGTTTTTCTATTACTATTGTATTTAATTATTTAATTAGTGATGTATTTGAAATTATTTGGTTACTAGATTTTTATTTTTATTTTGTGTGTAGGATAATGTGGCTTTATTAATGGGGTTCGCTCAAGGAGATCATCCATATCAGTTGAATGAAGAGTATATGGTAGAAAGCATATGACACCCTATATTTTACCTAAATCGAAACGAACACATGAAATAACGAAGTGTTGAAGTTTGATTTTGGTGTCCATTACTAATGGAGTTGAACTTGTACTCGACCCCCAAAATCAGGTTTTCTTCTTCTTTTCATTCACATGTCAATGTTGTAGCGATTTAAACTGCATGATACTATGTATTAATTTCCAGTTGGTTTCTTCTGGTACTCAAATTGGATTGCAAGTATTTTTTATTTTTGCTTCTATGGTTTTTGTTAGAGTGTCATTCCTTAGGCCCCCCGGAATATATTTGTCTTAAACATCTTAACTAGTAAAGAGTAAGTTAGACTTGCAATATGTATATGTCAGAGTTTGAATACATGATCAAGAAATGATAGGCCAACTCACCATTTGATTCCAAGTGTTTTGAAGCATCAAGTAAATTCTAGAAGTAATGAAACAAGTTGCAGCAGTAGTTAGATTTGAAGTGCATAATGTACAGTCAACTTGAAGAACAAAGAGAAGTTAAAAGCCTGCGTTTTTAGTTATGGTTTCTCTTTTCTATGTCTCGACACCGTTGAATAACGACTTAGTTAATAGCCCTGCAGATCATGACCACTCAAGGATGTTGTCCAAAGATGTAAATTGGGCACTCTTGACATCCATGCTTCAAGGGTGAGTGTTAAGATTTTGGTTGTGTTTAAAAGTTTTTTTTAGTTTCCTTGTATATTACAGTAGATTTGGAGTAGTTTGCAAGTTACCTAGTTTTCCTTGTAGAGCCTACAACCTCTGTATATATACTAGGCCTCTTTGTCTTTATCAATATAACTGAGAATTATATTTCTCAATACACATATCAATTTAACAAAAAATATAAAGTACATTAGCACTTCAATCTTCAACCTGTTGTGAGATAGGTGTTTGGAGAAGAGTAGACAAGTAAACCTTTCCATTCTTCAACCCACTCATTTTGTTCTTACTGACTGTAGCCCAGGGACTCATTTCATTTGTAGTGAAGGAAGGGAGGAAACCCCAACTCTCAACAACAACAATAGAGGATGGCGATGGGTAGATTTGGTGGAGGAAGGGAGGAACTGCCAACTCTCAGCCATGTCCAGCGATACTGTTTCTTTATTTCACTTAATGGTAATGCTATTTAGACACGCAAGATTAACCAAGCAGAGGATCCTGATCCTTTACGGTAATGCTTGGTTTTTCTCTGCTTGGATTTTCTTGACTTTTAACCTGAATTTGCCACGTCATTAAAAAACTATCCAAAGCAAAATATTATTAACACTGCATTTTTTTTTCTTTAAAAAAAAGGATAAAAATTGTAATTTTTTGCTGCTTTCTAACGGGAAAAATCGTTCTAGAAAAGGCTGACCCTTGTTGGAGAAGATCATAACTAGCAGAAAAAGATTAGTGCCTTCTCCTATTCAAATTCTTTTTCTTTGCGGATCTCTATTCAAGTTTTTGTTTTCTGGTTTAAATCAAGTTCTTATTCACTAATATATTACTTTCTTCTTCATTTGGATGCATAAGAAGTTTGAATGGAGATGTGGGTTGTATATGATAACATCCAAGAATATCCTAGAAATTATATCAGTTTCAGTTTTTAAGGAAGAAATTATATGGACTCAAATCTCTTCCACTATTTGATGTATGTATTGTTCATGTGCGAATTCAAATTACCCATCTCATGTTGCATTATGAATGATGGCGACTCAAGGTTGTCTGAATAGACACGTAAACCATTTCATATTCAATTTGCGGTCATACATATCTCTTATTAATTATTGAACTTTATCAGAAACTTCCACTCAAAAATCGTGGCCTCATATGAACTACATCAGAAAAAGTTACAAAGCAGACCAGTGCTGCTCCACTATATTAAGTGGGGATCAAATGGGTCGGCGGCAAGCATTCAAACACTTGTCAGAAAAAATTTGATCTCCAAGAACTCAGCCATCTCTCAGCCACATAATTTTGGTCCTCCAAAATGCCATGGAAACCACATCACCACCTCCACGGGCCACCTCACCACCTCCCACTTCAAAATAGATTAAAACACACCAACAAATCTCCACTTTCAACAATATCAACATGCACAAGTAGTACTATAAATAGCTAAGGATTCTCCAACATATGCATGCACAGGTAGTACAACGATCTCCTTGAAATCATATATTTCATTTGCATTTGCTTTTCAAGCTCTCCTTAAGTACTAGCTACCTTGGTTGTTTCCAGTTTTCCATTTCCAAAAATGGCTCCATTCAAGTCACTAGCTCTTGTTGCTTTGCTTGTTGGTATCTCCTTGTCAGCTATTAATGTATCAGAAGGCCGAGTTGCTAGGAAGGATTTAGGTGTGGATCTTGGAGGAATTGGGGTTGGAGGAGGACTAGGCCTGGGTATAGGACTTGGAGGAAGCGGAAGTGGGTCCGGGGCAGGGTCGGGATCCGGGTCCGGGGGAAGTAGTTCTTCTTCGAGTTCAGCCTCATCGAGTGCTAGTTCGAGTTCAGGGTCAGGCGATGCAGGCTCTGAGGCAGGGTCATCTGCAGGGTCTCGGGCCTCGTCAGGGTCAGGGAGAGGTGCTCGAGGCGGTGGTGGTGGGCGAGGTGGGGGTTCGGGGTATGGACGTGGGGAGGGTTCGGGCCGGGGCAGTGGCGAGGGTAACGGTGAGGGTCATGGTGAAGGCCGGGGCTATGGTGAGGGTTATGGCAGTGGAGGCGGAAACTGAGAGAATGCAATATTAATACATGACGTACGTGCATGGAGCTAAAGTAGTGTATAAATAAGGAAGATGGTGAATTTGTGTACCAGTCAGATCTGATGTTTAGCCTTGAATCATCATCTTTGTAATCGTTTTATTTCATATATATATATATTTAAATGGTGTTCCAGATCATGAAACTGCTGCCCTAAACATATTTATTTTGGGTGCAATGTTATATGTCGGTTAACTAATTATCAATCAATTATAATCTAATCGAAAGATAAATTTGAAGAACGCATATTGTTACCTTGATGAGATGGTATAAGAATTAATCCGGATTCGCGTGAGGTTTGAATAGGAATTAATAACTTGTTATTACAAGTCATGCAAGCCAAGTGATCTGATCACCGTCAAGGAGTTGGATATCCCTACTTAAGTTAGGTTAAAGACTGTCACAATTGATCAAATTGATTCCAAAATTTCATTACAAACATATAGATTCCGGAGATATCCAATTTACAACTCATGAGAGATTTAGTTGCCCGCACATTGCCACAAATTCTTGAGGAAGGTTATAAAGGAAAGTTTAACTGTATACGTCCACAAACTTGTGAAAAATGCAAGCTGCACTCTTCAAGGAAAGTTTTCATACCAACAACATATCAATGAAACAAAAAAAAAAAATCATTAGCTATTTCTCATAAAAGCAAATTCTCGTTTTGCTAAATTTTGGAGGATTCTTGAAGAGGAATGTTAATTATAAATGTATAAATATGGCCTCTGAATTGGTTGGTTTTTGTTTTGTGGATTAATTTTGCCTTTGCAGATTCTTATTTTAATAACTTTTTGTGGAATAATTCTTGAAGAGGGATTTCTTCAGCTAATCCTCATGAGGAAACCTTAATGTATTCGCAAATGTTAAATACATAATTATATATCCTCTCTCAATTGGTTGAGTTTAGTTTTGTGGACTAATTTCACGTACCAAAAGAGTGAAACGAATTGTATCATGTATATGTAGCCAATGGGGTTTAGCTCAGTGAAAAATGGTGTTGACTTACAGATTAGTGATCTCATATTCAAACTCTACGACACCTTGGTAGTGTGCATGAGAAACCCCCTTCCCCTTCCTAACTTTTGGCAACAAAAAAAAAATTGTATCATATGCATCTCTTCTCTCCATATTAATTTGGCAAAAATATATCATACTTTCTAGAATTAAAATTTCTAGGTAGGAGCCAGCCATACTCCACTCCGCTATCAGCAACACGCACTATGATCTCATTGAGTGGGTTTTGTGATAGGAGTGGGTTGGCACCACCATAATGATAGCCACCAACCTTTGTTACTACAAAAATGAAGAATGCCCCACTCAAACTCACCTCCATTTCTATCCACAAACTTTGCTCAATATCTCTGCACCTGTAACATGCTCCTCCACTTCCTCATCATATTCCTTAGTTTACACGCTTCTGCCTCCAATTCCACTATCATCTACAACTATAAATAGCTCATTTATTTATCCAACGTCCCGCTCATATTGACATTCAGCCTGTACTATTTTAGATCCTTTGGCTTATTGAAGTCTCAAGTTCAGTAGCAATGGGTAGTTTTAGTTTCAGTTTGAAGTCTTTAACCCTTTTCGCTTTGCTTGTTTCAAGTGTTGTCCTGTCCGAAAGCCGAGTGGCAAGAAAGGACCTGGGGATAGACCTTGGCGGGGTTGGGGTTGGAGTGGGTGCTGGAATAGGGATTGGGCTCGGTGGGAGTGGAGCGGGCTCGGGTGCTGGATCGGGGTCAGGTTCGGGTTCCGGGTCTAGCTCTAGCTCCAGCTCTAGCTCAAGCTCATCTTCTTCGTCGAGATCCAATGGGTCGGGCTATTCCGAAGCAGGTTCGTCTGCTGGGTCTTATGCCGGGTCTAGGGCTGGGTCAGGCTCAGGAAACCGAGGGCGTGGATAAGAGGCTCTAGCCATGCATGCATGGAGCTGTAGCTCGTGGCATGAAATGATGAATTTGAATAAATAATGAAGTAGATGGTGCTATCAAAAAAGAAGGTGGTGAGTGTGATTGTCTGTAATATGTTGTACCTTTCTTAGATTGTCAATAAAAGAATTGGCCACGATATTAAATTATTTTTGTTGGATGTCTTTACATTTTGCTTCCATTTGTATTCTTAACTATCCCAATCATGTTCTTTTCTGGTGACGTTTATAGGTTAAACTTTATCCATCGATTATTCCATATGCATGTGTCATTTTATATGATCTGCCAATTGTCTCTTTGTCAGCTCCATTTGTTATAATACAAGCAATTTCCCAAAGTAGTGAAAATAAATCCTTTGTTGTTGACTGATTATATATATATATATAAATAATAAAATTCTAATGTAAAAAAACCCTAGACAAAGATTTTAGAAAATAAAAACTATGAAAAGCAAAACAAAAAAACAGATAAATCTTTTATGAACATTCTAATTAATTTAAAAAAGTTTTAAAAAACCAAATAAAAACAAAAGATTTATTTAAAAAAAGAAGATGAAACCCGACCCCATTGCACCATCCTCCTCCCCCTTCGCCTCTCTCTCTCTCTCTCTCTCTCTCTCTCAGGGGTGGCAATTTCCAATATGACCCGTTACACAACTCGACACCCACACAGAAAAAACACGACACGAACCCGTACGATTAAAAAATGAGTCATTTTCGAGTCAACCCATCAGTGACTCGTTTATAAACGGGTGGGTTTCGGGTCAACCCGCCATTCTATTAAAACACATGTTTAACCCGTTTATTAAATGGGTCAACCCGCCAACTCACTAAAATGCTTATGTAACTTGCCAACCCAACACCTATTTAACCTGTTTATTAAACAGGTCAACCCGCTAACCCGCTAAAATACCTATATAACCTGTCAATCCGCTAAAATACCTATGTAACCCGCCAACCCATTTATTTGTTTTTTCTTCCATTTGTTTTTTTATTTTTTTATTTCTCATTCTCAATCTTTGTATATAAAGAGAAGCAAAATGCAATAATTATTTTATATAAAATAAAAATAAAAAATACAATTACTTGATTAATTTATCAAATTTTAGATTTTTTTATTTATTTTTATTTGCTACAACTGAGCGGGTCAACCCGGAAATGATACGTTTATTAAATGGGTTGAGTTTAGGTTTAATATTCTTGACATGAATTATACACGACACGACCCGACCCATTGCCAGCCCACTGACCCAATACCCCCTTCTCTGATCTGAACCACATCCTCTCACACTTCCTCCCTTACCCACAACCCCAAACCCGACCTTCATTGTTTAAAATATAATATATATATATAAAAGCAATAGATTGAGCGGCTGTAGCCTCTACATTTCAAGGCTTTGCTTTCGCTTTTCTATGATGTTTTTGTTACTAAGTTTTCGGATACTTAGATTTTACTATGTGTGAGGTTATCCCACAAGAAAGTTTATTGGAAGGCCACCCTTATATTGTCATCCTTCAGAGAAAAAAAAAAAAAACATAAAGGACCAAGGCTGATAAAATCCCTTTATTTTATTTTTATACTATAGATGTAGGAAAAGTTGAGACTTCACTAGTTGCGGATCAATTACAAAACATTTATATATTTTGGTTTCTTATTCTTATGAAAAATGTTTTCCAGGCAAGTCCCCGGTACAGCACAGCAATATTCATCAGATATTAGCTGGCCCTGCTTATTTTCCTCTCTAGTCAAGACACTCAACTCTCTGTAAATTCCAAACAATCATATAAACACAAACCAGAGAGCATTCTCACACTGTAGCCCTATTGTATAATACTATGCAGATCCCCAGTGAGCCTCACCCATGCCGAAACCAAACTCCTCTAGAATTGGGTCTCAAGGCCTTAAGTCTTGACCCCGAAAAAAACACATCTCACAAAAGTTGTTCCATGATGCTCTCTGATTTTCTCTCCCCAACTTCTTCTTCTGTATTTTTTGGTGACTAAATTGGAATGGAGAGCTCTGTTGATGCGCTCAAGGATAGTGATGTACCAAATGTGACCAATTGTGCTGATGGGCAGGGATGTAATTTTAGTCAGAAATTAAGGGGTAAGAAAGAGCAAAAATGGGCTAGGAAGAATAAAGAGTTTCCTCCTCCTATACCCTGGCTGGCTCGCACTGAGAATTTGCCTGCTCATATGCCTTGGGTGTTGAAGAGGCATTACACAAGTGATGGGAGGCTGATTCTCACTGAGGAAAAGGTTAGGCATCATGAGTACTTTAGGGCTCATAGGTCCAATGGAAGGCTTACTTTGCAGCTTGTAACGCTTGATGATGAGATTTTGATTCCACCATTTGTTTGTGATGTGGGTAACAAAGATGCAAATGGGAAAGGAATTGAGAATGAGTGTGATGATCATGACCAAAATTTTGATGACCACGACGACGACGACGATCATGTGGTTGAGGATCAAGCAATTAGTGGGATTGGGGGATCACCAGGGAAATGCTTCAATTTCAATAGTTTGTTAAGAGGGTCACCTTGTATCTTTGGAGTGCCAGTGCCAGCCATCAGGCATGTTCACAGCTAAACTGATACATAAATTAAGATCAGTTCATGTCAATTTTGTTTGTAGGTCATGTGAGTTATGTGTCCATGCTTGCTTTCTATGTTATTAGATTGTTAGTTGTGTCCCTTCAAATTCCATGTGGGTTATTCATGAGGATGAAGATCTCCTCAAGGTTCATTCACTGTGGGGGAATTTGAATTCAATTTTGTTTGTTTATTGGTAATTCTTGTCTGGATATTATGATGAGGATATTTCATTTCATGTTTCATTGCTGTTGGCTATAATACATCTTTTTTTTTTTCCACTGGAAAATCATCTCTATTTACTTCGACAATACACGGGTAGCGTTTGTTTAAACAAAGTTGCTTTTGTTATTTTTATAACAAAAAAATGTTTTTTTTGGAAATGTCATTTAGGGAAAAAAAAAACTTACCTATAATGTGTAGGTATAATAGATGTATCTCACGTGTACTATAAAATAGGTCATCTATTCTTCTCCCAGGACAATTTTTTGGTTCATTTTTAGTGTATAGACGTCGGTTTTTCTTTGTAAATGACGTTGTTTGTTACAACAACGACGGTGATTTACCCTAACCGCTATTTCCACGTCAATATTAATGGAAAAAACGAAGTGGCAATACTATTGCACGACGGTTATATAAATATATTGGACGTCGTATAATTTAATAACGTCATATTTTCTTTATTTAAAGACGTATTGTATTATTTTACACGACGGTTGTTGTATAAAATAGGTCGTCTATTCTTCTCCCAGGACAATTTTTTGGTTCATTTTTAGTGTACAGACGTTGGTTTTTCTTTGTAAGTGACGTTGTTTGTTACAACAACGACGGTGATTTACCCTAAACGCTATTTCCACGTCAATATTAATGGAAAAAACGAAGTGGCAATACTATTGCACGACGGTTATATAAATATATTGGACGTCGTATAGTTTAATAATGTCATATTTTATTTATTTAAAGACGTATTGTATATTTTTACACGACGGATGTTGTATAAAATAGGTCGTCTATGCTTCTCCAGGACAATTTTTTGGTTCATTTTTCAGTATACAGACGTCGGTTGTTTTTTGTTAATGACGTGGTTTGTAGTACCAACGACGGTGATTTCGCGTCGTGGTTTTACTTTGCAAAAGACGTCGCTCGATTTTACGACGGTTTGAAAACCAAATTCACGACGGTGAATTCCCGTCGTCTTTTGCCTTTTTTGTAGTAGTGCCCTCAAACAAAGTTTGAGCCTTCCTCTTAGCTTTATATCATTGATTATTGTAGAAACTTCTATCCCAATTCTCTATGAACCTCTGATTGAAGCGTTGTCTTTTTTAATCTTAGGATCATCTTTAATCCTACTCATATACCATTGAGAAAGGAAAGTTGAAGTGATGTTTTTGTTATGGAAACCTTGGAACATGAATGCTTAGGAGTGTAGCTCTTAATTTGATAAGTGTTTTCTCCATGCATCAAAGAAGCATACAACCTCCAGTTACAATCTTCCTTGTACTTAGCAGACAACCTGAACTTGTCATTTTTCACCACCTTGCATTGATATGACCCTAATGCTCCATAAATTTGTACATATAGCCTGTTTCAAGACCTTTTTACTTGGAAATTTCATCCCAACATTGAACTTTGTACCTACGAGTATTTACTTCTTGTTTGTGCCTGGTTGAAATTTGACCGGGTCAGGCCCGAGATCCGACAATTAAACTAATAGTGAGAACAAGCTATATTTCGGTGGGCTTAATCAACATGGTCGGATAGAAGCCCAAAATCATAAATGTAGCAGAATATCTACATGTGGTGAAATACACCAATCTAGCCGAACACATCAAAAAGGGCCGAGAGCATAAAAGTGGTCGAAAGCCTATATGCGGCCAAAAGTGTAGATACGGTCGAAAGCCTATATGCGGTCGAAAATGTAGATACGGTCGATGATGAGCGCATAAACTATCACATTTATTATCCCTAAATATATTTGTTAGTAATTGATTTTCTTACAATTTTAGTTAATTAGGTTTGTTTTTCACTTTTGCACTTGCTTACATACCCATTACATAATTGATGATGATTTCATTATTTTATCTTAAGGTTGAAGAAGATCATTGGATGCTAGTAGGCAAATGGATGCAACAACCAATGAAACAAAAAGATGAAGAATTTGGAGAATGGAGTCATCAACACTACGAAATAAGTAAAGGAAGCAAATTGGCAATTGGTTTGATGGCAAGTGGAAGACATATTCAATTCATGCATGGAGTGGATGAAGCAACAAACAAGATGGTGGCTTGAAGATGTGGAATCATGGACTATTAAAATTATGAGTTAAGCAAATGAAATGAAGGATGATGATAAGAGTTGCAACACTTAACCAAAAGAAAGGATTGAGTAACAAAAGCAAGTAGAAGTGGAGCATCAATTGAAGAAAAGAAGAAATATTAAGATGAGGGTTACGGTTGTGCATTGAATGAGATGAGAATTTTAGATTTTAATATTTCCCTAGTTGTTGAGATTTAAGGCTATAAATAGGAAGCTCTACAAGCCTTCAAACCACACCAAGCTCCACAACTCTTAAGCTTTCTCTCTTCCCTCCATCTTTCTAAGTTTTAATTTCTATTTTTAGTTTTATTTTATTATGGGGAACTAACTCCCTAGCTAAGGCTAGGGAGAAAGCTTTTAATATAAGTGTGTAATTTTTATTAATTTGATCCAAACTTAAGCTTTAATGTGAATTTGTAGTTTTTGTTCAAATGGAATTTGTAGTTTTCTTTTTAATTAATTGATGAATGTTTGATAATCTATTTTATGGGTTCAATCATGTTTTTCCCATTGTGTAGTAAAAACTTTCATGCTTTTAAAAGAGAAGAGAATTACCAAAGATTAATAGAATTTTGATGAAGATTATTTTTTGATAGTTTGTTGCCAATGGTACAAGTTATGCTTAGAATACTTCTAAAGGAAATTAAAAAGATCTTTAATTATTTTGAACAACTACAATGGAAAATATTTTGTGGATCAAATTATTAAGAGTTGCATGCTTATGTTAAAAGTGGAAACCCAATGCCTTAGTGTTTTAATCAATTGAATTTTCTTGAAATCAAATCTTGCATAAGTCTACTTTTCAATCATAATTGTTCTTTTTCAGCTCTGTTATCTTTACACTGCTCTCTGTGGATACGACACTCGGACTTCCGAGCTACACTGCTATACGACACCTCCCTTGGGTTTTGCAAAGTGATGCAAACAAATTAGCGCCGTTGCCGGGGAGCAGCTTGTCAAAGAGAACAGAGATCCCCTTGGTCAGAGGTTTGCTAGTTATGTGAAATTCTTCACATCTGGTACACTCTTTCCAAACTTGGAAAAAATTTAAAGAGCTTTTGAATTTGTGCCCACAGCATGGCTTTGAAAACTGGCGTCTTGCTAGTTATATCTATGAGGGACTTCTCCCCCGTGATCGCCAATTTGTTGAGTCTATGTGTAATGGAAATTTTATGCAAAAAGACCCTGATGATGCCCTAGAATTTTTGGATGAAATTGCTGAAAAAGCTCATCAATGGACTGTCCCCAGTCTAGTTGAGACCACTGATCGTTCAAGAATTGCCACATCTTCTACTAATAAAGGAATTTACCAATTAAAAGAAGAAGATGGGTTTCATTGGAAATTAAAAATAGGGTGGGTTTGTGTTGAAAATATAGGAGTTACATAGTATGTGGTATTATGTTAAATCCACATGATCTCCAACTTGTTTACTTAAACACTCCTCGTACCATCTTGTTAATTTGTATCTTTAATCATTGGTCAAGCGAGTATCCAAATTCTAGTTAATACATCCATTCAAGGCATTTTCTAAGGGCCCATTTGATAACCATTTCAATTTTAGTTTTTAGTTTTTAGTTTTCATTTTTCGTGCTAGAGTATAGAGGAAAAAGAAGGAGAATGAAAATGAGAATTCGAGTGGAGATGAGATTGAGAGGGAATATCATATTTCATCCCGCAAATATTAATAAAAAAGGAATAAGATAGGAAGGACACAAAATTAGATCTTCTACCATACCGCAAACATTAGCACTTGAAATAAAGTTTGGGCTGAAACTTGTAATTTTATTTTTCTTCAGATGATACCACAAAATATTATTAGTTAAAAAGAAATAGTAATGCAAAGGGCCCACTGATGTAATGGTTTAGAGTACTAGTATTTATTTCCTCAGGCAAGGTAATAAATTCGAGTCATAGCATCTGTGTAGTGTTTGTGGATTTAGTATATTATCGCTCATCTCAATAGAAAAGGTCCTCAAAAAGGGGAATAAAATAGTAATAAATGATACTATTAATAAAATGAAACTAAGATTATATTAAAAATAGGAAACAAAAAAACAAATTGTCAGGGGTCTAGTAGTATCAAATTCCATTAGTTGCCCCAAGAATTTCTGGGTTGGGCCGTTGATGTAGGACTAGGCTACTTTGTCCAGCTTGGTCTTTAACTGAGGGACCCATGTTTGCACCAGGTCAGGCCATGACACTGGAGTTACCTCAGGGATCCTGCAAGATTAAGATAATCATCAAAACATAATTAATCTAGAAATATAAAGTAAAAGGCAAAGAATTGTAAAAGATTCAGAAAACTAGAAAATTCCCTCGGTTAATACAAATATTAAGAATTGAAATTATCAATTAAATAAGGATAATATGGTAAATTCACACTTTTTATATTTTAAAAAATTAAAATTAAAAGAAAATTTTGATAATGGATCCTATTTTTATGGAACACAACTATCCATTATCTTTTTTAATTCTAAAATAAATTTAATCACATGCGGAGAGGCTAATAATAATAATAATAATAATGGCAAAATACCAAAAAATGCCCTTGGTTAATACAAACATTAAGAATTGGAATTATTAATTAAATGAGGATAATATGGGAAATTCATACTTTTCATATTTTAAAAAATTAAAATTAAAAGAAAAATAAGATAAATCCTATTTTAATGGACCACAACTAATCATTAATTTTTTTTGATTCTGAAATAAATTTTAAATTTTATAAAAAAAGTCTCTTGCAGACGCGAAATCGTGTGAGCTTGTATTTATGAAAACCACAACCAATATTGAAATAACTTAAAATTTTGATCTAAAATATTATTAAAACATGCCACTTACACAGTTGAAGCATACACGAAAACCGCAACCAATAACATCACCGCCTTCAACAATGACATCTCACAACAACCCATCGCCAGTATAAGAGCCCCTGGCATTAACAGCAGTAGGCCTAAAAACCTCGTCCTCATGGTGCTGCCAGTTTCAGCCAAAAAAGCTTCAGAATTCATTATTGTTGATTCTAGGATTCCTCTGATTCTTTTTTTCTTTTACTTCTCTCGAATATGCAACTCGTTGGTCCTATATATATAGAGAGAGAGTGTTAAATAAGTCAGGTTTAGGAGTTACGTGTGCTATCAAGGCTCTTTGGCCCTATATATAGAGAGAGAGAGAGAGAGAGAGAGAGGATTTAAATTAAGTCTGGATTAGGAGTTACGTGTGCTGTCAAGATGAGGAGTCCGAAGATTGAAAGCATTCAGATAAAGACCAAAAATTGAGGATTCCTAGTTTGTGTTGGAGAGAGAGAGAGAGACCAGGGGGCGGGGGCAGAGGGGGCAGGGGAAGGGGGAAGAGGGGGGAGCGTAAGCTATGTTGTGCAAAAGGGCATGGGCTTTATATATATATATATATACAGAGAGCTTCCATTGAGGGATCCCTCAAATTTATTTGAGGGACACCCCTTGTAGGCAGTGGCGGACCTGTGCAGGCGCAAGGAGGTGCACCTGCACCTTCGGTCGCCGGAAAAATCCATTACAGCTGCTGGAGTTGCACCTCTGCTTCAGACCATAGACGCGCGCAACCTGTTCGACGAAATGCTCAAACGAACTGGGCGCTGCGCTGCTGGCTGTGTGCGCTGCGCGCACTTGGTTTTTTTTTAATGAAGCCTGGCCAAAACGACGTCGTTTTGGACCAGGGTTTTTTAAAAAACAGAAAGTGAAAAATAGGGAAGTTGCTGGGCTATTTCGTGGGCTTTTCAAAAGGGTTCTATAATTCCTAAGTTAATTGGGTTTTAATTGGGCTTCTATAATTCCTATTTTAATTGGGATTTCTTTTTATTCAATTGGGTTTTGGAAATTCCTTATTTAAATGGGATTGGGAATTCTCTTTATAAAATACCAACTTAACATCACCCAAATTCATCAAAACCTTATTTTGTTTTAATTTTACAGTTATGGAACGGTACTTTAAGAGAAAAAGTTTAAATCCTCCTTCAAATAATCCGGGTAGTTCAAATCCTCCTTCAAATAATCCGTCTAGTTCCAACCCTCCTTCAAATAATCCGGCTAGTTCTAACCCTCCAAATAATCCGGCTAGTTCAAATAATCCACCTAGTTCACATCCTCCATTGAATAATTCGGGTAGTCCAAAAAGATCGGAGGTCATTGAGTTGGATGAAATATTGGTTAATCTTCCTGCAGACCCTGGACTTAGACCTCCAATGACTTATTATAATCCCACTTTTCGAGAACAAATCCGAAGAGCCTATCTACAAAAGGGTCCTTATCAGCCTAAAAGCCAAAATGCGACGTTTACATTGAGAAAGATATTTTTTCTTGTATTAGTAATGCAAATATAATGCGACGTTTTCATGATATGAAACCTCGTCGGCAACAATTGTAAGTTAATTGTAATGTTATTTTTTTTAATTAATTATGAATAACATTAGTATTGTTTAAAGGGTTAACTACAGTAAACCCCCCAACCTATAGGGTCATTTACGATTACATCCCAACCTGTGGGATATTTACAATTACATACACAACGTCACGAAAACCCTACAAAATGCCCCCTCCGTCAGTCAGACTGTTAGTGAGTCTGTTAAATGCCGACGTGTCAAAACTGGGACCTATTTTTTTAAGATGTGGACTTCCACGTGGACCAAAAATTAATAAAAAATTATTTTCCTGTTTAAATTATTTATTGTTGTTAAATTAATTCAAATTTTAAAATTAAAAAATAAAATAAAATTTAAAAAAATCTGGCAAAAATCAAAAGAAAAAAATTTCTCTTCGTCTCTTTCTCTCTCTCTCAAAACCCCAGAACCAGAACTCTCTTTCTCTCTCTTCCTCCATAGCCTCTACCACCAAACCCTCCTCCATCTGATCTTCCTCTACCAAAAAGTAAAGAAACAACCCAGCTTGCTCCCCCCCACCCCCAACAAAATCTCATCGTCCCCGACCCCATCCTTATTCCCCCACCCCCATATCATCATCCCACTTCCAGAGCCATGGTTGGGTGCACACAAAACCCATATGAACTCTATTCCCCCACCATCTGTCAAATTAATAAAAAATCATCTTCTGTTGTTGAATGAAATAGAGTACACACAAAACTCAGATCTGAATCTGGGTTAGGAGTCGAATCTAGAGTTGGTTTTGTCGTTGGGAGGTGGGCGAGGGGGTAACTTTGATGGATGTCGAGTGTTGCAGTCGAAAGGAGGGAGCTTTGGTGGGCGTTGGAGATGGAGGGGAGAGGAAGGCCGTGGTTGGGTGTTTAGATTTAATATTTCTCTGAAATGAAATTTGAAATATGAATTCGAGGCCATTAAATTGAAAAAATTTCAAATTTGAGCTAATTGGTTTGATAATACTGGACATTTGTTTTGAAATTTTCATTCTGAAATCTCCATTTTGGCATCTTAAGCAGAGGAAGGTGGAGTTTGGTTGTATTGGAGAGAGAGAGAGAGAGAGAGAGAGAGAGAGAGCGGCATTGGAGCTGGGTTTGGGGTGGATCGACGAAGGGTTAAGTCGGAGGAAGAGAGGATGGGGGTTGGCTGGGTGGGATGACGGGAGGTGGCTGGTGGCTGGTGGGTCATCAGGCAATGGTGGAAGTTCCAAAGAGAGAGCTGCCAGGGGGTTGGTGGGCCTAGTGCAGGTTGGAGATGGTGGTCGTGGGAAGATGGTGCAAGTTGAAGATGAAGAGTTATTTTTAAAAATAATTTTAAAAGTAAATTTTTTAATTAGTTTTTTGTCCACGTGGAACCCCACGTCAATTAAAAATGGGTCCCACAAATGCCACGTAGGCAGATAACAAATTTCCTGACGGTCTCGCTAACAGAGAGGGCATTTTATAGGGTTTCCGTGACGTTGTGTATGTAATTGTAAATGTCCCGATTATCGGGTATGTAATCGTAAATGACCCTATAGGTTGGGGGGTTTACTGTAGTTTTTCCTTGTTTAAATGATAAGGATGTTTAGTTTTAGTTTTGTGTGTGTGTGTGTGTGTGTGTGGAGCTCTTAGCTTTTAAAAATTGCACCTCCGCTGAAAAATTCCTGGGTTCGCCGCTGCTTGTAGGCCCCATTCCGGATTGTATTTCACTAATCCAAACCGTCTATTTTGTAGATACTCATTTAAAGATCATTCCTACAAAAAATCACTTGAATCCGATATCATTTGACCACTCAATTGTATTATTGAAATTTGAGTACTTTCTTGATGCACCGTTGTTTGTTGATTTTGTAGGACACAATTGGATATCGAAACGGTTTCCGATTTGTCTAATTTTTTGTAAGGATGATCTATGAATAAAGACCTAAAAAATAGATGGTTTGGATCATTGAGAAAAAAATTGTAGGGTACCCTAAAGGGCGTCCCTCAAGTAAAATTATTTGAGTGATCCCTCAATAGAAGGGGACTGATATATATATATATATTTTTTTAGTTTTTAATTTTCTCTTTTGAAAAGGAAATTAAGAATTCACCCCTAATATTGAAGGAAAACCAAAAAATTGACGGGGAGTCACCAATTGACCATTTTTATAAAATTTAAGTCCTTAATTTATCCCAAAAAAAATAGCTTAGGGGGTAATTACCCTACCATTATATTGAATTACGTACTATGTAAAGAAACAAATATATAGTATATATAGATATATATATATATATATATATTAAATTAATATCACATCAACATAAGTTAATGCCAAATAAAAATACTAAAAATATTTACCTTGAAATGTTCCCTTTAGGTGACCTGCGTCAACACCTATTAAAGGTCTACAGCATACTATAAACCCCTTTTTGCATGCGTCCAAACACAAATAAAGCCTTTGAAAATGAGGAGGATCCACCTTCATCAACATACTGCTGCTGTTATTAGTCGGTCTAATCTCTTCACAAGACTCTCATAACTTTTCGTATTGTTGAGCATAAGTTCCCTCAAACAAAGTTTGAGCCTTCCTCTTAGCTTTATATCATTGATTATTGTAGAAACTTCTATCCCAATTCTCTATGAACCTTTGATTGAAGCATTGTCTTTTTTAATTTTAGGATCATCTTTAATCCTACTCATATACCACTGAGAAAGGAAAGTTGAAGTGATGTTTTTGTTATGGAAACCTTGGAACATGAATGCTTAGGAGTGTAGCTCTTAATTTGATAAGTGTTTTCTCCATGCATCAAAGAAGCATACAACCTCCAGTTACAATCTTCCTTGTACTTAGCAGACAACCTGAACTTGTCATTTTTCACCACCTTGCATTGATATGACCCTAATGCTCCATAAATTTGTATATATAGCCTGTTTCAAGACCTTTTTACTTGGAAATTTCATCCCAACATTGAACTTTGTACCTACGAGTATTTACTTCTTGTTTGTGCCTGGTTGAAATTTGACCGGGTCAGGCCCGAGATCTGACAATTAAACTAATAGTGAGAACAAGCTATATTTCGGTGGGCTTAATCAACATGGTCGGATAGAAGCCCAAAATCATAAATGTAGCAGAATATCTACATGTGGTGAAATACACCAATCTAGCCGAACACATCAAAAAGGGCCGAGAGCATAAAAGTGGTCGAAAGCCTATATGCGGCCAAAAGTGTAGATACGGTCGAAAGCCTATATGCGGTCGAAAATCACTATGCCAAAAAAGGGCTTTAGCAACGGATAAAATCCGTTGCCTATTACACATAAATACCGTGGTATTCAAGCCTGTTGCCTATTACAATGTAATAGGCAACGAATTTTCTCCGTCGCTGTTTGTCACTTACTGCATCGGATATTTGGTAAACTCCGATGCGTAAATGAATTCCGGGTGCCAAAAAAAGGTTGACTTCTGACACCTAAACCTAAAACAGCATCAGTAGTTTCAAAAGGGGTGAGGCTAAAGAGGTCTAACAGCATCAGTGACATCTACTATGTTGATGCTTATTATCAATTACAACATCGTAGAAACAAATAATGGTGTTGTGAATTATATTATACATCATCGCTTTTTTTATTTTGCAGAAGTAAAAAGCCTCCAATAGTGTTGGTGATTACATAAATGCTAATGCTACTTCTCGTTTTAGGCATCAGTGATATAGATGTCTGATGGTTGTTTTTATCTTTCAACTTCAATTATTTCAGGAAAACTGAAGTTGTTATAAACAATAGGCATCACTTATGTAAGAAAAGGGTAGGTATTTTGCTTGTTTCACATCACACTTTACTTAGTTACTGTGTTAGTATTTAAGAAAGGCCTCATTTCCAAATCATGTTGTGTTGCCATTGCTCATAAAAAACATATATATAAACAGTAATTTAAATATATCCATACTTGTCTATATATATATATATAAGCAAAATACTTGAACGATCCACTTGTCACATCCAAATCACAATTTTTCCAGCCCCACACCACAAATTATCCATACTTGTCTATATATACGCAAAATACTAGCTAGAAAGACATGTAAAATGAAGGAGGAATGTTTCGTTCAATCAAAAAGCCATTATAGGACATGAGTTCTGAAGAGGTATGGAAAGTGAAAATCCTTACGTGCATGTTAGGGAATTTGAAGAGGCTATTGGCACTTTTTACAATGTTCAACTTGATAGGATTAATTTCATAAGGCTGAAATTTTTTCCTTTTTCCTTAAAAGAAAAGGCCAAAGGTTGGTTGTATTCATTAAGGGCTAGATCCATAGGTTCTTGGGGGGAAATGACTCAAGCATTTTTAACAAATATTTTCCTAATCACAAGACAATTGCTCTTAAAAAAAGAATCTCAAATTTCTCTCAAAAGGAAAATGAAACTTTATATCAAACTTGGGAAAAATTTAAAGAGCTTTTGAATTTGTGCCCATAGCATGGCTTTGAAAACTGGCGTCTTGCTAGTTATATCTATGAGGGACTTCTCCCCCGTGATCGCCAATTTGTTGAGTCTATGTGTAATGGAAATTTTATGCAAAAAGACCCTGATGATGCCCTAGAATTTTTGGATGAAATTGCTGAAAAAGCTCATCAATGGACTGTCCCCAGTCTAGTTGAGACCACTGATCGTTCAAGAATTACCACATCTTCTACTAATAAAGGAATTTACCAATTAAAAGAAGAAGATGGGTTTCATTGGAAATTAAAAATAGGGTGGGTTTGTGTTGAAAATATAGGAGTTACATAGTATGTGGTATTATGTTAAATCCACATGATCTCCAACTTGTTTACTTAAACACTCCTCGTACCATCTTGTTAATTTGTATCTTTAATCATTGGTCAAGCGAGTATCCAAATTCTAGTTAATACATCCATTCAAGGCATTTTCTAAGGGCCCATTTGATAACCATTTCAATTTTAGTTTTTAGTTTTTAGTTTTCATTTTTCGTACTAGAGTATAGAGGAAAAAGAAGGAGAATGAAAATGAGAATTCGAGTGGAGATGAGATTGAGAGGGAATATCATATTTCATCCCGCAAATATTAATAAAAAAGGAATAAGATAGGAAGGACACAAAATTAGATCTTCTACCATACCGCAAACATTAGCACTTGAAATAAAGTTTGGGCTGAAACTTGTAATTTTATTTTTCTTCAGATGATACCACAAAATATTATTAGTTAAAAAGAAATAGTAATGCAAAGGGCCCACTGATGTAATGGTTTAGAGTACTAGTATTTATTTCCTCAGGCAAGGTAATAAGTTCGAGTCATAGCATCTGTGTAGTGTGTGTGAATTTAGTATATTATCGCTCCTCTCAATAGAAAAGGTCCTCAAAAAGGGGAATAAAATAGTAATAAATGATACTATTAGTAAATTGAAACTAAGATTATATTAAAAATAGGAAACAAAAAAACAAATTGTCAGGGGTCTAGTAGTATCAAATTCCATTAGTTGCCCCAAGAATTTCTGGGTTGGGCCGTTAATGTAGGACTAGGGGGGTGCGTGCTGCTATGTTGTGCAGAAGGGATGGGCTTTTTAGGTATATTTTTTTTTGTTTTGTTAATTTTTTAATTTTTAATTTTCTGTTTGAAAAAGGAAATTAAGAATTCACCCCTAATATTGACGGAAAACTAAAAAATTAATGGCGAGTCACTAATTGACCATTTTTATAAAATTTAAGTCCTTAATTTATCCCAAAAAAAAAAAAGCTTAGGGGGTAATTACCCTGCCATTATATTGAATTACGTACTATGTAAAGAAACAAATATATAGTATATATAGAAATATATATTAAATTAATATCACATCTACATAAGTTAATGCCAAATAAAAATACTAAAAATATTTACCTTGAAATGTTCCCTTTAGGTGACATGCGTCAACACCTATTAAAGGTCTACAACATATTACAAACCCCTTTTTGGATGCGTCTAAACACACATAAAGCCTTTAAAAATGAGGACGATCCACCTTCATCAACATACTCCTATTGTTATTAGTCTGTCTAATCTCTTCACAATACTCCCATAACTGTTCGTATTATCTTAACAATATTGGATATTATTAAACTTAATAATATCACCCAAAAAAAAGAAAAAAAAGAAGAGATGGTCAAAAGCCAACGTTGGAAATAGAGTGATTCAATATTGGATATTATTAAGGTTAATAATATCACCCCCACAAAAACAACAACAACAACAACAAAAAAACAAAAAAAAAAGAAAAAAGGGGAAAGAAAAATGGTCAAAAGCCAACGTTGGAAATAGAGTGATTCAATATTGGATATTATTAAGCTTAATAATATCACCAAAAAAAAAAAAAAAAAAGAGGGAATACTTCAAGCTGCACCTCCTACATGTGACAGGCACATATCTACAGTGCATCATAAAGTGGGGGCAATTTGTAGATAAATGAATTTTGGCGGAATAAATTCCATTAGATAAGAAAATAATTAGGGCTAGGTGGATTGAATTGTGGGCCCCATAATTCGCCTATGTGGCATATGACTCATCAAAATCGGATTAGTTGTCAAAAGTGACAAGTGTCGACATCCGACGGAGTGCATCAAATGGTTCAAAGTGAAGACAAAATTAAAAGGAAGAATCTTATGTGATTGACTTTGATTTAAATCAAATATTAATCAAGTCAATCAATCAAAGATAATTTGGTTAAATTGCCAAATTATTGGAATTGATTTTAAATCAAATCAAAATCCCACAAAATAGAGAGATCTCTTGAAAAGATTTGCCGCCCATTATTCAAATATTAAAAACCCCACTCCAGGATTTCCTATAAAATAAGTGTTTGGGCCTGAGAATTCCACACGCCAGCCCATTTTTTACAAAGAAACCCAAGAGGGTTGGGATCTAGTGAGAACGCCTATGTGAGAACATAACATGAGAACGCCGTTGGATCTAATCTAACGGCTGTATGAAAAGCAATTGTAAGCGTAAGTGTTGTATTAGAACGAGGCCTTCTTCTGTCTTCTCCCTCCAAAACGTCCCCTCCAAAACAGAAGTCCCCTCCAAACCAGTTGTTCGCTCAGTTCAATGAGAAGGCCATTTTTTTATCAGCTTTGATTGAGGAAGAACTGTAACACTGAAGAGAGAGCACCCCTGTTAATCGTTTTTCGGTTTGAGGAAGAACACATAAACGGTACCCTCATTTTTCTGGGTTTCCCATTTAGGCGAAACAAAGGAATCTTGGATTTTATAATTTCATCTTTGTGATTGGGTTTTTGGGGTCGGAACATACGTCAATCCTTGAGCAACGTCGAAACTGGCGTTGAGTTGGAAAGTGCTGACCGTACCGTTGTGGTTCTGCTCTGTTGGTTTTGAAATCGTTGAGCGCGGGCGAAACAGGGGTTGAGGAAGATGAAAAGTGATTGGGGTTGACGTCCAGATCTAAAAGGGCTACGTTACGTTGTCATATTTGTTGAAATTTTGAAGTTGTAAATCAGTTACGAGGTAAGCCATATACTGTATTTGTCAATTTCATTATTGGGCATCAGCATGAGTCACTTTAGGTTGTATGTATGACTTTAATGTTTCAGCAGAGAGTGATTTGCATGTCATATGTATTTTAAAGCTATTTGAAAGCATGTGCCAAATATTGGGCATCAGCATGAGTCAGATTTGGTTGTATGTATGTCTTTAATGTTTCACAAGAGAGTCATTTTGATGTCATATGTTAGTTGATATATATTTTAAATCTGTTTGAAAGCATGTGCCAAATATTGGGCATCAGCACGAGTTACGTTAGTGTGTATGTAGGTCTTTAATGTTTCACAGATAGTGATTTTCATGTCATATATGATGGTGGTGATGTGATATTCAAGGTTAAATTGCAAGAACTGTGAAATGGAGTGCGAAGGACAGGTGACACCGGAAGTTAGTTCGGACTTGAAACCAAAATTGGGACTTGAATTTGATTGCTGTGAGGATGTGTTCAATTTCTATAATATGTATGCTGCGAAAGCCGGATTCGGCATTCAGTGTTCTACAACGAGAACGAGCACATTCACAGGAGAGGTAACAAGGAAAGAATATGTATGCTATAAACAAGGGTATTCATTGACAAGCACTGTTAGTCGTAAGAGAAGACAGCGAGGTTGTACTCGAACTGGGTGCAAGGCTAAACTTGCGATTTTGAAGGTACAAGAGAAGAATAAGTACACTGTTGTAGGATTCAATGAGGTACACAACCATCACATGACCACAGTGGATAAAGTCCATCTATTGAGATCTCACCGTAACTTAACAGAGTCTACAAAGGCCTATAGTGCACATATGAGCAAAGTTAATATCCCTGTACATAAACAGGTAAGCCTTCTTGAGGTGCAAGTAGGGGGATTGGAAAATGTTGGGTTTGTTAGGAGAGATGTCTATAATTATGCAAGGGATGTGCGTGGGGAGGTGATTGGGCATGATGCAGAGCAAGGAAAAAATGATTCATTTTATTTCAATATGGAGGTAGATTCGGAAGGAAGGATGGGAAATATTTTCTGAGCAGATGCAAGGTCAAGACGAGCTTATGGGTTTTTTGGGGATGTGGTCGTATTTGATACGACGTTCAACACGAATCGCTATGGGATGGTCTTTGCGCCTTTGTTAGGTGTTAATAACCATAGGCAGACATTGTTGTTTGGTTGTGCATTCCTAACTAGTGAAACCACGGATTCATTTGTATGGTTGTTCGAAGAATTCAAGAAAGCCATGCCAGGTGAGCCACCCAAAATGATCATCACTGATCAAGATGCAGCAATGTCAAAGGCAATTGCTTTAACTCTCCTAACAACATTCCATAGATATTGCATATGGCATATCTTGAATAAGTTTATGAAGAAACCTGGCATTGGGGAATGTTTTTCGGAAATGTGCAAATGCATATGGGGTATGGACACGAAAGAAGAATTTGATGCGAAATGGGATGAAATCATCACAAGTAATGGGCTGAAAGACCATCCGTGGCTGAGCTCGATTCATTCTTTGCGGGAGAATTGGGTTCCATCATATGTAAAACATGTGTTTTCGGCTGGGATGTCAAGTAGTCAACGAGCTGAAAGTTGTCATGCATTTTTCAAACAATATATTAACCGGAAAAACACATTGATGGAATTCATTGTACGTTCTGAAAGAGCTCTTGGTTCACAGAGGCACAAGGTGTTAATGGCTGATCATGTTGATACCAATGAAAAACCTCCGCTGCCATTTCGAACACCAATGCAACATCAAATGGCACACCTTTACACTCGGGAAATTCTTGAAATGTTTAAGAGGGAAGACTTCAGAAGCCTTTTATGCTTGTTCAAACTTGTAGAGCAAGATGAGACCCAATGCAGGTACAAAGTAAGTGAGCTGGTAAATCCGGGGGTGGCACGGATGAAGGAGCTTGTGCATGATAAAGATGCTGATAAAGCTTATTGCAGCTGTAAAGGATTTGAATTTTGGGGTATTCCGTGCCGACACATCCTAGCATTTTTAAGAATGAAGCAGGTGGAGCACTTGCCAGACAATTACATATTAAAACGATGGCTTCAAAGTGCAAAGTGCGGTGTAGTATATGATAAGAATGACAAAGAAGTTAAAGATTGCGTGGACAGTTTGGTTTTGGTTAAGAGATCGAAACTCGGCAAAGTTGCAGGTGATTTGATAGATTCTGCTTTGTTGTGTGATGAAGGTTTTGAGTTGCTGAAAAATTCATTTGACGACATTCGTGGGAAGCTTACAAGGTTGTTATCAACAAGAGCTCGTGTCGAAGAAGAACCCAATGGAGAGGTTGGAACTAGTTCTCCCCAAGTCAGAATGAAAGATCCCCATCGAGTAAAAGCAAAAGGGCGTGCGAGAAGAGTGAAAGGACAAAAAGAGAAGGCAGCGGAAGGACATAAACGGCGGTGCAGTGAATGTAGGAAGACTGATCATGATAGATGGACTTGTCCAAAATTTGTGAGCTCGTAAGTGAATATGTAATTGTGTGGGTTTGAATTTTATACAAGAAATGTTGTTGACTTGTTTATTTGTTTCGATGTTGCAGCTCTTCATCTTCTGACGCAGAAGTTGGTGCTGCAATTGATGAGAATTTGCAGCCCAGTCAGAGCACGCAGGACAAGGAACCTACTATGACAGAGTCATTTCTGTAAAAGTTTAATTTCATTTACGGTCCCGGAGTGTGAATATTTGTTGATAAAAATTTGCATCGTTTTGGAAACCATCTGGAACCGTTAGTGAATCTTATGTAAGTGCCTCATGTTGATACTGAACTAAGGTTTGTGAACAACAACAGTGAAACCGCCCAAAAACAAAGTAACTTTTGTATTCGATAATTACTAAGTGTCACACACGTATCGCATGACTTACATTCGGACATAGAAAAATAAAATTCAAAAAACTACATTAAAGTCAACAATAAGTTATTTGAAGACCCACTTAGTTATCAGCATCAGAGTCATCACTTGACTCAAAGCGGCCACGTTCCTCCCAATCTAGAATTCGTTTGTCATTGTAGCAATCCTGGCACCACTCTAAATTTGGGGGTTAAATTTACACATGCAAACAATGGGAGATGGGGGCTTTTGGGGAGAAGGGGTTGGGGATCGATAGTATTGAACATTGTCTGGACCTACCGTGAATAGATCCCTGCATCTCCCACAAGGACGCTCATGAACGGCACCATGCTTACAATAATTATGCGTAACTCGAACTTTCGGATCCATCTTTGGTTGAAGGTGGATGTCCATCCTGGACCTTTGGTGTTTTCAGAACGTGAAGCCAGTGTTTGAAAGGATTCGTTTGAGATTCATGCAATGTGGGTTTTATACACCTTTGTAACGATTGCAAGGAAAATGAAATATCTATGTAAGGGAATCTTGAAACCATCACTGTGTGTCAGTAAGGGCATCTTGAAACCATCACTATATGTCCGTAATGTGTCAAAGAACCGAATATCTGTGTCAAAGAATCTTGAAAATATTTATCGACCCACCGACAAATTTTGAAACCAAAAATTTGAGCAGTATTAGTAACTGAACTGTACTAATCTAGTAGTTAGTGATCGAAGAAATAAGATTGAACTCTGGTAAGAACATAGAACCCAAGGCTATGATAGCAGATGTAAACCCAAATAAGCTGCACGTAAGTCAGACCGGGCATAAACATGTAAACACAAACCCAGATGGGGTATTAACAAAAAACAAACAAGTGAATAACGATTGCCTAACGATTGATATGGCTACCAGCCGTCATTATCGTTGGCTTGTGCTGGTTGGTGGCCTAGCTCTGGTGGGGGTACACCGCTTGAGATGATTTGCTGTGCAGCAGACAGAGTTATGGCGTCCCAGTCAATATCTTTGTGGACATCTGCAGCGAACCGTCGGAATTGCTCAAAACCTTTGTTGAAAGCCATAGACATTGCCTGGCCATGCTTGTCGCCTCCTTTGTGCAAGTTGAAAGATTCGTACGTAGCATCCTCCTCGGTCATATGCAAATCCTCTGCTTTGTGCTTTCGTCTTTGGCCATGAATTATGTGCTTCTCTTTTCTGTAACGCGCTTTGTTCACTTGGCGCGTCAAATACGCCAACTTCTGCTCAGCTCCGACACACTTTTGAGTCCAATAATGGACCAAGGAGGAGTCGTGTTCTAGTTTGTTCTTCATCTCATTTATTTCCACAGCAGGATCATCGGAGTCGCCCTCGCTTGCCGAGGAGGTTGGAAGTGGCAGAGGTGGTAGAGGGGACCTTGGATAATCGGGGGCATATTCCCATGACCCATCAGAGTCCCCCTGATTTGCATTGCCGTCTGAACTGGTTGACATGTTCACAAATCTTCAGTTTCTTCAGATTGGGGGATTCGTTGTATGCACAAAACACAACTCCAAAGAAGAGTGAGGAAGAAAACAAGATGTGGATCTACGGCAAAGAGTATCTGTCTGCCGCGCAAATCTCATGGCCTGGAGTTCCGGGCCGAGGGGATATGCGTTAACACGCGGTTTCCTGCTTTTGGACGGGGTGCGTTTGTGCGCGGGCGTGCCAGCACGGTCTACCGTGCGTCGAGGTGTTTGAAGTGAGTGAAAGTGTTTAGATGGTGCGCCTGTCTGAACTCGTCTTCTAATCAAACGATTGTAGCCGAGAGAGGAACTAGTCTCGGCTGTAAGGTTCACGGCCTGAACTACAAGGCCGTTGAGTGGTGGTGTTTGGTGGGTTTTAGGGCGGTGCTCCGGCGCGCTACTCAATGAGCGGCGGTCGTATGATATATGGGGTGAGTGAGCGAATAACAGAGGTGGTGCTCCGGCGCCTTGAAAATCAAGGGTCGTATGATATATTGATGAATTGATTTTCCTTACAAACTAACACTACTCCTAGAAAAGCAAGTAAAGATATTGAAAGTGCATTACAGGAAAATATAAGTTGCTCCGTGGGAGGCTTTTGTTTGGTGTTTGAACCCTTTGAAAGTGGTCTTGAGTCTTGTATTTATAGGCAGAGTTCCTGGAGGGGTAATCGAGGCTGAAAATCTGCATGTTGGAGCCTGATCAGCGCAAGTGGGTAGTCAAATCGACATTTGGGATCGTGAAGTAAGGTGGTGTAACCCCATAAATCCCGGTGAATCTCGGCCGCCGCCCTGATCGTGAGTTCTGCGCTTCTGGCCGTGGAGACGCATTTATTGCTCTGGTGGCTGGTCACCTAATCTCTCAAGCTGCAAAGAGCTTTGTGAGAATGTTGGCGTCTAATCACTCTGATCCCTGTCACCAAATCCTGACTCCAATCACTTCCCACCTTCCCTCGTGCATTAAATGCTTATTCTTGGTCAGTGGGTTTGCTGCATTTAAGCAGGCACTACTTCATTAAATGAAGCAAGGGACCCTGCCATCACGTGGTGGTCTGACTTTAATGCCTTCGGCGGTGACTTTGCTCAATCTCGGCCTCGGCCTACGATAGAGGCCGAGAT
The DNA here is from genome assembly GCA_020521455.1 of Prunus kanzakura. NCBI lineage: Eukaryota > Viridiplantae > Streptophyta > Magnoliopsida > Rosales > Rosaceae > Prunus > Prunus kanzakura. The sequence continues at coordinate 1,470,438 of BPUM01000033.1, read as the reverse complement.
GTTCGTGCCTTAGCCACTTTTCTTTTGTTTCTTTGGAAGGCCAAGCACCCTGACAAAACGCTGCGTTTCAGTTTGAGGCCGAGAAGAGGTGTTCCCTCGGCCAATTCATGGCCGTAATTTATCAGGCACAAACAGTATCCCATAGCCATACGCCACCTTTTATATATGATGTTCTGGAGTATTCCGCAGTTTGTTTTATCTGTTTTTCTCATCTGTCACATCAGTTTTGTTTTTTTGTTCAGTAATGAGAGTATTTGATTTAGTTAGGGTGAATTTAGATTAAAGCCTCGTATTAATCACAAAAAGCATACACACGAATTTTTAATTTTCAACTTTCCATGAGGTTGTAGCATTTTTGGAAATATTATCCCGATTTTTGCAAAGGAAGGGTGACACAATGGTCACTGACGTGCACGTGTGCACCTACCCAAGGTTGATGCGGTCAGGTCCCACCATGTGTTGTATTTCGTTATTTTCATTGCACAAGTGGGGGAAAATTATTGAAGACATGGTAATAACAAGGAGAAAAATCGGAAAAAATGCTCCAAAATTGATTCCAGCTCCTTGTGGCATTACACAACTGGGGGAAGCTATAAATCATCAAAAGTGTTTTTTTAACTCACTTTCGTGCTCAATTTCATAAGATGTGATAATACGTAGTGTACACTTCATCTTCGGAATATGGTTTGAACTCGCTTTCGTTTCAACCGTAACATTATGTTTTGCAAACCTTTTCCGTCTATTTCCTTCATGTTCATTATCTAATGTAAAATAACACAACTATCGGTTACATTTGCTTCGTATCTAATTATTGGGAAAAATTAGTCTTATTTTCTCCTTTCAAATGACACACAGAATATTATTATTGTTATTTCATTGGTTATATATTATATATTTCACACGAATAAGCAAACCTCATATTACCATTTTAGGAACAATAACTCCATATAAGAGATCCAATCAATGCTAAAAACTATCCCATTCCTTTTAGGCATTTTGTAAAGAGAAATTAAATAACAGAAAATAATGTAAACATACTTCAATTAAAGCATACCCATTTAGCTTTACAAAAGTACGCATAATAAACCAAAAGCAGTTTCCCATATTTTTCACTCGCTCTTTCTTCACATCTTACAGCTTGGATACATACAAGATACCATCTGAAGTGTCCGAAGCAAAATGGTTACACCTTCAGGAGCGCACACAAACTTGGAACAAACGCAGTCAAAATCAACTTTTAGGCATTTTTTCCAAACAAACTTACTGAAAATAACCAAAATGAACATTGTCCAGCGACGGTTTACTCCATGGTGATTCCGTCCCAATTGTAGCTTGGGACAACACATTTTGCATACTCTCGGAACAGGTCAAACCCTTTACGTGCTTCTGCTTCCCTCATCTGCACTGCCTCATTCGACCCCCTGAACCTTCGACAACCTTTTCCTTTCGCAAGCCTAACCCTCAGTTTCATTAGTTTGATTGATCGAAGGTGTAATTTCTCTTGACTTTTCCCCTTCCCCAATGTTTCTTCATACCATCTTAGACGTATCTTCTGACATTTTATTTCAGTCTTCAACACATCGTACCGCATCTGGCCGATACGACCTGCATCATCGTGGTCCTCAGATGAAAAGTTTATGGATTTCGCAGGTCCTACATGAACATCTTCAGCGTTCTTATTCTTGTGTGAGATAGGGTCTGCATTTTTTGGTGGAGTTGTTATAAGTATGGGGGGGATTTTCGTAGGTGACCCCATGGTGAGTTGAGGGTTGTTTGGACCAACTGGTGGTGCAATGTGAGGTAAAATATATCACTTTGTTATTTATACAGCAGTCCCCTTACTAATTTTACCCGCTAAAATTAATTTGTTCACTTTGACTGAGGAGCGGCCACTTTAGATACCTACTGTTGAAATAAAAATAATTTATTGACAGCAAATTAAATTTTGGCCCAAGTTTAAAGAAGTTGGGCTCATAGCTAAAATAGTCTTGTGGACTTATTGCTAAATTGGCTTAGGCCCAAAATGAATTTATATTAATATTTTTGCAAGAGAATATTAATATCTTAAAAGCAGTAACAGGATATACGGAGTTGAGGGGCTAACTGAAAATAGGAAGTTACTCCCACATACAACACCCACACAGTACTTGAGCCCTTAACTGGCTCCACTCCTTTCAGTTTTCTTTGGGTCTATAAAAAGAGACCATTGGTGAGCAAGACAAAAAAAAAGGGGACGGAGAAGAGGAAACAGAGGCAAAAATAAAAGTTGCTGCAGAAAGGAAGGCGGAGGTCTGAAGAGAAAACGAAGAGGCTGCTGGGATTCTAGTTGAGGAGGAAGAGAAAGAAAAGGGCAGAAGAAAGGCAAGGTATAAAGTTTATTTCTTCTCTTGAAAATTTCATCATGTTTCTCTGTACAAGATTTTCTATCAAAGTTCAAAGTCCCCATCTGCTGCTGTTTGCCATAAAAGCTTTGAGAATGTGCACTGCGAAATTTCTTCATGTCCTTACTATCAAAGAAGTCTCATGAGATTACTGCAGGCAAAAGAAATTCATCATTCTAAAAAATAATTGAAGAAATCATGTCTCTGCTTTAGAGAAATCTCAAGAAATCACACAAGAGGGAGCTCTCACAAGGACCTATTGTGAAAATATACATGTGGGCTTTCGCAAGAATCCCACTGTATTAAGTTCTATGAGCAACTGGTAGGTGATCATAGAAATACTCGATGAAAATAATGCAGGTGCTATTGAGTAACAGACAGAAAGACAAAGATATTCAAGAGGTTTTCTGTACAAAATGAAAATTGTTTTCTTGTCAGACCAAAACTTCTCCAAGTCAAGCACAAGTGAATCAAATTTGTACCCCTCAATTTCCCTAGAGCCTTGGACAAATAAAGAAGAAAATGAATGCACAAGTGGGCAGCAAGCCTTTCTCTGGCGTCTAAATGGGACTTTGCCCCAGCAAAAATCCCAATCACAAATCAAAGAAGGAACGCACAGCTGTTCCTGTTGCGTCTACCCAAGTGCAAGTAGTCACACGTAGTAATAATCTTGGAAGTCCAAGTATCGTATCCTCAAGGAGCAGGTAGGCAAATGTCTGCACACAAAGAAATAATAAAAAATACCAAAATAAAAGTGACAAGCAAAATGAACAAGTAATTTGATTTGATTGTTGTAGAAATTGAGTTTAAAAATGAAATATCAATAATGGAAATGCTAAGGCATCAAGGTTCAATTCTTCAAGCAAAATATGTTTCATGCTCTTTAATCCAAATTAAACTCGATTAAAATTATCATTGAGAAACTTTAACCGGAAGATAAAGAAATTAAAACAAATTTACTTTTTCAATGTTATCTTTTATTAATGATTGTTCAGAAAATGTAGTTGCTTAATATCTATTCTTTTAATTTAAAAGCATGCTAAGTCAGTTCTTAACAATGAGAAAAATACAATTGAACTCATGAAAAGATAGTAGCACTTAACATCAATCAAAATAAAAGGATATGAAAATATTGAACAACCAAAAATAAAAGAATTCAGCAATTCATACCGTATATTGGATTAAAGAACAATTCACAAACTTACTCAAAGGACATTCCCTTTAGCCTTAGCTAGAGTTCTAGCAACTCATTACAAAGGAAAACATAACTAAATTTTGAATGAAATGGATAAAGAAATCTGTCGTCTGGATGCCTTGCCAAATAAGTTGATGGGTGATTTATAGTAGTCAATGAGGTGAGTGGGAAGTTAATACATTCGTGGTAGGTAATGAAGGGTCTAAGTGAGAGATTCATTGGATTAAACATGTGATGATGGTGGAGAGTTGGTGGAAAAGAAATAACGGTGAGGTAGTGGCCGTTAAATGGCTATGAATGACATGAAATAGGCTCTTTAGCTTCAACGGTTTTGTCTTCTCTTTTCCTTCTTTATAATCACAATAATCCCACAATCAATTCTTCAATAAAATCCACCAACAATTTTCTTCACACCTGGCTTGAACTTGGACAAATGTATGTTCATCTTTTGGCTTTCCAACTTCCTACAAAAGATAAATTTACCTAATAAGTTCACCAAATTAATATAGAAAATTCATGAATCCAGTTGGTGAGAATAAAATGTAACAACAAGTGAAATTATGTTTATTAAGCCAAAATTATATCATAAAGTCTCCAAAATAATATTAAAAAGATGTAATTTGAGACTCTCATCACAACCCCCAACCAGCTTATTGCTATTCCCTAGCAATTCAAGCGACTAAAAGAAACTCAAATTTAAGTAAAAATGACAAAATAAAATAAATAGGATAAATAAAAACAACTAAAACAGCGAAGCGACTTTCGCGGGATACGATTGCATTTAGCGTATGCAACAAGCCTTTAAACCCTTAGGTTACCCATAAAGGACGAGTTATAGTCTCGTGAGGGTTTCCAGGGTTGATACCCACAAACATCAAGTATGAGGCTAGCACAATCATTCAAAAACATGAAATAGAATAAAATTTGAAAAATAATTTCAACATCTGTCACCAACGAAAAAGACAAACCACAAAGTCCAAATTTTCAATTCATGAACAACGTTAAAAGAGAGAACACTTATTTAACATTTCAAGTTAATCCCACCTCGAAGTCCAAATCATTTATAATTAGCTAGTAAACTTTTCACATGTTTCCTTTTGTGTAAAGTGAACCAACACAATTGAGTGGCATTAGCGAAATTCCAATCACACCAACATTTTGATATCAAGAGTTATCAAACTCCCTTGCAAGAAACAAACCAAGGTTTTTTTTATTCTTTATAAATATACTTTTTTTTTTCTTTATGTGGGCTGTGCAATGCTTAGCTCCATTAAGCTTTCTAATTAACCCATATAGCGAGTGTTAGGCTAGCGACTCTCAAACCAAAAAGGCTTTAAGGCACTAGGTGTAGAGACACCCCTAAGAGCTTACTAACTCGAGTTAAAAAGGCTACGAAACTAAACTAGCCACACAAAATTATTCACACCCAGAACTTCACTGTTTGATGCGAACACTCACTGCTGATTAGGCAAGAGGCCCGGTTACTAAGTAGAAGCTTGAATAGAACACTATTATTTCATAAACATTTTTTTTAAAACCAAGATGAGTCAAAAGCAAGGTCGTCCAAGTTTACCAAAGACAAAAGATTAAGCATAATTGGTTTTTAACTTTCTACCCCACAAAAAGTGTTAGTGTGCTTGTGTAAATTGTCAAAGTATAACTCATGAATCATCCACTAACTAGAAAATAAATGAAAAAGACACAAAAGTGGGATAATTATCATATCGTTCAAATGTTCTCAATCTTAAAATCATTCATGAATATCAAATAAATCTAAGTGCAATGCAATCTTGTCACAGACAGACTATGAAAAACAAACAACACAGTGCACTAACCTCATAAACACTTTTTTTTTTCTTCAAAATAAATAACGAAAATAAACAAAATAAATGAAAAAAAAACAAAAACGAAAGGAAAACTAACATGTTTCAACAAGAAAATAATACAATAAACACATCTTCTCCACCCCCAACCAAAGACGGACATTGTCCTCAATGTTTAAACATATAAGCAGAATAAAAAGAAGAGGGTAGCGTTACCTGAGAATTGACATCCAAAGTGAAAGCCTGCAACATGTTAGTGTAAAAACAAAACAAAAAAAAATAAAAATGTCGATTTTTTTTTTTTTCAAGTGAAAAAAAATTTCTAAACTAATTATATACAACAGATGGACTAAGGGAAGTCCAATCAATCCTAGTAAACAGGATCGTTCAAAGAAACTGTCTCATCTTCTGGAACACATCTCCCCAAGTAAGGTTTAAGTCGTTGACCATTAACCTTAAAAATATTTTCATTCTTGGGATCCTCAATTTCAACAGTCCCATATGGGAAAACTCTTTTAACAATGAAAGGCCCTGTCCATTTAGTTCTTAATTTTCCAGGAAACAAATGAAGTCTAGAATTATACAAAAGATCAAGTTGAGAAGGCTCAAAATTTTTCCTCAAAATATTTTTATCATGAAAAACTTTAGTACGTTCTTTGCAAATTCGTGAGTTCTCATATGCATCATTCCTGATTTCCTCAAGTTCATTCAATTGGAGTTTTCTCAAGGTACCTGCATCTCCAAGACTAAAGTTAAACAATTTGATAGCCCAATATGCTTTATGTTCTAATTCAACTGGTAAATGACAAGGTTTACCATAAACTAGCCTATATGGAGACATACCAAGAGGTGATTTGTATGCATTACGGTATGCCCACAAAGCATCAGTTAGTCTCAATGACCAATCCTTCCGAGTTGGATTCACCGTCTTTTCCAAAATTTGCTTGATTTCCCTGTTTGCAAGTTCAGCTTGGCCATTTGTCCGTGGATGGTATGGAGTGGAAATCTTATGGGTTATCCCATATTTTTTCATCAAAACTTCAAATGGTCGGTTGCAAAAATGTGATCCTCCATCATTGATGATCGCTCTAGGAGTACCAAACCTGGACAATACATTTTCTTTCAAAAATTTCAAAACAGTCTTATGATCATTCTTCCGACATGGTATGGCCTCAATCCATTTTGAAACATAATCCACAGCAACAAGGATATATAAGTAACCAAAAGATGGAGGAAAAGGACCCATGAAATAAATGCCCCAACAGTAAAAAATTTCAATAATTAAAATCGGGTTAAGAGGCATCATATTACGTCGAGTAATTTTTCCCAACTTTTGACAACTTGGACAAGTCTTGCAAAATTCATACACATCTTTGAAAAGTCTAGGCCAATAAAAACCACATTGAAGAATTTTGGCCGAAGTCTTTTTCGAAGAAAAGTGACCTCCACAAGCCTCATAATGACAAAAAGATATGACACTAAATATTTCATCATCAGGAACACATCTACGGATTACCTGGTCGGGGCAATATTTGAAGAGGTACGGTTCATCCCAAAAGAATTTTCTCACCTCAACCATAAATTTCTTTTTATCTTGTGAGGTCCAATGAGGTGGGATAAGACCTGTAGCAAGAAAATTCACAATGTTAGCAAACCATGGTAATTTAGAAACACCAAACAATTGTTCATCAGGAAATCAGTCTTTTATAGGCAAATATTCAGAAGGCTCCTCAAAAGATATCCTAGATAGATGGTCTGCAACAACATTCTCCACTCCCTTCTTGTCTTTGATTGTAAGATCGAATTCTTGGAGAAGCAAAATCCATCTAATCAATCGTGATTTGGCTTCCTTCTTTGTCAATAAATACTTCAAGGCCGAATGATCTGTAAAAACAACAATTTGTGAGCCCAAAATATATGATCTAAACTTTTCCAATGCAAAAACCACAGCAAGCAATTCTTTTTCAGTTGTAGTGTAATTTTTCTGTGCACTATTCAAAGTTTTGCTTGCGTAGCAGATAACAACAGGCTTCTTGTCTTTTCTTTGGCCTAGCACTGCTCCAATAGCACCATCACTAGCATCACACATTATTTCAAAGGGCATGGATCAATCTGGGGGCTGCATTATAGGAGTAGATGTTAGCATTTTAATTAATTTCTCAAATGCTTCTTGACATGCAAAATTCCAATCAAATTTAGCATCTTTCTCCGAGAGATTATTCAATGGTCTTGCAATTGCACTAAAATTTTGTATGAATCTCCGATAGAAACCTGCATGTCCCAAAAAAGATCTAACATCTTTAACAGTTTTAAGAATAGGCAAATTAGCAATTAAATCAATTTTGGACTTATCCACTTCAATTCCTTTGTGAGAAACAATGTGTCCAAGTACTACGCCAGATGTGACCATGAATTGGCATTTCTCCCAGTTAAGCACCAGTTTTTTCTCTTTACACCTGATAAGAACATTCTCCAAGTTAGATAAACAATCAGAAAATGAATCACCAAACACAGTAATATCATCCATGAAAACTTCTAAATATTTTTCTACCATGTCACTAAATATGCTTATCATGCAACGTTGGAATGTAGCTGGTGCATTGCAAAGACCAAAAGGCATTTTTCTAAAAGCAAAAGTTCCAAATGGGCAAGTAAAAGTTGTTTTTTCTTGATCTTCTAATGAAATCTCAATTTGATAATATCCTGAATAACCATCTAAAAAACAATAATACATATGCCCTGCAACTCTTTCCAAAATTTGGTCAAGAAATGGTAAAGGAAAATGATCCTTTCTTGTGATTGAGTTCAATTTACGATAATCAATACACATTCTCCATCCAGTAGTGACCCTAGTTGGTACCATTTCTCCATTATCATTTTCAACTACTGTGACTCCTGATTTTTTAGGAACAACCTGTGTAGGACTTACCCATTTGCTATCAGAGATTGGATATATGATACCTGCATCCCAAAGTTTAAGTACTTCTTTTTGGACAACTTCTTTCATTGTTGGGTTAAGTCTACGTTGAGCCTGTCTAACTGGCACTACTACAAAAAGTGAAAAAGACGACCAGAAAAAGACGATGGTAGAAGAAAAAACCGTCGTCGTGTTTAAAAAGACGACGGTAACAAAAAAAACCGTCGTGGATAAGTGACTTAAACAACTAAAAAACGGAGGTACTGTTGAATATTTTTTTATAACGACGCAGACAAATAAAAAAGCGTCGTCTTATTAAAAAGGTTTTCTTCAGAGTTCAAATCAGACAAAACAACAACGACAGCAGGTATGACAAGCGTTGTCTTTTAAAAATCAAGTGTCCTTTTTTTGGTAAAGACATGATTGTTTTGAAAGAACCGTCGTCTATTATACGTAAAGATGACGGGTTTTTTTTAAAGAACTGTCGTCTATTATAAGTAAAGATGACTGTTTTTTTTAAAAAGGGTCGTCTATTATATGTAAAGATGACAGTTTTTTTTTTAAAAAGGGTCGTCTATTATATGTAAAGATGACAGTTTTTTTTTTAAAAAGGGTCGTCTATTATATGTAAAGATGACGGTTTTTTTTAAAAAGGGTCGTCTATTATATGTAAAGATGACAGTTTTTTTTAAAAAAGGGTCGTCTATTATATGTAAAGATGACGGTTTTTTTAAAAAGGGTCGTCTATTATATGTAAAGATGACAGTTTTTTTTAAAAAAGGGTCGTCTATTATATGTAAAGATGACGGTTTTGTTTTAATTAGGGTCGTCTATTATATGTAAAGATGACAGTTTTTTTTTAAAAAAAGGGTCGTCTATTATATGTAAAGACGACGGTTTTTTTTAAAAAAGGGTCGTCTATTATATGTAAAGATGACGGTTTTTTTTAAAAAGGGTCGTCTATTATATGTAAAGACGACGGTTTTTTTTTAAAAAAGGGTCGTCTATTATATGTAAAGATGACGGTTTTTTTTTAAAAAGGGTCGTCTATTATATGTAAAGATGACGGTTTTTTTTTAAAAAAGGGTCGTCTATTATATGTAAAGATGACGGTTTCTTTTAAAAAAACGTCGTCTTTTAAAACACGCTAAAAAAAGGCCGCTTAAGTGAATTCGCGCTCGACAAATTTTCAAATTTTCCCCCGTCTTTGAAAACCTTATCTCTCATTAACAAGCGTCGTCTTTTAAAACACGCTAAAAAAAGGCCGCTTAAGTGAATTCGCGCTCGACAAATTTTCAGATCTTCCCCTGTCTCTGAAAACCTCTTCCTCCTTGAAACCCTCTTGAGCTCTCTAAAACACTCTCATGAAAGGTTTGATTTGAAAGTGACCTAATCTCTCAATATCCTTCTATATTTTGCTAGTGAATTCTGGATTAGTCTCTTTGCGTTTCTGGTATGTTCTTCGTCTCCCTGATTTCAGATTTTCTGTCTCTCTTGATTTGTCTGGTTTGTTTACATATTTTTTTTTATTTATGGTTTCTTTTTAGATTTTCTGATTTGGTTCTCAGGAGATGAGGAGGAAGCTTGCAGATTTATAACTTTTTCTTTTGCAGGTTTTCTATGCGAGTCGTATGTTTTTTTGTTGTTCAAAATTTGTTACCTTCTCTTTTCACCATCATTTTCTTTATATATTTTTCCTTTTGCAGGTTCTCGATGGTCTTTTTTATGCTCATTTTACAAGTTTTCTATGGAAATATGGTCCAATGGTAAAATTTCTCTTCCACCTAATTTTATATGTTTATAATCTTAGCTTTTTTTCTCTCTTTGTCATTTTGATTTATTTACAGGGATGATGGAGGAGACTTCAGTTGTGCATCATTTGTCTGTTTGGATGACGAAGGCTTGGATTAGGAGTACGTAGGTCTTGTTAGGAAAAGATTGTACTACTTAATTGGTAGGACTTATGTTTGAATCTTCAAGTTTTATGAAAGAAACTATTTTTGAGTGTATATATTCATTAATAAAGCATTATGGTTGGTTTTCCAGTTAAAATTGTTGTATAGCATCATATGAAATCAAAAAGAACTAAAATGTAGCAGTTTGGGAACTTATTAGACGACGGTTTTCATAATAAATCATGGTCTTTACAGATAATTAACGACGGTTTTTATAAAAAGGGTCGTCTATTATATGTAAAGATGACGGTTTTTTTTAAAAAAGGTCGTCCATTATATGTAAAGATGACGGTTTTTTTTTTTAAAAATGGTCGTCTATTGTGAAGTAAATATGACGGTTTTTAAAAAAAGGGTCGTCTATTATATGTAAAGATGACGGTTTTCATAAAAAACCGTCATCTTAACCTACAATACACGACGGTTTTCATAAAAAACCGTCATCTTAACCTACAATACACGACGGTTTTATTAAAAACCGTCGTCTTTCCTCCTATAATTAACGATCTTTACCTCCAAACAACGACGATTTTCTTTAAAAACCGTCGTCTTTACAGATAAACAACGACGGTGAAAAGCCGTCGTAATTTGACACCCAAAAAGACGGCGGTCGATTTCTCGTCGGTTGTAAACCATGATACACGACGGTGGATTACCGTCGTCTATTTCGTTTTTTTGTAGTAGTGTGGTTTAGCATCTTCTTCAAGAAAAATTTGGTGTGTGCAAACCAAAGGACTAATACCTTTAATATCAGATAAAGTCCATCCAATAGCAGTCTTATGATCTTTCAAAACTTTAAGTAACATACCTTCATGTAAAAGCTCTAGTTTAGAAGATATTACCACAGGATAGGTCTCATCTTCTCCCAGAAAAGCATATTTAAGTCCAGCAGGAAGAGGCTTCAATTCACACTTTGGGGCTTCTTCTTTTGATGATTTTGTCTCATCACTCACAGTTGGCAGCTCCTCATATTTTGGTATCCAACCGTTATGTTCTTGTACCTGCGCAGAATCCAACAAAGAACAAAGATATTGTACTTCAAAATCTTGTGCAAAATTACAATCCCCATTTACTAAACAAATTTGCAATGGATCAGAAGAAAAAGAAGAATTAAAGCAATTTTGAACAATTGTCTCGATCATAAAAACTTCTTTGTCTTCTTCATTGTTTGCGGGTTGCTTGCATATGTTGAATATGTTGAGTTCCAGTGTCATGTTCCCAAATGATAGTTGCATAAGTCCATTCCTGCAATTTATATAAGCATTAGATGTAGCAAGAAATGGTCTTCCAAGAATAACTGGAATTTGAGAACTAGAACGCACAATTGGTTCAGTATCCAAAACTATAAAATCAACTGGAAAATAAAATTTGTCTACCTGAACCAGCACATCTTCCACCATACCTCCTGGGATTTTGACTGAACGGTCAGCCAATTGCAATGTTACTAAGGTGGGTTTTAATTCACCAAGACCCAATTGCTTATAAACCGAGTAAGGCAACAAATTAACACTAGCACCCAAATCCAATAAAGCTTGTTCAATGCTAAAATTCCCAATAATACAAGAAATTGTGGGACAACCTGGATCTTTGTACTTGGGTGGAGTATTAGTTTGAAGAATTGCACTTACATTTTCAGTTAAAAATGCGGTCTTATCAACATTGTGCTTTCGTTTCATAGTGCATAAATCCTTTAAAAATTTTGAATATGAAGGAATTTGTTTTATAGCATCCAAAAGAGGTATATTGATTTTCACTTGTTTAAAAACCTCCAAAATTTTAGGATTTTGATTTTTCTTTACAGCCTTAAGTGCTTGTGGGAATGGAGCAGGAAAAGGGCACTTAACAATTTCAGAATCACTATTTTTGGATTTTTCTGAATACTTTTATTTTCAACTCTTTCTGAATCATCTTTCCCAATTATTTTCCCACTTCGAAGAGTAGTGACAGCCTTCACATGTTCATACTTATTTTCATTCAAAGAGGAAGAAGAAGGGGTAGTTACCTCTAACTGAGCATGTGGATTAGGTTGGACTTGAGAAGGAAATTTACCCTTTTCTTGAATTGACAGTGAAGAAGTAAGTTTGGAAAGAGCGCTCTTAATGTCACCAATGTCTTGTGCATTCTTTTGATTTGTGGCAGTTTGGCTTTGCATGAATTGCTTCATAACATCTTCCAAATTTGATGACGATGATTGCCCTTCCACCTGTGGAGAATAATAAAAAGAATTAGATTTTTGTTGAGGCACATTATTATTAGTATTATTTCTCCAACTAAAATTTGGGTGGTTTCTCCATCTTGGATTATAAGTTTCAGAAAAAGTGGATGACTTTTTAAATTGATTCACAAAGTTTGCTTGATCATGCAACATCTCTCTAAAAGCTGGAAGTGTTGGACACTCTTTTGTTACATGTCCCATGACCCCACAAACTTCACAAATCTCAAAAATTTCTTGACTTGCAATTGAATTAACTTTTTGAGGCAATTTTGATTTTAGAGTTTCAACTTCCCTAGCCATTGTTGCCAATTGAGCTTTGAGACTATCTTCCTCCTTAAGGTGATAAATACCGCCGCTGGAAGGATTCATAGAAGATTTTGCCTTTTGGGAATTAGGCTCAAATGTGTTGGGAGTGCTCCAAATATGAGATTTCTCTGCAATTTCATCAAGAAAATCAAAAGCATCTTCAGGATCTTTATACATAAAATTCCCATTGCACATCATCTCAATAAATTGTCGATCTTTAGGTGTTAAGCCATCATAAAAATGACTTACCACCCTCCATCTTTCAAAACCATGGTGAGGACATAACATTAACAAATCTTTAAATCTGTCTCAAGCTTGAGGTAAAGACTCAGTGTCTTTTTGAGAAAATGTTGTCATTTGTCTTTTCAAAGAATTTGTCTTTTGAATTGGGAAAAATTTCTTGAAAAGTTCAGTTTGCATTTCAAGCCCTGTTCCAATTGTTCTTGGCCTTAGAGAATAAAGCCAAGTTTTCGCTTTATCTTTCAGTGAAAATGGAAAAAGTTTTAGCAAAACTGTATCAAGCCTACACCCTTGTGTTGGAAACGTTCCACAAACTTCCTCAAACTCACGCACATGTGAATATGGATTTTCAGATTCCATTCCACGAAAAGTTGGTAAAAGTTGTATCATGCCAGGTTTAAAATCAAAATTTTGACCATTTAACGGAAAAATGATGCATGATGGCACACTTGTATGAGCAGGATGCAAATAATCATGTAATGTCCTAACAAGTGGATTCTCATCATTATGAACACTATGATTATCTTCATCATTTTGGGGCCCTTCCAATTCATTATTATTATTATTATTCTCAGCCATTTGGGATGAAATTTGGTCAAATTGAGGTTTCTTTGCAAATCTACCAAACCGATCACGATATCTCATAAACAAAATAAAGAAGCAACATATAAAAAACAAACAAACAAACAAACAAAAACAAAAACAAAACTATTCTTTTTTGTCTTTTCTTTTTTTTAATTATAAAGAAAAACTAAGACAAAAGCTAAAACAAAAAAAACACCAAAAATGAAAATAAATAAATAAATAACAGAAATGAAAAATTGAGTTTGATAAGCCTTACCGAATTACCTATGGAAACTAAAACCGCAAACCTTAACAATGAATTTCCTTATGCTACTTTTCGCTTCACCGCTCCCCGGCAACGGCGCCAAAAACTTGTTGCGTCTACCCAAGTGCAAGTAGTCACACGTAGTAATAATCTTGGAAGTCCAAGTATCGTATCCTCAAGAAGCAGGTAGGCAAATGTCTGCACACAAAGAAATAATCAAAAATACCAAAATAAAAGTGACAAGCAAAATGAACAAGTAATTTGATTTGATTGTTGTAGAAATTGAGTTTAAAAATGAAATATCAATAATGGAAATGCTAAGGCATTAAGGTTCAATTCTTCAAGCAAAATATATTTCATGCTCTTTAATCCAAATTAAACTCGATTAAAATTATCATTGAGAAACTTTAACCGGAAGATAAAGAAATTAAAACAAATTGACTTTTTCAATGTTATCTTTTATTAATGATTGTTCAGAAAATGTAGTTGCTTAATATCTAATCTTTTAATTTAAAAGCATGCTAAGTCAGTTCTTAACAATGAGAAAAATACAATTGAACTCATGAAAAGATAGTAGCACTTAACATCAATCAAAATAAAAGGATATGAAAATATTGAACAACCAAAAATAAAAGAATTCAGCAATTCATACCGTATATTGGATTAAAGAACAATTCACAAACTTACTCAAAGGACATTCCCTTTAGCCTTAGCTAGAGTTCTAGCAACTCATTACAAAGGAAAACATAACTAAATTTTGAATGAAATGGATAAAGAAATCTGTCGTCTGGATGCCTTGCCAAATAAGTTGATTGGTGATTTATAGTAGTCAATGAGGTGAGTGGGAAGTTAATACATTCGTGGTAGGTAATGAAGGGTCTAAGTGAGAGATTCATTGGATTAAACATGTGATGATGGTGGAGAGTTGGTGGAAAAGAAATAACGGTGAGGTAGTGGCCGTTAAATGGCTATGAATGACATGAAATAGGCTCTTTAGCTTCAACGGTTTTGTCTTCTCTTTTCCTTCTTTATAATCACAATAATCTCACAATCAATTCTTCAATAAAATCCACCAACAATTTTCTTCACACCTGGCTTGAACTTGGACAAATGTATGTTCATCTTTTGGCTTTCCAACTTCCTACAAAAGATAAATTTACCTAATAAGTTCACCAAATTAATATAGAAAATTCATGAATCCAATTGGTGAGAATAAAATGTAACAACAAGTGGAATTATGTTTATTAAGCCAAAATTATATCATAAAGTCTCCAAAATAATATTAAAAAGATGTAATTTGAGACTCTCATCAGTTCCAAACAAGACAGAGGGTAATCGGCAGCAAGCCTTTCTCTGGCGTCTAAATGGGACTTTGCCCCAGCAAAAATCCCAGTCACAAATCAAAGAAGGAACGCACAGCTGTTCCAAACAAGACAGAGGGTAATCAACCAAATTCACTTTTAGTGTGAAGACCCGTGGGATAACACAAGTCAGCAAGACACAACATAAGTCACCAAGAGAAATAGCCACACAAAAAGAAAAAGCAGAGATCTCAAAAGAGAAGAAAAGTGAAGCAAAGCAAAAAGGGAAAGATGGCTCACCAATTTCAGGCTGAGAAGCCTCCTGTGTTGCTGCTGCTGAAGAACCCAAGAGCAGCATAAGCCAAAATAAAGAAACCCAAAAAGCCGAAGAAGAAAGTCCCAGGACTAGAAAGAGAAACCATCAAAAAGCAAAAGATCAATTTCAAGTTGAAAAGCCTATTTTGTTGCGGCTGTTGAAGAACCCAAAAGCAACATAAAACCAAGAAGCCAAAAAAGTTAAAGTCTCAGAAGCTGAAAGAAAAGGAAAATGACGAAACAAAAGTAACCAGCTAAAAGACAAAAAAAGTTGAAGCCTGGGATGACTTTCAAATAGTTAATGAACTATTTGATCTACTCTGACAGAAGAAAAAACTTACCCTGCTTTGACTTCTCTTTGGTTTTCTCAAAACTCAAAGCTCTGTATCAATTGTTGTGGCTACTGAGTAACTAAAGATATATATGGTTTGTTTCAATTTGGGAGTGGCTCAGTTTGAATTGACTTCTACTGCTCCAAATAGAGACCAGTTTTGGTTTCAAATGGCAGCTGACCATCAAAGCCTTTCTGACGTTGTCGTTTGTTTATGGTCCAACAAATGGAAATGTCAAGGTCCATAAATAAATTAATGGGTTAACAAAACAAATTACCCATTAATTCTCAAAAGTCCAAAATATTTGATGGGTGTCCAAATAAATTATGTGGTTAATGGATCAATTTTTAAATCCTCAAAACCATACGTTAGTAAATTAATGGGCTTTTTAAAATGCATGTTAATTTTCTTTGGACATTGACAATAAGCAAATATGGTACAAAACCATTCCAAATTTTCTCATAGGTCATCTACCCGTATAAATTTCAATGAGATCAAATTTAAATCTCTCAACCACAAATTCTTTCAAGGGGTCTTTCATTCCTTGAAAGTTCAATCAAATTTTCTGAACTAGGTCCGGTTTGATTCTGCCAAGGATACGTAGGCAATTTGGAAATTCAATCTAAATACAACCGCAAGTCCAAATAGAATCCCTGGTTTACCTTAACCAAATTCGCTCCAAACACTTTTCCAACCACAAAATCAAATTGAATCCCTGGTCCAACCACATTCATCTAAATTCCATAAAATATTTCTCACACCACAACTTCTTTCAAGAGGTCTTTTATTCCTTGAAAATCCAATTAAATTCCCCAAAGAACTACGAATGGCTTGATCCCTCAAAAGGGGTACGTAGGCAACCTAGGGTCAACCTAGGTGCAGCCGTAAACTTAAACAAACACACAAACCCCCACTTAAAGTTTAATTTATGTTGGAATCAAAGGGTGTTTTCTTTTTATTAAGAGATTGTAATTAAGGGACACTTTGTCTTGAATGGGTCATACTTAAATAAAACTCACGTCAGTCAAGGATATGAGTGAAATTATGTTGGGTGAATTTTTAATCATTTATTACATTTTTTATATAACACCTACTTTCCGTGGTGATGTCATATTTGCATTATTAGTATCAGATACAGTAGTTTCATTTTCTTTACAAGTGTTCACGCGGCGCGGTTGTGTTTGTGCCTAATAAATCACGGCCATGAACTGACCGAAGGGGTCCCTTTTCTCGGCCCTAGCACTTGCTCGTGAAACTAAAACGTGGCGTTTCGTCAGATGTTTGGTCTTCTTAAAAACAAAGGAAAAGCTGCGAAGGCATAATCATCTCGGCCTCGATCGCGGCATTGGTGGCCGAGGCCGAAGGACGCAAGAGCCACGGCCGAAGATGTTTAAAGTCAGATCGTCACGTGGCAGCCAGGGCCCATTAATGAAGTAACCCCTCTGACTAGCAAACCCACTGGCTGCAAGGAAGCATTTAATGCATGAGGGAAGAAGGGAAGTGACTAGCGTCAGGATTTGGCGACAGAAATCAGAGTGGTTAGGCGCAAACATTCTTACAAAAATTCTTATAGCTTGAGAGATTAGGTCATCAGCTATCAGAGCATTTAATGCGTCTCCACAGCCAAAAGCGCAGAACCCACGATGAGGGCGGCGGCCGAGATTTACCAGGATTCATGGGGTCACACCACCATGCTTCACGATCCCAAATGTCGATTGGACTACCCACTTGCTCTGATCAGGCTCCACCATGCAGATTTTTAGCCTCGATTACTCCTCCAAGAGCTCTTCCTATAAATACAAGGCTCAAGCTACATTCAAAGGGTTCAAACACCAAACCAAAAGCCTCCCACGGAGCAAATTATATTTTTCTATAATGTACTTTCAATATCTTTACTTGTTTTCCTAGGAGTAGTGTTAGGTTGTAAGGAAAATCCATTCATCAATATATCATACGACCCTTGATTTTCAAGGTGCCGGAGCACCATCTCTGTTACTCTCTCATTCACCCCATATATCATAAGACCGTCGCTCACTGAGCAATGCGCTGGAGCACCGCCCAAAACCCACCACCAACACCACCACTAAACGGCCTTGTAGCTCAGGCCGTGAACCTGATGGCCGAGATCAGTTCCTCTCTCGGCCACAATCGTTTGATTAGAAGCCAAATCCAAACAGGCGCACCACTTAACCATTTCTATCCAAACCACATCTCGACGCACGGTAGACCGTGCTGGCACGCCCGCGCACAACCGCACAGCATCCAAAAGAAGGAAGCCACGTGTTAACGCACATCCCCTCGGCCCGGAACTCCAGGCCGTGAGATTTGCGCAGCCAACAGCTTGAAATGTAAGTTACTTTCAGAACGTGTGATGTCATATTTGCATTATCAGTATCATAAACACAGTTTTCTTTTTCTGTACTGGTGATTCGTGTTCATATTTAGTTCCATATTTGGCAAGAAGCAACTGCTTAGTTGGTCATGTTAAAATGCAAGTTACCTTCACTCGCTCTGATGTCATTTTTGCATTATTAGTATCAAATACATTGTGATCATTTACTTTATTGTTAATGGTGCGTTGATATTTAGTTTCAAGGTTGGCAAAATGAAACTGATTACTTGGTCATGTTCAAATGTAACTAAGTCATTTGCTTCATAAGTGGTGATGTGATTTTAGCATAATAATTATCACGAAAAGCATTTATAATTTTGTGACTGCTGCCGGTGATAAGTGGTATCATAAATGCTCTTAATATGGGAGCACGCGAAACCAATTCAGTCCCTCCACCTTCATCGATGAGTGTCAATTGTCGTTTCAATCACACCGCTTAGGAAACGAATACAATAATTACTTATCTAAACTCTTGTCTTCGTCCATTGTAAAGTGGGTCACACCGGTTGGGTTTATATGCGGCACTTTCTTCTTGGTCCCCAAACGACACCGTGATTATTAAAACGTCCATAGACCCTTTTCAGTCCCTCTTCTCCATAGACCCTTTTCAGTCCTCTTCTCCGCAAACCCTTTTCAGTCCTCTTCTCCAACAACCAAGATGGATATTCCACATTTGGCATGGTTTAAGGTACTGCTTGTGGTTGCAAAGCAGTCCTCTAAAGATCTGTACAGCATGGTGGGAACCTGCAAGTTATTTAAAGAAATGCTCAATGATCCTGAGGTTTGGACAACCGTGTCAGTAGATAAGTACCAGTGGCATCAGGACTGGTACGGGTTTGAGGAAGGCAAAATTGTTGAGTTCTTGCAAAAGTGCAAAAAACATAACAATCCAGAAATCATTTACAGAGAAGCTATTTATGACTTCTTCCTATTGAAAGATGATGAGGGCATGAAGAACCTGCGGGTGGCTGCTATGGCAGGGCATAAGGAAGCCTCCTACCTTGTTGGCTTGCTAGGGCTATCGAACCCTAGCGAGGGCAAGGAGAATGCGATGGAGTTTTTGTGCCATCTCAGCAAAACGAAGAAACTGAACATGCAAGCTTGCAGGGATTCTATAACCCTTCGACTGGGTCGGTATACAATGTCTGGCACCAAAACTCCTCCTATGCTTGAAAAGTTTACAGGGAGGTTGCGTGTTGTCAACCCGAAAAGGGATTATCTGTCACACCCCGGATCGGCTCCGCCGTAGCACGATATTGTCCGCTTTAGGGCCCCCCTCTCTGGCCCTCACGGTTTTGTTTCTGGGAGCTCACGACCAACTTCCCAGTGGGTCACCCAACTAGGGATTGCTCTGGCCCCCAACTCGCTTAACTTCGGAGTTCCTACGACTCTGAAGCCAGTGAGCTCCCAAAAGGCCTCATGCTAGATGGATGCGGGCATGTACATATAAGGCACATCAACCCCCTCTCCGTTGGTCGATGTGGGATCTTACATTATCCTTTCAGTTACTTCGTTGACAAGTGGATGTCTGACACATCCTTGATCTTCTAAGATACTCTGATGATCCCATAAATACCCCAAAAAAATTCCCCCTAATTTCCTGATTTGTCCTGCATTTGAAACTTTATTTGCAACAAAACAGAAGTGTAATTAAGTCATCCGGTAATCCCTTTTCACTAACATAATTATTTAAATATCGCAATGTGGATCTACGACATAAGTGGAGGGTTTTTCCCAATTTGATTATAACCATCTACAACATTTCCCCATTATTTTCAGATTTGTCCAGCAATTTTTAGGATTTCTGCACTAAACAAAAAAAATGGGAATCCCATAGTACGAAAATCCCTTTTCACTAACATAAACAATTACATATCAATTTCCACAAAAAACATTTTGCCAACTATTAACCCAAAACTCCTGACGAAGTATTCATCCCCACACAGAGTTAGGAAATTTCCCAATTTTTTCCGTAATTTTCATGCATTTTTAACGATTTTTGGGAAAAAAAATTGAATAAAATATACAAGAAATGCCAAGTTGAGGCGCTGGAGTGGGGAGCTGCAAGCCTGACCGCCACGCAACGCTTTCCCATGTCGCCACACGGTAGTTTTACTATTTTTTAATCGGTTCCACTTAAATATTCAATTAAAAATCGAATTTGAGGGTGAAAAATTCCCGAAAAATTCCTCAGTGATCAGGACGAGATTTCCTTCGATGACATATCCGGAAAAAGGGCAGGGCAAAAAAATTTGGATACGGGATTAATGTGATCGAACATATGAGAGTGTAGGGTTTACAAAGTGTATTAGTGTTTTCATTTGCATCATCCGAATGTAGGGTTGGTTCCCAAATTTTATTTTTCACTCGCTCCTAAACCAGGGTTTGTACTTTCCGTATGAAGTATTCTTCCCCACACAGAGTTAGGAAATTTCCCAATTTTTTCCGCAATTTTCATGCATTTTTAATGATTTTTGGGAAAAAAACTGAATAAAATATACAAGAAATGTCAAGTGGAACGCTGCAAGCCTGACCGCCACGCGGCGCATTCCCATGCCGCCACTCGGCAGTTTTACTATTTTTTAATCGTTTTCACTTAAATATTCAATTTTTAAATGACTTGAAAGGTGTAGGGGTTTGCCACCTACGGTTTAGGGTTTACTGTGGAGTGCTTACGGTTAAAAAATGTTAAACCATTGCTTTTCTTTCCCGCTCATGGGTTAGGGTTAACAAATAAAAAACATTCCTGCAAATTTTGAATTTGCCGCTCACAGTCACGGATTGTTACGACCAAAACAGGACAATTCAAACTTGAAACTCCATATTAGTTCTCCCCAAAAAATAAAATACAATTCCTTTTCAGATTTTAAGGAAAATTATTTGGGGGTTTTGAGCAAATTTTTGGAAGGGTTGTCATCTTCTGTTATCTTCATTTTCCCTTCTGGGCAAAGCCATGTCGAATTCTTCAACAAACACTCAAGGAAAGAGGTGGCGGCACTGCAATGCTGAGATGGTTATGCTAATTTCCAAATCTGAAAGGAATATGGCCAGACCGTATTGGAAGTGCTTCACAACATATGTAAGTATTATCTTCCCTAAGCCAATAACACTAACTCAGATCGGCCATTGCCTAAGCCAACTGCTACAGAGTAGAAGAATTGGGTCTCACATTGTAATCCGAAACTGAAAAATGTAACTTTGTTATGTTTTTTTAGGGAGCTACAAGGTGTAGTGGCTATGAATGGGTGACTGGAGGCAACATGCCAACTGAATCTCAAATTCAAAACCAGCTGGATGTGAAGGAACTTAATGCATATGCTGAAGTCATCCGTATAGTGAAGGGCATTAAAAATATCCTCCTACTGTTGTTAGTTGTATCATTTCTGAATTTAGCAGTTCAAGTGATGAAGAAGTAAGAAACTTTTTGCATCTGGAAATCTTCAAGCAATTTCAAGTATATATTTATAAATTGTGTTCTCTTTTGGCTTTTCAAGTATATATTTTGTAATTTTCTAATCCGGACAGCTATGAAATATGAAGAAGTGTTTGCAAATCTACTATTATGAATTAATCATTGAGCATAATTAGGAAATGAATTTTTGAACGTTTGATATGCCTGCATCTTCAACTTCACAATCTTGTTTGCCGTAAACAAGAAACATTCCTATTTATTCCACATTTGAAAACACAGTGTGGCACCATTTACGGTTTATGGTTCACCATAGTATCAACAACATGTGTTCACGGTTTCGTACAGGTTGTATTTGAACCCAATAAAAATAACTTATTCTTTAAGTTTAAGTCAAAAGGGGGAGTTGGATCATAAAGAAGAGTTTGTTCATTAACAAGTAAGACTCAAAACTACCTTTTCAAAACCTTCCTACCTCTTCGAGCTTCCCTTATATGATAGAAAGGCTAGTTCTCTATCTCGCGAATTGAGCCAATACCAAGCTATATGAATTTCTTCAGTTCAACAACTATTACCTACATAATTACAAACCGCCCACCCAGTGAAATGAAGTTTGCAAGTTCGTATACTACACTCACCCAGTTATGTCATATTGGCTCTCCAAATTAAGCACAGGCGTTAATATCCCTGCAACAACTGCACAGCCAGCTTCAACCGATACTAGGGCATGGCATGACGGGAAATATTGGCTAGGTCTACATTGGAGGTCAGAAACTCGCAGTATTTGAGAATGTACATCCCACAGTCCCCCCTGAAACATAGCGAAACAGCTATCATTCATTGTACAACAAAAGCGCACTTTCATAACACAATGTGTTTAGGTCGAATATGACTCACCCGCCTACTTGTTGGGGTGCATCCAAAACGCGAATAACTGGCCACTCACTTTTGAGAAGTAGACCGTCGCCAATATATCCAGCTTTGTGTAACAACCGGGGCAGTATTTTGGACACCGATTGCACAGCCCGTTGGATGGCTTGAGTTCTGCACAGATCTACTTTTGAATCATATGCCCTTATCTCACACGCTTTCAAATCGATAACAAGTAAGATCCAGTGCTTCTGCCTTTGTAGGTTGAAGGGCAAAAAAACTTGATTCACAGACGACCATGATTTAGCCAACTTATGCCCTTCGCCCTTCACCATTCCCACTAGACCGTAGCTGTGCTGCCTCTCGTCCTTTCCCATATACGACTTCATTTGCGTGTAATTTAAGGCAGCACATTTCTGCATAGTGGCACACGAGTTATGCATCATAACGGATACGGAATTTCAAAACAAACAATGCTTATGAAATAATACATACCTAAAAAGTGGTGTCTAGTATCATCCAGTCAGAACCCGCCCACTTGCCAGACCTGTTGTGCCGCTCCCTTAGCAAATGCAAGGTCATGTCAATGTTCTACATAAAAGGGTTGTTGCCATTATTAAATCAATAAATTACTACATAGCAAGGGCTTATCGACAAAATTCCAAATCAACTATAACATCTTCGCCACATTCACCCTCCGCAGTGTGTTAGAAATGTGCCCTAAGAGCCAATACATTTGATGTAATCTCCTTAGAATACATTTCGTATATGATATATAAAGGGCAAACTTATTTTGTTATCTTTTACATCGTGTAAAGAAACAAATGTCCAGGGTATGCTAAATAAGAGATAAAGTAATCTAAAGAAGATTAGATTCGGGAGACCTTTAATCTCTAACTGTAGTATCCCAAAATATTCCTAATCATAGGTTATCAAATGGGCATTGATAAACCGTCAAGATTAGAACATATTATGTATGCTCAATTGGGAGGATGGTTAGTCTCAAACCATTTGTGTAGTTGACACTAATACAAGTATGTGGGTGCTCATTAGTGAATGAGTACACTGAACGCGATCAACCGTAGTTCTCGTATGGAGTATTTATCTATATGTCAAACGAGAACTCATAGTTGCAATAATGCAAATTAGTCCTTAGACCTGACGCATCATGGTTGTCCTGTGATGCGTTATTGATCTTTGATAGCTCTTAAAGGCAAGCCGTAAAAGATTTGTCTTAAGTGTTGTTGGGATCTCTTAATTCATCATAGGGGCATGTGAATGTACAATAAGGAATCTCTACTTTCGATAAAGAAAGAGAATGTTTCAAGATGTGATTCAGTAAATCTTTGGCCAAAGTATTTTGAGCTTGATTTAGAAAGTTGTTCTTAATCATGTTCTTTTGAATCACATGAGGTTATAAATCATATTAGGGGTTTGACATAATCAATCCGTACCCTAATAATATGATTTGAAACATTGTATAAGAGAAGGACCGTATTGCATTGCAATTCCAACTGAATAGGTTCTTTATCTATTCTGGTTAGCTTGGGTAGCCTTGATATATTGCTAGATGTCACTCTTGGCTTGTGGAAGTCCTAGGATTGATTGTGATCGATCCAAATAAAGGAAGAATTAAAAAGGGGTTTTAATTCCAGTTGGTTATAAAGAGTTCTTATATTTTCCCACTGCCTTGCTAATTAGAACCTAATGGATCGCACACCTTAAATGGTTAACTTTGAGTAATACAAATGAGAATGAGGAAATCAATTTGATTGATTTGATGTGGATGATTTACTACGTGTAAAAGTATATTTGGGCCTCGGTAATAGTTAACGGGAAGCCCAAATGGTTGGGTATCAAGCCCAAGGGCTTAAGACACCTAAATATTATGGTTTAAGTGTCATAAGGCCCAATTTTGGAAGCCCAATGGGTTTTGGCCGAAAATGCTTAAGTAAGTATGTATGGGAATTGTTTCCATAAGCTTATTAACACAAAAACACAATCCAACATCAACAAAATGGGTTTGGGAGATCAAAGAGAGAAAAATGAGAGTTTTCAAGAGTGAAACACTTTCATCTTTCAAAGTGGTTTAGATTGAAACCAATCTTGAGAATCTTGCACTAGCATCCATGTATTCTCAAGATACTTCTTCTCATCTCAAGGTTCGATTGGTGTGGAGACTTAGAGGCCATATACTTTTGTGGCTCACATGGAGGAGAAAGATCAAGGAGCAAAGATCAACAAAGAGGAAATCATCAAGAGAAGACCAAACACAAATTGGTTCATATAATTGCTTCAAGGGTAATTAGATCTTATCCTTTCTCTTGAATTTTCATTTATGAAAAACATATCAATGTTCATGGCTTAAGATACTTGGAAGAAGTTTTGTTTTTGAATTTAAACAACCACCTTAGACTTCCGCTGCGATTAATTTGATTAAATGCATGTTTAATATTCAAATGAACTTTGGAAAAATGTTTTGAAATTTCCTACACAGTGGACATGTCAATCTTTCGAGGAGGATTCGTAAGGAATTTAACAAGGGTGACACACACCACATCTGGATCATCCCAATTTATATCCGGGGTTGTATATTGCACCTCTTCTTTCGCATTTTGTACACACTCCTCTCTCGATTCGGCTACTCCACCTTCCTTGGTTTTATCACTCTCCTCTCCAGCATCCTCAGTCTCATGTCTCTCCTCTCCAGCATCCTCAGTCTTATGTCTCTCCTCTCCAGCATCCTCAGTCTTAAGTCTCTCCTCTCCATCATCCTCACTCTTCCTGGCGTCTGCATGACTGGTACACTTTTCCAAGCGTAAAACTCTCTCCTCCAACTCACCCTTCTCACGGTGCAATACTGCAACCTCATTCCTCAACTGCTACACAACAGAGTTTAATTCATCAAGGTCCTTACATATCCACGAGCCTACACTAGGTGCATCACATTCAGGAACATCTGATCCCCAACTCCAATATGGTTGCCTCATCTCCAATTCACGTGGTCGTAAGAGCCGCAGTATAACAGGCTGCCAAACATATACAGTTAACAGGTCATATACAATAGTAAACAGCTTTCGTCTTGAAACCAACATACTATTGAAATCAATTATTAACTACACACCTGTTTGCTTTGAAATATATAAGCGTTCAGCTTTCTAAACTCATGCACTTTATCTGTGGATTCCCATCGGCAAATTCGAGGGACTAATGCAGTTTCCTCGATCCGCCTACAATATCTAAGAGGGGGAATTCCCAATTCAGCAATTAATTCATACGCCCAAATCTACAACAAATAGATTATCAAAGTCAGTACTTAGTTACGAACTTAAATTTTACAAACACTAATTTTGAACTAAATCATACTTGGAAAGCATAGCTCAATCCCTTTATATTCCATGCAGGTCTGTTAATTCTTTTAGGCTTCTCATCCTCCACGTTTTTCTTCCCTTTTCTCACTGAACTTCGCACTGCCTTTTTTCGCTTTTTCTCCCATTTCCCTTGGCCATCCTTGTCTTCATCTCTCTCTTTCTTCCTGGGAACAAACAACAGAGAATCTTGCAGACACTCAAACGATATAGATCCCCTCGGATATTTGTTGAATTCATCCATTTTATGAACCAAATGTAAGTAGTCCTCATTTATCTTTACATTTTGGGGTCTACCCATTATCACAGACTCCACAAAATACAGCAGTCCCAATTTGAACAAGTCCTCACTTCCTCTTTCGGACTTTAGGAATGCCATTTCTAAGTCCTGGCAAGTAATGTGACTCCTGTTGGTAAAATGCGCTTTCATAAATCGCTTAAGATCTTCCCCGGTAGACGTTATGTCAGGCTCTGTTCCACATTTCAGACCACTTATCAAACAAAAATCCTTTACACTGAATTGAGCAATGTTGGACCCTATTGCATAACTAAGGCCCATCATGTCCTTCACACCAAGTCCTCCGACACGCCTGAGTGCCAGACCATGCACAATTTGACCACTAAATGCAATTTTATGGAGTCCCAACAGGTGCCCAAAACAGAGCTCTTTCTAAATCTTTCCATAAGCGAGTCACTGAAATGCGCCCCAAAATTACACAGGCCTGTTTGCGCCACACACAGATTATTCACCCGCGCAGAATAGACCTCTGACTCCGGGAAACAAAGCTCAAACCCAGAATCCATTTTATACCTGCAAAAGACACTTTTTGCTTAAGAAACAGAACTGATACGTGTTGAAAATATTATGACCACATTAACACACAGAAGTGATACCTACTCACAATATTATCTACACATTTTGAAACCTACAAACACTATTTTCAACACATTACATAATTGATACCTACTAACAAAATTTTCAACATATCAAGTTACAAAACTGATACACTATTTTCAACACATTAAGATACATAATTTCAGCTACAAACACTAATTTCAACAAATTCAAATACATAATTGATACCTACTACAAGATGCATTGCTCCTTATGCATCCCAAATCATCTCATATTCAGAGTTAAGATTCAATTTTCTCTTATGCGTTCTACTTCTACTGGTATTTACAATGAGGAACAGATGAAGATTCCTCGAATTTTACGAAAACACAACAAACAACCAAAATGCAAACTAAAATACGAAGTACAAAACACAACACAAATTACTCAGGCCAATTTAGAATTTTGCAAACACATCCGTACAGAGACAGACTACTCTTACCCAGAAAATCAAACCCCTCAAATCCTCCTTAAAATCCTAAAGCAATTTAAATTAAGTGAATGCAATATAACATGCAATCTTTAATATCAAAGAGAGATAGGGAATTCGACAGAAACGTACCTATTCAGACGTTCAGATGAGAATTACTCGATCACGGAGGTTCTGCGACAACAGAAGAGCAACTAAGAGATAAACAGTACACGAGTTTCTGTGAGAAGAGATGAGGAATAGAGAACTTGATGTCTGGTAGGTATTTGGGTGTTATGACTAGGGTTAATTCATAACTCCATTGACAAGAAAGGCGCCACTGTCAGGAATAAGAAAGGTGCCATTTTTTCGAACCAGGCGCGACTTGACACCTCTGCTAAGGGGAAACTGTAGCCTATCCTATGCACCGTAAGCTTGCTTTTTCTCTTCAACCGTTCAGATGCGATTGATTCTTATATAATGTTCTCACATCAGTGTTCTCACCTGATCCGGATGGAACCCAGGAACAGAAAAACAGAAGACTGGGCCTTGACTCCAAAAAGTAGCCCAATCAACACTAAGAGGCCCACGTCTTTTTCAAAAATAGCAGAGTTTTAAGAAAAAAACAACAACAAAAATAAATAAATCAAATTACCAATTAAATGGTAATTTATCACCAAGCAGGTCGATAAACTACTAAAGAAATTGGACTAGGCCCAGCTTCTAAATTCTCATCGTTGATCTCAATCCCAAAGTGCAAGCCTGCAGATTGTTTTGGAATATCTTTTCTCAAAAAAACCCACGTGATTACATGACTTTGAAAAGTCAAAATTTTCAACTATCACAAGAGAGTTGACATGGAATTTATGAAGGCAGGTCTTACAAGAAGACTTCTCCAGTCTTTACAGTCAAGGAAGAAGATCAAAATCCCTTTCTATATACAAAGAAAATTCTGTTTCGGAGCAGGTGCCATTTCCAAGGGATAGGCAGACTACATTTTCTAAAGAGATAAGTAGGGAGCAGTGAGTTGTTTATCAGGAAAATCAAACTGACTGTTGAAAAGGGATTAGGTTTTCTTTCAGGGAAAGCAAGGAAGTGATCACCATAAAAACTGATTGTTGATGGCTT
The DNA here is from genome assembly GCA_020521455.1 of Prunus kanzakura. NCBI lineage: Eukaryota > Viridiplantae > Streptophyta > Magnoliopsida > Rosales > Rosaceae > Prunus > Prunus kanzakura. The sequence continues at coordinate 1,442,161 of BPUM01000033.1, read as the reverse complement.
TTCTGTCATAATAGATAAAATCCCACTTTTTTTTTTACATTTAAAATAAAAGAACTTGCTTTTGGAAAATCTGCCGCCCATTATTAAAAGATTAGAAGCCCCACTCCAGCATTTTCTATAAATATGAGAGGAGGTGAACAAATCAAAGGATAGCCAAAAAACCAGTCAAAAACAAAAACTCAAAATGATCACTTGATCTCAAAAGCCTTCAAAACACTGAAGCAACCAAAGCTCATTGAGCCACAAGAAACAAGTTAGCTATAAAATCAGAAACTCTAAACTTCAGTTCAGTTCAGAGAGATAGTCATATAAAGTGAAATTTCTCTCGTTACAAATTTGGTTCAGCATAAGCCAAATCAAGCAGAGTCCGAGTTTTTACAAATATGAAAACCTCAACAAATTTATGGAAAACCCTGATCAAGCAGAACAGGTACTACAGTGCAGTTCCAGCTCAGTAATCATCAAATCCAGCCACTTCTGCCCCTTCTAGACTGAAGAGGTTTCAATTCTGCCCTTCCCAAAAGCCTTCTAGGGCTTGAAAATGATTAAAGCTTTGCCAAACTCGAACGTTGGTATCGATTTACAGCTGAAACTTGACAGTTGAAGGTGTTGATAGTCTAATCCAGCACAGACATACCCAGTCCAGCCCGGATCAAAAGCATCTATCCAGGCAAAAATTGAAGTCCAACGCTCCTTTTGTCTTTTTTAGAGTTGGTCTTTCCTTTTTTAGCTTTGTAAAAGGCAGTTCTGCCTGAAAACAGTTCACTTCCTTATTATTGATTTTGGTAAGAACTACCAGTCTTGTACTGTGAAAAATTGTGAAGTCCTTACCAGTCTGAGGCAAGAAAAGAACTTACTTGGGAGATATTCCTCACCCAAATTCATAATCTCTTGTTTAGAAATCAGTAACTTGGGGCGCAAGTTATCCATTTTTAAAGAAGTCTGCTAGGGTTTTTTATTGCTAGCAGTGGCACGCTCATACACAAAAGAAAATTGACTTGTTGACCACAAATGGTCTTCAAGACAATAGGGAACTTTACCCTACCATAATAGGATTAAACGAAAACGGGTGAACAATAAGAGAGATGGTGAACAGAAGGAGGACAGCCAAAAAAATCAATCAAGACAAAACTCTCAAAGTCACAATTGACAAACTCAAAAAGATTAATTGATCTCAAAAGCCTTCAGACACTGAGGTAATCAAAAGCTCCTTGATCCACCAGAAACAAATAAGCTAGAATTCAAATTTCTGATTTCAGTTCATTTTAGAAAAATAGTTTTACAAAGCGAGATTCCTCTCGTTACAAATTTGGTTCAGTACAAGCCAAGTCAAGCACAGTTTGAGTTTTTACAATATGAAAACCTCAACAGATTTGAAGAAAGCCTTGATCAAGCAGAACAGGTACTACAGTACAGCTACATCGTAGTGATCACCAGTCCAGCCATTTCTGCCCTCTCCAGACCAAAGAATCCTCAAATCTGCCCGTTCAACAAGCCTTTCATGGCTCGAAATAAATTGAAGCTCTGCCAAACTCAAACGTTGGTAACGATATCTAGCTGAAACTCATCAGTTGAAGGTGTTGACGATTAAATCCAGCATAGTCACATCCAACCCAGCTCGGTTCAGAGGCAGCTACCCAGATAGAAATCGAAGTCCAAAGATTTGTTGTCTTTTTCGTGCCACCACATCTTCAAGAAGATAGATACGTGCCACCCGCTGCATATGTTCCACCAGTTCCATTTCCAGGCCGTCTTAAGAAAGCAAAGCAAGATAAGGCTTTTGAAGAAATTTATGATATTTTGAGTAAAGTTAATATCAATTTGTCTTTGCTTGATGTTATTGAACAGATTCCTGCATATGGAAAGTTCATCAAGAACTTGAGAACTCACAAGCTCAATTTTGCACCAAATGAAGAAGTAAAGGTCAACAAGAATGTAAGTGTTATGTTGCAAAGGAAGCTTCCACCAAAACTAGAAGATCCTGGCAGCTTTGACATTCCATTAGCATTGGAGACAATAAGGTTGGGAGAGCCATGTTGGACTTGGGAGCAAGTGTTGTCACCAAAAGAGGTGTCTTTTAAAATTTATAAACTCGCAAGCGCACGATTCGAATATAGCATAAGCGTGTAAGAGCGAGGTCGTACCCAAGGGATTGCGTGTATAGATAGAAAACCAATTATACCCAAGTTAATTTCATTGCCAACCTAGTTGATTCAAATGGGGATTTGTTTGTTGATAAAGAAAATTAAATAAAGCATAAAACAAATATAGAAATGACAATAAACTGAAATTAAGATTTAAATTTATGAGAAAAATAACTAAGGTATTAGAATCCACACCATTATTCCATAAGATCCTAATTATTTATCTTTCAGTTCTCATGGAGTAGCAATCTAGAAATCAATCTACTGCTTTCTCAAGATTTATCAATTAAGCTTGTAATTTAGATCATAAGTAAATTTTCCTTCCCTTCATAAGTACAAATTCTAAGCATAATATGTAAACAAAATTATTTAACTACAAAGGATGAAAGTTTCCTAAGCATCCTATGTGAAAAAGTTTATTTGAATAACAAAATATCAAAGAAATTTGTAAACTAGAAATATAAACCAAGGATGAATTAATAGATTAATCCAAAATCTTGACTACCACAAATACATGATAGAAGTGGTGAAAAGAAAATTAATCTATTAATCATGTGAAGTAAAAATTATAATCATTGAACACCACAATATTTGAGAATTGAAAATAAAAACTAGAACTTTATTTAATAATGGTGTTTCATCCAACCTTAGTTAAGTAATTTAAATAGACATAATTAATATTTAAAACAAAACAAAGAAACTAAAATACATAAATTAAATGAGAACTAGGAAAGGTGAAGAACAAGTTTAAGAGAGATATTAGCTCTCAGTTTTTTCCTTTCCATCATTGTTCTCTTTCTTTCTTTCTCTTTGCCGTGTATCACTCTTCCTGTATCACTTCTTGTATCACCTCTCTCTAAGCTTCTATTTATAGCCAAAGAAGGGAGCCTTGAATTATATAATAATCAAGCAGCTTTCATCATTTCAAATAAGTATCCCATCATTTTCAATTATATTCCTTAATTTTGGCCTACTTCTTTGACTTTGGTTTCACAAATATCTTTAGTCTTCTTATCATTTGCTCCACTTGCTCCATCTCATGTGTCTCTCCCTCGTGTCTTCTCATAAAACTGCAGCAACCTTCCTCTATTTGTAGCTAGATAACAACTCAAGCATCATCATTCTTCTTTGCATTCATTGGTAGCAAGTAGTCAATTTGAACTTCTCTTTCATTGTTTATTCATTCTCTCTTTATTTCTTCAATGATGGAATGGCAGCTTGCATGCATTTTGATTGCTTCTGATTTTCATTTGTTTAATCTTTAATTGCATTTGCTGCTGCAAACGTTGTCTTGAGCAGATTTCCTTGACTTTGGCAAGTGGAGGTAAGATTGGCCCAAAAGAGATTTCTAGAGCTGTTGTAACATGCAGGATCAGTTGGATAGGCTACACTTGTTCAATGGAGCTCAAATTTGGATATGTTGTAGTCAACATCCATTGGAACAAGTTTCATGAAGATCTTCACCTCATCCGAGCAACGGAGCATGCTGATCCAAGGCCAAGAAATTGACCTACGAAAATGAACAAAAACAGAATTTATAACTAATAATGCATTTTTAGTTCATTTTCATTCTAACCAAGGTAAAACCTATTAAAACACCCAAAAAAAAAAAAAAGTAAAAAGCTATAAAATGTCAAGAACTAACTTAAAATATTGGGTGAATAACATGATAAATCATGTGTCAAAATGAACCTAACAACAAGCATCAATGTAATGCCATATTCAGTTTATCAAGAGCTTGGCTTAGAAGGGATGAAGAAGACTTCAATTCGTCTAGAACTAACTGATCATTCTATCAAATATCCAAAAGGTATTATAGATGTTTACACCATAATCAACCGAGCATATCCAACCTCAAAACGACTAGCACCAAGGCAAACACGCCTACTGAAGCTCCCAATTGCCGAACCTAATATCCAAGACACGTGTCACCACCACAGCAACTTGCACAAAGTCCCACATCGAAACTTTGTGCAAAGCTCCCATTTTCACTTCACTATAAATAGGGAATAGTACCCAAGTAAAAAGGGTAACTATTTTCTTACATTTACTGTTACTCTGCCAAATTTACCACTCATAGTTGACTTAAGCATCGGAGAGCCTTCAGCCGGCACCACACCGGTGTCCAAAGCTTGACGACTGCTTCTCCTACTTTGTTTTCTGTAGGCTCTTCCCTTACCGAAGGTGCTCACCTTCTCCCTTGCTAAAGACTATCCACTTCTCTCTAAGTTGACCTCCCAAAAAAAACATCAACAGTTTGGCGCCGTCTGTGGGAACCGACTTTTGAATCCCATTCTTTCTCTATCAGCCCAGCCGCCTCTTCTTCACCTCACACTCTGCTATGCCGACCGAGGATAGTCACGATACTCAGCACCATATCCCCCGCGGGGATACCTCCCGAAGGAAACCTTCAGCATATACCAATCTTCAGGCAAAGGTAGAGCGCCTCCGTGCCAATGTTGCCAAGATGTCCGAGAAATACGAACATCTTCATACCAAGAACATCGAGCTGGAGCATGACTACCGCACTCTAAAGGGAAACTAGGAGAGGACTCACCCCAGGGTGCTCAACATGACCCTACCCAGGATGTTGAGCATACCTAGCCAAACCAGCTAGTGCACTCCCACTACAGTGCCCCAGTCCAGTCTAGGTTCAACAAGGGTAAAGGACCCCTTTGTCCGGAGCCAACAAAGTTGCGGCTCCTCCGCATCTCCCCACAGAGGGACCGGCCCCATGAACTGACCAAGATCTACAGGGATTGCAGGGACCGTCTCTCGGACCTTAAGCCAGACCCTATCTCTATCCTCTCACTCATATCCACTCCTTCTAGTCTGCCCTCGGGTGCAAGGGCCTTACTGTCGAAGTCATGTGCCTCCTCTTCCCTTCCACTTTCAGTGGCGCAGCTTTGAATTGGTTCTACCAGCTGAATCCCCGCACCATCAACTCATTTGATAGTCTGAAGCAGATCTTCCTAGACCACTTCATGATCCAGACTGATCGCCTGTACTCTGCGGACGACTTGTACATGCTTCGGGAGTACGCAGCCCGGTTCAACCACGAGTACTCTCGCTAACCAGAGACTAACGATCGCGCTGCCTTCGGTGCTTTCAAGAGTGGCCTCCACGAGTCCAACTTCCACTACCGGGCAACAGTCACCACTCTCTTCCTTATCGTTGACTGTCCCACAGCTTACAATGTCATCCTCGGATGCCCGGCCTTGGCGCAAAAGAAGGTTTTCATTTCCACATATATGCTGCTGCTAAAGTTCCCTACCCCCATCGCACGGGCATGGTTCGTGGCGACCAACTTGGCACCCGAAGTTGCTGTGCTTCAGCAGTCAAATCCACCAATCACCAACATAAGGGTGAGGCCCTCGCAATAACCAAGGCTCCAACCCCTCCTCGAGCTAGCACTGAACGACCTGAAGGCCCTAGGGAGGAATCGGTTACACGGCAGGTCTAGATTGGCACCTCCCTCTCCTAGGAGCTTCGCTCTGACCTCGTGGCCTTCCTTCTCCTCAACTCCGAAGTCTTTGCCTGGTCTTACAACAATATGCCTGGCATATCACCTGATATCATTTCTCACCGACTAAGCATTAATCCTGTCGTCCGACCCGTTCGGCAGAAACGTCGTGCCTATGATCGAAAGAGGTACGAGGCCATGAAGGCGGAGGTGGATAAGCTGAGCAGCATTGGATTCATCAAGGAGGTGGACTATCCCACTAGGCTGGCTAATGTGGTGATGGTCCGCAAACCAAAAAAAGGCTGGCGCATGTGTGTAGACTACACCAACCTTAATCGGGCTTGTCCGAAGGATAGCTTCCCTTTACTTCGAATCGACCAGCTTATTAACGCCACTGTTGGCCATGCCCTCCTTAGCTTCATGGATGCCTACTCTGGGTACAACCAGGTCTTTATGCACCCTGATGACCAGGCCCACACATCATTCATTACCGATCGTGGCCTCTACTGCTACAAGGTGATGCCCTTCGACCTCAAGAACGCCGAGGCTACTTACCAGCGTCTTGTGAACAGCCTCTTTGCCTCACTGATTGGCAACACAATGGAGGTTTATGTCGATGACATGCTAGTCAAAAGTCACACTGCTAACCAATACATCTCCAACCTATCTGCCATGTTCACAATCCTGAAGCAGTATAAAATGAGACTTAACCCCACGAAGTGTGCCTTCAGTGTGGCTTCAGGAAAATTCCTTGGCTTCATATCAGCCAGCAGGGTATTGAAGCCAATCCAGAGAAGATTCAGGCCATCTTGGACATGAAGGTACCCAAGACGGTCAAGGACATCCAAAGCCTTACCGAACAAGTCGCAGTCCTGACCAAGTTTATCTCCAAGGCTACTGATTGATGCGCCTCCTTTTTCAAGGCACTCAAGGGCAACAAGCGAAGCATTACCTGGACTACAGAATGTGACAAGGCTTTCAGCGAGCTCAAAGAGTATATGAGCTGGGCCCCTTTATTGTCAACCCCCGAGCCTGAGGACATCCTCACAATTTACCTCTCCATCTCGGCCACGGCAGTTAGCTCAGTGCTCATCCTACCCCACGAAGGTGCTGAACATCCGGTGCACTATGTTAGCAAGACCCTACAAGATGCCGAGGTTTGGTACCCAGATATCGAGAAGCTGGCCTTTGCCCTGGTGGTTTCGTCTAGACGCCTCATACCATACTTCCAAGCGCACACCATCCATGTCCTAACCGACCAACCACTAAGGCAGGTATTGCTGAAGCCAGAGACTTCTGGCAAGTTGGTTAAGTGGGCTATTGAGCTTGGTGAATTTGATTTTCACTATAAACCCCGCCCGGCTATAAAGGGCCAGGCTGTTGCAAACTTCATCTATGAATTTACAGAACCCCAAGCCTTGGCCATTCCCCAGATTCTAACAGAACCCACTCTTCCCTCGAGCCTGGTCCACGTCACCAACAACGGCACCCTCGACCTGACCTAGCCTTTGTGGACCTTATATGTGGATGGCTCCTCCAATGCCCAAGGATGTGGGGTCAGCCTCGTTCTTATCTACCCAGATAAAGTTGTCCTTGAGTACGCCCTCCGCTTCAAATTCCACGCCTCAAACAATGTTGCTGAGTACAAAGCACTTTTAGCTGGCCTTTGACTAGCCAAGAAGATGGGCGCTAAGAAAATTCAGATATTCAGTGACTCCCAGCTCGTTGTTCATCAAGTCAACCAGGACTTCACTGCCATGGACACCTCTATGACACCATATCTTCAGCATACCTGCCACCTGCTAACAACCTTCGATACTTATCTCATAAGCCAGGTGCCACGCTCTGAGAACAGCCATGCTGATGCTTTGGCCAGACTAACATCAGCCAGGGAGCAAGGCATCGGTCGCAACATCCACATGGAGTTCCTGGATCAACCCAGCACACAAGCACCACTCATCTGTACCATTGATCACAGCCCTACATGGATGGACCCCATCCTTCAGTTTTTGCAAAACCAAACACTACTTGCTGATTCTGCTGAGGCACGGTGTGAGGACATCTGCAGCAACCATTCAGGCGCTCGTTCCGTGGCACATAAGGCCATTCGGCAAGGGTACTTCTAGCCCTCACTTCACACCGATGCCCAGGCCTTCACCTAGAAGTGTGACAAAGACTACTGATCACAATCGCACGATCGGATGATTACTATTTATCTTACCCTAGGGTTCGCAATTTCGGAGTATCCGAGACTCTGATTCACGATACGTCGAATCCTATACGATCCTAAAAATATGAGGTACAACATACGTGGATTTGAGTTCGATCCAACGGTTTGAACATATTGAACCCGAAAATAGCACAATAGGTGGAATCCATTCGAGGCTCAAACGGTATCCGAAATGGAATTCGAGCACGCTCACGCGCTCGTGACAACTAGGGGATCGCATTGGGACACAATGCCCCTTTGCTACAGTGCCCACGCGTCGCCACACGCGCAGGCAGCGCGTGGGTATCCTAAGCGATAGCAGCTGCCGGAAGTGGTTCAAGACATTGAATGGAGCCACTTTTGTTCTTAGACATACCACTAAAAATGGTCGGAAGTGGCCAGAATTTCAATCCGAAATTCAGCCAAATTTGACTCCAAGATTGAACTATCAACGCTAGAAATTGATCAAATCGTACCAAACCATTAGCTAGAGCATGAAAAATAGTCGAAAATCCATACCTTGATCATCGGAATTGGGGGTTGGAGAACGGAAAACTGAGCCGGCGAAGTTTCTGTCCAAAACCGGCGGTTTCTCTTCGATTTTCCAGCGGAGATGGCGGTTGACAGCGGCGGAAAACAGCTAAGGGGTGACGGCGGAGATGGGCCGGTCCTTGTGGGCAGAGAGAGAGAGAGAGAGAGAGAGAGAGAGAGAGAGAGAGAGAGAGAGAGAAGGAGGAAGACGTGCGGGGGAGGAGAGAGAATCCAAATTTTCAAAACTGATTTTTGCAAAAATTAGGATTATGCCACTCGCAGATTTTTTATCTCCATTTCTTCGTTACAACTCCGATTCGAGCCCATTACGTGTCTACAGACTCATCTCGACATGCCCTACGGAATGATACTAGGGAAATTTCCAAATTCCTTCCCGATCAAAAAGTCAACTTTTTCTCTAATAAAATATTCTAGGCACAAAATGGTATTTTTCCATAATAAATTAATAATTAAAAATTAATTAAGGGTGGGGTTATTACAATCTACCCCCTCTTATAAAAATTTCATCCTCGAAATTTAGATACCTGTCATTCGAAGAGGTAAAGAACAAGGCCTGCATCCACGCCCCAACGACGTGTCTTGATAGGGACTTTGCTTCCTTCGTTCCCCGAACCTCGATACACCCCTCCAGTGAACAATTTCAAGAATACCCACTCACTCCCTGCATGTTCAATACTCTAGGACCAATTGTCCACATATCAATTCTATCAGTGTTAGATCATTTTGGGCTTTACCAACATCCTCCCCCCTAACATTCTCACTGTTTATTCTATTAAAAACAACTCAAGTAGACAAATGGTTGAACAAAATAAAACCAGCTCATATATCAAACAAGTTATTCCCCTCGATATACATGAATCTATCACTGAATAACTCAAGGCCTAGGGAACAATTGCCCCTGCGACTCTTTATAGCAATTGTTAAATCTAAAGTTCATTCAACAATTAAATAATTACCATTAAATAAGTCCATATACCACAAATCATGGAATTGGATGATGATATTCCTTTGCATCCTTCATTGCAAATAAACCTAGTAACACTACTACAAAAATCGAAATAGACGACGGGAAACCACCGTCGTCTAGAAGGTTTTCAAACCGTCGTGAAATCGACTGCCATCTTTTGTACAAAAAACAACGACGGTTAGTACCCGACGTCGTTAATACATTCAACATCCAGATTTATTACGAACCGACGTGTAATTACTACATAATTAGCATAAAATGAAATCTTCGACAACATTAGACGATGGTTTTATGAAAACTGAGACGTCTAAAGATTGTTACATGTCAAGATCAAAAGAAGAACCGACGTACAGATAATTATCCACATCCCTAATTGATGGAAAAAAAGACTTGGATAAGCTAGAAACCGTCGTGGTTAATTTATACTACGTTAAACAAACAAAGACACCGACGTCTAAAATATAAACGACGATGTCATTTGTCTCTCATTAACCGCCGTAACATGCCACAACCACGTCCCGCACCTGGTGGCACCGACACTTATGTTATTATCCACGTCGCATAATATGAAAAAACCGACGTTTTAAGGTTATTCCACGTCTGTTTCTTGTGAGAATCGTCATTTGAAGTATACAAAGAAGCCCCTTTGATAGAGTTAGACGTCACTTTTTCTGAATAATAGACATCTAAAAGATTTAAAATGACATAATATTAGTCAATATTGACGTAACAAATCGTACCCACGACGGTTTTTGTCAAAGAATGACATTATAAATAAGGGGCATGGACAGGAAAAAAACGGATGTGGATTACATATTCAACGTCCATGGCATTAAAATAAAGGACGTGGTTAATTTCTTCACTACATCATAAGATCCAACTGCTTGACGTTGTAATTGCTTACCATGTCGGTTTTGATTACATGATGATGTGGTTGTCCTTTTAAAATTCGCTTGTTTAACCTTCCATGGCGTGTGTATTCTCGGAGACGTCAGTTGTTTTAGACTAGCCAACGTGCAGAACATCTGTCATGATAGTTAATGGATGACAAGACCCGCCCCGGATTTCCTCGGAAACCGAGACGGATCCCGTCTAATATCCGACATCCTACAGATGCCGAGCCCACTTACTAAAAACCGAGACTTTCTACCAAAATTTTGGCAGAATCTCCCCTGTAAACAGGACAAATCCCAAATTTCAAACCTGTCAAAAACACAGATATTTAAAACCCAACAGCCAGCATGCATTACACAAAGCATAGTGTTTACAAACCATGGCCTCCGGCCTCAGAATACCAAATCCTAACAGGGCAATAACAGAGCATCTAACAGAATTCAAAAATTTACAAGTATGAAGGAAGTTTAACGAATTTACATAGCACAGAGGCTCTGAGAAGGCTCAAGTACTGAAGCTCGTGAAAACAGGAGCACACAACACGGCACTGCGGCTCATTTCGGTCAACTACTGGCTGTGGGGCGCAAAACAGAAAATTGTGAGTGGACAAAACAAAGTTTAGTTCAATTTAAACCAAAGTAATATAACCCCACCGTTAGAAAATCATGCATGAAACCAATGCATTAACTCCATCATGTTCATATATATATATATAGTTTGCTCAAACCCGAGCTAAATCCGAAATCCAGTGAAACTGTGAACCCATCCAAACCTTTCCTTACAAATCTCAAATCAAACTCTCGAAACACATGCCCACCGGCACGACGAGCGGGGAAGTATCCTCGCTCAAAAACAAGAACAAATGCATAGCTATATATATAACGTAAGAGATATAATATAAGTATATGACACACCTAATTGTACCGGGGAAACAATCCAACAGGGGATTGTTGACTAGCTCACACTTATCCGGCCTCAAACATCCATGTGGCTAGGAATGAGTAGTCCAACTGGGGGACTGATACTCTAACCCAGCACGTACGAACGAAGAATTAAGACCCGTACGCCTGGAACTGTCCCACGCGCGCAAACTACCCAATTAAGGGTCTACAGCGACACCCCGTTAAGGTATGCCCTGGGTTCCGACATTTCCAAGTATCCCACATTTCCATTTCCATAATCCATTTACAAATCCAGGGGGAGGTACACAGGGTAGTGCTTATAGCACTTCAAACCGACAATCTATAATCACATCTTTCCACATCTCATAACAACAACCCCGTACTTCCCACTCACAACCCAACAAGATAGGTAGTAATTTCTCAAATAACATTTGTATATACTCAAGATACTTAAAATGTCAAAACCCAGAAATATCTCAAATACTTTACGAAAATAATAGTTTCACTATAAAGTACAAGTCACTTGCAATAAATCCTTAAATTCTTATGCATGCAAATTCCAAGATAAAACCATGCTATTTATTTGAAAACAAAGTCCACTCACAAGTAATCCCAAGCTGCGTGACCCTGAGAGGGTCCTGCCTGCTGTGAAGGCGGAGTCGGATTACCAATTTCAGAATACGAACACGATATTAAAATCCAACTCTTCAAAATAAGACTTTAAAGTAAAATCCTAATTTCCCGGGTTTCTCTTAATTACAAGGAACGAGACGTTCCTATGGTCCAACTAAGAGTTTCAAGCGCTGGAAAAGTCTCGGAAGACGTTCAGTCAACCGAACGGTCAAACTTTAAATTGATGATTCGGAACATCCGGGGCTCCGTTTCACGATCCGCGAATTTCTATACGATCCTAGGAATACCAGGAACAACATACGTGAAATTGGGTTTGATCCAACGGTCCAAACACATCAAACCCGAAAATCATAGAATATGTCTAATTCGTTCGAGATCCAAACGATATCCAAATTGAGATCCGTAAACTTCTACGCGCTCGTGACAACACAAGGATCATTTTAGGATAAAATGTGACCACTGCCGGACTGCCCACGCCCCGCCCCACGCGCTGCCGCGCGTGGGTGGCTTGATCACTGTTCAGGTGACCCGAAAAACTTAGAATCTTGGCTCCAAACTCCTAACCTAGGTAAAACACCTAATTTGGAGTCACTTTTGTTCTTGGGCATACCCCAAATTCTCGACGTAAGTGGCCGGAATTTCAAATTGAAAACCGGCAGATTTTAAGGTTCGAATTCGAGTTGTTAAAACTAAAAATCAGTCAAAACCTACCCAACAGCCAGCTAGAGCACGAAAAGTTATCAAAAATCCATACCTCACTTGTCGAAATCGGTGGAGAATCGAAGGAGAACGAAGACTTGGAATTTTCTGAAATTTCCAGCGACTTTTCTGCAGTTTCCAGTGGTTCTCGTTGCTGCCGGCGTCGGAGATGGAGCGAAACGGAGAGAGCACGAGATGACGGTTCTAACGCGACCGGTCTTGTCGCCGGAGGTGGCCGGACGTAGCGGCAGTTGGCCAAAATAGCCGTCGGTGAACAGTACCGGGGAGGGGGTTAGTGCGCAGAGGGAGAAGTCGGGGGAGAGAGAGAGAGAGAGAGAGAGAGAGAGAGAGAGAAATGAGAAATTGAGGGAAAAATTCTGATTTTAACAAAATTAATTTTGAAATAATTTCAATTAGGTCCTCAATGATTTTTCAATCGTATCTTCTTCGTTTCAAGTCCGATTCGAGCCTACCGCGTGTCTACGGACTCGGCTCAGTACAACCTTCCTAAAAACATCACCCGTTACTCCAAACTTTCTCCGGATAAAAATTGACCCTTTTTGCCTTTTTTGCCCCCACTTCAAGGGCAAAATTGGAAAATTCCATTTTTAATTTAATTAAATCCAAACTTATTAATATTTTGGGTCGGGATGTTACAATGGAATTGGACGGCCTTTATTTCAGATTTTAGACGACGGTTTCTGTTAAGCTGTGTTTAACAAACCGACGTGAATTCAGTTTCATATGGCTTTTTTTTGGTTTACGGTCTTTTGCATTTTTAAAACCCGACATTGTTTTTATTTTAGAAGTCTATTTTTCCAATTTTTTTACTGCACCGTCGTACTTTACACCTTTAACCCAGTTTTTATAATTTTTGATTTGTCATGCCCAAAGCCTGCATAATGAAAATGTGATCAGAATTAAAATGATGTACAGAGTTACTAATTAATGTCATATAATTAACTGAATAACTAATGTCATACATTACAACAATCAATCAATCCATATATCTTCACACCCATTTCTAATATTTTCATTCCTAAACTCACCCACTAGGTCATCAAATGTGTCAACATTTGGTATCGCTCTAGTAAATGGCTCACACTCAATTCTAGTATCACCTAGCACATCATCACCAATAACATCATTATATTCTCTATTAGGCATTGATAACACTACCGACCAACCACGATGCATTGGGTTGTCAACATCAAATACTTGTTTGACTTGAGAAGCCATAACAAATTGGTCATTCCTATGTCCAATTTTACTCAGATCTACAAGGGTAAATCCAAGTTCGTCGACTACAAGGCCCAAAGTGTTATCTATCCAATCACACATCAAGACTGGGATTCTAAACTTTTGGTAGTCAAGGTCCCAAATTTCTTGACTAACACCATAAAAATCCATATTGGAGACAATAGGGTTTTTATCCTTGGCACTAGCAACTTGCATAGTATGTGCAAGTAAATAAACTCCACTATTTTGGACAGTTCGCACATCATCTTGTGCCTTGGTGTTAAATTTAACACCATTAATAAGATAGCTACTATATGATGGCACTACCATGCTTGGACCAACTGCTAGCCACCTCAAATTTTCTAATACGCCATTATGCTCTTCCCCATTAAGTTCACTTTGAACCTGTAAATTAATCATATATATCTTAATTCAATCTAACATATAGAAAGGAAGAAAATTAAAAGTTAAATATGTCATTCAATAACATATATATACCTTAAAGTGGAGCCATTGAATGAAAGTGTTATTGTGCTTATCTTGCAGCCAATTTGTTCTCTTTCTAAATTTTGGATAAGTGGTCTTGATGTGGATCATATGTTCCCTACATTGACACGAAAAAATCAAACATTACGGTCCCTTGTATATAAGATAAACATCAGGAATGATAATATTTAAAATGGCTCCATATGAAAAATAAAACTCATATGTATTTGATATAAGGTAGGACTTCCTCCGTATTCTCCAAGACATATAGATGTGCCTGGTTCAACAAGTCCCAATCAACTAAGTTACTGTGCAACTTGATAATGGCTTCGAAACTCCCATCTTCTGGCTTGAAGGCACTCCAACTGTACTAACATCAGATAAATGCTCAGTGCAAAACTCTACAACTTCTTCAGCTATATATCGCTCAGCAATGCAACCTTCCGGACAAGTACGGTTCTGAACATACCCTTTTAGCACTTTCATATATCTTTCAAATGAATACATCCATCTAAAATATACTGGGCCACATAGACGAACTTCTCTGACAAGATGTACTACTAGATGAACCATGATATGAAAGAATGAAGGGGGAAAGTACTTCTCAAGCAAACACAAAGTAACTACTACATCTTCTTCCAACTTATCTAGCTTGGAAACATCTACCGTCTTTGCACATATAGCATTGAAGAAGAAGCACAATCAAGTTATTGCATACCTTGCAGGCTTCTCCAAAACAGAACGAATTGCCACAAGGAGCAATTGTTGCTTCAAGGTATGACAATCATGAAATTTAAGTTCAAGAAGTCTTGAATCTTTTAAAGATACAAGATTTTTTATATTTGAACAATAACCTTCAGGGACCTTCATACCATAGAAAGAATTGCAAACCGCTCTCTTCTCTACTCTTGACAAATTCCAAGGCCCTAGAGGCAAATGAGTATGTCTTTCTCCATACTCGAGTTGCAAATCAGTTTTGACCCCCATACTCGAGTTGCAAATCAGTTGCCCATCTTTATTTTTTCTAGGGATCTCCAGCAATGTACCAATGATACTATCGCAAACATTCTTCTCAATATGCATAACATTTAGGACATGCCTCACATGAAGGTATTTCCAATACTCGAGATCAAAGAATTTTGATTTCTTCTTCCAACAAACTCTGTCACCATCATACTCACCAACACTTCCCCCATTTTTCGAGCCTCATATGTAATTAATATCTTCAACCATGTGCAACACTTCTTCTCCGTTTAATGGCTCGGGAGGCATGCCATATTCAAGTTTCCCATTAAAAGCTGCACACTGCCTCCAATATGGAGGATTGATTGGTAACCATTTTCTATGCCCAATGTAACAAATTTTATGGCCTTTTTTCAACCTATGACTAGGTGTATCATCGCCGCATATTGGACAAGTTTTATATCCTTTAACGACACAGCCAGATAAGTTCCCATAGGCAGGAAAATCATTAGTTGTCCATAGTAATACACCTCTGAGTGTAAAGTATTCTCCTATATGTGCATCATACACTCCTCTAATCCCATCCCACATAGATTTTAAATCATCAATAAGATCAACATCATGAACTTCCGTTTCATGCATAGCCATGGTGGGGGATTATATGTAACTAAGATAACTGGCCAACAACTGTATCTGCTATTTAAAGAACTGTGGAGATTGAATCCATCAGATGAGAGAGCCAATCTCAAGTTTCTCAGCTCTTTACCAAACTCAGGCCATTTATCATCAACAAGTTTTCAAGACGGGGAATCCACTAGATGAGACATATGACCGTCAACTGATTTTTACTAGCAGCATGCCAAGTCAAAATCTTAGCTATCTTATGTGATCGAAACTAGGGGTGGGCATTGGAATCGCAAAACCGAACCAAACCAATCCGAAAAAAACTAAAAAAAACCGTGTTGACTGAAAAAGTCAAAAACCGAGTCCAATCCAAACCGAACCGGTTCAGACCGGTTTTGGTTCCGGTTTCTCATCCTAAAGAACTGGTCCAGTCCGAACCGGTCCAATAAAATTAATATATATATATATATATTTTTAATTATATATATTTATATTTGAAATTATGTAATATTTTCATATGTGGCTAAGGTTGATTGGGTGTGTATGCTGCTACCATAGGTGAGCACACACAGAATCACACGAAAAAAAAAAGACACTGACTAAGTGACTTAGGGTTTTTTCATTTTGGTCTTCGTTTTCCTCTCTTCCATTTTCATTTCTTCTTCATTCCTTCATACACAGCTACAGCGCCGCCCCCTAAACCCTTCCAAACCTCTAAGCTCCCTCCTTCTCAGCCGCCGAAACCAGAGGCTCTGTGTGCGCCATTGCCAAACCGCTCTCAGCCATCATCTCTCTGAGCCAAACTTACCTTTCTCTCATCCTTCCTTCCTTCCTCTCTCTCATCCTCTCTGACAGATGCTCTGTCTGCGCCAATCCTCTCTGCGCAAAATCCCTCTCAGGCAATCCTCTCTGTCATCCAGCGCCCTCTCAGCCTCCGCTTCTCTCAGAGCCGCCACCTCTCTCAGTCGCCGCCATCTTTCTCAGTCGCTGCCATCACAGGTCAGATTGTGTTTTCTTTTTTTCCTTTTTTTTTTCCTTTTCCCCTTTGAATCTGTGGCTCACTCCAAATGTTATATTCTTCACAGATTTAGCACAGCAATTCGCAACCATCTCTTCATTTTATTTACCTCTCTTTCTCTCTGTCAAGTATGATTCACCTCTTCAATTTATTTAATATCTGATTGTTATGCTGCCAAGTTTAGTTTAGTTCTTAGCTTTGTTATTGTCTGCTGGGTTGTGGTTCAAATTGATTTAGGATTTTATGGGTTTTACAAAGGGATGGGAAAAAAAATAGAACAGATTGCTTGCGGCTGCTGTTCTGTTCATGATTAAGGAAAAAACATAGTACATAGTGTATTTCAAATTGGAAATTGTTATTAGTACTTACAATGCTTTTGTGAATCTGAAATTTACTTGCTCAATTTGTTTGCGAGATTGAATATGAAATTGTTAATTTTTCTGAAATAGTTAATATTTTATTGGTTGTATATGGCATTACCATGTGAATCTGAAATTGTTATTAGTACTTACAATGCTTTAGTACAATTCATTGATTTAGGAAATTGAATTGGCAGCAGTTGGTGCAGATCAGCAAAAGATTTCTGGAGCAGTTTGCAGCTTTTCTGCCACTCTCTGAGGTATTCTTCATTTCTCTCTCTGTCTCTCTCTCAGATTTTGATGTTTTGCAGAAATTCTGCAAATTTTTTAGTTGTTTTTTTGTGGATAAATGTCCTATTTTGTTAATAAGCTTTCTGCATATTTTTTAGTTGTTTTTTGTGGATAAATGTCCTCTGTTATTAGTAAGAATTCTGCAGAAATTCTGCTAACATTTTCCTTGTATTGTGAATAAGCTTTCTTTAGGGTTGTGATTAAAATTGATTTAGGGTGTGTTTCAAATTGATTTAGGTTTGATTAAAATAAAATGGCTGCCCTAGAAATTTATCAAATTGATTGAAATGTTTAAATTGAGGTGCTGTTTGGAGGTGCTGTTTTTTTAAATTGAGGTGCTGTTTTCTTAAATTGAGGTGCTGTTTGGTGCTGTTTTGGTTAATATCATGTTTAAATTAATGTATTATATAATATGTATGTTTGACTAATGTTTTAATGGGTTTATGTTTTTTTTATGTAGATATTATGAGTTCATCCACACCTACCAAGTGTGCTCCAGCTACTTTTCAATGTTAAGGAGGAATTTAATGAAGTTGGATTGAATTTGAGTTGTAACATATATTTGGATTGAATTTGGCTTGTAATTTATTTTGGAATTTATTTTGTTGAAGTTTGATTGAATTTGGGTTGTAATTTATATGTTGTTGAAGTTAGATTGTATTTTTGTTGAAGTTGGATTCATTTTGATGTGTTGAAAGCTTGCTGGAAGCTCAAATTTTGGGTATTTTAGTATATAAATGCATTTTGGGCAGGTCTGGAAAAAATGTAAAAAATAAAATTTTGGGCCCAGCAAAAACCAAAACCGCAGGAATCGAACAGGTTCGGGTTGGTTCGAATTTCTGTTTGAATTTTTGGCAGAACCGGTCCAAACCAAACCGGTCTGCAATTTCAGTTCAGGTTCCACTTTTTAGAGAAAATCGGTCCAAACCGGACCGTGCCCACGCCTAATTGAAACATCCTTTTAAATCTTGGAATTGGAGGAAAATATCACACCACCTTCGCTGGCACACCTTCTTTCAAGATTGAATCTTTGCCTTCCTTCCACCTTGAGATACCATAAGTAGGACAATTAGTTGAATCTTCATAATCCTTCATATACAAGATGCAGTCATTAGGACATGAATGGATTTTCTCATAACTCATCCCTAAAGCAAATAATGTCTTTTTTGCCTCATACATAGAGGTAGGTAGTGTATTTTCTTCTAGAAGCAAATCTCCTTGAAGTATCAATAATTCTGTAAAACAAACATTACTCATCCCATGTTTTGCTTTCAAATTATATAACTTCACCAAAGCCAACAACTTCGTGTACCTATTGCAACCAGGGTACAAGGGTTGATCTCCATCCCTAATCACATTGGCAAACTCATAAGGATCAAATCCAATATCACCTAAATCATTATCATCCATCCCTAATTCTTCAAAAACAAAACTAAACCTACTTTGCTCATCTTCTTCCACATTTCTACTAGCATTAGTAGTCAAGATTCTCCGTGCCATGTCCAAATCTTATAGCTTTGGTCAATTCCATTAAATTATAAGTGGTCCCTTATAATTCCAACCCAAACAATCGAATATTCCCACATTTAACACATGGACAATGAATATGAGTTGTATTTCCAAGATTTTCTATAGAAAAATTCAAAAATCCTTCCACACCTAACTCATATACCTTCGATATTTTGTCCGCATGCATCCATGACTTATCCATCTCACACACTATAAAATCATACATATAATAAAGTGAAAAGACCAGCAATGAAACACTACTATATTCACAGCGAAGAGAACAAATTAGGGAAAAAAAAAATTAACAACAATCAGACGACGGTTTTTACAAAATAATCTTCACGTAACATAGAGTCAGATGACGACATATCTATTTACCGTCGTCTTTAAGCAACCTAAAACCAGATATTTGTATTCTTTTTGAAGAACCAGGTTTGGGTTTTGGTAGCTTAACGACGACGGATGTAGTAAATAAAAAACCGACGTATAATAAAAATTAAGACGACGGTTTGTTCCACCAACCATCGTCGTGGTTTACAAAAAACCGAAGCCTAAATCTTCCATCCCCATTCCTTTTCAAAGAACCCTTAACATAATGCAAACACCAAAACATAAAAGAACCCATATATAGCTCCCAAAACATATATTAAGAAACCAAAGCTGAGAGAATATACAAACTAAGAGAATATTGAGAGAGAGCTTAGAGAATATACTTACATGGATATTGAGAGAGAGTTGGGAGAAAATAAAAAATGCTTGAGAGAGAGCTCAGAGAATATACCTAATGCTTTGAGAGAGAGCGAAAACTTTAAGACAAATTTACGTTGAAGAGAGAGAAGGAAATACTTTAGGGTTAAAGGGAAATTCTGAAAATTTTAGATCCCGGTCAAAAATTTCAAAGGACCGCGTTTATTAAAGACGATGGTAAATACAACCCAGTCTTCGTTTAATTTCAGATTTACGACGACGGTTATGGTACATCGCCGCCATTGTAAAACATTTTGACGTCCCCTCCATAAAAACCGACATCCAAAATAGTAAATAATTAGATTTGGTGTGCATTTCCTGGGATTCGAATGCTTGTAATTGACCAAAAAGAGCGAGAGAAAACCGGCATCTTTTCAATAAAACCCTAAACCCTAAATTTTACAATAATTATTTAAAAAAAAAAAAATTACACAAGTATGAGAAAAATGAACCGAAAATTGCTACGGACTCCTTACAACAATGCCTTCTATATTAGTAGGCTAAAATCCATATTAAATAGTTTTGAATTTTATGACCACCAATGGATCACATAAACCTTAGGGTTATGTTACGGAAAGTATAATGACTATTGTGCTATGTCTCTAAATCTTTTTTACTTTTGTTATCACTTGTAATTTTGAAATCTAAAATTAAAATTTTCAGGCATTTAGGGGGGAGATATCGTCTCAATAAGTGCATAAAATTTGTCGGTTTATTTTTCGGATTTTTTTTTTAATATTAGTAATTAAATACAATTAAAAATATTTTTAAAATTACATTTTTTAAAGATTTAGGGGAGATAAAATCTTTCAATGAGTGCATGGTAGTTGTCAGTTTATTTTATGGAATTTGTTTTGAAATTATTATGAATATTAGGAATTAAATAAAAAATAAAAGTCATATAAAAATTAAATGACAAATGTACATAACCGACGTTGCATCCGTTTACAACAACGTTAAATAACACATGACGTCGTCCTAGAATGCATTAGACGTCGCAATGTACACACCACCGTGGTTAGTATGTTACAACGTCCTCTTGTTCTGAATAACCGACGTGGGTAGCATTTACAACGTCGATTATTATGTTGATGACGACGTTGTTTAGATATACAACATCACATTTTGCCATGTAACCAACATTGTATGTCTTTAACACGTCCTGCCTGTTGTACTAACGGGTAGTATATCTATACAAATTTTTTCGTAGATTTCAGTATTATATATTAACCATCATGTTTAGCCACCTTACATGTCATTTTTAAGAAATGCTGTCGATGTTTTATTTCCCACTATAATAAGACGGCGATTGTTTATAGATATGAGACGTGTAAATAAGAATGAGGCGTCGGTTTTTGGGAATTAATTTAAGTTTTTATGATTTATTGTCATTTTATTTCATTTAACGACATAAATATCCTATCCCAAAAAAAAAAAAACTTCAAACAAAATTTGATTTTTTTTATGATTGTTCAATTAATTACCAAAAATATATTTATGTACATTATAAATAAATATTGTTAAAATAAATTATATCACTTATTATTCTGTAATTGCTTGTTCACGAATTCTGCCCATTTCAACCTGACTTCGTCAATATGTTCTTGTACATACTCAACTGATTCCTTTTTCTTGTCAAACTGCAAATAAAGAACAAAAACCGACGTGTTATAATTATTAAAACGACGATTTTTAAAGAAAAAGTCGTGGTATTAAAATAAAGAAACTCAAATGCTAGGCCTGGATCATGAATTATATCTCTCATGAAACGCATCACGTAATAGCCACACTCTACATTTGTCGGTTGTCGAGGAGTACCTTGTAGATTTTTCCATATGGGTGATTTACGTGATGATTGTTTGCCTGTGTGAGAGTTATACATTTTGATTGAACTGTTTCAAGAAAACAAAAAGTGTTAATGACAAAACTAAAAATTAGCATAAAAAATATACATTTGATTGAACTGTTTCAAAAAAACAAAAAGTGTTAATGACAAAACTAAAAATCAGCGTAAAAAATATTAACCGTCGTGGTAAATAAGTGAAGATGACGGTTTTGTAAAACAAGTGACGTCGTATTTAATTTCAAACGTCGGTAAATAAAAACCGTCGTTGTGTATCATTCTAACGTCGGTGACGATGAAAAACGACGTATAACCAAAAGTTGTTTTTAAATGAAAGTTGAACAAAAAAAATTAAAACGTCCTAAAATGAAAAACACAAACGACGTGGTATTTCAATGAAGATGACGGTTTACAGAAAATACTGACGTTGTAAATGAATTCAAACGTCGATTATAATGTACCGTTGTTGTGTTTTCATTACAACGTCGGTATTAGAAAAAGCCGTCGTATCATTCAAATGCAGAAATAAAAAAATCTTATATTTCATAAATAAACTTACGTATTCACTATATTTCTCATGTCCTCGTCAACAGAGCGGTTTGGCAATGAATACATGTAATAGACAATCTCCTTAGCTGGTCTCACAATTATTAACACCCAATGACCCCTACACATAATTATCCATGTAGATTAAATATACTACAAAAAAATATATATATATTACACGGTACCAAGTATAGTTAAGGGGACTAACCCTGGATTATAAGGCACCAAGTAAAATTGATCCCCATCTACGTTTTTCAGGTGGTCTAAGAGATGTTTTGAACAGTAAGATAACGTTCCAGATTGAGAGCTGACTTGTCCAAGGTCCACGAGGCCAACAAGGTTTATCATATTTTCTGTTTTTAAATAGGCAAATAGGTACCTAAATATATGAAATTCAATTAAATGAGATTTTAATTTAAAAGAAAGGAAATGTAAAAAAAAAAAATTGGATTTCTAGAATTACCTCATGTATAGTGCAATCAACCATGGAAGCAAACTGTAAAATGTCTTCACACAAGAGGAAGGTATCATGCTCAGTGCCAAACACTTCCTCTGGAATGTGAATTCTAATGGTCTCATTAGCAGGCTTCAACTTGGTCTCAACAAATTGGCATAGGGCTAACAGAGGAGTTGGCATGTCAAGCTTTGAGAGATCCTATAACAAGAAATAAGTAAAGAAATAAAAGTTAGTTTATACATCAAGTAAAATAAACGACTCTAACAAATCAACAAAACCAACGTGGTATATAATATCAACGACGATTTCTATAACATACTGACGAGGTAAAGGTTATAGACGACGGTAAATACATAACAGTCGTGGTGTAAATGTTCTAACGTCGCTACACAATAGAAAGGTCGTCTAGTTTAAAATAAACGACGGGTTGTAAAATAAAAACCGACGTCGTAAAATACTTAGACGACGGTTGAGTGCAACGTCTATTTAAAATTTAAAAATCAAAAAAATCAAATGTCTGAGATTTTACCATTTCATCTTGCCGGTTTTTAGCAGCATCAGCATAATTCGTGGGATTGTCTTCCTCCAAAACAAGTGTTTGTGCCTAATAAATCACGGCCATAAAACTGGCCGAAGGGACCTCCCTTGGCCCTAGCACCCATTCATGAACAAAAACGTGGCGTTTTGTCTACCTCAAAACAAACGGAAAATGCGAAGGCATAGTCATCTCGACCTTACAATCACGGTATCATCAGGCCGAGGCCGAAGGATGAAGGGGACACGGCCGAAGATATTAGAGTCAGATCACCACATGACAGCCAGGGCCCACACTTCATTTAATGAAGTAACCCCTCTGACTAGCAAACCCACTGGCTGAAAAGAAGCATTTAATCCACGAGGGAAGAAGGGAAGTGACTAACGACAGGATTTGGCGACAGAAATCAAAGTGGTTAAGCGCAGACATTCTTACAAACATTCTTACAGCTTGAGAGATTAGGTGACCAGCTATCGGAGCATTTAATGCGTCTCCACGGCCAGAGGCACAGAACCCACGATCAGGGCGGCGACCGAGATTTACCAGGATTCATGGGGTCACACCACCATGCTTCACGATCCCAAATGTCGATTGGACTACCCACTTACTCTGATCAGGCTCCACCATGCAGGTTTTCAGCCTCGATTACTCATCCAAGAGCCCTTCCTATAAATACTAGACTCAAGCTACATTCAAAGGGTTCAAACACCAAACCAAAAGCCTCCCACGGAGCAAATTATATTTTCCTGTAATGCACTTTCAATATCTTTACTTGCTTTCCTAGGAGTAGTGTTAGATTGTAAGGAAAATCCATTCATCAATATATCATACGACCCTTGATTTTCAAGGCGTCAGAGCACCATCCCTGTTACTCTCTCACTCACCCCATATATCATACGACCGTCGCTCCTTGAGCAACGCGCCAGAGCACCGCCCAAATCCACCACTAACACCACCATTAAACGGCCTTGTAGCTCAGGCCGTGAACCTGACGGCCGAGATCAGTTCCTCTCTCGGCCACAATCGTTTGATTAGGAGTCGAATCCAAACAGGCGCACCACTTAACCACTTCGCCCACATCAACATCTCGACGCACGGTAGACCGTGCTGGCACGCCCGCGCACAACCGCACCGCACCCAAAAGAAGGACGCCACGTGTTAACGCACGTCCCCTTGGCCCGGAGCACTAGGCCGTGAGATTTGAGCCGCCAACAACAAGGGCTCTCACATTAGAGCAGCTTGCTTTGTCAGACATTGGATTTTTTAGGCTTTGCTCTTGTGGAATTGGAGGAATTGGAGTAATTGGTGTAATTGGAGTTTTACCGAGCAAGTTGGGATCAAAGTTGGGAATTAGTTGACTGAATTGTTTCAACAAAATTTCCCTCTCTGCTTTGACTGCCTCCAAAACACTTTCCTTTGCCCTGGCCTCCTTCTTTTTGGTTTCCTCTCTCACTGCCTCCATAACACTTTCCTTCAATTTGTCGGCAAATTTTACTCTCTGCTGTCCTGGAAAATTGAAGAATTGAGTTGGGGAAACCCCAGCTCCAACACCTTTGACTCTCCCACCATGCTCAGGGGTTCCCAAAGCCAAGGTCAAAATATCGTTGCTCCCAGAGACAGTCAAAGTGCCCTCGGAAACTTGTTTTTTCAAATCATCCTAAAAGTGAGAGAGAGAATGTTAGTGAGTGAATAGATGGTAAAACTAATTAAATAAAGAACTAAATAAAAATATTAATTTAAAAAGTTCACAATTTAATTTAAAAAGCCTAACACATAAATACAAAACCGTCAGTTTAATTCAATACAGACGTCGGTTTCATAAAAACACTTACGTTATATCATTTTTAAACGGCGGTAAATAAAAGCCGTCGTGGGGTTTCATGTCTAACGACGGTTACTAAAAAGATCGACGTCTAAATGAAAAATAAACCTCTGTTTTACAAGTTTAGAACAGTGTCAGTGAGACTTATGATTAATTTTACCTTCTCTGCAACCTTTGGATCAGGAATGTTTCCCTATTTATCTTCTCTTGCCTTCTTCTATGGCAGAGATCGATCGATTTCTTCACCAGGCATGGTTTCTTCCAATTGATCCTCCAAACCAACGTACCCTTTTCGAGACAACCTATGGTTGTACTCACATTTCTCCCTTCTCTGTGACTGCTCAGAATGCACAGCCTCAAAATTTGGGGATAACCTTGAAGCTACAAAGGCATCCTATTGCGATTTCTCTATGAAGTTATAAAGCTGAGAGGGCTCTTTTAACTTCTCCTTCTCATTTGCGAATGGAAGGATAAACTGCCTAGTTAAGGTAGACTTAAAATCCTTCCATTTTTTGGCGGCAGACAACAGCACCATCTTCTTGGCCCCTTCCCCAACAACATAAGCCATTTGAATAGCTTCCCAAATCTACTCTTTCAGGTCCTTGGGCAATTGAGTCCATTTCTTGTTCACAAGAGGGACTCTGGTGCGTGCCAAAACACCAATGTAACTCTGCATCTCAATAGCAGCCTTGCCATGTGGTCTGCCACTTTTATTGTACTCAACCACAGGCTTAATCTTCTGGATTTTCTCTTCACAACACGGCTCATTGTGTTGATACCTCGAGTCGATTTTGTCTCTTCATCAAATGTCGCAGAGCTTGGGTCTTTCTCAGAGGATGAAGTAAATCTCATCTTCTTTGTGGGATTGCTTTGGATAGATTTGGCTTCACCCATTTGTGCCTTTGAAACTACAATGTCCTTGCTTTGACCTTTTGACAATTGAGCCTCCTTACTTTGAAATTTCGAAACCATGTTTAGAGAGAAATATAAACTGCAAGAAAAACAACGACGGTTAGGTAAAAAAATGACGTAACATGAAAGTTCAGACATTGGAAAATAAACAAAACCATCGTGCTAATCTATAGAAAAGTGGATGTGCAAAAATGACGTGGTAAGTTAATTAAAACGGTGCGAAATATTAAAAATCGTCATCTTATTATAAGTTCATACATATAAAAAAAACTGCCCAGATTTCTCTCTCTCACATTTGTTTCAAATCAGACGACAGTTTTATCTTTAAAACGTCGTATTTATTAACGCACCACATCGGTTATTAAGAACAGCCGTGCTATTGAAATAGCACGAATTTAATTACCGTCGTGGTGTGTTAATAAATTTATCTTTTAAAAACCGTCGTCCTCACATGAACTGAGAGCATGACCAGTGAAAGATTTCGTCCTTTTCAAACCTAAGTCTTGTTTCAAACATCAGTGGGACTTGTTCTTTAAAAAAAAAAAACTTCCAATGATATTGAATAAAAAAAAAAAGTTAGTGAGAAAATACTTTTGGCTTGCAAAGAAAGTTTTCTTCGGAATTAAACTTTCAAGTTTTGGAGACAAAGACGAGGAAGATGAAGAGAATCAGACACTCAGCTTTGGGGAAATGAGAGGGAAACTGATAGAAAACTAAAAATTTTAGAGAGAACGTAAAAGTTTAGGTCAGGTGACGAAAAATTTTATATATTGTCCCAAAGATCAATACGACGACTGTTTTGAAAAAAAAACCGCCCTAGTATGTCGTTACTACGTCATTAAAATAACATAAACCGACGTGGTTACTAACGAAGCCATTTGACTTTTTGTATTCCGAAAACGACGTGGTTAGTTCGATGCTACACGTCAAAAGTTTACTTTTGAAGAAGTGATATTACAAGTTACCCCGTCGTCTTTTTATTTATAACCGACGTTGTTTGTATTAAAGTCGATGCATTTATTTTAAGGACCTGCGTGGATAGTGAATTTATACGACTGCAGTGTTGTTACGAACCGACATAGATGACTTCTGTTCGACGTCGCTAAGTGTAATATAACCGACGTGGATGTTGAAGATTATTTTTATAAATAGGGTTTTTTGTTGGTTTTAAAACATTTTTAAGAAGTTCATTTGAATATTAAACATACAATTAATCAAATTAATTGCAGCAGAAGAATATGGTGGTTGTTTAAATTCAAAACAAAACTTCTTTCAAGTATCTTAAGCCATGAACATTAATATGATTTCATAAAGTGAAAGTACAAGAGAAAGGGATAAGTTCTCATTACCCTTGAAGCTATAATATGAACCAAGTTGTGTTTTGGTCTTCTCTTGATGATTTCCCTTTGTTGATCTCCTCTTTGATCTTTCTCCTCCTTGTGAGCCACAAAAGGATATGGCCTCTAAGTCTCCACACCAATGGAACCTTGAGATGAGAAGAAGTATCTTGAGAATACAAGGATGCTAGTGCAAGATTCTCAAGATTGGTTTCAATCTAAACCCCTTTTAAAGATGAAAGTGTTTCACTCTTGAAAACTATCATTTTTCTCTCTTTGATTTCCCAAACCTATTTGGTTGATATTGGATTGTGTTTGTTTGTGAATGAACTTATGGAAACAATTCCCATACACATTCACTTAAGCATTTTCGGCCAAACCCCATTGGGCTTCCAAAATTGGGCCTTATGACACTTAAACCATAATATTTAGTTGTCTTAAGCCCTTGGGCTTGATACCCAACCATTTGGTCTTCCCATTAATTATTACCGAGACCCAAATATGTTTTTACACGCAGTAAATCATCCACATCAAATCAATCAAATTGATTTCCTCATTCTCATTTGTATTACTCAAAGTTATCCATTTAAGGTGTGCGATCCATTAGGTTCTAATTAGCAAGGCAGTGGGAAAATATTAGAACTCTTTCTAACCAACTGGAATTAAAACCCCTTTTTAATTCTTCCTTTATTTGGATCGATCACAATCAATCCTATGACTTCCACAAACCAAGAGTGACATCTAGCAATATATCAAGGCTACCCAAGCTAACCAGAATAGATGAAGAACCTATTCAGTTGGAATTGCAATGCAATACGGTCCTTCTCTTATACAATATTTCAAATCATATTATTATGGTACGAATTGATTATGTCAAACCCCTAATATGATTTATAACCTCATGTGATTCAAAAGAACATGATTAAGAACAACTTTCTAAATCAAGCTCAAAATACTTTGGCCAAAGATTTGCTGAGTCACATCTTGAAACATTCTCATTCTTTTATCGAAAGTAGAGATTCCTTATTGTACATTCACATGCCCCTATGATGAATTAAGAGATCCCAACAACACTTAAGACAAATCTTTTACGTCTTGCCTATAAGAGCTATCAAAGATCAATAACGCATCACAGGACAACCATGATGCCTCAGGTCTAAGGACTAATTTGCATTATTGCAACTATGAGTTCTTGTTTGACATATAGATAAATACTCCATACGAGAACTACGGTTGATCGCGTTCAGTGTACTCATTCACTAATGAGCACCCACATATTCGTATTAGTGTCAACTACACAAATGGTTTGAGACTAACCATTCTCCCAATTGAGCATACATAATATGTGCTAATCTTGACGGTTTATCAATGCCCATTTGATAACCTATGATTAGGAACTTTTTGGGATGCTACAGTTAGAGATTAAAGGTCTCCCGAATCTAATCTTCTTTAGATTACTTTATCTCTTATTTAGCATACCCTGGACATTTGTTTCTTTACACGATGTAAAAGATAACAAAATAAATTTGCCCTTTATATATCATATATGAAATGTATTCTAAGGAGATTTCATCAAATGTATTGGCTCTTAGGGCACATTTCTAACATTTTTTTCACAGGTTCTTTCATTTTCGGTTTTCAATTAGGGTTCCAACTTCTTCTTGCCATTGGCTCTGTCTCACCTCTTTAGAGGCAATAGTTTGGATGTTGATGGGTGTGCGCGTTTGTGTATCTGAAAGACACAAACACGCAAACATCATCAACTTCTAAAAAATTGTCTTTCTGAAAGCAAATATTTTGGATGTTGATGGCTATCGTCATCAAATTTTAGAGGCAATAGTTTGGATGTTGATGTGTGTGCGCTTTTGTGTATCTGAAAGACACAAAAACGCACACATCATCAACTTCTGAAAATTTGTCTTTCTCAAAGCTTGTTGTCGTCAGTTTTGGATTTATAGGCAAATAGTTTGGATTTTGATGTGTATGTGTCTTTATGTATCTCAAATACACAAAGATACATACATCATCAACGTCTAAAATATTGTCTTTCTCACATTGGTGGTTCGATTATGATGAGGAACATAGATCCCTCTGGTAAGATTTCATATCTCTTGGGATCTCATTTTAATATGCTTGTGACGGCAGTTTTCTATATAAACCGTTGTGGTTTCACCCAATTCTTGTCATTATGTTTATCTACCGTCGTAGGCTAAAAAAACCAAGGAATAAATCTAAAAATGCAATAAAAATTAAGACGACGGTTTACAGATAAGGCCAGACGTATACAGTGAATAAATACAACTGTAATTTGAACTTCACGGCGTGGTAAGTATTATTATACGTCGTTAATTGGACAAACCGACGTGGTAATACAAACTTATGCGGAGAGTAGAGTTATAGATACCGTCGTAGTACACTACCAAATAATAAGTCGATAAATTTATCTTTACCGTCGTTGTACATTGATTTAATACCGACGTGGATTCTTTGGAATTTATACGACGCCGACTACGAAAATATGGT
The DNA here is from genome assembly GCA_020521455.1 of Prunus kanzakura. Taxonomy (NCBI): domain Eukaryota; kingdom Viridiplantae; phylum Streptophyta; class Magnoliopsida; order Rosales; family Rosaceae; genus Prunus; species Prunus kanzakura. The sequence continues at coordinate 1,412,487 of BPUM01000033.1, read as the reverse complement.
CGTGTTTATTGAGGAGTAAAAACGGCGGCTGTTGTTAGACACCGTCGTCTTTACTTTCTACGTCGGTGGTTTCATAGCTTTTGCCGTTGTTTTTTGGCTCAGAGTTTAACTCTGAAGAAAACCTTTTCAATAAGACGACGCTTTTTTAATTTGAGGCGTCGTTTGTTAAAAACACCCATTGGAATCTCCATTTTTTTAGTTGTTTATGTTACTCATACACGGCAGTTTTATAACACCGTCGTCTTTTCAAACACAATTTGATCTACTATCGTTGTTTTCTGGTCGTCTTTTTCACTTTTTGTAGTAGTGTAAATGAAGTTATTTAAGCTTCAATGAGGCGGATCACATGACATACTAGACACAGTATATGCGTGCATGAAATGCACCTTGTTTCGTGAATTTTTCTATTAAAGAGCTTCAAATTTTCACTCTTGACGATTGCGGCATTAGAGTTCACGCGAATAAGATCAAATAAAATAAAATAACATTTCACACAAACCCCAACACTTCACTGTTCGGGTTCGCTACCACTCACAGTTGACTCTTGTAACCTTGAAATTAAAGTCCACTGCTTTTCTGGGGTTACGAACTTACGAAACATCCCTAATACAATTTGCGACGTCCTTTACGTCGAAAAGGCATCATTTTATAGCTAAACATGCCACACTGCCAAACTTACGAATGCACACCTGGTGCGGAGTTTACAGGAAATTGAACCTAATGCTTTGATACTAAGTTGACAGGACCCGACCCAAAATTCCACTTTGGAATCCAAGCCAAACCCTGTGCGTGTCCGACACCTGGAGGGTGCCGGGCACAAATGACCGAATTGCCCTTCTAACTAATATCCTATTTTATTACAAGTTTGACACTTGCCAAAAATTCGGCAGAGTCTCCCCTATAATTTGATCATTTCCTAAGTTTTCCACCTGTCAAACAAGCATATATATATAATCCAACATTCAACATGCCCAATACATAATTCAAGCAACCAACATTTAATCTTTATGGCCTCATGCCTCTCAAAACAAATAAAATGCTCTACCATCATAAACGGATTCAAAGTAACAGCCCATATACATTTATAGATTTCAAAATAACTTAACTGAACAGCTTTTCAAATTAACTTGGTCTCGTGGCTGCCCCTAGTAAACTTTAGGTTGCCTACGTACCCTTAACAAGGGATCAAGCCACACATAGTTCTTTTTACTCTTTATCATGCCAGTACAAATCTTTATTACTTGTTATATATCAATATGGCTGCAAATCAACCCAAGTCTTATATTAATGACATATTCAATAACCTTAACAAATTCTGAAGTAAACTTTCCAACTTTCCCTATTCTCAAAACAGCTCATACTCATAGCATAGGTAAACCACTTACTGGACTTCCTTTAATTCATGAATCAATTGATATATCACTGGCTTGGATTATCATACATACACACACACACACACACACACACACACACACACACACACATATATATATATATATATATATATATATATATATATATATATATATATATATATATATATATGTATGTATATATATATAATAAAAATAAAGATTAAAAAAAACAAACAAACACCGCCAAAAACATTTTTAACCTTTCCTTCAAAACTTACATAAAACTCAATTACAAATAAATATATATTTATAAAGATTTATAATCAACTTTTTATAGAAAAGTAGGGAAACGAGAAAATTATTAAATAACATTGATCAAGTGAAATCTTAATGTCAGTGACAACAGCTTACTGAAATATAGGTTTTTCTCTTTAACTTATAAGACAAACTCATAGCTTAAGAAATTGGTTGTAGTTTATATAAAATTCTTTATCTTAGAAAACTCCCCACTCGGACGTACCCCCATCCATATTCCGTCAATTCCATTAGTACCGTTAATTCCAGTATTATTCCGTCAATTCCATATCCGTCAATTCCATCCTCACAGGCTTCGGAAACACAAAGTTAACCGAGCCACATTCCTCGCAGGCCTCGGAGACACCAAGTCAACTTGAGCCGCATTCCTTGCAGGCCTTAAGGGACCATTAGTCAGCCTGAGCCGCATTCCTCGCACCACACAATTCAAGCATCCCCGAAACTCGTGGGGCATTGTCATAAATGACAAATCTGTTTCCAAAGGCAACTAGGGGGGTACTCTTGAGGTGATATCAATTAATGAAAAATAATAATAACCTTCAAAGAAACTCCCATAATTTCAATTATTGATGTACTATACAATAATTCCTATAAGATACTATAAAACAATCCTCTAACCTGAACAGGGTCAGAATAACCCAACTTCCGATCAAGACTAGTTTACCTGGTCGTTCTAACACTTTTCGAAGGATAAACTATCTCGGAAGACTCATGGTCAACCAAGGGGTCAAACTGCCTAAACTTGGTCAACCGGGCCCGCGGGGCCCACAACCTCCGATCACAAATCCAGGAGTTCCTATAGGTTCAGCACACTCTTCTAAACCCACCATGTAAGTTTGGTGTGAGTCGAACGGGCGGATTGATCACGACCGCACGATTGGAAGATTACTATTTATCCTACCCTATGGTTCGCAATTTCGGAGTATTTAGGACTCCGATTCACGATCCGTCGAATCCTATACGATCCAAAAAATATGAAGTACAACATACGTGGATTTGAGTTCGATCCAACGGTCCGAACATATCGAACCTGGAAATCGCACAATATATGGAATCCGTTCGAGGCTCAAACAGTATCCGAATTGGAATCCGAGCTCGCCCACGCGCTCGTGACAACTAGGGGATCACATTGGGACACAATGCCCCTTTGCTACAGTGCCCACGCGCCGGCAGCGCATGGTTATCCAAAACAATAGCGACTGCCAGAAAAATCTCAAAATTAGGGCCAAGATTCCTACCCTAGGTTAAGGACATCGATTGGAGTCACTTTTGTTCTTGGACATACCCCTAAAAATGGCTGGAAGTGGCCAGAATTTCAATCTGAAATCCTGCCAAACTTTGAATCCAAAATCGAACTATCAACACTAGAAATTGATCAAATCCTACCCAACTATCAGCTAGAGCACGAAATATATATATATTTAAAGGTATGCTTTTGTTTTTGTTTTTGTTTTTGTTTTAATTTTATAATTATGTGTAAAGTATTTGGGGTTAGTTTCCAGACCACGAGATACCAAAGAAACAAGATTGGGCTATCTACTCATTAAAGTTATTGTGGTGCATCAGCTGTACCGGTACAACCGATCACATGCTAGTCACGTGGGCTTTTTAAAAAACAAGTGAAATTGGTTGTTTTGGTTCACCAGTTAAAATAAGTCAAAAAAACCACCCCTTCAAAACATAGGACGCGTACTCCATTTCGTCTATCTCCTCCTCCACAATTTTGCACAGCCACAGCTCTATTTCGTCGAAATCACAGCTGCGCAGCTTTTCACAGCCTGAAGAAGCTCCCCCCACTTCGTCTTCTCCATCTGAAGAGAAGATTTCAGCCAAAACCCAGAAACCCACTTCGTCTTCTCCAGCTGCTTCCTCCATCTCGGTAAGTTCGTGTGTTGATTTCATTTTACAATCAAGAAGACACTGTTACTAATTGGTTAAGGGTATGTGCCTTCAGTTCTCTTTATGCCAGTTTTGGTTTCTAAGAGTTTGAGGAGAAACTAAGGAGATGAGAATTTAACTTTACGGTTTTTGTTTCTGTAGTTTCTTAAAAACGAAATCATCAAGTCACTGAAAACAGCAGAGTATGATACGTTTGGAATGTTATTCCTTTCTTTTACTTTGTGTTTGTACCCAATTTTGGTCAATGGACCAAAAGTAGTCACCTTCCCAGAAAAGGAACGCAGCATAGGCCCAAGCCCAATAGTGGGCTACAGGTCATATTTTTAGAAAGGGGCTTTTCCTGACTGAAAATAAAAACCAAGACAAGAAAAAAGAAAGGGCCCAAAACGATTGGACCATTGACAACTGAAAAAATCGGAAACTGTTCCAAACCCACGCGAGATTAGAGAAGGAACATCAACATTAAATGACGATTTGACTTTTCCCTCTTCCAGTGAAAAGCCAGCCGTCCAAGGAAGCCACCAAGCCAGAAGCCAACTTGCACATCAAATCGCCAAGTACGAGATCGCTTCAAACCAGGAGGCCAATACGAAAACTGGCGGTTCTCGTCAGAAAGATCGACCTCCCCCTCTACAGACCAGTTCAGAGCGTCAAATCAACAAGCTGACTTCGGGTAGCAGGCAAATATCCTTACCCAGTCATCATCATTCGAGAGCTCCTCTGCCTCTATAAATAGAAGACTTCCAGCACAGAAGAAGGGGACTCTCTCTCCAAAACCAGACGCAACGTCTTGTAAAACGCTTAAAAAAAGCACTCAAAGCATCCCAGTTATCCCAGCCAGACTTCAGAGAACCAGACGATCTCTGTGTTCATCTTTTATTTCTCTGCCATTCCCATGGTACGATTAACCTCCCAAAATGTTCAATTTAAATTTGTATAATATAGTAGGCTATGAACCTTAGATCGCAGTGATAATGTATTTCTTGGGTTAGAATCAATGAGTATGAATTTCTACTGTCTTTCCCACTAACTTAAGAATTAAGTAAATGAAAACAATGGAATTCATGTTTATGGAACCCTGTTGCGCTCATGTTTACTTCTGTTTCTGTAGTTGCAATATTTAAATCATTTCACTTTCATTTCATTCAAGTTAACAGTACGGAAGGCTCTTTAGCCCGAATCGGGCCACTTAGGCTTGAGGGATATAAACTAATCGGGCCCGAAAGCCATACAGTTGGGCCCGAAGCTCTGTTTAAAGTTATATACATATTTGAATTTAGGTCTACAAGCCCATGCAGGGTGTTGGCTGACCAAGAACCTTGTTTCTTCGCCTTGCTTGGATAGGTGTTGCTCGCACTAGCCACAGCTGACGTATATACGAGAGAAAGAATTGTGAAGTCCTCTTAACCGGGGCATAGAAAAGAACTGACCCAGGCCAGTACCCCACCTGGTGCACAATGGCTTGAGCAGAAGATCAGGAAAAAGGCGCAAACTCCACATCACACTAACCACACTTGCTCATACCAGGTCTGTTGGACTGGTCATATCTCCAACAGTGGCACGCCTATCAAGCAGAACTCATGAATCATAGGAGGTTTAAAGGTTAAGCCCAAGACAGGGCTGGACCGGACTTCTCATCAACCTGATTCAACTTTCAATCCCGTTCAATATTGAAGTAACATCTGCGCAGGCCAAAAAGATACAATCGGGGCATTGGTGTAGGTCCAACGATCCCTGTGTTCTTCCGAGCAGGCCCAACGCGACGTTAGGCAAAAAAGATCACTCAACAGGAAAAGAGACCAACACTTTGTTTCTTGGAATTTAAAATTAGAATGAAATTATCTGTGATTGCATCTTTTATTCCTTAATTATACAAACCTCTGTCTTAACTTGTGTGATACTGTTTTTAGAATGGAGTGAGGGGACTGACGTTGGATGTGTACGATTTCGAGAACGATATTTGGCTTTGCCATTCTTTTCGGGGGCAATGTTTCAACTTCACTGCATTTCTAATCTCTCTTCCATCTTGTCAACTTAACACTTATTCTTCTTTCGTGTGAATTTTGAACGTTGTGGCTGTAAATGAAATTTTGGGTTTTGCCAATTATTTGTTCCTTTTAAAATTTAATATGTGATTTACAATTTTGGCTGTAAATGAGAATTTGGTAGATTATTGTGTAGTTGATTGAAGAAGTTAGAAAATTAAAGTTATGCACTTAACGAACTGCTCTATTTTTGCTTTTCAGTAACTTGTTGCTGTATACATTGATTTGTCTTCCCTCTTTGTGCCAAAAGATAGACAACTCCAATTTCGCCGCATATATTTTTATTTTCTGTTATGATTGTTTGTAAGTAATCTCTATTAAGTCAGCCAACCAGCTTTCATTTTTGTTTTTTGGTAATTAAATCAAGGATTTTGTTATCATGTTTATATGATGTGAGTGAGGCGATTTTTGGTGCGGTAAATTGCTACTCACTAGTGATTTTGAATTGTTGTTTCAATTTTTTCATTGTTACAAAGTTAGCTTCGTTGGTGCTCTCTGCTCTCTAACTGTTCATGAACTTCACTGTTTAGTTTGGTCTCTACCCTGATTACATGTTAACAATTCCAGAAATTAATTATTCAAATTTTGTATTTCTTTTCCCACTATGCGTTTCTGGGTTTATAATGCCTCTGGATCTGATTATATATAAATACCCATGAGGCCTCTGATTGTGTATGATTTAATTGTGGTAGGAACTTCACACAGGACTTGGCAAGCAAGTCGATGTTTCAGTAATTTGTTGGTTATCTGAAGCCTGTATTGCAAGCATTAGTGCCTGGTATGAAGCACTCGTTTCAGTCTCTTAAGATGTGCCATGTAGAAACCCGGAGATCATTTATGTACCCTTTATGTTGGTTTGTGTTTGCTTGAATTCCAAATACATGAAGGGTGCTGATATGTTTAAACTCAACTTTAATAACTTGAAAGGGAAGATGGGGATCTGTTGTGTGAACAAAAATTTATTAGGTAGTCAAAATATAGAGCTTCTATTGGTCAGATTTTTGGTGTACTTAATTAAGACTTTTTTTTTAATTGTATAAATGAAAACCCAAGGCCTTTTAACAAAGTTATTTTCTTTATGTTTTGCTTGTGTTTAAGATCAGGATCGTGGAGAACAAAAGAAAGGTTTTCTTAGACTGTGTTACTCGTGATCTTCTAAGTGCTAGATAACTTAGTTCATTTTGAGTTTTTTTAGTTTTAAATGTAATTTTTATTGCGATTTAAATATCATGTTACAATGGATAGATTTGCAGGTTGTAACTTTGTATATTCAATCATTGTATCTAATTATATTTATTTTAATTAGTTTGCAATTTCAATTTTCAATTTATTTTTTAATATATTTATTTTATCATTAGGTTTAGCTCGGTTTTGCTACTGAATCAGTTATGAAGCTCTGCAGAAGTGAATTAACATAAATTAACCAATGCCCTTTGGTTCTGTTGGTTGTTGATTGATTGCAAATAAAACAGGTGGAGGAAAGGGTAATTGCACACCGCTGTCTAGTTTTTGTATCATGGGACATGCAATTGCATAGTCTCTTTAACCTAAACTAGAATAAAATTCATTTTTAATGACTTTTGTAAACCAGGATATGCAATTGCATACCATTTATGCAATGGTTGACCCTATATATGCAATTATTACCATTTGTACAAACAAATTTCATGTGAATTCAGAACAACTAATCTCCGGTTCAATGACAGAGCATAATACCCTGTTGATCATTTGGAGAGCCTTGTTCGACTGCTGGTTCATGCAACTTTGTCGGGTCTCCTCCACTTGCAACTCTTTCTCTCAATTTTCTAAGAGACATATAATCAAAATTTTGCACACAAAGAATAAAAGATTAAAGCAGAGTCCAAAATCCAAAGGATTTAAAAATAAAAAATAAAAGATATAGAGAGATCAGTACTTTTACTTGTCTACTGGCGGCAACCTGTTCGACCTCATCTCATGAACAAACTGATCAAAAGAATAATATGGGGGCAAACGTGAGTGCCATTCGGTGTACAACCCAATTAAGTTCCCCAAATCTCTAACCTCCAAAAACTGCAAAAAACAATTTAGCATAATATGATGAACTTTTTTACACAAAAGAAAGGAAACAAGAGTGGAATTGAATATGAGACCTCGTTTCCGAGGCCACGGTACTTGAAAGCGCGAGTGAAGTGGCGGAGGACGTAGGCGAGGTCAGCTTCGGCCTAGTCTTCTGAAGAACTGACACCTTTTTTGCCTTCGAAGCACCGCTGTCTCTCTATCTCCCCTCCGATGGCTGTTGCATCTTGGCGTGGGCAGAGATGAGACGCCCAGATTCCGATCTGGGGACATAGATGAAGCTTGGATTTCCGAGAGAGAGATCGCGGAGATGAGATGAAGCAGCTCCAGTGCACGCCATGGGTTATTCTTTGTTTTCTAAGTCACGTGTATTTCACGTGCTCCTTAATAAAAATAGCTAAACAAGTCAGCAGGTCATTCAATCTCAGCCCTTCATTTTTAAAATGAAATATGAGCCCTTGGATGATCGGCTGTACAGGTACAGCCGATGCACCACAGAATTTTACGGAGTAAAGGTAAACCATATTGTGATAGACTCATATGTCTTATCTTTTAATTTAGACTAGCTTCTTTGCACGTGCTTTCGCACCTGCGAGAGGCTTTTTTTTAAAAAAATTTAAAATTTATTTTAGAATTAAAAAAGATAATGGGTAGTTGTGTTCCATAAAAATAGGATTCATTATCTGATTTTTCTTTTAATTTTAATTTTTTTAATATGAAAAAGTGAGAATTACCATATTATCCTCATTTAATTCTTAATGTTTGGATTAACCAAGGACATTTTCTGGTATTTTGAATGTTTCACTATTCTCTGCCTTTTGCTTTATATACTAGCTAGCCTCTCTACACGCACTTTCGCGCCTGCGAGAGGCTTTTTTTTATAAAAAAATTAAATTTATTTTAGAATTAAAAAAGATAATGAGTAGTTGTGTTCCATAAAAATAGGATCCATTATCTGATTTTTCTTTTAATTTTAATTTTTTTAAATATGAAAAAGTATGAATTTACCATATTATCCTCATTTAATTAATAATTTCAATTCTTAATGTTTGCATTAACAAGGGTATTTTCTGGTATTTTAAATGTTTCACCATTCTTTGCCTTTTGCTTTATATATATAGATAAGGGCAATTTAGCACGGGCTATAGTGCCTGTTGTGTATGAGGTGTGGTCAAAAGTAGCGGCTTTCTACCTACAACCGACAGAAAAAGTTGTCAAACGCGAAAAGGCATTGTAATTTAATTTGTACGGCAACCGAATTGATTTAACCACTTACTGGCCATAGGCCAAATGTAACCGTAAAATAATACAAAATTCATCTCTAATTAGGGCACCTCCACTCCAAAAGGCAAGGGAAAGGCAAGGTTTGACACTATTTATGTGAATAGTGGCGGTCTTGCTTTTTTGGGTTCCACCCCAAAGGGCAAGGGCAATAGCAAACACTATTTACTTTACTTTATTTTATATTTGTTTTATACTTAAACCATTAATTTTGATAAGCTTTTAAGATAATATTTTTTGTTGTCACGTGTCACTATTTATTATAAAATTATCAACTCAAATTTCAGATAAAATTTTCGAATTAAATTTTAGGATAAGATTTTCAGTTGCCACGTGTTCATAATTATTAAAAATTCACATCTCACTCATCATACAATTGAAATACCTACTAACTCATCATACAATTGAAATATTCCCGATCATCATAGTCTGACACAATGGAGTACAATAACGACTCAATCATTGGCGGATGCGGTTCCACCAGATCACGACGCAGGGGAGTATTTTCCTTTAGAGGACGTAATAGTGCCATTATTTCCGACACTGAACGCACAACTGGAATCGACTGCAGGCATTGTTCACTTGAGGAGCCATGTGTAATGGTTTTCCTCTTTTTTTGTTTTGCCTTGAATAATCTATTAAAAAAATGAAATTGGAAATGCAAGAAATATATATTTAAAAAAGGACATTAAATTGAATAAAACGGAAATTTCTTTTTTTTTTTAACTCGTCGCCAAGATTTTGACCTCTTCGAACGTTTGTCCACGACCCTCCGGCTTCAATGGAAGAGGGTATTTGTATTTTTGCACAAATGGAATTTTGTAGTAGAAAATTAGGTGTGAAAAGTGAAAAATATTGGAAGGAGATGAATTTGTATGAAGATTTGGTGTGGAAAGTGAATAATATTTGTAGGTATTTATAGAAAAAATTTACATTTTTTTTTTAATTTTTTAAAATTTATATTTATTTTCATTTTTTTAAACCAAAAATTGGGATTGTGTAAGAATTTTTTATCGGAGGCTTCAGGAGAAGCCACGTGGCTTGTAGCCGTTGGGCTATGTGGCCCGTGTATTCCACGTGCCAACAGTAAAAAAAATTTGAAAATCAGCCGCTGACGTCAGTAACCTGAGGGCAACAGACCAGTCCATTTTTTCTGATGGGCTTGCCCGGGCTGGTTTTGTTGCGCTGGAGTTGGATTTGGGTGCTGGGGGGGCCTATTGCTAGGGCAAGGCCCTAGCGCTGCACATGCTCTTATGGGCTAAAAAAAATTTGGCCATTTATAGCCCAGCTATAGCTGACAGGACCCGACCCAAATTCCACTTTGGAGTCCGAGCCGGATCCTGTGCGTGTCCGACACCTGGCAGGTGCCAGACACAATTGACCTTATTGCCCTTCTACTCAAAAGTTTTGTTAAAACCGGAGTTTGACTTCTGCCGAAAAATTCAGCAAAGTCTCCCTTGTAAGTAGGCCAAACCCAAAGTTACACCTGTCAGAAAAGCACAGAAATATGTACACCAACTGCCAGTATGCAAATAAATACATTCCAACAGTTAAATATACTTCAAGGGCAATATCAGAGCTCTATACAGAAGACTACAAGTAGAGAATAATTATACAAGACCCTACGTCGTCAAGGGGTGGGGCAGAAGCTGGACTCAGCCCGGTGGTGGCTCACTATGCACGCTTACTGCCTGGGGGGCGCAAAACACGAAAAGGGTGAGTGGACCAAAAACAAAGCTTTAGAAACATAGGATAAAAACATACTAACCCCCACTGTAAAATCAGTTATAAAACTAAACCATTTCTTACCATACTTGTACTGAAATCAAAGCATACATATTTATATCTATAAATGTAATCAATCACATACTTGAATCAAACATTAAATTCTTAAGAGCATTGAAATCACTGTAATGTACCACCTAGGTGTACCCATTTATTATTCCGTCAATTCCTTTAGTTTCCGTCAATTCCATCCTCGTGCCACCGGAGTGACACGTCCTAGCAGACCTCAGGAAACACAAAGTCACCCGAGCCGCAATCCTCGTGGGATTCAGGGGACACTTGGTCCATCTGAGCCGCATTCCTCACACCCACGGTTTGGGCGTCCCCAGAACTCGTGGGGCGGTGTCTAGCATGCTGACTTACCCGAAGGCAACTGGATGTCTGTCGACATCAATATAACCGAAGGCAACCATTTTATACCAAAGGCAACATATAACTGAAGGCAATCTTTTTATATGCTTGGGTACCTAGGGTGGCTTTTAAGAAAATATAAAGTTCTGAAAAGTAAATAAGGATTTAATTGAATTCTTATCTGCCCTTAAACTCTGCTGCCAATTTATCTGTTAATTATCTAAAAATTCTGCTATGCCAAAATCTCTAGGCACTCTCAACTCGGCAGCATATAAATAAACATATATAAACAACAATAAATCGAACTATTAAGCTCTGGGCAATGAATAACTTACTCAAGATCAAGTAATAAGATTAAATTGTATAAATTCATTTATGAAAACAAAAAGGTCCACTCACTGGTGATCTGAGCTAGCTGGACCTTTCGAAGGTCCCTCCTGCGGGTCACCTGGTGCCCGGGTGCCTGTATAATCATCATAATATTTTATTAAAAACTCTGCTCAGTAATAAAGTATAAAATTAAAAACCCTGACCCCCAGCTCCTAAAAGTGCATGCATCACTTTAAAGGTCATTCCTATGCCCACATTAGCTTTTCTCTCAGTGGGCACCATTTAAAAGTACCTAGGGACTCAAAAGCGATAAAGTCCCAAAAAGTCAACTCGGGACCCCATGGGGTCCACGACCTCTGAATTCAGATCTGAACGTTCCTAGAGGTTCCAACAAGCCTAGGACACATGTCCTGAAAGTTTGGTCTCGATCGGACGGTCGGATTGCTCACGATCGCACGATCGGACGGATGAGCGATTTTCTGTAAACCTAGCCCTAGGGTTGGCTTTTTCAAAGCATCCGGAACTCCGATTTACGATCCGTCAAATCTTACACGATCCTTAAAATACGTAGATCAACATACCCCAGTTGGGCTATGATCCAACGGTCCAAAAGTATTGAACCCGGAAATCGCACACTATGCGAGATCCGTTCGAGGTTCAAACGTTATCCGAACTGAGATCTGCGAAATCCTACGCGCTCGTGAGGACATGAGGATTATTCTAGGATCAAGAGTGGCTCCTGTTACCTGGCCCACACGCCGCCCACGCGCCGGCAGCGCGTGGGTGTGCATAGTAAATTCCGGTGGCCGGAAAATCTCCAAACCGTCGGCCCAAACTCCTAGGCTAGGTAATACACCCTATTTGGAACCACTTTTGTTCTTGGACTATGGCCAAAAAGTGGCCGGAAGTGACTGAAAATGGCGACGCAATACCGGCAGCAACTTAACTCGAAAAACAACCTGTTAAACTTCAAAATCTCTGAAAACCTACCCAACCAACAGCTAGAGCATGAAAATCAGTCGAAAAACCATTCCTCAATCACTTGATTTGGTGGCCAGATGACGGCGTACGACGTCGGCGAAGTTTTGACTGAAACCGGTCGGAATTCACGGTTTTCCGGCAGTTTCGCGACGGCAAAAGGCGAGGGAAGGGTCGGGCTGAGGTGGCGTCGTGACACCGGTTCGTTCTCGGCCGGACTGGGCGGCGTGGCGGTGGCTGGGTGGCTTGGGTGGTTTCGGGTGAACAGTGACGACGAGGAGGGTTTGATCGTGAGAAGGAAGAAGAGTGGGGAGAGAGAAAGGAGAATCAGATTTTTAAAAGGGAGCTTTAGTAATATACCCAAAATAGGAGCTGAAATTATAAAAAAACCCTACATGGAATGCACTTTAGAAACATACCCAAAACCCATTTACTACATACAAAATGAGTGTTGAATTTCCTATAAATTACACGACTGCCACTAACTAACTTAAAAGAAGCCCAATACAAAAAACACAAAAAAAACCCAAAACAAGCCCAACCCAGATTTTTAAAAAAAAAACTCAAACTTAAGTATTAAAAAAAACACGAAAACCAAGGGCATGTCTCCACAACCCTTCCTTTTCCACCAAATCTTTGCGAACCATGTCATAGACGTACATTGTTAATTCCATGTCATAGAAGTACATTGTTAATACCATGTCATACAGGTACATTGTTAATACCATTTCATAGAAAAACATTGTTAATACCATTTCATACAAAAGGAAAAAACATTGTTAATACCATTTCATACAAAAAAACATTGTTAATACCATTTCATACACAAAAACATTGTTAATACCATTTCATACAAAAAATATTGTTAATAACATTTCATACAAAAAACCCAAAAAAGCCCAGCAAGACATCTGATATCCTTTGCAAAAACCACCTCCAATTGTCTACAGTTTCACCAGGTACAATCGCAAAGGCAAAAGGAAATACATCTACAAGAAAAAAGTACACTGTTAATACTGTGTCATAGAACTATATTCCTAGTAAAAATCACATCCTGCATATCATAAACTTCAAGTGCACAGCTATATATAAAGAAAAATATAAAGCATGCATTGTTACTGAAAATCTGTTAATACTATCTCATAGAAGTACACTATTAATACTATGTCATAGAAATCAATTCAGTTGCAAGGTATGAACAGTATAACAAATGTTCATACCACTTACTGGAAGTTAACAACTACATCATTTCATTTGCATAATAGGTACAATAAAAGTTTACAACTTCATACCACTCAAAATCAACTACATCATTTCATTCGCATAATTGATTGATCATTCATCACTCCACATACCATAAACATTGAATCGGAGTGGCTCCCACACATACTTCTCATGATCATTGTGCTTGGTTGTAACAATGACCTTATCTGCAACAAGATAAGCACCAGCAGCCAAGGCTTCCATTAATTCCTTGGTGCCACCCTTGCAATGGTACCAAGGTTGTTCACCAAATCTAACAACAAGAAATAAGAACAAAATAATTAAGCATAATAGATGAATTGGAACAACACAGATAACAATCAAAAACAATTTAGAGATTGCACAAGCATAGGTTAGCAGAAGAGCGAAAGGCAAGGAGACTCACCCAATGACTTTCTGGTTTTTTTCTTGATGCTAACTTCTTTGGCCTCATCCAGAACCAAATTCATATACTCATCAAAACCCCAAAAACACAAATGACCACCAAAGATTTAAGACACTATGGTCAGATATAATATATGATGACTTAAATAAGGGGAATATATATCGATAGAGAAAGAGATGGAGAAAGTACGCTTATATGATAATGCAAATTACATCATTGCTATGTCAGCTTCGCATTTATGACAAACGTTTGTTGTAGAAATGGAAGACTATAAAATATGAAACTAGCATATGTGTGAAATATGGAGATAATCAAGCAGAGCGAACATATCCTCAACCAGTTAGAAAATTAGGAATAGTAAGGTTCAAGCCATCACATACAAGGCACCACAAACGGAAAGGTAATATTGTGTTTGTAAGTACATTGAGAGAACAAGTCAGACAATATGAAAGCCCTCTAGTGGAATATATATATAAATGTAAAATTCAAACTTCCAGGATATCATACCGAAAATAGTCAATTTGATCATCCAAGAAATTAATATAGGTCTTTGCAGTCATCAAATAAGTTCATGTGTATAACAGATTCTAGCTTATTGCTTCAAATGAGAAATTGTTTTGGTTTCAAAACGCAGAAAACCATTCCTTATAGCTAAATCTTACAGCCAAATCAAAATGACTAGTGCTACTACATCAAACATGAAACAAGTGAGCTAGCCTCACACACTTGGGTACAAGCTCCTTCAAGGATTAAACTGAACAACAACTACAGATGAGAGACAACAATGCATGAATTTTCTACCAACACATATGACCAATTCAAAATCAACCAACACCAAATAGCAAACTAAAATTCAGAAAACACCTACAAATTATTTTTTTATATATCCATTTTCCACATTTAAACCAGAAATAGAGAAAAAGAGAAAACACAAGCTGTAACCTCCGTTACCACCACCGCTGCTTCCACAAGACTGGGCCTCGTTGATGGTGATGTTACGACCGTCGAGGTTCTGGTCGTTCATGCCTTCGATCGCGTCCCTCATGGCCTTCTCGTTGCTGAAGGTGACGAAGCCGAAGCTGAAGGCCCTGGATCTCCCGGTCTCACGGTCGTTGATGATCTGGAAACACAAAAAGAAACCAAATCTAATCAGATCCGTCCATCAAAACCAAAACGCAGGAGTATAATCAAACAAATACACAATAATAAACAAAAATGAAAAGGAATCGATCGATCTTCAATCTTTGGGAGAGAAAGATCAAGTAACATAGAGAAACAGAAGATCAAGTCGCAGAGAGAGAACCTGCGTCAAACGGCCCTTCAATTCGATGATCTCACCGAACGGAGAAAAGGCCCTCTCTAGCGCATCATTGTCGGTGGTCCAAGCGAGCCCTCCGACGAAGCTTAGAATGATGAGGTTGAACAAAAACTAAGCTGGAAGAACAAAAATTGAAAATTGGGGTTGAAGATGAAGATGAGAGACTGGAGGTCGTGAAATGAGTTCTGATCTGGTGTTGATTAGAACTCCAATTTTATGTTAAAAGGGTAATAAAAGTATTTCATCTTAATAATTAAATTAAAAAATATACAGCTGTCGATTTTTGGGTTTATTTTGGGTGTGTTTATATACATTAAATAGTATAGGGTATTTTTATAGTTTTATGTCTAGGAATGGGTATTTCACTAAATTTCTATTTTTAAAAATCTGATTTCTCAAAATTACTATTTTGCCCTTTTTCGTATTTTGTACGTAATTCCTTTGTTACAAGTCCGATTCGAGTCCACTACGTGTCTACGGACTCGTTTCGTCGTGCTCTACGCAACGGTATAAGTAGTTTTCCCAAATTCTTCCCCAGTCAACAAGTCAACTTAAACCCTAATAAAATATTCCGAGGATAGTTTAGTCTTTTCCCTTGTTAAAATATTAGTTAAATACTAATTAAGAATTGGGTTGTTACAATAGCTCCGGCCAATTTTTTCGTGGGCCCAGTATATGTCCTTCCCAAGAAGAGAAAGTATCACGCTTAGGCGTGAACACGGAACATCTTGTTCAACTGCATATCCAAAGGCTGATTCTTACCGTTGGAGGTATGAGTGTTGTACCATAGTTTTTCTCAAAAAAAATTGATTATGAAATATTGTCTCTAAATAGTAGTTTAATTAAATTAAATAATACATAGTAGTGGAATATATGAGTATTGTACCATAGTTTTTTTTTTAGAATAATAAAGGGAGTTTCACTAAAATACCCAAAATGGGGGCTGAAATTATAAAAATACCCAACACCCAAAACACTTTATAAACATACCAAAAACCCATCATTATACACACTCAAAACCCATTTATAAACACACCCAAAAAATATACAATTGTTGATTGTGGGGTTGATTTTGGGTATGTTTCTATATTTAAATAGTGCTTGGGTATTTTTATAAATACATGTCTAGGATTGGGTATGTTTATAAATATCTATTAATAAAATATGGAGGGCCCTAAAATATAACCCTGCATGGCTGGAGATGGAAAAATTTAGCCCTACACTATTTTTTAAAAATTAATTTTTTGGAGGGCTAGAATTATAGCCCTAGACTACATTTAGCCCTATAACTAGAGATGGCCTAACTAGATTAACAAGTGGTAACGCATGTGGGTCAAGATTTTATTGTTGATCTTTTTTTTTAATTTTTTAAAGAAGGGCCCAAACACACGAATCTACATATGCATATACTATTAAGTAGTTATTAGAAGAAAATCATATATACTTTAGGGATTATCAAATCAAAACAACAACAAAAAGGCATGTCGTTTACTTGTATATTTTAAATTATTATTACCTAATTGCGCGTTTAAAATTTGAAGTAGAAACTTATGATACTAGGTGCTATTAAATTATTATTATGGATTATATGTCTTAAGCTCTTTAGCTCAAACAAGAACTTCCAGTCCTAAAGAAAGAACAAGGAAAATGATCTTGCTAATCATAAGATTCTAAACCATTAGTTGGGTGCTAAAATCAATGAAGCAATCTAATACAAGAGGAGGAATTTTCTTTTGGTTTTTGGCAATATTTTATACATAGTGGAGGAGTTGACGAAAACTACAAAAAAGAAAGTAGGGGTGGCAATATTTTATGAACATTCAAGGAAAGTTCCACAGAAGTGGAGGTGGAGACAAGACAACCATGCACATTGCACATGTACAAAGTCCACAGTCTTGGACTTATCAGGGATCTGTTCTCTATCTCATCATCTGCCAGCAAATCCACATCCTATAAATAGCTCATCTTCAAACACGGAGAAACACTTATGTTGAACGGAAATAGCACGCTGATAACTTTTTTACTTGACATAGCGTGGTTTACTTAAGATACCAAAACAGTGCTATCTTCGTTTTATATAAGTTTTTATGTGAAAAACGACTTCACTCAAATTACCGCAAACAATTTAAATAAATAAATTAAACTTTCGTTGTTATTTGGTAGGCCCCACCACCGCAGTGTGCTGAACTGGCAAAAGTTTGGTAACGAGAGTGTGTGAGTCATACAAAAGGTACAAATTCTTCTTGTAAAACAGAAATCAAATTGAGGGAGCACCGCCCGCGATCCCAATAACATCTTTTAAAAATTAAAAATTAGTTTAATTCGTTCCTTCTACCGGCCACGCGGCTTCTGCTCGTTTCTCCCGATTTATCCCTTTTTCACAATTCCCCTTCAATTCTTTTATCTTCTTGCAAAGTCATGACCGCTTCTTCCGGTGACCGGTCTAAGACTTAGCTAAACTACTATTTACCTTACTATCTCAACTATTTTATTCTTGATTTTTATGATTTATTTTTTGAAAACAAATAATAAAATATTCGTTTTGGGATTTGAGTAATATTCTATTGCACCCAGATTTTCACTATCGCCAAACAGCCCAATGACGTGGCGCCCATGTTCTCCAAATTATCAAAACGCCCACTTGATTGATTGAGTCACCAATACCACTATCTAGACTGCAGTACATAAAGCCTACTCTCCCCTTATCACAAGGGACTTGTAGTTCAAGTGATCAAGAGTATGCATCGAGGTTCTAGTTTCGATTTCCTCTTCTTTCAATATCGCTCGTGTTTTTATAAGAAAAAATCTCCATCATCGCTTTATGTTACTGTAAATCAGATTTGTTAATTAAAATCAATTACAAATCATCAAGCAACATTGCTATGTTGTGTACCAATCCACTCTTGTAGTTTAATTAGTCAATTAAGGAAACAAACAGAATCAGCCAATTTAACTTTTGTTGGGTCGGTTGGCGAGGACAGTGTTTCTACCTTTCACAGCCGAGTGCTTAAAAACATGGAATTCTGAAAAAACAAAAAGTTGATTCAACAATTTCAACTGCATTAGTAAAAGTATATTGATATTTTTTATGTGACGAAAATACCCTTTTTGTTTTTTCTTTGTTTTTTGGTTTTTTGTTTCTCTGTTTTCTCTCTATCACTTTCAAACTGCCCGTCCCGGTCCATAAACGCGTTCACGCGTTTGCCTTGTCGAGTATCAATGTGGGTGACCACTATATATAACCCTTCATCATCTTCAATCTATTAGCAGGTGCAGAAAATTTAATCACCCAAAAATAAAATTTCTTTTTCTCTGCACTTGTATTCTTATTCTTCTTCAATCTTCTTCTCTACCCCTCTCTTTCTCTGCAAATCTAAAAACCCAAGATTTTGTAAAGAAAAAAGAAGAGATTTCAATTTTGGTTAGAGAAAACAAAGAAAGAGAGAGACCAGAGAATGCCGTCTGCATTGGAAGATGAGCTGTTTCCGTCGACGCCAGGCAAGTTCAAGATCGAGCGGGGCCACGGCATGAACCGCCAGTTCCACCGATGCTTCGCCTCCACCAGCACCATGTTCCTGTGGGCCCTGTTCCTGATCGCCTTGACGGCGTCGTATTTGAGTTTCCAGAGCTTCGTCGACTCCGGTAGCCGGTACTTCTCCGCCTCCTGGGGCGGTATCCAGTGGGAGAAGCAGGTTCGCAACTCCGCCCAGATCCACCGCTCCGGCGGCATGTCCGTACTGGTCACCGGCGCCGCCGGTTTCGTTGGGACCCACGTCTCGCTGGCGCTCAAGAGGCGCGGAGACGGCGTCGTTGGGATCGACAACTTCAACAGCTACTACGACCCGTCGTTGAAAAAGGCCCGCCGCTCGCTGCTCAAGAGCCACGGCGTCTTCATCGTGGAAGGCGACATAAACGACAATCGTCTCCTCGACAAGCTCTTCGACACCGTGGCATTTACGCACGTGATGCATTTAGCGGCTCAAGCCGGCGTCAGGTACGCCATGGAGAACCCCCACTCGTACGTCCACAGCAACATCGCCGGCCTCGTCACGCTTCTGGAGGTCTGCAAAACGGCCAATCCCCAGCCGTCGATCGTCTGGGCCTCGTCCAGCTCCGTCTACGGCCTAAACGACAACGTTCCATTCTCCGAATCTGACCGCACCGACCAGCCCGCTAGCCTCTACGCCGCCACAAAGAAAGCCGGTGAGGAAATTACCCACACTTACAACCATATTTACGGCCTGTCAGTTACCGGGTTGAGATTTTTTACCGTTTACGGGCCGTGGGGCCGACCCGACATGGCGTATTTCTCTTTTACCCGCAACATCCTCCAAGGCAAGCCCATCACCATTTACCGGGGCAAGAACCGAGTCGACTTGGCCCGCGATTTCACGTACATTGACGATATTGTGAAGGGTTGTTTGGGGTCTTTGGATACATCCGGGAAGAGTACCGGGTCGGGCGGGAAGAAGCGGGGCCCCGCACCGTACCGGATCTTTAATCTGGGGAACACGTCACCGGTGACGGTGCCGACACTTGTCAGCATCCTGGAGCGGCATTTGAAGATGAAGGCGAAGAAGAATTTCGTGGACATGCCTGGAAACGGCGACGTTCCATTCACGCACGCGAATATAAGCTTGGCCAGAAGGGAATTCGGGTATAAGCCCACAACCGATTTGCAGACCGGGTTGAAGAAGTTTGTTAGGTGGTATCTTTCTTATTACGGCTACAATCATGGCAAGCCTGTAAATTAATATTTCTTTTCCTTTATTTCCTTTAATTTTTTTTTTAATCTTACTTTAAATTTTCTAGGATTTTTTTCCCCAACCAAAAGGAAAAAAAACCTGGGGAAAAAGAATCCTAGGGCAAAAAAAAAAGAAAAAAAAATCCGAGATACATTCTTTACTTGGGAGAGCTGTGAAGTTGTTATAATTTTTTTTTCTTTTTTGTAAAGGAAATATTTCAATATGCCTTTCTTGTGGGTATCCTAAGAATCGTTTGAAAAGAGGAGAGTCTGAGAGAAAGGTTCAATTTTCCGGCATTCTATTTTCTCGGGAAAGTGAAGCATAAAATAAAGTAGAGATTTTCTTGGCCTTTTTGAATTGTCCGAAATTTGAGTATGAATGGATGGAGGTTTTTTGGAATAATGATAAAAGCTTATGAATTCTTCTTTCCAATTTTTGTGGGTATAATAATTTCCCTGAATTGGATAAAAAAAATAAAAGCATGATTATTAATAGGAAACAGCTTTTGCCCCAAAAAAAAAAAAGAAAAAGGAAATAGCTAAGAAGGAAGGAGACAGCTGGTACAAACGTGACATACGGCTGTGTTGGGTCGCACTTCGATCTCCACAACACGCACAAGATCCAGCTGTAAAGTGTCTGTGTAAACTAAACCCTGCTCTCGTACTCAAGAACATGCACGGCTTTGGCTTTGCTCGCCGACCTCGGACTCGGAGGGGTATTTTGGTAATTGCATATGACCTTCCAAATAAGCTCATCTTTGGTTGTCGTATAATAATTTTATGTTGAAATGACTAACACGTCGATGTGTATCGCTGTAGATAAGCTAAAATCCTTTTTAAGGTAAGGGAAAGACGAGAATTGGAAAAATCGAATGTAAAAGGTGATTAAAATGTAAAACTCACGACAAGTTTTGTATCGTTCCCTCGCATTCACGTAAATAATATTTGAGGATGTCGGACCTAAAGAAATTAGTTGATTCTTAATCTCAATTATTGATGAATGATATGTGATTTTGACTATTGACCGTAAAATTATAGATTTGTCATCTGACTTGAACACCATCCAATTTTCCATCAATTTTAATGGTATTTTAATCTTTCTATTTTCAATGATATTTTTAAAATGAAAAAAATCATTATATAAAAAATTTATATCTTTTTTTTTTCTCTTCAAAATGGAAAGACTAAAATACCTTTAAAAATTGATGGAAAATTGAATGGTGTTAAAGTCAGATGACAAATCATGGATTTTGAAAAATTAAAATGACATTTCTCTTAAAGTTTTATTTAATGTGACAAATTGAAACTGAAATTTAGTTGACATTTCTACAAAAATTCTCCTAAATAATTAGAATTTAGGTGGGACATTTTTACACCGACAATGGTAGGTCTTTTATTTATTTATTCATTTATAGAATTAGTGCGTTCATATTCTATGGATGAACATGTGCGTTGCTTTGGCTGTTGACTAAGATGGCAGCATCAATCAATACGCTTTTCAAGAAGCCATGTGTTGTACTGTCTTTGGGTCTGAGGTGGAGTATACAAATAAACAACTTGTAGGCCCGTTTAGTGCCGCTTTCCGCGAAAGGTTGACAATTTGTATTCATTTATTTCTTTTTCTTATTTACATTTTTTGGGTGAACTTGGCTCTTGGACTAGTTTAGTCAAAAATATATGTTATATCGTCAATCTTTGCGGTTATCCCACTAGTGTGGTGTGTGCACGGCGCGTGAGCTACCTTGCATCCCGCCTAGTACTTACCAAATGCAAAGAGAAATTATAGAGTGATCTAGTATCACCATACTGTTAGAGGTGGCAATTTCTGATACGACCCGTTACATGACTCGAAATCGGCACGGAAAACACACGATTTGAACCTGCATAATTAATAATTTGGTAATTTTCGGGTCAACCCTTTATGACCCGTTTAATAACACGGAGCGGAAATCACAGAGACGAAAAGCCAGAAATTACAGTTGTGGAGCTCGAGGAACGCGGAAAAAAATCAAAAACGGGTGTCATAATAGACGTCTATAAAAGGAAATAAGGGGAGAAAAAAATACAACTCAAAAAACGCAAATCTCGCCAATTTTCTTCCTTCCCATTTTTCTCTATCTAAACCTATCTCTTCAAACTCAGAAATAAAATGGCTTCTCCTCAAACTCAGTAAAGTACCTTGAGGACATAAGTCACCCAACACAGTGATAAAAACCAAATGTGTTAAAAGTTATTAAAATTTGTTAATCGCTAGTTAAACACTTAAATCAGTTTCTTTGTATGTTTGGACCATGGCGGACACCAATTAAAATCAAAGAAAGATTACAACAACTTAAAAAACAAAAAGTTCCATACCAAGTAGAAATCAAGAATTTGGAAGAGTTATTAAAATCAGCAGAAGTAATTAATTATCCCAGAAGAAAAGTAGAAGTGTCACAAGAAATCAATACCATCTCCTATTCGACGTAAGAGCTAGCATATATTAGTGCAATCCTGCTCATTTTAGGGCATTTACATCATTTTTTAGGTCTGTCGTCGTTTTGATTTTGGACTTTATCTGTATTTCTTTTGGGCTCTAGCTCTCAAACTTTGGACTCTTATGAGTATTGTCTTAGGGGGAGCTTATTCAAGCAAATATTTCTTCAATACGTAAGAGTTATGTTATTCTTGTAAAACTCTTTGTGGATTGAATATCTAAGGCTTTTTACCTAGATTGACCTTAGGTCCCTTCATGCATTCATATCATACATGAAAAAATATTTAATGTAAAAATATTGGCTAAGTATGAAAAATGGTTTTTCAGAATAATCATTTTCTCAAGATAATTTTTGGCAGCTTTTATTCCTTTACACATCAAATAAGAAAACTTGATTTTATGGGATTTTAGTATGAAGTATATATTGACTTAATGAGCCATCATTTTTAGCCTAAATCTTAGAACCAATTTTTCATATTTTGATTTGGTGGGAATGTGATTTTCTAGTATTTTTATTTGAATCCAAATAGGGGGTACTTCCTTATTTACATTGTAAACTTAAGTAAATGGAGTAATATACAAATAAATGAAAGTAAAAGGACAAAAACATTTACTTAAATGATGAAAATGGAAATAAGGTAATATATACAACATCGTCGTTTTGATGTTAGGAAAGCCCTCTGGACTCTGGAGTATTTCATCAAGTAGTTTGTGGACAATTTGCAGGGGTCAACATCTTCACCTCCAATGGTGGATTACAAGCTTGCAAGGGTCAATTGACCCATCTTGCCCTAATGTGGATAAGCCACTGATTGTCAGCTATGCCTATGCACAGCCAAAAGGGCTGGCTGCTTATATTTCTTTTTTTATTTTTATAAAGTTTGAGTGGATTGGGCTTTGATTTGTGGGTTGCTTTTAGTTTTTTTATGTGTTTGAGTAGGCATGGGCTTTGTATGTTTTACATCATCACATGAGCTAGGTAAGAATAGGTATGATTACATATATGTTTTTTTTTTTGGTTGGAAAAAAATGGAGTGGGCGACTGCCTACCTTGCCTTTGTTGTAGGACCGCCCCTGAACAAACTAGTAGGACTTTTAGCTGAGCATGCTTAGTCCTCCAGAGTCTGAACCAATTAAGCAAGCCATAAAAAAAACAGAGGAGCAACATTGATAGAACAACAATTGTTTAATCATGGTCATCTGAAAACCTCATTCATCAGTCATTATAAAGATTGATTCTGATACTACATCCAAGAGACTAGATGAAACATGCGGGTTCAAGATAAGCAAGATACGAGAGCAAGTTTTTGATGAATTATACAACAATATAGCAGATCCGTTAGAAGTAGAAGATAATGGCAACGTATATTGGAACAGCTTGGGAGAAGAAGAGATACACAACATAGAAAACATGATGAACGCATGAATCTCCCAACAAGCACAAGCAACCATAATGAAGCCATAACAGCAACATGAAGGCATGTGAAGACCTCATGATAAAAGAAGCAGGATCAACTTCTTTTCATGTGAAATAATCTACGTTTCTGGCACTATATGAAAAGCAAGAAGTAAAACTTCTTTGGCACCATATGAAAAGCAGAAAAAGCCTCTTCAAGCAATCTAAAAAATAAATAAGAGCGACCGATGGGTTTACCTCAGTGGTGAGGTCCCTTCCCCTTCGCCCCTTGGTCACTTGTTCGAATCCCATTATAAGCACCCCATCCCCAATGCAATGTATCTAAGCAAAAAGTCATTTTTGGTCCCTGTAGTTTGTCACTTTTACCACTTTGGTCCCTGTTGTTTCAATTTTGTCAATTTTGTCCCTGTGGTTTCAATTTGAAGCAATTCAAGGACAATTTTCAATTTCTGTCAAATTTTTTTAACTTCTGTTAGTTATGGAGGGGTAATTCAGTCAAACAAATTATTAAAAAAACTCATTCATTTTAAAAATAAATAAATAAAAAATCTCAAATTGAAAAAAACAAAAAACAAAAACAAACCAGCCAAACCCAACCCAACGCCCGGCGCACCAAAAATTTAAAAAAAAAAAAAAAATAGAATAGAACAAATATATCTTAAAGAATAAAATAACAAAAAAATCAAATAAGTTAAATAAAAAAAACAAGAACAATCAAACCAAACCCAGAAAATGCCATCCCCATCTCATCTCCCCCAACCTCCCCCCATACCCACCACCTGCCACCTCCCCACACTCATCCCCGACACGACGCAAGCAAATCCACCCCTCGCTCCTCTCTGTCGCTTCACCAGATCTGACAAGCTAATGGAGGCGAGGCCGACCAGGTCGCAATCCAACCAACCCATCGATAGAGCTATGGGAGAAACTCGACCCACATCTGTCATGGCTCGGGCTCTAATGAGAAAGAGGAGGACGACGTCACCATGGGTGAGTGGAAGAGACTCTTGTGAGTTCCTCCCACCTTGGTCAAAAGAATTGGACACCCAAGAGGAGGCTCGAGAAGAAACTAGATAGAAGCTTGTTAATGGAGATGTTTTTAGGGCACCAATAAATTTTTTCTTGCTTTGCGTTTACGTTGGGACGGGGGTTCAGATCTTTGGAATGACACTCGTAACCATGATATTTGCATTGCTAGGCTTTTTGTCTCCTTTCAACCGAGGTCTCATGACTGCCATGGTTCTCTTGTGGGTTTTCATGGTTGTACAAAATGTTCAGGGGTACAGAGTGGAAGAGGAATACCTTAAAGACTGCCTTTATGTTTCCAGGAATTCTATGTGGTGGGTATGGGGGTTGGGGAAGATGAGATGGGGATGGTGTTTTCTGGGTTTGGTTTGATTGTTCTTGTTTATACTTTTTAGAATTTTTATTTTATTTTACTTTTGAAGATATATTTGTTCTTGTTCTTGTTTTTTTGTTTTGAATTTTTGGTGCGTGGGGAGTTTGGTGGAATTGGGTTTGGCTGGTTTTATTATTATTTTTTTAATTTTGTTTTTCAATTTGAGGTTTTTTTATATATTTATTTGTCTTTAATTTTTATTTTTAAAATTAATGAATTTTTTTTAATAATTTGTTTGACCGAATTACACCTCCACAACTAACAGAAGTTAAAAGAAATTGAGGATTGTCCTTGAATTGCTTCAAATTGAAACCACAGGGACAAAATTGATCAAATTGAAACTACAGGGACCAAAGTGGTAAAAGTGGCAAACTACAGGAACCAAAAGTGACTTTTTGCCATGTATCTATCGCTAATTTTCAAAAATAAATAAATAAATAAGGGCATTATTATCCAATCACTACAAAATACATATGTATACGTCCTTCTTTATAGATACAGCCCTTCTCAGGCATATTGCTTGGGGGAGGCCTTGATACTTTTCATATAAAATTACAAATAAACACAAAATCATAAATTGCTCACCAACCTCACCTGTTCCTTTTCCTTCCCCCATTATGACAAATTGCATTAACAAACTCGCCAATTTTCTCCAGGCATGTTCAGAAAAATGGATTTTTTTTTTCTTGTTTGGTTTGAAAAAAAAATAAAAAAAATCCATCTTACCATTTTAACTCTCCAATTTTTCGTGCTCATAAAAAAAATAAAAAAAAAGACCTCAAAATTTTCAATAAAATTCAATTTAGCGAAAATTTGAAAAGTTAGATACAATTCATTATAAGAATTTTTCACTAAAACGAAATTACTAGATACGGTTTCCAACTCAACGGTCCGCTGTATTTGACCAATGTGGTAAATATGCTTTTACTATAGTACCCCTGGATGTGGGTGGTCTTTCTGTCGTCACACAAAATTACAACATCCAAATCATCCCCTTCATCTCATAATTTCAACTTCTCAATACTCACTTGCGCGCGCGCTCTCTCTCTCTCTCTCTCTCTCTCCCCCTCGCTCTCTTCTCTGAATACGCAATTAATAAAGCGGCCTCCGATTTTCTTTTCTTTCGTAGTCATATACAACATTCTTTTTGGGTTTCTTTTCTCTGAATCTAACATTTCTTTTCGCAGGAATTTTCATTTTTGATCTCTCTGCTATTTCATACTGTTTTCTTGCGTAGTCATATATATATATTCTTTTGTGCGCAGTAAACATAATGGATGCAGGATCAATGAGTTCTTCGTCTAAGTTGAAGTCAGAGTCTAGGTGGCCTCTTCGACAACAACTTCTTCAGGAAAGGAATTCTAGGCAAAATGTAAGCTTTTTTTTTTTCTTACACGTTGATCTTTATTAGTGTCCAATCCATTATAGATTGAATTGGATTTTCTTTATTGATTGGACTTTTCAGTTCTGAATCTCATGTAAGTTTTTAAAAAAAATACCAAATTGATCTTTATTAGGGTTCGATCTATATGACCACTGAAATCAGGTGTTCTGTTTTTCTTTGAATTGGATTTTCGATCTATACCAAGTTCTTTATATGAAGTTTATCTTTATTAGGGTTCAATCTGTTTGATTGCTGATTGATTTAGGGGTTCTATTTTACTTTGAATTGGATTTTCTCTATTCATTGGACTTTTTATTTCTGAATCTTGTTACCCTTAAATGTGCATGTATGTATATGGTTTTCTGTTAATCTGTTTGGGGATCTGACGTTAAAGTTAAATTGAATTTGAAAAACAGTTAGAAATATGATAAAAATGTGGGTTTTAATCTTTAATAGACTGATATTCTGATGTGCTTGCGTTATGTGACTATCAGCTGGACAGGTTCATCCCCAACAGATCAGCGATGGATTTTGATTTCGCGCACTTCATGCTGACTGAAAGTAGGAAAGTTAAGAAAAACCCAGCTATGGTATCTTCCCCATCCAAAGAGGCCTATCGGAAGCAGTTGGCAGAGTCCATGAACATGAACCGGACTCGAATCCTAGCTTTCAAGAACAAGCCTCCGGCCCCTGTAGAGCTCTTCCCACGCGAGTTCTCTTCTTTACCACAGGACATACCAGCAAAGCCCCGAAGGCACATTCCTCAAGTGAGTGTATATTTGATTTTGATCTCATGACTGGATTATATTTGCTTGAACGTAATTGGTTATTTTGAAAGTAGTTGTTGTGTAACTGACTACTTATGATTTGATCATATATGCAGACTTCAGAGAGGACATTGGATGCTCCCGATCTTGTGGATGATTACTACCTGAATTTGTTGGATTGGGGAAGCTGCAATGTTATCGCGATAGCTCTTGCGAACACAGTTTATTTGTGGGATGCTACCAATGGTTCTACTTCGGAGGTCGCCGCATTTGAGGATGAAGTCGGACCTGTTACCAGTGTGAGTTGGGCTCCTGATGGACGCCATATTGCAATTGGACTGGACAATTCTCAAGTACAGTTGTGGGATTCGACTGCTAATAAGCAGGTTGGTTTGTTTTTGTTGTCTTTTATCTTTGTACCTTTCATATTCCTCCCTTTCTGTTTTACATTACCTGCTGCCCGATTTTGCTTACATTTTTTGGTTATTGTGATGTTTCTTTCTTTAGCTGAGAACTTTGAGAGGTTGCCACAGATCACGAGTAGGCTCCATGGCATGGAACAATCACATTCTTACAACTGGAGGAATGGATGGCTGTATCGTTAATAATGATGTAAGAGTTAGATCACACATTGTTGAGACATACAGAGGACATGAACAAGAGGTTTGTGGGCTTAAATGGTCAGCCTCGGGCCAGCAATTAGCTAGTGGAGGAAATGATAACTTCCTCCATATATGGGACAGATCAGTGGCATCTTCAAATTCACCAACTCAGTGGCTTCACAGGCTGGAAGACCATACAGCTGCTGTGAAAGCCCTTGCTTGGTGTCCTTTCCAGGGCAACTTATTAGCTTCTGGTGGAGGTGGGGGTGATCGGTGCATAAAGTTTTGGAACACCCACACAGGTGCATGCCTGAACTCGGTTGACACGGGCTCTCATGTTTGTGCTTTGCTGTGGAACAAGAATGAAAGAGAGCTGCTTAGTTCACATGGATTTACCCAAAATCAGCTTACTCTATGGAAGTACCCCTCAATGGCTAAAATTGCAGAACTCACTGGCCATACTTCTAGAGTTCTTTATATGGCTCAGGTAACAACCTTAACCTTATAAATGTCATAAATCATGTTCCCTCTTAGACAAAATACTAAATTCTCTTATGTTGCAAATGTTCAGAGCCCGGATGGTTGCACAGTGGCATCAGCAGCTGGTGATGAAACACTCAGATTCTGGAATGTGTTTGGGGTTCCTGAGGTGGCTAAACCAGCTCCCAAATCTAACCCTGAGCCTTTTGCTCATTTCAATCGTATCCGCTGATCAAGAACATGAGGAAGTGTTCTTCTTTTCATTCATATGGAGCCTTTTTGCGTCAGTATTCTTCCTTTGAAAGGCAAGTTAAATTGAAAACTACATATTTGTTGTGATTATTCTCAGTACAAAATTATTTTTATAACTTCCCTGTTTTTGTTCGTACGCAGTGGGTGCTCAAGATGATGGATTGGAAACTCTTCAAAAACTGATCATTGAAGCATTAGAGCTCCTTCACATTTGAGAGCACCTGCAAATGAAGCGAAGCAAATATCGACATTCAATATGATCGACCAAATAACCTGTTTGAATGAAGTGCCATTCACTTACACCAGCAAGTAACAATAGCAGCCGAAGTACAGCCTGCTAGAAACACGGGGCATCACAGTGTTCAAAACAGGACGAACATGAAATTCAAGGAGGCATTTAAAACTATAAATAAGATATTGAAACCTTCCAATGTTATCAATCCAAAATACCTCAACTCACAATTTTGAACTGAACCAACATGGCAGGACATGGAAAAGTCTTTGTCATGGTGGGTTTGGTCTGCACAAATATAGCACTAATAATGTCACCTGAGTTTTCATATGCTTATGAGTACGAATATATTAGTCCTCTTGCAGAACATAGAGTGGACGATACAGACTTCCTCCTATTGTACCACCAGAGCCATATCCAGGATGCTACAAGTATTTGCGGGAATGTACCAAACATACGACGCCACCGTGTGCTAAAGAGATCTTCGCCGCCGGTGTGTTCTGCGATAAGCCTCTCACCAGAAATTGTTGCAGAACACTTGTGCATATGGGACATGATTGTCACAATGGATTGGTGAAATTTCTGCTCCTAAACCCGTGCCTTAAAGAAAATGCTTCCAAGGCATATCCTAAGAGTTTGCAAATATGGAAAGAGTGTGTCTCAACAGTTGATGTGGATTCACCTGCTCCTGCTTATTAATCTTCTTAATTACACTAAATGATCTGGTCGTTTGTATGCATAAACCTTGAACCTGTGCATGTGCTTGCTTGGTTTTTGTTCTTTTATTTTTATTTTTTAGTATAAACGATAGTCTAAACTAAATGGGTGAGAGTTTTTGATCCCTTTTAAGAGTTGGTGCCAATTACCAATCATGGTTCCTTGGTAGTAAATAATGCATGTTAGGAGTATCACAATAAAATAAAATAAAAAAGTTAATACAAATATGAGGGTTATTTGTGTAAGGTCAGTCTATCAACTCATAGCTTGCTTCGATTTTCAAGTACTTCATTTCTAATCTCAAATTAATTTAATTCATATCCAAACATTCCAAACATTGGAGTTGGGTCCTCTAAAACAATGGTATGCTTGTTTCTATTTCCTTTAATTCCCAAAAACAAAACCAAGCTTTAAGGAAAAAAAAATAGAAACTATTTGTCAAACCTTGTAATTCAAGTAGCCCTCCCCCAAAATCACAGTTCTCATCCTCAGATTTCTTAACTCTAATCACGATTACTATTATAACTATTTTTCGTGTACGTATAGATCACATGTTTCATTATATCAAATATCCTAAGCACTGAAAAATAGTTTTGAAATTTTAGTTTCAAAACTGATAAGAATCTAACATACTTTTCCAAGATATATCATTTAATGAGACACCCATACTTTCCAAATTAGTGTATTGGTCTATCAATCACTTTTTTTTTATTTTTATACCAGCGATATTAGGAGACAAAAGAAGAAGAAGAAAAAAAGAGAAAAAGAAGAAGAAAGAAAGAGAGAAGGGAAGGAAATAATATATATATATATTATAATTTTGGATTGATTTGACGATTATATTCCTAAATTTAATAGTTTTTTCGACAGATAAACTATTTAAGAGCACTCATATTAACATTAGTGATCATGAGTGATACAAAAAAACTTTAAAGATTTAATCTAATAGTTTTGTAAACGTCTGTGATAAAAAGCTTTCCATAAATTGAATCTCTCCACATGTCCTCCTTTTTTTTCCTGACGTGTACGGCCGAGATAATTCCCACACTCTAATCACCATCACCAGGATATACCGAATCTCTAGGGTCGCCAAAGGTACCGAACAAGATCACAAAATTCCGGAAAACATAAAAAATATAATAAAATCAACAAAAAAAAAAAAAAAAAAAAAAAACACAATGAGCCGACTGTTCTGTAAATCGCTCCTCCTAACTCCCTCTCTCGCTTCCGCTCCGATAAGATTCTCATTCAAGTCCATTTCGTCACCGTCTTCCACTTCCAGGGTTCATCGTATGGCCACCGAGGCTTCGTCGTCACCGTTATCCAATGCAGACCGCGAAGCAACCTCTTCTTCTTCGTCTGCCTCCGCTTCCTCTGCCATTGATTTTCTCTCGCTCTGTCACCGCCTTAAGGTAATCAAATTTGTGTATAGCTCTTTTTTTGTGTTTGGTTGTGGGAATGGGTTTTGGATTGTTTGGTTTTGAATGTGTTTTTGTTCTTATTGGGAATTAGACTACGAAACGAGCTGGATGGGTGAAGAGAGATGTAAAGGATCCAGAGTCTATAGCTGACCATATGTACCGAATGGGATTAATGGCTCTGATTGCTTCTGATATCCCCGGTGTCGATCGAGACAAGTTGAGTTTTGCGATTACTTCAATTTCTATTTTTATGGGTCTCGGGGTGTTTTCTAAGATTTGGTTTTATTTAATTTCAGGTGCATAAAAATCGCCCTTGTTCATGATATTGCTGAAGGTGAACGAAAAGTAAACTCTGTACATTTTTCTTTGGTAGTTGGATAATGGAAATGAAAATGTAGAAATATTGTAAGCAAAAAATTGTATGTAGTAAGCATGTTATGCTAACAGAATGGTATCAGAAGTACACTTAGACAAGAGTCCATGTGGATTATTTTTATAAAAAAAATCCACAATATGCTAGAGGGACTATCTGGATTGTTAAAAAAAAAAAACCAGAAACTTGATTTTTCAAACAACAAGTGTTTTTTGAAATCTGATTTATCATTGCTATTAAGGTTGTAATTTTTTGCTTCCTTATAATTTCTTGGATAGCCATTGTTGGGGACATAACGCCCGCCGATGGGGTTCCGAAGGCTGAGAAGAGTCGAAGAGAGCAAGAGGCATTAGACCACATGTGCAAATTACTTGGTGGAGGGAAAATAGGTTTTAAACTAGTTCATCCCAGGATTGCGCATTTGTTATTCTTATACCTGAAATCGGTAATTATTTCTCACATTTTGGTTGCTTTATTTGCTTTTCGTATTTCAGCAAAAGAGATAGGTGAATTGTGGATGGAGTATGAGGGGAATTCCTCGCCAGAAGCTAAAATTGTTAAGGACCTTGACAAGGTATGTAATTTTTTATTACTCTTGCTAAATGAATGAACTTTGATTCTACTTTTAATTAGTGTCTAGTTTCTAGTCATATTATGGTAAAAAATGAAGTGTAGTTGGCCAGCTAATGATCTTTGTTGATGTGGTCTTAAAGAGATGTATGCAGCACTATCTGTATTGGGATTAAGGATTATGAATGATAATATGTTGAAAATTACCAACGTCTTAAATTTTCAGTCTTTGAATAGTAAAATTAAGAATATGATTTCGAAGTTCATTTAGAGAAAAGAGTACATAATTTACCCCCTTGAAATATAGGGGTCAGTTCACTTTGTTACTTGACTATCAAAACATTGCAATATAGACCCTAATGTTTGCAGTTCTTGCAACTGTTAGTTATCTGTTAACCATTCTTTCAACATGTGGACTCAATTATTTGCTCACACGGGCAACTAGGTTTATATGTGGGAGAAAGAAAAAATGAAAAATAAAAAAACTTTAGAACATGAAATAAAAAATAAATATATAAAAGAAAACTTTGATCCCCATTTTCCCCTCAATTTTTTCCAATCCTCATAGCATCGTCCTACTTGTGTTGTGGAATTTTCTTCTTAGTGCTTGATGTATTCATTGGATTGTTTGTTGTAATTTTTCCTTCTATGCAGATTGAGATGATACTTCAAGCCTTGGAATATGAAAAGGGTGAGGATTTTCTCTTTTCATTTTAGGCTAGTGATTTTAACATTCCATGTTTAGCCTCATGCACCACATATGTGACTGCAGAAAAAGATTGTAAAATATTCAATTTGGAATGTAGATGGGTAAAAGAGGAGTGTCAAAATTGCTACCTCATTTTATCATTCCTGAATTCCTGTATCAATTATTTTGCTAATTGTTTAATCACGCTTCACTACAGAGTCAAGATACTATGTTGTTTAACTATAAATACACAGATGAAAGGGGTGTAGTCATTTTATCTGTAATGACCGAAGAAAAAGTCATGTCATCTATCATGTACACTAATGACAGAATTCTATGTCTGGCTAAGATATTCTTCGTATTCTGACAATTTACTTTGGACTGAGCTTACCTTTGGATTTATGCAGATCAAGGAAAGGATTTAGAAGAGTTTTTTCAGTCAACTGCTGGTATATACATCTGGCTCTTGTAGCTAAGTTGCATCAGGATGCAAATTCTTTTCCCCTATTCTCATTTTCCACAAATTTCATGAACAGATCTGTGTTCATTACATGAGATGAAGTGCCACGTGCATTTTTGTGTTAATTAAAAATTCATCCTCCAAAGGAGAATGAATTCCTTGGAGTACGAGATTCTTATCATCTCACACTAAAGTATGTGTTTTTTCTTGTGCGATGGACTTAAGGTGAGCCTCATTTTCTTTTCTTTTCTGCAGGGAAGTTTCAGACTGATTTGGGCAAAGCATGGGCTTCAGAGGTAGCATCAAGAAGGAAAAAGCAAGGCTAATTTATACTAAATTTTCTGCAGTTGCGCAAGAAGAAAGCTTTAATTACTTTTCAATCCGCTCTTGATGTGTACATTACTTTTGTTTAATAAGAGGACGAAACATTTTAATGTAGCTTCTAGGATTACCTTAACTCTTAAGATTCACTTGAAGTTCTTAATACATTATTCAATTAACTCGTAATATTTTTTAGAAATTATGATGGTCATGACAAAATTACAATTTTGGTCCTTGTAGTTTTGATCATTTTCTAACGAAGTTCCTGTATTTCGATTTGTCATTTGTATCTTTGTACATAGTTAAGGATTGCAACAGAATCTGAAATCAAGATATCTGTCAAATTAATTCATGGAAGAGTCATCTTGGTCTTGTATGTGTAACCAGTGGCCTCAGTTGTATATCGAAGAAGTAGTAACAGTCTGTTGGCAAATTTGGTCCCAAAATCAAACCTTTGTTTAAAGATAAATAACCAAATGTTAAATATGCTGTTAATATAGTAAAGCAACTCCTTTATGATTATTTGCATCAAAATCATTTGCTTACCCGTTTTAAGAATAAAAGAAGGAAAAAGTTGCTTCAATCTCCAATTTTCAATATCATTTGTTTACCCGTTAATATAGTAAAGCAACTCCTTTAAGGATTTTTGTAGAAATGTCACATGAACTTATACCTCAGTGTCAATTTGTCACTTTAGATAAAAATTTAAGACAACCCCCCCTCTTCTCTTTATCTCTGTCTCTATCTCTGTCTCTCTCTTTCTCTAAGCATGTTTAATTTTTTTTTTTATGTTCATTGAGTGCATGTCTAAAATTTTCAGATGTCTAATTTAAAACTACTTAAGCTTCCCATGAAGAAGTGTCATTGAACCTCCTCTCCTCCTTTCTCCTCGCGTTTTTCTTTTGGGTTAGTGAATAAGTCCATTGGGGCGTTTTGAATAAAAAGCCTCCTTTGTAATGATTTCTTATGAGCCATGCTCAGATTGAAGTTCCCCATTACCTCTTTTATGCATTCTCAAATAAATCTTTCTCCCAAAACCCGTTCTCTAATACTGCTTATGTTCTCTAAACTTGGGTCTACATTGTCTTCGACGAAGGTTGCTGTAAATCACCTAAATGTTCTTTGTTAAAGTTGTTGTTTTCATTTATTTATTCATTTTTATGCACATGTAAATTGCTGGAAACCATGTTTTCTCCAAATCTGTTACATATGCTGTTGACTGTGCTTTCAAACGTTAATTATCGTTCTTGGTACTGTTGTCCATATGTCGTCGTCTTATAGGTGCGTACTACCACCTGGCAAGTGCCACGTGGTAGTACCGTACTATTGTACAATTTCTCTAGGTGATGGTGGTCGTTTAGGTTCATGGGTTGTTTTAGGGTTTCAGTTATATTGGGTATATGAGCTTTGTTTGGGCTTATGGTTAAATGTAGTGATGTGGGCTAGTAGTTTTAGTGTGGCTTTTGTCCGTTTTAGTTTTGATTTTAACATGTTAGTTTGTTGTCCTGGGATTAGTACTTTAGATGGCATGTTGATGTCTTTGTAGTGTTGAAGTTTATCTAATGAGCCGAGAGCAGGTACCACAGTGGTGGCCTCCCCCTTCCCCCTGCTTGACAACCCAGGTTCGAAACCCCAAGGGGTTTCTTTCCTCCCAATGTAACAAAAAAAAAAAGTTTATCTAATGAAAGTTTATATTTGATTAAAAAAAAAGGTGACAAAAATGTAATCCAACAAAAAAAAGATCTTTTTATTCTGAAAAGGAAAACCCTTTCAGCCTGTGCTCCACAATTTGAGCTGGATATATGAATAATAATGAGATTTTCTATTTAAACCCCACACTTCTCTTAGTTCACCCCATATTCTAAGTTCACCCCATCTTTTAATTTAGATTTTCACAATTTCTAAGAAAACCCTACTATCTTCCCAAACTACCCTTAAATACACCCCAAACTGAAAAAATAAGAAATAAAAGAGATTTTCTATTTAAATCCCACAATTTTCTTTGTTCCCAGCACAAAAAAAAAACACAAAAAAATGGAACCCCAAACCCGAAATTTAATACTTTCTAGAGAAAGAGAACAACTTTACCTCTCTCCAATAACTGTAACTGGAATTCCAACACTTATTAGGTATGTTGAGTTGAGAACTAGAGAGAGAGAGAGAGAGAGAGAGAGAGAGAGTGAGTTTGTAAATAGGAAGTTGGGGTGTGTGGGGGTGTGCATATAGATGTACTAGGGTTAATTATTAAGTTGGATGACCTTTTTTGTCTTTTTATACAATAATAAAACTTACAGCTTAATAATTTAAGTATTGGGGTGAACAAAGAGATGTGTGGGGTTTAAATAGAAAATCTCATAATAATAATAATAATAATAATTTGTGCTCGAATTTGAGCTGGATTTGCTGAAGGTCGAATGTTAAAATGGCGGCTACCAGGTACTGGCAGTCCCTGATTTTCGCATAGCAAGAAAGAAATCACCATTTCATTGCAATCTCCTACTTGGGCTTTCATTTCAATTCCATTTTCTACAACAGAGAAAGAAAAAATACAATCCCTAACTTCGAATGCAGAGCTAAAATCCCTCTCTTCCCATGGCCTGCTTTCGTAGGCTGCTTCCTCTCTGCTCTTCCATCAACGTAACTCTCTCCCTCTCTCTCACGTAGATATATGCATGTATATGTGTGCTCTTCCTCTCTAATCTTGTTTGTTTCTGATTTGTTGCAGAGGACGACCTTTTCATCTTCTGGTTCTGGAGTTGTTCAAGGTTCTCTGCTTCTCTCTGTCTCTCTGTCTGTCTGTCTCTGTGTTGAATGTAGGGCTACAAATATGTGCAACAATGTGTATTGAATATATATATATATATATTTGGAAATGGTAAATACATAATTAGTGGTGTACAGAATGAGAATTGTATTGGTGTGCATCTAATATGTTGTAAGTGTGTGTATTGATCATTATGGATGATTACAGTTGTTCTATTTACTTAAATTTAGGTTTTCGAAGCTATGGAGGAATTGCTTCGCCGGAGCAAACTCTGTTGAAATTGGAAGATGCAGAGACTCGAGCTGGGGCTGATACTTTAGTTCTTGATGATGAGATAGCACAAATTCGACGTGACTTTGATGCTGCGAAGCAGAGTTTCCTCAGGGTTCCAGAGGCACTTAAAGCAATGCCTAAAATGAATCCGGAAGGTTTGCCAGTGTATTCTTGGTTCTCAGTTAAGCTTCATTATTCATGATAATTGTGATATTGATTAGTTTCTTATATTGAAATTAGGGATATATGTAAATAAGAACTTGAGATTGGACAGTATTCAAGTTTATGGATTCGACTATGACTACACACTGGCTCATTACTCATCCAATTTACAGAGCTTGATATATGATCTTGCAAAGGAGCATATGGTAAATGAGGTTAGTTTACACCCATTTAAGCGATGCTGATATAATTTCATGGGGCTATCCTTTACATGTAAGCCTTGTGTAATTTGATATATTCGTTTGTGGTTGTTTCAGTTTCATTATCCTGAAATTTGCATGGAATTTAAGTACGATCCGACTTTTCCAATCAGAGGATTGTACTATGATAAGCTAAAAGGATGTCTCTTGAAGCTGGATTTTTTTGGGTCAATTGAGTCAGACGGATGCTACTATGGTCGTCGTAAGGTACTTTACACCTAATCATTTTTGGCTTATATGTTTTGATTATGGCCAAATGCTTTCTGGAACTGAAAGGTTTTATGGAGGTATTTTCTTTGTACTTGTGCCTAGGCCCTAGGTTATAGAAAGCTTAAAATGTAGGTCTGTTGGTTTCAGATAAAAAGAAAAAGAGCTGAGATGTGAGAATTTTGAGGAAGCTAAGAAATAACAATAGTCTTTCACGGTAAATCTGAAAATCATGCAATGTCTAAGCATCCACATTATATAAAACGGAGAAAAATCATGGCTTTTGAAGCTTTGGGCTATGAGTGAGACAATTTAGAAAGATTGGCGTTTTGAACCGGGTCACAAGAAAGTTAGATGGTATGATTATTATTTTTTGTATTTAAAAGATACTTGTATATTCATGTATTTTGTGTTAGATTTTAGTAATAAGCAATTTATTCATTTATTTAATTTTTCCCTCACAAGCAGTAAAAGACAATATTTAGGAAAGTGACTACAGTTGTCATGCAGAATCCTATGGGGCATGTTGCTGGGATAATGAAGTAATATGGGAGAAGAGCTTTGACCTTTTACCTTCTGTGAGAGATCACATTCTTTAACCGTTTTAGGTCCGAGTCTAAGCTGATTCTCATAGTGCTTCAAGGGATCTAGAGTTTCATATTAGTTCAACAGGAAAGCATGGATGCCATGAATAGACAAGGCCAGGAGATTGATAATTCCTAGAAAAATTTAGGTAATTGGAAGGAAAAAAGCCCAAATCCTCTTGTTTAGGTACTCAGAGGAGGACTAAATATTTAAAGGGATGAATTGCAGGTGAAAAGGTCATGGATTGTATTGTCAATATAGACTGTTTGAGTAAAACTTTTAAGCAGTCATGAAGGAAATTCAGTAGAGACTGTAAATGGAAAGCTTGTCCAGACTCTAACTTTCATGAGACCATTTTTCATCCAAACTGGTCTTTTCTCCTTTTGAGATTCCCTAACTTCAAATATTCCCCCATGTATATTCTAATTTCAAATTTATTGACTATATTTTGCTTATGAATTTTTTTTTGAGCTCCCCCTCCCCAAGATATGATGCACAGCCTCCTACCTCCTCTGTAGCAGTTAATTTTCTGTAATTAAAAGATAATGATACCTTTCTTCTTCCGAAACATGGAAACTACTTAGTCGACATGTTATATGAGTCATGAATGATGGGACTTTGGTTATTTTTATTTATAACATACAAGTAACAGTGTAGGCTTTGCCGAATTTGACAAAAAAATTCTTGCAGTGCTCTGTGAACTAAAAAGACTTCAATAGATTTTGGCAAACTTTTCTTTCTTACTTATAGATTTGTTATTCTCTCTTTTGAATGAAATGCAGCTTAGCAGGAAGGAAATAGAAGAGATATATGGCACACGGCATATTGGTCGTGATCAAGCCCGGGGACTTGTTGGATTGATGGATTTCTTCTGCTTTAGTGAGGTTAGTTATTTAACTGTCACATTTCCCCAAACTTTTGTAGAAGAAGAAATTGATGCATGCATGGGCTCATCTCTAACATTTGTGCATTGGAACATTTATATAAGAGACATGTTAGCATGGGCATGTTTTGAAAAATATAAAATAAATTTTGTAAATTGGGCAAGTTATGTGGGTGGACTGTATAAATATTAGTGTTTCTTTGGTCGTTATGGGATACGGACATTGTTATGGGCTTGTGAAAGGAGTTGGGACAAGGCACTTACTGTTTTTTCCCCGTTTTGGTGAGAAAGACGGATATTAGAAGTAGAAACTTAGAGGGCAAGCTATCCTCTGGGGCACATATTCAATCCTAAACCAAACCGCATCTAGAACAACAAAACCTGCCCATAAAACTGAAATACATTACATAGAAGCTGAGTCAATTGTGAATGAAAATTTAGATACCACCACATTCTATTTGCATGATAGAGAGAATGGCTTAACCGTAAATACCGATGAAATTGAACCCCACAATGATGTCCTAAAATTGTACTCTGTCCTACAAACCCTGCACTTCCTCGAAAATCCTTTTGTTTCTTTCCACCCAGGCAGCGGCCATCAAACAACAGTTCTACAACAGTTTTGCTCTTTTCCCGCCTCCAAAAATGCTAAATACTGTTTTTCATGAGAAAGAAATGCACAACTTTGGAATTACCTTCAACACATTAGCTTCCTAAGAAGTTTGTGCCAAAGTTTTAAGGTAACAGGCCAGTGAAGAAACTAGCTGTCTATACTTTCAGCTTCCGTTTTACACATAATTTAGTTCTGAACAATTCTTTTGTCAGAAGTTGTAGGAATATGTTTGTTTCCTTCTAACCCATCAATGTTTTGTTTCAATTGTTACTATGTAGGCATGCCTCATTGCAGATATCGTGCAATATTTTGTTGATGCTAAGTTGGAATTTGATGCTTGCTACATCTATCAAGATGTAAATCGTGCAATTCAGCATGTTCACCGTAGTGGTGTGGCTCATAGAGGAATTCTTTCTGACCCCCATAAATATCTTGTAAAAAATGTAAGCCCTGCCACATTTTTTGAGTATATTCTATAACTTATACTGATATTTCTGGCTGTACATCTAGTCCAATTGTCTAGTTTGATCTCATTATTATTCTTGAGGTGATGGCTCATCCTTATGTGGGTTAATATTTATTAGGGTCAGCTGTTGCACTTTCTCAAGATGCTCAGGGAGAAGGGAAAGAAACTATTCCTGTTGACTAACTCTCCATATTACTTTGTGGATGGAGGAATGAGGTTTATGTTGGAGGTAAGCCAACTAACAGGGAATTCTACCATCACCACTTTTAACAGCTTCGGTCTCACAACTGAAGCCCCTTGGAACGGTTTCGTTATTTGTGAAAAAGTGGATGCTAACTTAAGAGATGTTTTCTGTCCGTGAATGTTTTGGCTAACTTGCTATTGTTGTCATCTAGACTTAAGTTTATGGATTGGGTTTTAAGTTTCCTGGGTTGATTGTGACATTTTCTTAGGATTCCACGGATTTCAGAGACTCCTGGAGGGAACTTTTTGATGTTGTGATTGCTAAAGCTAATAAGCCAGATTTCTACACATCTGAGCATCCCTTCCGGTTTGTATCTTCAACTTGCAAAATTATTCTTCTATTCCTTAATTTTTTGCATGTGTGATAAGAGATTGGACATGATGCTCTGTCTTGTTTCCTTTTCTTCAAACTGTTTTCAATGGTGTCTTTATTTTTTCTTAACTAAGTTTCATTCTCTTAATCACCCAAGAAATAAGATAGGCTAATATCTTGTATGGTATCTTGGCCTGCACCTTGATTTCTGGAACTTCCATGCAGTTGCTATGACGCAGAGAAGGACACTTTAGCTTTCACGAAGGTGGATGCATTTCTTCCTAATAAAATATATTACCATGGATGCCTTAAATCCTTCCTTCAAATTACTAAATGGAAGGGACCAGAGGTGCTTTAATTTCATATGATTTGTTTTCAAATTTATTTCATATAGCTCATACACTTTTGCATGTTATTGATCACCTACGCCCCTTTGGTAGGTGATATACTTTGGAGATCACCTATTTAGCGACCTTAGGGGACCTGCAAAAGCTGGTTGGCGCACTGCTGCTATAATCCACGAACTAGAAGTATGTCTTTGTTTACTTATGAGTGTTGCATTATACTTCCAGAGTATTTCTTTTTGGTTAGTTCAAAGGTCCTTTGTGTTTTGCAGGATGAAATACTTATACAAAATGAGGATGCTTACCGCTTGGAACAGGTATTATTATGCAAAGTTATCATGTTAATTTTTTTTTTCTGTGGTTGGTTTTGTTATAATTCATTTCTTTTTGATGTAGGCATGCATAAACTACTTAATGATTGTATACATTATCTTATCATCTTTAGAGTACTTTTGCCTAGAGTTCTTAATTATGTTAATTTTTACATAAGAACTTTCTTGGAAGTCTCTCTGTCTCTCTGTCTCTCTCTCTCTCTCACACACATCAATTCAAAGGAGAATTCTCCTGTGAGGATAGTGGATTTTAACCATGGATTACAATGTGGATTCAGGATGATGGGTTCAACCTACATAGCACAATGGTTAAAATTCTCTATGTGCATAACTGAATTCGTACCTATTCAAATTTGTGATGTCTTTTTCATGATTCTGAAACTTCTTTCTTGGCGCAGGCGAAATTTCATATAGTACAAGAATTGCTTGGTAGATTGCACGCTACTGTAGCTAATAGCCAGAAAAGTGAAGCCTACACATCACTGTTGGAGGAGTTAAATGACCGGAGGCACAAGTCAAGTCATAAGATGAAGAGAATGTTTAATAAGTCTTTTGGAGCCACCTTCCTTACTGATAGAGGTCAAGAATCTGCTTTCGCGTATCATATTCATCAATATGCAGATGTCTATACCAGTAAGCCAGAGAATTTTTTGCTCTATCCACCTGAAGCATGGCTTCATGTACCCTTTGATATTAAGATTATGCCACATCATGTGAAGGTATGTCTCACTCTGCTTATTTAAATAATATGTGGATAATAAACTACAGCATTTGATATAAAATCATGCTCCTTGGTGTGAGATGCCTGTAGTAAGAATTGAGTAGATCTGATTCTTGAAAATTTCCTATGTCATTGCTCTTGTCCCTTAGTCACGTAACAAATGTTTTTATTTATTTTTTCTAATATTGATTTAATATCAAAGGAAAGGAAAGAAAGAAAACTCGGCCAGGGAACCACCGATTCCATATTACGCTGGATTGATAAAATTTAAAGTCACTGTACAAACATTTGTATTTTTTTTCCTTGTAGTTATATTCATTTAAAACAACCGAAGCCAATTCAATCTGTGCTAATCATAGAACTTGTATATCGTTATGATGCCCCTTTGTTGGCACATGAGATTTTTGACATTTGTTCGTGGTAGGACCCACAGTAATTGGAAATTTTGAATATTGTGGTTTCAAGACTGATGGGAATTATAGGGAATCTGTCTTCGTTTCTTTTTGAACCTTTGCATATATTGATAAAGTGCCAGAGATAGCAATCTCTTTGCATGACACATGCTTGCTGAACTTTCAAAGGCATGCCTCTTTCAAATTTTATTACCCACCATCCTGTTTCACATTGCCTATGTTTGCAATGTCTATTCTGTTTTTTTTCCCTTTTTCGATTTCCAATTGTAGGAAATAATGTGCTGCTCTGGCTATGATTTTTGAAGCTCCTGCTTTTGGAGCTCTTGAGAATCTCAATTTCCTTGTGATGTAGGCACAAATACTGTGATATAACTTTTCAGTTTCCTTATCCTAAGTTTGTTCTCACATAAGACACCTAAACTTAAGATATCTGGCAATACTTCCAGTTATATAAAGTGGGATGGTCACTACATTTTAAACTGGTACGTGATCTTCGGAAGATGGACAAACAAGTTTGTATGAAGGCGTAGGGTTCTGATCCCTGCAGTGAAGTAGGCGAAATTTGTAGGAAGGGTGATTTGGGTTTGATTTCTTCAAAGGATTTGCATTCGATTTCTGGTTCTGGAAACGAGTGTTTGATTTTGGTGGGTTTGGTTGGAGTGACTTAGGTGGGTTTGAGTGTTTGATTTCTGTAAGCTCTTTGGGTTTCATTACTGGTTGTGGGTTGTTGGTATTTATGTGTTTCTTTGTACACTGACGGTCTGGATGAAGAAGGGGTGTAGGTTTTATTTGAGTTTGGGTACTTGTTTGTCCACCTTTTGAAGATCATGCACCAATTCGAAGTTTGACCGTACATTTTTTTTTTCTGGAGAAGAAGCAGAAGAAGACGAAGAACGTGGGTTGAGTTTTTCGATTTTGCTTTCTTAACCAGTCCGGTCGATGGAGTAGTGAATTTCACGGTTTTGTTATGTACTTGACAATGAAATGTGATATGATTCCCTCATTGTTTCTAAAGCCACCACTGTGCTAAGCTATTAGATTAAAACCTCGTGATATATAATATCTGCCCACTGTATCCTGTGTGTTCTGACAGCACCCTCCTTTTTTCAGGTTTCGTCGAGCTTGTTCAAAAATGAATAATTATTATCTCTCAACATCTTCATGGATGGGCCATCACTTATCGGGCAGTTTCTGCTGTGTTCATCTCCCAACATGGCCAGTGCAGGTTTCATGTTCATCAGAAGTCAACATAGTATGCTCTGGTACTATAATTCAGACAGTTTTTAGGAACATTCTTTGTAACTTGTAAGCATATCAAGCTGCAAGTTCTTTCATTCTTTTTAACTGCATACTGAAACCAAAAAATTAGTCACTGGTAAAAGATAAAGAAATTTAATTAAAAAAACCACAAAGAAAAAAAAAATATTATGCTTATACAACAAGGGTCCAATTTGGGTTAATTACAATTTTGATTACTGAGTTTGGCCCGAAATTAATTTTAGTCACCATGATTTTAATTTACCCGATTTCGTCACCGTACTTGCAGTCGTTAACAAATAAGGTCCAAGCTTTCATTTTCTTCATTTTCTTCAGTCTGGCAGGGGTTTTATTGTCCCTTCGTCCCAACCCACCATCAGAAGCCGTGTAAAAGCTCATAACGTAGAGAGAAGGGCTTCTACATGAGGAAATGAACCCATTGATTTTATTGATTGCCTTTGCGCATCTACCAGTCTTCATGGCCATGCGACTCTCTGATTGATCACCAAACCCCTCACATTCGCCACACTCTCTCTCCTAGGGCTCCAAATTCCCCAAATTTCTCATTTTTTGTAACCGAAAAGGGGCCAATTGGGATTTGTGCAGCCAAAGTCCTAGGTGAGAATCGGGGATAGGTGGTGCAGGAGCTGATTATGAGAATTGGGGGTGAAGATGACAGAGGGGACTATGTGAAGTTGATGGGTGATCATGGCGATTGCAGACCGGCGGAGGGGTTTGAGGGGCCGGTGGAGCCCTCTTTCCCAAAAATGTTAGCGTCTTTGTGGTATTGGGTTCGGTTGGTATTGTTGGTCATGTGCTTGGTTTTGTTGGCTGCGGGTTTTGTCAAATGGGCAGTGTTAGGTTTATATTGGAGTGCATGAATTTTGTGTTCTACATACAATTAACCTACCTCTGGTGATTCTGCTACTAGAATGGTTTTTGATTAATTGTTTTGCACTGCTTTTATAAAAGGGTCATGCTAGGGAGACCAACTTGTGTACCAACTATCTAATAGAGGTGGAGCCCACCAATACAATGGGTCTTACTCTCTATTAGAGAGTCGGTCTCCCAAGTTGGTCTCCCTAGCATTTTCCTTTATAAAATTTTACATGTAATGCGTTTCCTTTTTGTGCATCGCTCTTAGACTCTGTTGCTCTCATATTCTAAGCTTTTAGACTAGGAAATGAACTTTTACACGGCTTCTGATGGTGGGTTGGGACAAAAGGACAATGAAGCCCTTGTTAAACTGATGGAAATGAAGGCT
Source organism: Prunus kanzakura (assembly GCA_020521455.1). Lineage (NCBI taxonomy): Eukaryota > Viridiplantae > Streptophyta > Magnoliopsida > Rosales > Rosaceae > Prunus > Prunus kanzakura. Next base: position 1,367,721 of record BPUM01000033.1, on the reverse strand, counting down.
TGGACTTGATTTGTTAACAATTGCAAGTATGGTGACGAAATCAGGAAAATTGAAGTCACGGTGACTAAAATTGATTTCAAGCCAAACTGCAGTGACCAAAATTGTAATTAACCCTTTTAATTCTCGGAATTATAGTATGATCCAAATTCTGAAATTACAGTACGCATCTTTCAGGTTTCCTTCATTTACTACATATTAAGTCTGGTAATATGTTGGTAATGTGTTGTTGGGGAGAGAATTAAAATCCAGCTTTATTAATAACATGAACAAATAGCAGCACAAACCACTTTTTTTTCACTGGTTGATTGTCGGTGACCAAAACTTACAAGACGAAATGCTTTTTCTGTTTAAGTAAAACTATTATTGCCCTTTTTTGGGTTTGTGATTTCTAGATATTGCCTAGTGAGGAAAGTTTCCACACATGTTTGCTTGGCTTGAAATTGATGGCTCCTTGAAGGCTCTGCTTGACGAGAAAGAAAGATCTTCGTGAAATGGGAATAATACTATTTTGTTATATCCTGCCAATAACGATATAACACTTATGTTAATATTTTCACATGACTATAGCACTATTTTTCTCCAACTTAGCATTCATTCCACCAATTTATTTCTTATTGTTGTTAATATTATTAGTTTTCTTCTACATGGTTCTAGATAACTTGAACGACTACACAACTGTCTTTCCAAAATGTCGAGTTACGTGCCCTATTTTATAACACAACCAGTATTTTGGTACGTGTTCCCTTTTAAAACATAGAATAAGAACCAGTCCTGTTGTTGCAAGCAGCTAATTTTGTTGATGTGAGAATTCATGACAGTTTGAAAGGTCATTCATAAAAAATTCTTATTAGAGTCTTTGCATGTATAATTAATTTACCAATTGGTCAATACCTCAAATGTAAATGTCAATACGGCTGTTTCAGGATAATACCTGGCTGCTTTCTGTAAGAGTCATTTCTCCTTTTAAACAAATCTAAGTTTTTCAACGTATCAAATTGTAATTTGCACGCAAGTAAGAATGACTCTTTCGATAATTATGTCATGTTTGATGATTGAGATTGAATTAAATTATTAGGTAATTGGATTGGAAAGAATAACACGAATCTTTTGATGCAATTTTTTTTTTCTTATATGTGATTAAAGGGCTGGTTTAATTAAAACATGCCATTACATGTCCTAGTAGGATTATAAATAATCCAATCACGTTGTTTTTAGGCCGCTAAACATTTAACTATGATTATGAATCACGTTATATGTGTAAGGTATGGTTATAAATAATCCACCACCTCACCAAACAGGCCCTAATGTTTTATGTTTCACAACAATAGGTGGAAATTCTGAAGAATTATATTTCCTTTGTCATTCTTTCGTGGAAATTCTTCTTAAGAATTATATTTCATTTGACTGGCAGCTGTCAAATCTGTTGTTCAATAATGAAAATGGTACCTTTGGCCATTCAATTCAACCTAGGAATCCCACAATGCCTGCCTTGAGCTCATATATGACGTGCCCTGCCTTGGTAGGTTGGTGATAAAACGGAAGCAAGCTAAAAAAACTCCAACGTATTTTGTGCATGCCACGTGGTCCACCTACATTGGATAGTTTTGGGGATCCAACACATCCCCTAAGTATCGGATTACGGCACACGCAAGCATGTGTAGCGTTAGGAATTGGAGTTGTACAACAACTAAACACATGCACGCGAGAGATTTTGGGTACTTGTGAAACCTACCCTTCTTCCTTATTACCTGAAGGCTGCGTTTGGTTCATGGGAAAGGAATCTTGGGGATGGGAAACCAATTGCTTTCCCATGTTTGGTAAGTCCGGCATGGGAAAGCGTTGCCTAGCACATGGGAAAGTAGGAGGGAAAGTGAATCCTTTCTTCCTACTTGGGTTTCACTTTCCCTTCCCATGTGGAAGTAAGACTAACTTTTTTTTGACTAATTTGTCCTTACTAACAATTCATAATTACAGTTTTTATCCAACAATTATTGGTATTTTTTAATTATTTTAATAGGGGTACAATTGGGAAACTAAACAAAATTTGTTTTCCATTCCTACTCAAAACAAACATGGGAAAGGAATCACCATTTCCCATCCCTTGGGAAATGACATGGGAAATGATTTCCCAACAAATTCATTCCGTGAACCAAACGGGGCCGAAGGGTAATGCTATGCTTACCACATAATTATACCACATTTTTAATATCATCTCACGTGGCAGTTGAGGTGGACATCCAACTCATTAAAATTATATATATATATTTTTAAAGATATCAGTTTCTTATAATTTTCATTAATTAAAAAAAATTAAAAAACTTAACCCTAGAGACTTTTCAATTTTCACATTATCTGTTGGCCTGCCCAAATTCCCTCCTTCCTCTTCCTCTCCTCTCCCCTCTCCCCAAATTCCCTCTCTTCCTCTGCCGTCGATCCGCCACCACTCCACTCCCTCTACCTTTAATTTTTGGTTAGTCCACCTTTGAGATGATGTCTACAATCTATGGTCAATGGTAGTTGAGGGGTCATAACACTGCTCCTTGCATCACCAGCTCCGACCAGCTCCCATAACCTCTCATAGAAGGACCATTATACTGTGATGATGTTGATCATGATATGGGTCTTGATCAAGCAGATTTGCAGTTGTTATTACATGTGTACTGACCAAAAAGCCAAGGAGGAGGGAGTCTTGTGGCGGTGAAGAGGCAATGGATCGGCTGCATAGGTTCGTCAGAGTGCCGCCGATGGGGAGGAGAGGAAGTAGGGAGAGATGAAATTGGGGGAGGTCGACATACAAGGGTTTAGGGTTAAGTTTTTTTAATTAATGAAAATAATAAGAAATTGATATGTCAAAAAAAAAAAAAACTAATATAATTTTAATGAGTTGGAAGTCCACCTCAACTGCCATGTGAGATGATATTAAAATGTGGTATAATTATGTGGTAAGTATAGCATTACCCCTTACATGAATTAAGGGTTAATCGTTTTATTAGTCTCTGAACTTAGATCTGATTAGCATTTGAGTACCTCAATTTTCAAAATGGTACCCGTGGTCCTTTAACTTCACTTTCATTAGGACAAAGGGTCCTGCTGTCAATTTTGTTAACTTTTTCTGTTAAATGCAGGGGCAAAATGGTATTTTTATATTTAAACCAAAAAATTGATTTAAAAAAAATCATATCTTTAAAATAACAATAAAAGAAAAAAAATCAAGTTTAGGAGGAGTAGAAATCAGGATAGAAGGGGAGAGAGAGAGTTTAATTTTATTTTTTTATTCATATTTTAATCAATTTTGATACAAAAATACCATTTTGCCCCTGCATTTAACAGAAAAATTGGCAGAAGTAAAGGTGGGACTAGTCATCCAAGCGAAACTAAAATTAAAGGACCACGAGTACCATTTTGGAAATTGAGGTACTCAAATGCAAATTAGGTCTAAGTTCAGGGACTAATAAAACGATTAACCCATTATGAAAACGATGCGAATTACTGTTTCTTCCCCCCTTACGTTTTGGCATCCTGGTGCTTGAGGCCTATAACAGTGGTCTCTAACTTTAGAAATTTGGCAAAAGCAATTATAGAGTTACGAATAGTTGTATTATTGGCTCATTCGTCCGTCTAATTACCTTACGTACAAATTTACTACAAAAAAGGGTTATGTGTGTCGGGGTTATGCGTGAAGAGGGAAGGCATGAATGGGGAAGCTCGGGTTAGCTAGGTATGTTATTTTGGGCCGAATAAAAAATTCACTTGAGCTATAGTCCATGTTAAGCAATGCTAGGGTCCGTCCCTGATCATGAACGTCAAAATGATGCTATATGTAGGTGATTTTTCATCTCTCCTTATAGCTAGAAATTTAGGATTCCTAAAAATTATATATTGTACATATGGTAGGGCTCATGTTAATTCACGCGGCATTGATGTGGTATCCATGTCAGTGGAAAATTGGCCGGCCCCTCCGAATGCTATGTTAAAGGGAAATAATTGACCTAAAAAGGTTAGACGTGTAACAATTTATAACTTTATGATTGTTTCATACACTCCAACTATTGTGATTGACCATTTTTTTTTTTATTACATTGGAATTAATGAAACTCTAACCTATCATAAATCAACCCATCTTTCTACCATCAATCCGGAGGGGACAATTAGAGTTTGGATCTCTTTTAACATTGAGAAGAAAGGGATGGTTCGTAAACAGAACACGTGTAACATATTATATCTACGTATTGTATCAATTAGTATCGTACAAAGTCAATCAATATTACGGTAAGCTGTTAATTAATGCAATAAGTTAGACAATGAATTTTAATTTTTAGTTCAAAATTATGCAATCTATTAGATTAGATTAAAGTAAATGATCACTTGTATAAAAAAAAATTTGGTCCGTATAACATTATTAGTAAAGTTTAGTATTATAATTGGTATTTGAATTCACCCGAATGGAATTGGTATGAGGCAGCAAAAAAAGAAAAATATAAAAATAAGGAGCATGCGGCAAAGCTAAAAGGGTCTTGAAAACATAAGATGGTGAGTAGATGGGAACGTGTAACAAATAGTTCACCAACCTCTTCCCCCATTGATGCCTATCTCACCTTGAATCCCTCTCACAACTTATATAAGAGCAGAGATGGTATGGAAGCCACAACTTGAAACGAAAACAAAAACCGAGAGAGCGCGAATGGACAACGAAAAACCCATCGTTTGTGTTCTTGATACTTCAACCTACGTGGGCTTCTGGATTCTCAAAGGATTGCTTGGTAGAGGTTTCACAGTCCACGCAGCCATCCAGAAGAATGGTAAGCTTTTTCTTTCTTGAGGTTTAGGTTATATGAGAACCTGAGTTATTTGATAAAGGGTTTGAATGATGCAGGGGAAACAGAAATTCAGAAGAGAATTAGGGAGATGGAGAAAGTAGAAGAGAGATTGGAAGTGTTTGTTGTGGATGTTTTGGACTACCATAGCATTCTTTTGGCTTTGAAGGGTTGCTCTGCTATGTTCTGCTGTTTAGACAGTTCAGATGGATATGATGTGAGTCGTAATTTTGGTGAAACTCATATTTATAAGTATTTTTTTTTAATTTACTTTCATTATACTAACTCCATTTTTATGGACTGGTTAGGAAAAAACGGTGGATTTGGAGGTGAGAGGAGCAATTAATGTTGTGGAAGCATGTGCTCAGACAGAGACTGTGGAGAAGATTGTGTTCACTTCTTCTTTGACTGCAGCAATTTGGAGAGAGAACATTTGTTCTCAGAAGGATGTGGATGAGAAATCATGGAGTGATCAGGAATTTTGCAGGAAATTGAAGGTTTTGGCCTCTACCTTCATATTTATTTCTTTGTCTAGCTAGACATCACCTTTGGTTTTGTTTGTTTATTTATTTTTATTAATGGCGGAGAAGAATACGAATATGGATTTCTTTCAGTATTGAGAAGAGAAATATCACTAGATAATAGCTAGTCGGTCTAAGGAACATGGCCAAGTGGCTATAATCATATATTCAATAGGTTAGGATTTTTGGGTATTTTTGAAATATTTGAAGGATTGTTATGACCAATCTGTTATTATTATTATTTTTAAATGGGTGCTAAAAGTATGAAGATTGGGTGAACAACATTTCTCCCTATAACGAAAAAACAATTAAATACCAAACCATACAAGTTTTCTCAGAATTATATTTTACTGACATTGTGTATTTTCCTTTTGTTTATAGTTGTGGTATGCCCTGGCAAAGACACTCTCTGAACAGGCTGCTTGGGCTTTATCCATGGACCGGATGCTCAAGATGGTGTCCATAAACTCTGGACTTGTCCTCGGGCCTAGTGTTGCTCAACAGAACCCTCGGACAACTATGTCTTATCTTAATGGTAATTAATTAATAATTAACATCACTTAACACAACCGTTGTATTCGTAAGTTCGTAGCACAATAATACTAGAGGCACCAACACTTATCTCAACCTCTCAATTCGCTTGAACCATGATTTCGTTTTACAGGAGCGGCTCAAATGTACGAAAACGGGGTGCTTGCATTCGTCGACGTGAACTTTCTAGCCGATATTCATATTCGAGCTCTGGAGGATCAGTCCACATGCGGGAGGTACTTCTGCTTTAATAGAATTGTGAATACTGAGGATGAAGCTGTTAAGCTTGCCGAGAGCTTAAGCCCTTTGATATCAATGCCACCAAGGTATGAATAAGAACTCTACAATCAAGTATTTGATCATGTAGGAGTAGGAACATAAGTAATTTTGATGGAGGCAAAAAATGACAACGTTTTGAGGTTGATTTGTGTACTTTGTTGCATATGCAGGTATGAATACCATGGGAGTGAGGTGCATACCGAGCGATTGAGGACCAAAAAGTTGAGCAAGTTAGTTGAGGGCGCTGCCTATTAGTACAAGATGACAGATTCTTTCATAAGTTTGTAATTTTCTTATTAAGATCAACAGTTGTGCCAGAATGTCATGATGTGTAGAGTATTTGAAAATAAATTAAGGTTTTTTTTTAATAAGACCCAACATAAGTTTGTTTTATCACATGAAATAACCCGACGGCAAAATAGCAACTAATTATTATTATTATTTTTGAAGACCTTTCTTATTAAGAGAGACGATAATACACTAAATTCACACACATAACATAGATGCTAGGACTCGATGTTAGAAGTATGCCCTGAAAGCCAATCATTAGATGAAATCTTTCATGAAAACTTCGTTTAAACCAACCATTTAGGTTAACACTTAAGGGCAAGTATGTCGACTCAAGTAATGGCCCAGACGTGACCGTTAACCTATTTGACAAGTTCATGGATTTAAGAGATAAGGAAAGTGATCTAAATAGGTTAGATACAAAGAGACCTTTCCCTATAACTCATACCCAAAATGTTCCTAGTCATAGGACCATTCAACTGGGTGATAGGCCTTTTAGCACTTGCGCAAACATGGTTAAAACTCCTATAAAACTTGCAAGAATGACAAGGTTGTTGCAGTATAAATGATTCTTGCAAGGTCGTTCTCCGTAGGGATTATTAAATAACTCGTAGCAAACCAAATTCTAATTAATTATTGTAAAAGAGAAAATTAAGATGTTTGATTTGAAGACCTTAAATTAAAACGAATTTAACTAATGAAAATAAGGCAATATGCAAAATTAAAGCTAAGAGCAAGAGAAACAATTGTGTTTTTAGAAATCAAATTAAGAAAGCACTAGGGATCTATCGTCACCTTAGCAATTTTATATATTTCTCCCAATTACTTATGACCTATACATGCATATTTCAAAGGTTAGGTATTCCTGATATATGCCTACTTGGACCCCCAACATAGAGCGTATATCACACATTCAATCCGTATGTGGTATTCATATCAAATCTAAACATACATGACTCATTAAGTTATGTGAAACCTTTTGATAAACCATGCAACCCTTAAGACGTGGTATTCATCCTAAGTGAACTTGCACATATTAATCACAAGAAGCCTTTGTCAATTTCAGGGACCGACCTCTGACCAAAATTGCATCAAATTACTTTTCTAAACATCCTAATGGTGATCAAGCATCAAGACACTTAGATAGTTGTAGGGGTCTTTTTCTTCCGGCAGCAAGTGGGCTGGGCTGATGAAGTTGTCCCCTTTGTTTGAGTTTGAAATTAAGCCCCAAAATGCTTCGAAAGGGCAGCAAAGCCTTAGGAAGTATTTTGGTTATCTTCTCCAACAAAACAACAGCAATTTTACAGATAATTTCTTCACGTTCACAGATAAATTTTTAGGCTTGGCATGAGGGGCATGTGGCATGAGAGCAAAGTTATCATGGGTTTAGCACTTTGGGAAAGAGAAAGTTTGTGGGTTCCTATGGAGGTTAGAGGCTCTAATGGAAGAGAGGAGAGGTTCTAAGGAGGAGAGTTTTGGGTGGTTTTCGTAGCTTTCGGCAGCTCGACAGTGACTCTGTTAGAGCTGTAGCAATTTTGCCAAAGTATGGGAGATGGAGGAAATGGGCTAGCAAAGCACGAAAATTTGCTGGGTTTGCAAGAGAGAGAAAGCTTGCTCTCTGAAGATTGTGGGTTGTGTTGTGTTGGGTAGAAGATGCCCTATTTATAGTTGCTGGGGTTTATTCTTCTCCAAGAAACCCTAATGATTTCTTCCCCTTCTAGCTAAGCTTTCCTATTTCTTTCTTATCCTATTTCTTGACTTACTTCATGGTGGCAAAGTCAGCTCTGCCCAATCCCACAAAATCAGAGATTTTAGGTGCTCCAAGCATCTTCTAGCGGCGGCCTCAGAGGGGAGTTTCCCCTTTTCACCCATCTTCTTTCTCCCCTTTCTTCCTCTTTCCATGGCCAAGCCTGATGAAGGAAAGAAAGTGGGTGTACCCGTTGGTTTAAGGGATGGCATCTTCCCTTGCGTGCCAAAATCCCTTGGTTTCTTGAATTCTTGCACTTGGAACTTGTTCCCAGCAGCCACTCATGTGCAGATTTCCAACGTTCTTTTGTGGTTTTGTCTCCAAACTGAGTGCCAGAGCTTGAGCTGGTTTTTATCCTAATTATGTTGGCTTTTGGGACAACCACATGATCTATCCAATGGATGGGATGACTTTGTCAAATGTTGGGTTTTTTGGTTAGTTTGTTCTAATTGGATCAATGGGCTTATTTTGGTTAGTTTATTCTAATTGGGTTAATGGGCTTATTTTGGTTGAGGCAATGGTCCATCTCCTTTCTTGTACTTACCCATGTTTGGGCCTAAGAAAATGGGCTTGAGTCCCGAGGCCCCCAAGCGACCCGAGACTTCCATTTCTCGACCCATCGATGGGTTCCATGATAACTTGTTACCATCTATACCACAACCCACTCAAGCAAGCCCCGGGCATTTGAGTGGCTTGGGCCCACTTAAGCTTGCAGTGCAATTGGGTGTGAAATAACGATTTCCCACTTGGCATGGCACGTTGCTTGACATGCTTTTAATTATGACGCTTGATAAGATAATTAGCATGGATTTGCAGAGCTAAATGTTTTTTTTTATAATTTTAGTCTCGGTTTCTAGCATGATGGATTTTTTTTATTTGGCATGGCATACGAAGTATAACTCGTGCATGGCAGATTTTGCGTGCTCCGAATCGAGTCTTTTCTCAATAATATATCGTTTTGGGCTAGGAATTTATTCGGGCCCAACCATGGATTTTTTGTGCCTCAACAATAGTTTAACCCAGTGATGAATAATTCGAAAACCTGCATGCATATAATCATAAGCAAATTGGACAGAAACTACATATTCTTGCTAAGGCTCGTGGCCTCACCCTAGCAAAAGAGAGTTAGGTACGCATGCTCATAATAAAAATAATCAAATTCTTCATTAAAATAATAAAGATCGAAAACACCTTGAATGGAAAAAGTCTGAAAATCCTAGCAAAAGTCGCGTTCAAAAGCCAAAAGAGAAGTTCCAAAATTGTTGTGAAAAATAACTTAAATACCTCCTAAAACCTAGCTGCCCAATCCCCACAAGGAAACTTGGTTAAAATAAAATAATACTAGGATATAAAATCCAAATTGGATTAGGAGAATCTGCCCACAATCTGCCCAGCCACGTTTTGGCCTCAAATCTCCTCCAAATCCGGCCCAAGATAGCTTGTTTTAAAGATAAAAACGTTATGAACACTTCTCCAGAAGGTCACAAACCCATCTGAGGTCATCTTGGGCTCCAAAAACGCAATAAAGGTCCAAAACGTCACTATTCCAGCACTGCACACTGCTCCTTTATTTTATCGCCAGAGAATAACCGCTTAGTAGAAAAGTCTGAAATTTTGATATGATCAAGCCACATGACTCACGAACGTCCTTCAACTGGAATTACTCCAAAATTCGTCCATTTGATTATGTTTTGCTCCAGAGGAAGTCGAAAGTCCTATATTGGAAATATAATTCAAAGTATCAAAATTCTTCCAAAATATCAACCAAAATATACTAAGAATGGGGCTAAGTATATAATATAAAATATGCCCATCACTGGGCATTGACGAATCGTAAAGACCAGTACGCACTATATTTGCTCAACTAGGAGGATGACTAGTCTCAAGTCATTCGTGTATGGACACTGAGATAAGTGTCTAAGTGCTCATTAGAGAATGAGTTCATTGAAGGCAATCAAACTAGAAATCTTGTATGGAAGTTTTACTTACATGTCAAACAAGATTTCATCAATTGCATTAACGCAAGATTAATCCTTACACCCGAGACACCATAGTTTCCTTATGGATGCGTAGTCGGTCTCTAATTGTATCGTGAGGTTGAGCTCATCCATGGGCTCGGCTCAAGGTAACATCGGGATCTTCGACAAGTCCACATAGGAAAGTGACTGTACGACAAAAGATCTCGACTTCTAATAAGAGGGAGAGAATGTTCTTAGATATGATTTGGGAATCTCCGGCCGAAGTTAGAGCTCAATTACGAAATAGTCTTCTAATTGTGCTCATATTAAATCCTATAGCTAAGAGCGATCACGTTAGGGATTTGAGATGAATTTCATATCCTATTAATGAGATTAAGAACATTGGAAAATAAAAAAAGATCGAATTGCGTTGTAATTCCAACTAAATGGATTCTCCTAATATATTATATATTAGCTTGGGTAGCCGTGACATATAGCTAGACATCACTCATGGTTTGTGGAAGCCCTACAGACATTTCGTAACTAGGTCCTCATTAAAGTTGTAATTAAAAGGGAGTTTTAATTCGCAATCGATAAAGAAAGAATTCGAGATTGCCCACGGCCTTGCTAATTAGAACCCAATAGACCATAAGTTCGTAATTTGGATAATAATGGAAGATGACAAAATCAACGATTAAGCCAATTAATTAGATTAATAGGTTAAGGAAAAAATTAATTAGAAATAGAATGAGCCTTGAAATAGTTTAATTACCCAAAGTTAGAAAGTGTTAGGAAAATGCTTACAAACTTAGTAGTGTATAGAGATTACCGAGCAGAAGCAATCGATAATTTACTTGCACTTACGAGCCTCAAATACTTTTTGAACGAAACACAAAATTTCTACCACGAATCTATAAAAGTTGCCCCCATGATTTTTCATGTTAACAAGCCCCAAGGGATTGGTGGTCACCTTTGAGAGAGAAATGGATGGGTTCTTAGGTGGTAAGGGAAGCACAAGTTTGCTCTATTCTCTGGCTTCTTAGGATGATTAGGGAGGCCTCCCAACACCTCTATTGATAGGGGGTTGTCCATATTCCACCACATAGGTTATCTTATCACCTCTAACCATATCTTAAAACAATAAATGTAATTTAAAGTTTGTGAAAATAAGCTTACATTAAGAAATTGAAGAACTTGTTACACTAAGTGGTTGAAAAAGTAAAATCTAGCCTAGGAATTGAAAAGTGTAGAATAATAAGTAGAATTCTGGTGTTGTGTTCAATGTCCCTTTCTCTTTTTTCTGAAGAGGTGTATAGATAGAGTTTCCATCAGCCCATGGTCTTGGTGATTAATTGGCCATAAGTAACTTCTGTTTTCCTTGTATGTCCTCCTAATTTTAGGAATTTTGTTGATGAAGACTTCTTACTGATTTGAGACTCAACTTTTTGATTTTCTCTTATTTGATGGTACGTTTACTTACAAATAATGGGAATAAGAAGAGGGAATGATTTATATTCCTGACTTTTCCTGTGTTTACTTATATGTGAGGATTCATTTAATACACATGTCCCACCTTAAAAATTCTTAATCAAATAACCCCAAAATATGATGCATTCTTATGACGTTGTTTAACATTTTAATGGACAAGTTAATAACGTGGCGAATAGATTAGCTTGTTTTTCTTTATCAAATTGTAAAAGGGTGGAGTGGTTTGAGGAACCACCAGATCTTATTTAGGAATTACTATGTAGTAGTGCTTATAATCAGGGTTAGGCTTTATGGACCCCCAATTTTGATTTTGATTATCAATAAAGTATTCCTCGAGGTTTCTAAAAAAATCAGTTTAATGGAAGATTAATTCATTAAAATAGATCAAGAAGACATAATCTCATTCACTAAAAACAACTCTTGCCCAAATCTTTTCCTTATATAACACAATTTGTACAGGTGGCATAAAACGATTTTTGGTGGTTACTACTACATGCCGCCTGCCTACATCCTGTAACTACTATATAAACGAGAGCAAAGGCTCCTGCTTTTCGTCCGTTATCACAGTGACTTCGTGCTCTCTCTCTATCTGAAAATCGAGACAGGAGCCAACCGGAGATCGGATACTCGCCCGAGAATCGGGTAAGACGAACAAAGAAGAAAAAGGTTTTTGTCAAGACTTTGAAGGGCACTAACTAACTTGGAGAAAGAAGTAAAACCCGAAGAGACGGTACAAAACATACATATACACATCCGTGAGTTTTCTTGATTATCAGAGCTTCAAAATTGAATTGTTTTTAAGCTGATTTGGTAATGATAATCGCTTCAATTTTGAGTAATTAGGGTTTTGGGGAGATTGAATGCGAATTAGGGCTTTTTCTTGGTTTGGGTAATCGTAGTATTAGGTAAGTGTTTGTGAATTTATGATGCATTATACGCTGAGCAACAAAATGAAGGAAGAAGAAGTGAATCGATGCCAGATACAGGAATGGTATCCTAAATTCAAATCTCTGTCTATCAAAACTCGGATTCATGAACTTCCAGAATCCTTTGTCCAATACCTGCTAGATGATTCGGGGCCCTTCCTTCTCCCTGTTTCAATCTCAAATGAAGATGCTTTTCCCAATAGAATTCATAATCCAGAGGAGGAAGATGACTATCAAGTATCAGAAGGGTCTGATGATGACGAGTCAGAGCAGCCTCCATTGCCACCTTCTTTCCCTGAGCTTGAGTTGCAGGTCAAGGAATCAATTGAATCACTTGGAGCTTCTGTGTTTCCCAAGCTCAACTGGAGTGCACCAAAAGACTCTGCTTGGATCAGCACAACTGGGACACTCAAATGCTCTTCGTTCAGTGAGATTGCCCTCTTGCTACGCTCATCTGATTCATTGATCCATGACTTGTGTCATGCCTACGATTCGTGCTGTGACAAAACCTCATCAAGACCTAAGAGTTTCTTCCTTGCACTTCGTAAATGGTACCAGTCCCTTAAGCCAGAGATGGAGTTGCGTTGCTTTGTACGAAATCAGAATTTGGTTGGAATTTCCCAACGTGAAGTCACTACTTTTTACCCTGCTCTGCTTGAAAAGAAAGACAGTCTTCGAGTGTTGATCGAAGATTTTTTTGTGGAAAATTTGATGTCGAGATTTGAATCGGAAAACTACACCTTCGATGTCTATGTGACAGAGGATAACCGGGTTAAGGTTTTGGATTTTAACCCATGGGGTGCATTTACCCTGCCTCTCATGTTTTCATGGGAGGAATTGGATCAGAATTGCAGTGAACAAGGGGATGATGGTGTGGACTTCAGAATTGTGGAGGGTCAGTGTGCTGTTAGGCCAGGTCTGAAGACTGCAGTGCCATATGATTATTTGGACACTAGCCCCGGGAGTGGCTGGGACCAGTTTATGAGAAATGCCGATGAAGAGCTACAGCAGCAAACTAGAAATGCTCAAGCAGGTGCTTAAGGTCATCATTGTTTCAAAATCTTTGCGGTGAAATTTGAAAGTAACTGTTTCACCCATCACTTGTACTTGCCAGGTTGAATATGGAGCATGGATATTCCATCTTAGGCCATGTCTAGGAAGAAACAAAGTTTTGCATTTCAATATCTGATTATGATTTGTTAAAAAGAAAAGCCGACTGCTAGGATTGAATTTCACTCTGGATTCTGTCAATTTCCTTTGAATTTCGATTGTGTTTTGATGGCTCCTTGCTTCCTCTGCCTTCTCCTGATCTGCAATTCCTGCTCATGTTAGCCCAGATTCTTATTAGTTTCAAATACCTTTGATCCTTCATCTGGCCTCACTTTCTTTAATCTAGCCAAATCTTACTGTTTGAAATGCTGAGTTGAGCAGTTAGGAAAGAACATGCTCCTAAATGATTGTGGCAGCAATGCAGATGTTGAGATTGATATTAGACCAGCCATACTAGATGAGTTTGGACAAAATTTTCAGCAGTTGGATTGGAAATGTTCATAAAATAAGGAATGACAGGATTTGCATATGTTCATGCTTCCCAACAGTAATCTGCATATGTTCATGCTTCCCTTCCCATCCTTTGTGACTCATATCACAGTCAACAATTCCTCTCTAATCTCTATCTGCCCTTTTCTCAAAATTAAAATGTGAAAGCAATGGTTTTCTAATCATTAGCAGATTATGATCCTCTGAGTCCTTCGCTTTCCGATAACTATGACATTTTTAATCCTTGTTTTAACAGTAATTTAAACATAAGGATTGGTATTATGCACCGGCACAACAATCATTAACGTCCGATAAGGGCACTGCATGCTGACGGAACATATCCAAAGATTCTTCAAACTGTTCATCAAACTACCCCGTGAAAACCAGTATAGCCCAGCGGCCATACTATTTTTTTAAAAATCGTAGTGACGCCGGCCGGCTATACTATACTATTTACAGGAAAGAAGGGACCCGCCTAGCGCAAGAAGCCCGCATGTCCAAATCAGTATAGGCGCAAAAAATATCCCGTTTATAGCCGCGCGGCTATACTATTTATTGTGTCAAGATAAGTATAGCCGCACGGCGATACTATTTTTTAAAATAAAAAAATTCCCGAGTATCGCCGAGCGGCTATACTATTTTTCAAAACAAATTACCGTAGTAAAGCTGCGCGGCTGTAGTATTTTTTTTTTAAAAAAAGACCCGAGTAAAGCCGCGCGGCTATAGTATTTTAAAAAAATAAAAGACCCGAGTAAAGCCGCGCGGCTATACTATATATTAAAAAAAAACGGAGCGAAAACGAAAAGAAACAAAAGGAGCCAATTGGCAGGGGCTAGTGGAACTAGAGCTTTCTGGAAACACGGAGTGTAAAGTCATCTGAGTCATTTTCGTATATAAAATTTCCAGAAGAAAAGCTATCGTCGCAGCTAAAATCCGTCACCTTTTCCCGTTTCTGTTGCTCTTCGTGGAAGAAATCAATTTCCTGACAAAGCGATGCTGATCGAAGAAGAAGAGACAGAAAAGCATAGCGATTTGAATCCCCCGAAACCCTCGTCTTCTACCAACAGAAATGCCTCCGATGGCTTCGAAACTGCCAGTGACGGAGAACTCGGATCCAACGGTAGCGACAACGACGATGAAACCCAACAACAAGGGGAACAGCAAAGTCTCTCTCAGGCTGACGACATCGCATTGAAACAGGTACTTTCTCCGGAATGCTATCTTTCTGCTAATTCGTAATCGAAATGTGAATCAATTGTTTATTGTTACTTGAAGAGCTGATCAGTGAGTTCAATTTTGCACAAATTTTGAAAAAATGAATTATTTTTGGTAAATTGTCATATTAGGCTGTTGTGGAATCTGAAATCTTACTGTGAATTGCTTACAACAAAATCCAATTAGGTTTTTTCTCTCTTTGTATATGCAGTGTTTCCTATGTGATCGGTAATCTGGTTTTATAGCTACGATTCTCATGTTCCTGTTAAAATAAATTTGATTGAGTTGTTCTGGTTGCATCTGAAGCAGAAAGCGTTTGAACAAGCAAATGATGTGAAAATGGAAGGCAATAGACTGTTTGGCAGTGGGCAATATGAAGAGGCATTATCACAGTATGAGCTTGCTTTACACATTGCGCCTGACATGCCATCATCTGTGGAATTACGCTCAATATGTCACGCAAACAGTGCAATATGTTTTTCAAAATTGGTATGTTATGTGGTTAAAATCTGTGGAAATATCCTGAAAATATTCATTGTTTTTCTTGATTTTCACATTCTATGTTGATAAATTGATATTGACATAATAATACACATGCCTAATGCATTCATATTTTGTTGGCACAAGTTCAAGTTTTTCTATGTTTTAGAAAATTCTTGATGGTTCCACTTCATGTTAGACAGAGTTGCATGCACTGATGCATGCTTCATGTCCTTTTAGAGTTTGTTTAATTGGCCTACAATTTTTCTGGCCTCTAATGCCCTTTTGATGTCCACATATTGGACAAGCTATGACACCAAATATGTAGAAAAATTTATTTTGATATACTTGACATGATGTTGCTTTTACTATTTCAAAGTGGATGCTATTTGCCTTCCCAACCTTATTTTCTTGGTAGTATTTGTTGGAGCTTGCAAGTTGTTCCGGTAAAAGTATGTGACTTCAAGTGATTCATAGATTGGTCTAATGAGCAAGGATGTGATCAATTTCCTTCATCATTTGACTTGACATTTTTATTAATCTTTGAATTTGAAATGGATGATAGATATGTTTCAGCGAAAATAGCTATTTTTTGCACTAAATAAAATGAAATTGGATTTATTAGGGGACTTTCTAAGGATGATTAATTTTTAGGATTAAGATTTATTGTGAAAGGCAACAAATTCTAATATTGAATGTTATAAATGATTACAATGGTAACCAAATCTTATGATCACATGTTTTCCTATGTCCAGACTGAGTAGAACTGCTGATATTTATTGTAAGAAGCTGTTCACTTTTAGTTTTTCCCCTGTTTACTTGTCTTGTTATGTGGTTCTAAAAGGCTTCTTATTCTTTTCATTATAACTCCAGTACACCAGTAACTTCTTGATTATGCATTCTTAATACTAAATTATTATCAATCTTGGAATCTTAATATCACAGGGAAAATATGAGGATGCAATCAAGGAATGCACAAAAGCGCTAGAACTAAATCCTTCATATATGAAAGCTCTGCTTAGAAGAGCAGAAGCACATGAAAAACTAGAGCATTTCGAAGAGGCTATTGCTGGTGAGTTTGGATTTAATACCACTTTTTAATTTTAACCATTGTACTGCAGTCTAAGGTGATATCTTTCATCAGTTCATCGTTCAATTTCCTGGACAGTACTTCACTATTCTTGACCCTTTTTCAGCTCACTAGAACCAACTTCTGTCCTCTCATGTATGTGGGTTTGTAGTTCTGTACTCATATGTATTGCTAAATTTTTGTTTTTACTTTGTAGATATGAAAAAAATCTTGGAACTCGATCCCTCAAATGACCAAGCCAAGAAGACCATTCGTCGCCTGGGGCCGCTGGCTGAAGAAAAGAGAGAAAAGATGAAAGAGGAGATGATTGGTAAGTTTCTTTTTCTTTTTCTTTTGGTAAAATAGATGATTGGTAAGTTGGATAAATTATTTTGTTGTGCATTTATCTTGTTTATAGTTTCATGGTTTATGGTTTTATATTCTTTTTTTGGTGGCCACTTGATCAAATTGTTCCCAACAGCTGTATGTACCATGAGCAATGCCCAAAAAAAATAAAAACCTAATCCATGTCTTAGATAGACCACTCTTATAGCCTTCACATGACTTCTTTCCTCTAGTTATAAACGAAGAACAAAGGACAGGGCAATTAGACTGTATTATGGTGGCAACTAGGCAATGCGTTTATGCGAAGTCAATTAATTACTTTCCCAAAGACCGGTGTAACTATTTTTTTCTGACTTTGTGACATAATGCAAGACTAACATATGAAATAAAGAAAACAAATCCTGAAATCAGCCTGCTGATTAAATTTTTAATGCCATATGATCTTTGCTTATGGAACACTAACCTTTTGCTGGAACTTGTTCATAATTTCTTAAAGACGTTGCTGTTGAAGGAGCGTTCGAGAAAATATTTTATACTCGTGGATGATGTCAACTTAATACCAATAGGAGCATGTAGATCATAATTCTTCTATCTCATGTCTGCGACAGTTCTTCACATATTCAGTGTTTTCTGGTGATAGTCGATATGATGTTTCTAAATTGCTATGCCAGAGACTGTATATGTTGCATGTTTTTGGCATACTTCACTGTAAAGTTTTAGACTTGGCTGTTAGCTGGCATATTGTCCTCTGTAATGTATAATTGTGTCCTTTCCTCAGTTTCACTACAATTTAATGTTTCTCAAAAGGAAAACAAATCTGTTGTAGACTAAGCATTTGAAATTTTTATATGTGAGCAGGGAAGCTGAAAGATATGGGTAACTCTTTGTTGGGCCGTTTTGGAATGAGCGTGGACAACTTCAAATCTGTTAAAGATCCAAACACTGGCTCTTATTCTATTTCATTCCAACGTTAGTGTGGTTGTGGTCATATTCTACAACAATGTGGGAAGAATCAGGGTGGTGATCTGAAGGAGTATGGACTTTGTCATGTATGCAGGATTGGTAATTACAAGTAAATGCAGAGTTGATAAAATCATTTGTGGATAGTATGTATTGATATGATGAATTTTAAGATATTAGGGTTTCTACATATGAATGGAACTGTTACTTGATGAATGTCCATTTCATTTGAGCTCTCTTGTGTTTGTTTTGTGGGGTCTTCTGCATAATTGTTAGGCCTAGTTTGGTAACACATTGCTTTTAAAATAAACAGATTCTATCCGAAAATATTAAATTTTGTGTTTGGTAAAACACGGGTATGCTACTTTTCCCCCCAAAAATTAATGGTCAGAAACAGCGGTTTTTAGAAGCATCGGCTGCTTTTAAAAACTGCTGGCTTAAGAAGCAGGCGGTACCATTTAGTTAACTTTTTGGATTAACCATATTGTCCTTATCTATTACATGTTTTATTCTCTTTTTTCACAATCGGAATAAAAACCTCAGATCTCCCCATCTTCATCTCCACGCTCTACCCATATAGTCCTTATTTGTTACATGGGTATTGGAAGCTTCCTGACTTCTAGAGGAAGAGAAAAGTTGTCTCATCCTCCAAATCACTTGCTTGGGCTCTCTAAAGCTGCTCTCCACTCTCTCAGCTACAGGTATCTTCCCCTGTCTCTTTGGTTGAAACTGCTCCATACTCTCAAACTCAAATGTCATGTTTTTCCACATACTTTTTTCTTTCTTTTTTAAAGTTAGGGCTTCTGTGTAAAACTTTTCCCTCTTTACATTTTGAACTCTTGCATCATTTAGGTGTTTGGGTATAATGTTTTGGGTTAGGATGATTCTTTGCAATCTTATCTTCGTAATCTTGTGCTTTAGTTTAGGAATTCTTTGTAAATATGCAGACCTGACAAATTTGACCCATAAGAAATAAAAAGGAAACAGAAATTGAGAAACATGGTAAAAAGAAATTAGGTACTAGTTGTTAAAAACAAATTGTTGAAAGAAATTGAGAAACATGTGTTGAAGTTGGTTTTAAAATATCTACATAGAAAACTGTGAAGGTTGGAAGCCTTATTTAATTGTGGGATGGTTTTTCTTTTTCAAATATTTTGGTTGTTAAACTTCTAATTAGGCTTCATTTTATTAGTTGTAGATTTGCAAAACCTGGTTGTACGACATTCTGTTTAAGTATGCTCTTCATCAATTCATGGGTCTTTCTTGATTTTTAGATTTCTGCTTATTTGTCTTTTGGTTTCGATGTGTTCTGCTTATTTGACTTTGAGAATTCCCGGGCTCTTGTGTACTGGTTTCGATGATAGAGCATAATATAGGTTGCTGGGAATTGGGAATATTGATAGTTAATTTCAACATGTATATGCTGCATTATCATTTTTTTCTGAATATCATACTCTCGCAACATATGTTTCAACTTCCAGTTAGCCCAGCAAAACTTTAGTATAAGTGATAAGCATTAGATAAGATCATTACCTTATCATCAGCATTTATTCTTTTGAAAATATGTGCTATAAGATCAGCATTGAGCAAAATTAATAAGAAGACAGAGTAGGAGCATGTCCTTATTTGCATATGAATGTTTATATGTTTATTACTTGGACTGTTTGGATTGTTTGCTATTTTCCATTTCTCATATCTAAGCCTTATTTCTTTAGTGAGGATGGGAAAAGAATGTGGGAAGTTTATCAAAAGCGAGATGGAGAGGGAGGTTGATGTAAGAAAACACCACCGTAGTCTTCATTATCATGGAGCACAAGAGAGATGGAAGCATTGAGAAACACCACAAGATTAATGAATGCATCTAATTATACATTTTTTTTGTGGTAAAGATCTATTTAAACATTTTGATAATGAACACTTTTTGTATATTTGTTATGAGATAGGAGAAGGCGAAGGTACATTTTCCGGGTAGGGACCATAAGCTTCTATCAATAATGTTGTACTATTGAACCATATCATGACAGTTTTACGATTGAAATAACAATATTTTGAAGTATTTTGTCCCAATGGTCATTTTGAACTTGTGGTATAAATGTACTTACTCTTTTTCACTGTCGGTTTCTCGATTGCAGTATGTTTATGGGTTCTTTAGATTACAATATATATGGAATTTTTCTATATTAAGTATGTTCTTATTATACGAAAAGTGCACGAAACTCTGGCTATAAAATGGCACAAACCTTCAGATTTTCAGTAATTACAAATATGTAACAAGAAGCACTTCCTTGCGCACATATATCTCAAATCCATTAAAAATACCAAACAATTACTCAAAGATATATGAATAAAATATAGCACTAGATTTTTGATTCCATACCCCCAAAGCAAAGCTGACTTTTAAGTTTGCCAAAAATATAATATTACAATTAATTCACAACCAAAGTGGATTAACAGAAACTTCATTTACAAATAATGTTATACATGGATGGGAGAATTGTATATCCAAGCAATCAAAACTCAGAAGCCCTAAACCCTAACCAAGATTCTAACGTGTACCTCTTATACTAGCTAGATTTTATTTTATTTTATTTTTTGGGGTCAAACGATGAGAAATTTTATTGAAAACGAATAGTAAGGTTTACATCTTTAGCTAGAGTATCAAAAAATCAATCGGTACCAACCTCATCCTATCGGTGAGTACCCTCTGCTCAAGATACAAGGATGCAACCAAGTGTGCAGCTTCATTGCATTGCCGCGGTGCGAAAGAAGCCGGTGATGATATCAGATATATTCTGAAAGCGAGTTATTGTAGATTGTAAATTCTTTATAGTGAAGAAGTGTGTAAGTTTTTACCATTCCCAAGTGGAGATTTCTAAAGTCACTTTCTCATATCCTTTCACTTTCACTTTCACTTTATCCACAACCTATCCATAATCCACATGCAATGTCTATTTCAGTGACCATACAGTCAAAACCGACGACTTGGGTCCACTCCTAAATTATTATCAGTAGTCAGCCATATATGTATATCGAACCAAAAAAAAGAAGCATTGATCTGTTCTTTGTCTTGTCTTGAGCAGTACTGGAACAAAGCAAGAAAAGAAAGATGGCTACGGAGTTTCTTACCTTTGGTGCCCAGGAAATACTGAAGAAACTGGCTTTGCTTGCCGGTCAAGAATTCGGTCTTGTACGAGGATCCAAACGAGAGCTAGCAGCCCTGCGTGAATCATTGGCAATGACTCAAGCTATGCTACGAGACGCCGAACAGTCACACGTTAGGAGCGAGGCTGTGGAAATGTGGGTGAAGAAGCTTCAAGACATAGCTCATGATGCTGATCATGTGTTGGATGAACACGAATATGAAGTTCTGCGGCGTAGGGTTGAGCTGCAAAACCAAAGGAAGAAAAAGGTACTCGACTTCTTTTCGTACTCCAATCCGATTGCCTTTCGTCTTAAAATGGCGCATAAAATTAAGAAAATCAACACATCTTTGGAGAGTTTGAACAAGATGGTAGCTGGTATGGGGTTGGTTGATAGGGCAGTTGTAGAAGCACCCTCTCATGAGATAGGAGCTGACAGGGAAACCACCTCCAGCTTCGATCGAGATGAGAAGTGCATCGTTGGAAGGGCTGAGGTTGTGTCAGAGGTAGTTAAAACCTTGATTAACTCAAGCAATAATCAGGAGAATTATCTTTCCATTATGGCGATTGTGGGAATGGCAGGCTTAGGAAAGACAACGTTGGCTAAATTGATATATCATGAATATGAAATAGGAAGACACTTCCATGAAAAAATATGGATATGTGTATCTACTCGTTTTAAAGTCAACACAATTTTAAGCGGAATTTTAGAAAAGCTTAAACCAGAGAAGGCTGGGATAAGAGGTAAGGCAACAATATGTGAAAACCTCCAAGAACATTTGAAAGGAAAAAGATATCTTCTCGTGCTCGATGATGTTTGGAATGATGATCCTCAAAAATGGGATAATTTGATAAGTTGTTTATCAAATGTTCAAGATACTAAAGGAAGCAACATCCTTGTCACTACCAGAAGTGTTAGTGTTGCATCAATTGTGCAAACAATTCCTAGGCATGATTTGAGAAAACTATCAAATGAAGAATGTTGGCTCATATTAAAGGATAAAGCATTTCCAGATGGGAGTGCTCCTTTAACTAATGATGAAGGGAGGATTGCAAGGGGGATTGCTAAAAAATGTGTAGGTGTACCATTAGTGGGAAAGGTATGTTTATTAATTTGTTACTCTTACTCATTAATTAATAAAGCTCTTATTTCCTCTTTTTTTTTTTTTTTTTTTTTTTTCTATTTTACTTTCATTTTGTAACATATTGTCATTTAATAAAGATTGAAACTCATGTTTGAACAGGTTTTGGGCAATATGATGCGTTCTAAAAAGAGAGATGGATGGTGCTCAATTCAAGAATGTAACATATGGGATTTACCAGAAGGAGGAGAAAGAATATTATCAGTTTTGAAGTTGAGTTTTGATCAATTAAAATCATCATCTTTGAAACAATGTTTTGCATATTGCTCAATGTTTAGCAAAGATTTCAAAATTCAAAAGGATGACTTGATCCAACTTTGGATGGCTCAGGGGTTGCTGCACCCTTTTACCAGCGAAGGTAATCCAGAGATGGAGGACATAGGTGATAAGTATTTTAGAATTCTATCCAAGAACTCATTGTTTCAAGATGTTACCAAGGATGATCATGATATTATCACTGAATGCAAGATGCACCATCTTTTCCATGATCTTGCAAAGCATATATCAGAATCAATGAGTAAAGACTTCAACCAGACTCAACATATGGCAGAAATTCCTACCTCAGTGCTACTTGCAAAAAAAGGTGGTCATGAATTACACTCAGTTTTTGTGAAAGATGAAGTTCTTGGTAATGCCTTACTGAGCTTTAAAGGTTTACGAGTCTTAAAATTATATGAGGCTGATATTGATGGGTTGCCAATTTCAATTGGAAAGATGAAGCACTTGAGGTATCTGGATGTTTCCAGAACAAAGATCAAATTGCTCCCCAAATCTATTGGCAAGCTTTATAATCTGCAGACATTAAGAATGGATTGTCTCAACTTTGAAGAGTTTCCAAAGGAAGTGCAAAATTTGATAAGTTTGAGGCACATTTATTTTAAGTGGGACTGTGAAAAATTTCCAGTCAGGATGGGGCGTTTAACTAATCTCCGATCATTATCCTTTTTCATTGTGGGTAAGGAGATGGGTTGGCTGGCTTAAGGCATTTGAAAGGCAAATTATCTCTTTATAATCTAGAGCATGTGACAGATGGAGAAGAAGCAAAGAAAGCAAAATTAGTTGAGAAGACAAGCATATGAAAATTAAGCTTTGAATGGCAGGGAGAGAGGCTGAGCATCAACAACGATGAGGATGTGCTAAAAGGCCTTCAACCACACCCGAAATTGGAGTTTTTAGAGATTCGCAACTTTATGGGCGATAAGTTTCCATCATGGATGATGACTAGTTTGTTTCCTGCAATGAAAACATTAACTATTGATAATGCCAAGAACCTAATTGAGTGGATGGAAGCTGCAACATCGCTAACAGAAGTAGTGGTGTTTCCTTGCCTTGAGGAGCTGTTCCTGAGGAAATGTGATCAATTGAGAAGTGTTCCCAGTCATTTTCCATCTCTCCAAAAGCTAGAGATAGATTCTATGGATAGCAGCAAACCAATTGAAAATATAAGCAAGAAGCTCACAACTCTTACTTCTCTCACAATAGAGAATGTGAGGGGGCTTGCTTCTCTGCCAGAAGTGATGTTAAAAAACAACCAGAACCTTGCAAATTTGGAGATAAGAGATTGTGGGAATTTAAGTTGTATTGCTCCCCATGTATTTGGTTGTTGCGAATCTCTTGAGTCCCTGTGTGTTTCTAAGTGTCATAATATTAGGAGTTTGCCTGATGGGCTGCACACAGTCTCTCTTAAGCAGTTGATTGTAGACAACTGCCCTAGACTGGAGTTCATTCTAGTCACACATGCTCTTACGTCTCTCCTGAAGTTGTCTGTAAAGTATTGCAGGAGTCTAAAGTCAGTTCCAACTTTAAATGGCTTTGCATCCCTTCGTCAACTGGAAATCGAGGGCTTTCATGGGACAAGTCCACTGATTGGCCTAGAGTCCTGTACCTCGCTTCATTCACTGCGTATCTATGGTTGTGAACGCTTGACGCATTTACCAGATGGGCTAAAAATTCTTGTCTCTCTTGAGGAATTGACAATAAGCCGGTGTCCTAGTCTACAAACTATTCCGAGCTTAGACAACCTCGCACACCTCCGTGAGTTGAAGATATCATTTTGTGCTGGATTGAAAAGTCTACCCTGTGGATTAGCATCCCCACACTGCCTCACCAGCTTGAAGGAGTTGGAAATTGGTCGGTTTTCGATGGTGCTCCATTCATTTCCTACTTTTCAGGTATCACAACTTGAAAGATTGAGCTTGTGGGGTTGGCCTAAGCTCGAGTCTCTGCCTGAACAAGCTCAACACTTTACTTCTCTAACATGTTTGGAAATACTATCCTTTGATGGAATGGAGGCTCTTCCAGAGTGGCTGAGAAACCTTGCATCTCTTGAGTATCTACGTATAATTTGGTGCGCGAATCTGATGTATCTACCTACAGTTGAAGCTGTACAATGTCTCACCAAGTTAAAAGAGATATACATTAGCGGTTGTCTCCTTTTACAAGAGAGATGCAACAAGGAGAGCGGTGTAGAATGGCCCAAGATTTCACATATTCCAAAGATCACAGGTACTATTTTTTCTTTGGGTCTTAAATCAACTACTCCTGATGTATCTCTTACTTTTCATTTAACTTAAGTACCTGTTAGGATGCATGTATTTCTTTCTTATTTCCTAAGCTATAGTTAATGTTCATAATAGGAATTCGATTCCCAACCACAAAATAGTGTTTTTGTGTGTGTGAATATTTTGCACATTGCAATAATAAGATATCTGATTATTTAAACCATATGATAACCTGCTAAGATTTGTTTCCATCAGAAGCAGCAGATTGAGTACCTTTTAGAATCGAGAATCATGTAAATATTTATTAAGAATGCTTTGGCTGTTTGTTTTCATTTCTCATTAGGTTTGTTCCCTTCCTTGCTCATTTTAGTTAATCAGTCAACCAGTTGAAATAAAGCTACGAGCTATAATATTATTTGGGTTAAAACAAATAAATTCTGAGTTTTGAAGTATTCTTTATATTCATACACATGCATGCACATGCGTACTTTAAATTAGGCCTTAGGTCTAAGTATTCTTGTTCAATAACTTGAATGAAAATTCAAGGTTCGATGGTACCAAATTATGTGTAAGTTTCTAACATATTTATGTTTAAATCTGTAGTTCAAGATTGAGGATGCTCATTAACAGAGACCCGACTTGTCAACCTGGATGGAATCAAATTCAGTTAGCTTACAAAGTATCCCAAATGCTAAATATTTCGAAGTAGTGTGCAGTGGTGGTGTGAAGTTTATACAACTCAAGTCAGTCACTCATCATAACTCAAGGTAACAGTTTTGTTTCTAAAACACATCTCCAAAAAAACTAAAACTTGTCGCCTCCGGCATTGACCAAAAGTTGTTTTTGATTAGTTCCATGAGAAAGATGCTGGTGGCGGGAGGCAGTTGAAGCTATGTGCCTGCAGTTGTATGTCTGGTTGTGGAAAATTGATTTCATTGCATTGGATGCATGGTGAGCTTTTCAAACCACTATCTCCTCCTCTCTTCTGGCTTCTCTCTAGATTTAACCAGAATTTCAATGAATTATACTTTACACTTAGCCTCTGTTATATCTTTTCCTTATCAGTTTACATTCAAGGTTGCTTCTGCAGGGGCATGTAATAAAATGTTGGAATAATTTTGCAGGTGGGTTTATAGGTTGTTTTTACTCAACTTGAGGAACTCTTAGGCAATGGGTACAAACAGAGTCGAAGTGCGTCAGTTCCCTTTTCCCTAAATGATTATTTACTTACGGAGTTGTTATCGGCACTCTAAAAGTGTTATTTTGCACTTCTCCAAGTGAAATTTTCCCCTTATGTTGTTATAATAGAGGAGTACATGATCACTTTTTTGGAGTGCCAATACCAGTTACCTTTACTAGTTTCCTAATTTGTGGATAATATGCATATATTAGGAAACAGTAGTTCATGAGATTATGGTTGTCATACTGATAGGGTACCTTCTAGAGTTGGCGAGGCATTTATGGTTTTGAAACAGACTCAGGTTTCTTGGCAGCTTCAAATTTTATGGAGGAATTGGTCAAATGCATTTTACACATTGGAGGAATTGATCAAATGCATTTTACACATTCTCATATCTTCCGATAAGGCAATCAAGATGTTGAGTGTGTCTCAAATCATGAAGTTCTGCAGTTTTGACTATTTGGAAAGGTTCCCTTTCTTTTTTCCTTGTCCATTCTCATCATTATGTGTTGTATAGTTAAACTTCTTCTAAAGGAACAATTGTGTTATGTGATTTTCATCTCAGGCAGGTTTATGGACACCATGAGTTCCTGCAACTCCGGCTCAAGCAAACTTCAACGAGCCAGGATTTTATGTTGTATTTTTGTGAGACTTAATTATTTCTGTATTTTATTCATGTGTTTTGTATCCCTGATGGTAGGTCTTTTTAGATTGAGATGGTCTAAAATTAGAAAGATGGTTCATGAGTTTTTGGAGTTCATTGTTGACAGTTTGGGTGAGAAAAATGAAACTCACAAGGTATGGTTGTATTTTGTATTTTAATGTTTTTGAAGTTTAACGAGTTCCCCTTCTCTTAGGACCAAAAGAAAGAAGATGAAAGAAGAAAAAGAAAAGGGGTTTAGGGGAAAAGGGTCTTGGGTTGCATTTCATTAGCCAGGTGATTGATTTCCAGCCAATCTCACCCATAATAAATTCTTGAGAGGCATCAGATGAGAGACCAATTGGTTCAACTTTCTTTTGTTTTGGTCTCAACTAATTGTATTTCAAAAAACTCATGCAAACCATTTTCTCATTAGAAGAAGATGGTTATGTACCGATCAACTGTCCAGTAAACTCAATGGAGAATTGGTCTTCTAACATCAAAATCGTTCATGACACTGAGTGAGTGCTGCTTCTTCCACTGCAAATGTCTCAAACCTTTGGGGTAGAAATGTTTAATTGCCACAACAATTTCCTGTGATCCTCCACTAAATGAAGCCATTGAAAGAGTTTGGAGGCAGTTGCGAATAACTCTGCTCAATAGCAAAGGGATTGCCAGAAGAATTTAATGGAATATCACTGATGTTGGACAACTGTTGCTGCTGCATCATGAAAGCTTCTTGTTGGGTCACGAAAGGCATTTGTGAGCTAGTTGGGGCTGTTGGAATTGCATTGCTATAGAGACCATAAAATGGGACTTGGCCTTGTACATGTTGTTGGGGCATCATAGCCATTTGCATGTTGTTTGGGGGAAGTGGGACTAATTGGTAAGGACTAATTGGGGCATCATCAAAAGGATTAGAGGGTGCCTGTCTGTGGTAGAAGCCATTCTGATTTGGTGTACTTGCCATTGCTCCATCATATAGACTATCCAGTGTCAATCTGTCCAGTCCAACAGCCTGCATATATTTGAGAACAGAATTAAAAGTGACCAAATACATGTTACCCTAATCTTCTGAGTAATTCTTCCTCACAGCATGTTATAACTTGGAGTTATTGGATTGGCCTAATCCAAATCCGAATTTATTTATAATCGGAGTGGGATCGTATTCATACTGAATTGGCCTAATGCGAAGGTAAATAAGCAAGGGGGCATCCCTTAGGTAGAAGTGCCAGGACATGACAACAGAAGACTTACCACCTTAGTCTCTTCAGCTGAAGCTACATTAGAACTTGGTGCTGAAACTGCATCTGCATTAGAACTTGGAGCTGTAAAAAGTGCGAGCTCCCAACTAGACTCCGAGCTTATTGAATTGAGACCATCTGGTTTGGAATCTGATGGGTTTTATGTGATAAGATGTAGAAGGAAATGAACAATATATCACCAAGACACTTCATGTTACTATATATCAATTTAAACGAAAGGAAAACGAGTTACCAGATTGAACAATTGCAAGTGCGAGAGAATTTTGCTCATTTGACTCTGATGTTACTGGGGGCAATTCATCGAAGCTCTAATGGAATGACAAGATCAGATGAGTAGAAGGAAATAAAAAAATGTCTATTTTGTGCCAAACAAAGTAGCTCATATAAGCATTTACCAGAAGATCAATCACTTGTGATGTGCCAGCAGCCTCACTCTGATCAGGGGCTGTCCCATTGGCATTTGATTTTTCTTCTACATTATCATCTTGTTTATGGTCAATTAACAAATCACCTTCTACCAGATGAATTCCCTGGGAAGCAGCATCTTCCTCCTCATTGATCTGATAAACAAGTTATGGCTGTTAATTAGCTTCAGGATTAATGAAGGAAATCAAGATCCCAAATTGTTTTCATAATCCACTTTGAATGATAATCGATGCGGCATAGTTCAATAATTGAGAAGTTTTAAAAGAAAGAAAGTTTGGTTGTGAAAATGCAATGCAGTTGGAAGTTATAGAAGTACTTGTGCATGCATACCTCTGTATGTGTGTGAGACAAATTTCAACAGAACTATTCTGTTATAAACTTATAGTGGTATATGCTTGCCAAGAGAAGAAGCATGCAAAACGATTTGATTTTCTTGACAAGGAAATTAGCTTCCTTTGCATCAAATAAGTTTGCCAAATTATGGGGGTGTGCATTACAAGATAGCCCTAAAGCAAAAAGTTGAAGCATCGTACTTGCATATGTTGAAGCGTTGAACTGCTGGGAGCGTCGTTCGCATAATCTTCCATGGTAGTCAAGAATGATGCAGGGGGCTGCAGTTATAAATGTTACCCATACTGACAACCCAATTGAAGGGCACTAACAAGTACAGAACTACATGGACACATTAAAAGCTCCAACCTGTTGAATTTTGATGAATTTCAGCGCCCGTCCAAAGTTAAAGCTCCTGCAGATCTCAAAGAACTCACATAACCTCTCTTCCTGCAGTAACATAAAGTTTCCAATGTTGAATATAAATTTGATACAAGATCTTTAAAGGAACCAATATTATGACAACATATGCAATGTATCATAGATGACATATACCTGGCTTCTCAACTTCTTATAAATTTCGAGCGCTCTAACTGCATCATCGTGCTGCATCTCAAAGAACTGCCAGAAAATAAAGTGAGTGTTACATTGATGTTTCTTGGAACCTAGGAACCGCCCATCATGTTGCACAGACAAAAAGCACAACCCACCTTGTCTAATAAATTGACATTGCCATCAGTAATTGCAGCATACAACTTAGCACTTTCACCTGCAACCTGATGGAGGAACACCGTAAGGAGGTTAGTTTGAAATGGTACTAGATTAAGCTAGTTTATTTTTTCTTTTGTCTTTTTTATTGTAATTCTTAGAGGTTTTGATCATTCTTACCATTGACAGGGCAAACTGAATCAAGCAATTACATACAGTTCCCTCCTTTGGCTGCAAAATAGGACACCTTCAGTTTTTCAGTAATTATAAGGAATTCTTAGATCTTTATATGCATACATGATTCCACAGAAGAAACATATACTTTTATTATATATAAGGGTGAGATGTATAAAATTGCTGGAAAAGATTCCCATCAATTTTCAACAGAACAAAACCAAAATGATACAACCACAACCAATAAGATTAAAAGAAATACAACTTCAATCAATCAATATAGCCTGAAAAGAAAAAAAAAAGGGTTGAAACACAAAGGAAAGGAAGATGACGATGGCATATAAATTTCAAAGGGGATAAAGCATGATTACTGGAAAAACATGGGTTCACACCTGACAATCGAGAAGGCGAGAGAGAAGCTGTTGCAAGGCAGGTAATTGCCTTAGTAAGTCCGGGGTATCAAGTTCCTTAGTTCTCTGGGGAAAATGTATCAAATATATCAGACCCTTTATTCCAAACAGCATAACAAAACTGACCATAATATGAAAAGAGAATAGAAACAACATGAACCCAATATAACATGGCCAGGGTTTATGAGTCCTTACGCCAGAACAGAAGGGCTACATTCTTTTTCTTTTTGAGTTGTCATAAGTTAACATGTTAAAACCAATGCAGAAAGCGCATGCTAAACAATAGTTGGTTTACCCTAAAAATTACATTGCTTACACATAAAGTTCCAATTCAAACTTCATACCGAGTGATCTTTCTGGACATCATACTTCAATACGCGGAAACACTCTAGACGCTCTTCAAGGTATGATGCATACGTCCGCACCCAAGCAGAAAAATCCAATGCTTCATGCCAAATATACCTCCATAGTCAGTTACCGCTACTAAAAAAAAAACCCTCGTTTGAAAGAAAAGATTACAGAAGGAATCATACCACTTGAACTTGATCCATCCCAAACATGAGATAAATTCAGCATATGACCTCTACTCCAGCTATATTTGACTACAGCGTCACAAAATGTGTCATCAACTTCCCTCAAAGCACGGTGCACAATAATCACGGTTTTCAGTGCTACCTAGGCATAAACTGGAAGCTGAGATTGTTTGTATTCATATACTAACAAATAAGGGGATGTCCTTTTCAGAGGGAGATCATCATAAACAAGAACCATATGGAGTTTGAAGCAGGAATATAAGTAATAAAACAATCTTATCAGCAATAGAGAACGGGAAGTTAAAATGTTGGTATCGAATAAAGAAAATTGCATGGCCTTTTTTTTCTTCTTTCTTTTTTTCCATTTCTTGCTCTAGTATTTGTATAATATCCTTGCTCTAGCAAAAAGAAAATTGAACCAAGGTCATCAGGGATATACCTTCCAATTGTGAGTCTTACTAAGACGCCTTGCAAGACCATGGATGCAGTAAGCGGCTTCAGCACGAGGTCTTAAAGCCGAAACTGCCTTTAGTATAGCTGGCAACAGAAGAACACAATGAAAAATTGAACGGTCAATTTCGCTATCAACAGGAATTTGCAGACCATGGATCAAACTGTAAACGACTGAACGACAACCATATATAAACTCCACAGAAAATGCATGTTGGCCAGGCCCAGGAAGAAAGAAGTTTCACATACTTAAAACATGTTTCTCCTTGGGCAATGCTTCATCATGACTTGTGGCCTTGGCAATGGCAACATCCAGTGCCTGCAGTAGTACATATATGAAATATCCCTTTCAAAACTTATCAATCATAAACCATGATGCTGCATGATGTAAAATTAATACCTTGAAATCGCCATTGGCTTTTGCCAATCCAACAGTTTTCAAAGCTTTTCTTAAGCTTTGCGGACTGCCTGCTGCCATTCCCTTTCAAGAGAATATATATATATATATATATATATAATCTCTAAACCCAAAGCAACAATTCCGACCAAACTGAAGAAAACACTAACAAAACAATTTCACCCCCATGTATTCAAAATTGAACAAAAATTCATTTCAAAATCACACACAAATATACACAATAATCCTAACTAGGCTCATTAATGCTCCCATTGGCAATGAATATTAACAAGTATATGTACATGCAAAGAACATGATGGGCGCACACACACACATATATACACGAATTAAATGGTTGGTAAAGGAAAAAACCAAAAAAGAAAACCATAGGATTACCAGAGGGTTTGGTTGCCTGCCAGAGAATGCAACCAGAAGAGGAATTAAAGCAATGAGAATAAATAATTATTTTCGAAAACCTATATGAACAAAAACAGAAACACATAACTCAGGATGATGAACATCATCAGCAGTTATTGCTCCGCCCACCATGAGCTCTGGTGGCATGGCATTGGGGTGGGGTGGGAAGGTGGTAGATCTAGATTTGGGTTTCCCCTAAAATGATTTGGGTTTTAGGGTGGAATTACTCAAAATAAAAATCATTATCCAAAAATGACTAATTTTTTCTTAATTTAGGAAACTAACCCTTTTTGCATGTAAGAATTATTATGGCTTTGCGTAATGAGTTGTTGGGTCAATACGTCCTTGTTGTATTTCCAAATCCAATAGGCTATCGATTGGTGTGGTGTCTAATTGCTGTTTCCAGGATTCTATACTATTTGCCATATTTGGTGTGGGACTCTGTCCTTATAATTATTTGTAGATGCCATGTGGTGTTTTTTTTTTTTTTTTCTATAAGAGCATGACGAGCATTGTTTGGCTCTTTAAAACTGAAGAGGAGCTCCACACCAAAAATCTTCGAATTTTCTATAATCACAAAATTGAATTGACGCCTGAGTTTGATAGCATCATTTTTGACACAATTCTCTCTCTTGTTGTTTATATTTGTGTCAGCTATAGTGTTTGGTTGGAGTGCACGCGTTTTTTTGTCCACTTGTCAAAAAAAAAAATCAGTTGGAGATGCTCTAAAGTAAAAACATCTTTAAGCTTTGGAGGTTAGATCCTCTCGAAGAGATCTATATTTTGCCCTATTTCCCTTTCCCATACCAAATTCAACCAATTGATAGGGAATAGTTAGTTTAGCAAGATAATAATACAACTATAATAGTGTTTTCGTGTTTTGGACTAGAAGTCTGCTTGAGAGAACCAGAAAATAAAGATTAAAAAGACTTCCTTAAGTGATGTGGATGCTGATATTGCTTGGAACTTGGAAATATAATAAGAACAATACAAAACAAGGGAAATATAATAAAGACCACGGGATATAAACAAAATATGAGAGTGTACTACAGAGAAAATATGTCCTCCTCAACTTTTCTACTTTTCTTGATGTCTTTATATCTTGAACTTGTACTGTTGTTCTTTTGAAAATAGGTTGGACCGGTTTATATGACTCATCCAAGTAATTCTCACAACCAAGTTCAATAGCTCAGAAACATATCTGCTTCAATGACTGGGTCTGCATGTTGCATGAAAATAATCAAGCCTCAAAATTTCAAGCCTTATTATAAAAACAGGGGCGCCAACCAGTAGAACTGTTGCTTGTTATAACGTTTACGACAAGGGCATATGAGATTACATTTATTGAACAGACTAAAAAAATAGATCTAGTGAATCCTATTTTTAACTAGGAACACCTCACTAAACCTGGTGAATTGCTAACATGCAACCACAGAATTTTACACCAGTGGTTAACAGGATGAACTTAGAAGATGTTGGATCCTTTTTTCTGCATCATGCTTGCACGGTTTTATCGTGAATCGTGCCTTCCTGTGAGTTCTTCTCTCCAATCGTTGCAGCATGGTGCTCCAAGTATTCTTTGCTATTCATCTCTGTTAATCTGCGTTCATGGTTCCAGAATCAGTACTTGCAATAGAAAGAAATAGAGAGAGACCCAAATTAACTACACTCATACAACCTAAATACAAAATTCAAATAGACTTATTGACAAGTGCTTTCTTCCTTAACCTTCCCAATTCTTCCGGGAGGTTATATAAAAAATATAATAGAATTGGTAAGACTGTTATGATAATTGTAGCTCGTTATCCTACACTACACCATAAGCTGCTTTGTTTCAGTTACTTTTGTATGACCTAGGAACACAAAGATTGACCACAGAGAACAAGTTATTACGTGCTTAGGTAATCATCGATACAGTCCCGTATAAATATCAAGACTTTGTATTTGGAAGAGAGGACAAAAGAGGTTGTAAAAGGTTAGAATCAGACTAAAGCAGATCTGAAAATAAGCAAACCAAAACAAGATTTCTCGATGAAACAGAGTTTCAAAACACATAGTACACAAACCAGACTTTCTTCCACGCCCTTCAACCCAAACCAAGAGAACTGATTGAATATTTGACCTGACAATTAAATCTAACTGAAATGCATATTTAAGAGAAAATTATGAGTTGTCATGAATTAGAAAGGACATGTTAATGTGCAATAACAGGTAAATGAGACTGGTAGAAATATAGTTCCAAATTCATAGTTACCATATTAAATATCATATATCATCATATATTGTATTTTTTTTAAAATTCCTACTACTGATTCTGCTGAGTAACATACCTACTAATGGTGCGGTCTTTAGCAAAACCCAATTCATTATCAACACACAGCCCAGAATCATCATTTTTCCTTGACCTCGAAGAGGTTCTAGGTGCCATTTGTTGGGCATCAGAGATTGTAACAATCTTTTCAAAGAGTTCAAATGGAGTTCCCTCAGCTGTACACAACAGTCTGGCCTTGTTCTCGTACATCACCTGTAACCGCATTGGTGAAAAGCATTAATACAATTTCAACATCTCAATGGGAGAGTAGAAAACAGATGATAGCATAATTAAATTTATGCATTTAATGAACTTGTTAAGAATGATAATGCACTAAAAAAGCACTAAATCTATCTATCCAACACTAGCAGGACTGAAATGAATGTCTTATTTCCACAATCAGTTCAAATTAAATAAACTCCTTTCTGCAAATGAGCTATAACTCAAATGCGGTTACAAAAGTATCCAGTGGAGGTTAACCAAGGATATGAACAAATCTTATTCCTAAATGCTTTGGTTGCAGAAGTATGAAGTCCAAAAGTAAGTTACGTTGATAAGATCCTTCCATTTAGCAGCACCTTAGGTAATGAAAACGGGCAAACTAATCATGAAGAAACAGGGAACATACATCAACCAAAGTGACAAACCGATATGCTGCTGTCCTATTGTGGAGTCCAAATATTGGGACGCCCTCCAATGCCAGGGTATGGTACTTCTCTGTAAAAGGAAAATGAAGAACCTTTAGACGAAATTATTCTTGAACTATCAAAAGAGTAGGGTGTTTGACAGTCACAAGGACAAGATAACTCCACAAATTTGGTAGCACAAACTACTAAGGATCCAATAAATAAGACCCAAAATTTAAGCAAATATTTCAATCCATATCTTTGTGCATCCAAGCAAAACCTTTTTTTATAAAGGTTCACAAGGATATATGTACTGATTTATCATCCAGATTTATAACATGAAGCTCCTACTTTTAACGTAGGACTGCACGAGTACTGAATACTGCTTTGCATCCCTACTCAAGTCTCACCCCAATAGTGCCATATCTCAACTATCTAAAATTCATTGGAAATGCCCTCAAATACAACCATTACTGGAGTAAAGTTCTCAAATAGCACGATCACTTTAGTAAATAGTCCCATTGCATAGATATCATCTTGATATGCTGTCGAAATTCGTCCATATTTCAATAGCAAACAATCCCAAATAGTTTTGATATGACATAATAGTGCTATTTGAGAACTTTACTACGGTAATACTGCTATTTGAGAACTTTGCTACAGTAATAGTGGTATTTAAGGGCATTTCCCAAAATTAATTTAATATGCTAATATGCATGAAAAAATCCAATCTGCTAGGTTTTTACTTACTGCACAATCCAAAATAATCTGCAGCTCCCATAGGTCTGTCACATAGTTCCTCAAAAGGAAAATAGGCAATTCCATCAGCACCTAGTGGAACCTGATGGCAATAAAAAATATACCGTCAGATCCAAAATACAACAGGACTATAATATTCTCTTCACATGCCTCACCAAAAGGCAACCAAGAAAGTACCTTTAAGGTCCTTCCCATTACTACTTCTGCCTCTTGTGGACCAGCTTCATGTTCCCCAATCAATTGTTGAAACTTTTGTATCAGAAAGCCTGACAAATCTTTGCCAACAAAGTAGAAACCTTGCTCAGCCTGTAGTTAAGGTGCAAACATGAAATTAGAAATTTATAAACATTAGGAAAAATCACCTGAACATGTGGAGGTAACAAATCTTAGTGGACTTGATATCTCACCGAAGTCAGTTTCCGGTAATCTACTGCCGAACCAATTTCATGAACTACACATCTTTCCTACAACCAACAAATTCCCTTGTTATGAAGTGCAAACTAAATAACACACTAGGAGGGCAGGATACACGAGTATTGGTGTCGGATGCAACACTCCAAAAAACTGCATACATGAGACAGGTTTTTATAATACAAAATAAAACCCAACTAAAGGTTTAGTCACGCCACAAGTGGGTTGGCCACATTTTATCTTGTTTTGTGCCAAACATATACTAATATCACAGGGTTGAATTAACCTAACAACAAGCAGATGACACCACATCCAGATACATACCTTCAAACTCGCAATGAAGGGTAGAAAAAGATCCCTCTGTAGTCCACCTTCGTACAGCTTATCTGGAGCACGATTGGAGGTGGAAACAAGAATCTACACTTGCCACACACCAAAAATGAAAAAACAAAGAAAAATAAAATTATTTAATTAGAGATTACATAAAATCACATTGTATAAAAGAATGCGATCACAAGAAAGTAAAAGGAGGTAAACTACTTACGATACCGTTGCTGAATAGATGTCTAAACAGACGGTTTAATATTAATGCATCAGCTACATCAGTCACCTATGAAAGACCGCAAGACAATCAGTACAACAAAAGTAGTAGTAATCAGAGATGATTTCTAAGCATAGTTGTAAATACTAGTGTTCTACCATGAATTCATCCAGACACAACAAGATTGCATCATCGGATATCTCTCCTGCAACCACTTCAAGTGGATCTTCTACACCCTGGTGCTTCTGAGAAATTATAAAACATTCAAGCTAACCTTAATCTGGAATTTGTATAATACCTAATACCAAAGCAACAAATATCCAGAATGAAATGAACTTTTTGTTTAAAAGTGTGCGAAGATCAAATGACCGAAAAAAAGAGCTACTAATCCTGAAGTATGAAAACCAATTGTACTGTCAGAATAATCTGCTTGGATTTCATCCATCCAGGAGATGGTGTGCCAAACTACCAAATGTGCTACTGTACTTGATGATGTAATCTACATTTATAATGATGGGAAGACATGTAAACATTTTAATTATAACACTTTTACCAAACACAGAGCTTATGTACCAGTAAGAAAATATTTCTCAGTCCATGACAAATATAATTCCATATAATAGAATTGCATTCTTACTCGCAAGCATCTATGGACATCCAACATAAAATCATGAAAATGAATCCTTTTTTTTCTCCAACTGCATTTTCTGACAAATGAAAATCAAAGTATTAGGAGATAAAAACAGCAATCTATGGTGAGAGAGAAGGTGGAAAAGTTGATAATCAAGAACAGAAATAAATAAAATTTTGATCACCGCCAAAATCTGTAAATAATATTAAATTTACAAGGGCTGTTTCTCAAGAATTATGAATGACAGCGTGGCATATCTATGGAAATCAAACAATAACAGAACAACCAAACATGCATTTCAAACTTACAGCTGATCATAAAACAAGTCCATCAGCATGGTTTTCCCCGTGCCCACCCCTCCATAAAGATAAAGACCTTTGACTGGTGAGCTTGAAGACTGTGGGATGAAACGAGACCACAACCACCTACTCCTGCATACATACAAATGGATGAGCAATTGGTTACTACTTCAACATGGAACAAACTAAAAGTGGGAAAGTACAAAATTCAAACACGAAGCTAATGAAATGCTGTATCAGTATAGAATTTAAAATTGGATCACAAGTGGTGGAAAAAAAAACAAGTTATGAAAGATTACCTTCCAGATTTAGCAGAAGCTGTATACCTATCCAATCGGCAGGCATCAGCTGACTGAACAAGTTCATCATAGAGCCTTTGAAGTTCTCTTAAGGTGCCTACCTGCAAAAATTAGTCAGATCGAAAAAGAAAAAGCAACACCAATAGGTAAGACATATTGATTGCCTTATTCAATACAGTTGATTGAGCTGCTATTCAACAGGACCACCCCAAAATTAACACAGGATTTACTAAACAAGACCTGAAGTTTCAATTCTTTGGCCCAAATCAATGGTGAACTTCCCACTAAATAACATGTCCCGGAACAAACAGTACGTGAAAACAAGAATCTCAATTCCAAGGTTTCCATACACCGTTATTGTGTCATTTAGCATTAGAATGAAACCAAGATGCCCAAACAGTATTCATTTTAATATTTTCCTCATTTATTTCTACGAAATTGATAAGCATGCACTCGCTCAGTTGTTTGTCATACCTGGCAGGCATCACCATCAACAAGTTCACCAGCGGCAATTCTTCGTTCATACTCAACAAGTGGCCCTGCTCTGTTTACATCTGCCACTAATCCGAAAACCAACAAAAAAAAATGAGGAAACTATGCTTCTTTATGAACTAATGATGAATGAAAGATATATAAGACAACCCAAAATAGAAGATTACCTCCATTAGTAACATGAGCAGCATCTATTGACAGAGCTCTTGAGATCACAGAAAACCTGGGTCGTTGAAAGATATCAAATTCGGCATTGTTAGCATGTTTATAAACAAACCCAGAATAGGTGTTTGTCAAAAGCTTTTGCCTCCTCACAAAACCACTTGAGTATTGACATGCTTGATGCTGTAAAGCTGATCTACATTGGCTAACAGATCGAGCAATTGCTCTCATTTTCAATCCAGAACTCCGACAGAAATTTTAGTAAGCTTAGATACTCCAAGAGGTAAACCTCACCAAACCCTGAAACAATGGCATCTAACAATTCATATGTGAAGCAGAATAAATTCTTGAGTGTGATAAGAAAATACATAATAATAATTACACCCGACAATAAGTCAATCAATTTGAAAATAAATAGAATAACAAAAAACGAACAATAATTCATGGGTCGTTTAAAGACGATATTTAAATCCAACAACTAAGAACAGCTGAATTGGAAAACTCAAATTTATTTACCACCCAAATTTATATATAAACTAAAAAAGTCACCATAACATCTCGTCTTTAATCTGCATGAAGCCCACTTCATACCCGATTGCGATAAAAAGAAAATTTAATCAAAACCCAGATAAATAAAAACAAAAACGCACCTGAATGTTAAAAGAAGAAACAGTGCCCAAAATTGATGAGCTTTTCACCAGGAGATGAAAAAGTGGAAGTCCTCTGCTTTTAGATGAACGACAACAAAACTAGCAAATAACTAAAAAGGCAATTAGATAACCATGTATTGGTAGAACACGAAAACAGAAGTCCAACAAAATCCGAGGAGAGAGAGAGAGAGAGAGAGAGAGAGAGGTAGAGAGAGGGAGAGAGAGTTCCGAGTTCTTTTAAGGTTTTTGGGTTGTTGGCTTTTGGCCTCTGTGTGGTGGTTTGACTCGGAATACAAACGTAAAAACGTCATTATCATCGTCATCATTCCTGAGTTGTTTTGGTTTGTAAAAAGAAAAAAAAAATTTGTTCAGTTTTGTTTTGGAAATTTTTATTCTGCTACAAAAAGGAGAATATGTGATATTCGATTTTGTTGGGAGAAAAAATTATAACCAGGATGGGGATGTGGAGCCCGCTGAGAAAACTCATGCTCTCCTGAAGACAGGCGGTAGGTAGCCGGGTCGCCACAATTTTTAGCTAAAAAAAAATATGGGGCCCCCTGATCCGTATGGGGCTTCAATCAGATAGGAATCATAGAATAGATCGTTGTCAAACCTATGATTTATGTTTGATTTACTGTAGTACGGTCATTTAGTATATTTTGTATACGTGTTAATATTATTTTTAAAAATAAAAATAAATCTTGTCGTCCACCCATATTATAATATGTGTACAAAATGTATTATGTGACCATACTATCATAGTATTCTATAATTTCTCAATTGAATGACTATATGATATTATGTTCTTCTGTGAGGGACTATTTTTCTGGTGATTAATGAACTAGGATTTTTGTGGAGGCCTTGGTTTTCTACATCTACACGACTATGTGAATTGGCTTTCTTAAGAAAAGGAAAGAACCAGCTAAGGAGAGAGAGAGAGAGAGAGAAGATGCGTACACTACAGATCAAATTGATAAGCCTCAATTCGAACTACAAAATGAGCTTGTAAATGGGAAATCTCTCTCACATACTTTTATAAAAGATAATAGTAAATGTAAAAGATAAAAGTAAATAATATAATAATATTTTGTTAGAGTGATTAACTTATTTCATGAGGCAAATTAGGGGTGGACATTTGAACCTATGGATGGCAATTTTCCCTGCGGACAAGGGTCTTTGCGGGAATTTGATCCTAATAGGTTAGGTATGAAGGACAGAAAAGGGGTATGGGGATAGGTACGGGGAATTTTTTGGGTATGGTGTTCGGGGAGGGACGGGGATGGTATTTTAATCCCCAACCCAAATCCTCCCCGTTTAGAATATATATATATATATATATATATATATATATTAATTTTTTTGATGAGGTATATAAGTATTGTAGTATATATAAATATGCTATTAAAGTGATTGTACCGACTAAGTTTTATATTTTTATATTAGTTAACTTCCAATACATATATAAACATTCTTGTATTGTCTTATAAGCATATTTTATATATATATATATATATATATATATATATTCATTATCTTGCCTTAGTACTTTTTTTTTTTCCAACAAAGTAGTTATATATTGGTTTTTTTCTTCCGTAATAGGGCAGGTCAGGGAACCCATTTCCCAACGAAGATGAGGATGGGGAATCCCCAATATGAATATTATGGGTATGAAAACGGGGATGGGGAAAAAGCTTAATGGGGATGGAGATGAGAATGACATACCCACCCCCGATTCGACCCATTGCCATCCTTATTTAAACCGGTGAACTGAGCCGGAAAAAAAAACCAAAAAACATAGTGTTGACCAAAAAAATCAACCTAGGCCCAAAAACCGAATCAAACTTCTATGGATAAGTTTCTGTCCCAATTCTTGTGTTAGAAAAATGGTCTAAATCGAATGAGATTAGTTATGTTAAGTTTATTTATTTATATAGAAAAGTTGATATAGATCCAAATTTTCATTGAGGAGTTGGGTTTAATCCTCAATTTGGTGACTTTGATCCAAGTCCTTTTCATAGGATTACATTCCTTGTTTAATATTGTCTGATGTAATCTTTTTATTTTGATATATTTAAAATCATTTTTTGTTCCAATATTGCCTATTAACTTAGATTACTTACCTTAATGAGATAATTAGCCAATATTATATTTCTTTCCTTACCCAGTTTACCCTTGAGCACTAAACCCAATGATAGCTAATAGTTTTGGACCTAGATCCAAGAACCCCTTATTTATGTCCAAATTTTTTTTTGAATACATGCGATAGTCTAAACTACAATAGGAGGAGGGTTTCTCACACACATTACAATGGAACTATAGGGGTTCAAACTTAATACCACTAGTCTACAAGTCAAGGCTCTAGACCCCGTTCGCATCCAAAATTATTAATAAGCCTAATTAATATTCAAATCATATTAGTAACTCCAAGTAATATTAAGATTTTTTAAGCCCAATTAATACCCAAATGCGCCTTAGTTCCAATTTATACCAAACTAAATAATATATTTAGCCAAGTTGGCTAAAGCAAATGTGCTTGTGTAAAAAAAAACATCTTTAGCCCAACTTCTTTTTCTTTTCAATTATAACCACTGAAGCAGCTGACGCCACAGACTCAGCAAATAGAGCATCAAGATCCATAAGTTCCAAATATGCTTCATCTTCTGGGTCTAGGACATAGGGTAAGTTTAACTCCTGTGGTTCTGGAACATAAGGTAAGTCTATCCCTGGTGGTGGCCACATATGAACAGCTATAATCGTAGCATCTTCTAACAGCTGGTTGTAAAAGTGTGCTTCAATATTTAATTGATATTGACTCCTAATATTGTTGGCCTGCAACCGATGTCTAACAACCATTCTCTGCATCTT
This sequence comes from Prunus kanzakura, assembly GCA_020521455.1. NCBI lineage: Eukaryota > Viridiplantae > Streptophyta > Magnoliopsida > Rosales > Rosaceae > Prunus > Prunus kanzakura. The sequence continues at coordinate 1,325,802 of BPUM01000033.1, read as the reverse complement.
TGGTGTATAAAACATCCTTCTATATCATGTCTCTATAACTTCATTAACTACGTCCACATAGGCTTGGTTGCATAGACGGCTATGGTATACTTATTCATCTACTGGATAAGGCCATCGGGCCCCATTTGGAACCCTCCCCATGTATCATCGATGTGATCGGGTTGCATCCTAAATATTAATTTAATAGATCAGTTAAAAAATAACTTAATGAAACCGTAAAACTAGCTTTGATACCAACTTGTCACGCCCCAACCCATGAATTTACGTAACCTTGGGTTAAGACGTGATTTACACCTTAATTATAAAATTTAATAAAATTTATAATTAAAATGTGAAGAAACATTTAAATAAATAAAATAAATATTTAACATAGAATATTCAGCGGAAACGACAACATCTGAAATCTTAAAAATTTTACATTATTTTACAAATTAGAACTACTCGAGAATCCACTAAAAGAGTAGTTCATTATTCATCCACAAGCTATATACACAATACACTCTATAAATATGCCAAAATCATCACAAGCTCTAGATTTCAGGTTCAGTACCTGCAAAATGGGTGAACAAAACCACAGCTCAGTAAGGACATAAACCTTTTTACATGAAATTGATATAATTAAATTAAGTGACATACAATCACACAGCCAAATGTCACATTATTAATAATAATGCATGAATGCTCTTCATCTAATCCCATTAATTCATATAACTGGACAAGCATACCTGCACGTCCCATACCATGTTTATACCACTTGGTCCCGAATGCCCATTTATATGAACTAACACTCATCTCAATCATCCCATAATTCCGCTTTTGTTAGTCATATTGTCTAACTCCCTGTCGTCAATCCCGAATCACCCAATAAAAACAATGTGCATTGTGGGATCCCTGAGACCTAGTATCTGCCAAGAGTTAGACTCAACTACACAAAATACTATTTCTATTACCCTCTTTTCCATCATTATTTTCTTAACCCAACAACTCCAACCAATTTCCATGACATGATATAATTATGTCTTTCACATAACCCTATTTTCACATATCCCATGTATCTTACAACAATGTAATCATTTAAAACATCACCAATGTATATATAATTATGCCAACATTAACCAAATAGTTAACAATATGTAAACATCCAATATCAAGAACATTATACAATTTCAAGAATATCCATTATAATTACACACATAACATTGAGCTCACGAAATTTAATTAAATCAATCTTCTGTAAAGGCCCCCAAGAAACCCATACCTTGACACCAAAGCTTTTGCTAGAAATGTAAGGTGTTTCCCAATTTTCCACCGCATTCACAAACTTAGTCTCCCACTCTTTTTCTTAACAATTCTACTTTTCTCTACCTCTATTCCAAAGCTAGCTCAAAATTTTAAGAAACATAAGCTACACACACACACATACTCTCTCTCTCTCTCTCTCTCTCTCTCTCTCTCTCTCTCTCTCTCTCTCTCTCTCTCATATTTCAATTGTAGAATGCCCTATTTATATTAAGGGAAAGTTGGTTGCTACTTACCTATGGCGGCTAACAAAATAGCATGTTGTCGATTTGGCATGATATTAACAAGATAAGGCTACTAGCAACCCAAAATTATAGCATGATGTGTTTCATGCTCTGCAAAGTAAATAGATGAACTCAAGGTCAATGGCGGACCCAGCATATGCCTACTGTGGGCAGCTGCCCACACTTGAGTGTTTTGTTCACCCATCTAGCCAAACACTTTGCTAATAAAAACAAGACACTTGGCTAATATTTTGCATGCAAAATCCCCACTCGACACCCTAAATAAGTAAAGCCTTCAAGGTTTTAGCCCAAAACCTCTCCTACATTGAAAATATCAAGGCCCAAGACTTAATAAGATGTGGTCCAATATATAAAGCCTTAGATTTTGGCCCAAAATCATATATTAAAAAATTATTGAAATAGATTATGTGTTATAACATATATCGTATTGCTATGAAAACCTAGACTTTGTAGAAGTCAGCTATGAAATTGTTTTTTACGCCCCCAGATGAACAAAAGTCTGGGTCCGCCAAGGTGATAATGCATGTAATGAATATAAGACTGCCAGATATGAAATGTAATAGCATGAGGTGATGCAAATGTAATAGGATTACGACACCTTTGAACTTAGCCATTTAACATGCATGAAGTGGACGACACATGAATAACAAATTTGTTTAATAATCAAAGAAACTAAATATTATCATAAACATAGAAATATATAAGTATTATTATAATAGTATTCATAATAATTAATATAAAAGTATAACAACAATATTTACATATACGTACCAAGATAATTACACACATAAATTTAACCAATATATATTAAAAATACGGGTCTTCACACTTCTCTCCTCTTCACATGTTCATACTTTTATCTTTCCAAATCAGAAACCGGCCGAATTGATCCGGAATCGCATAGGTACGATTTGGTCCAGTTCTTCTAAACACTTTCTATGAAAACATAACTGAATTGGCCCGTGTGTAAGTTTCAATTTCGATTCCAATTAGAGGGGAAAATCGAATCGAATGACTCATGCCCACCCCTAAGGCAAACATGCCACCTAAGTTGTTATAGTACAATTTTGTCTACGTCCTTTATATACTCCCTTAGACAGAAATTCTCCTATATAGACATTCAGACATTATTATCGTGCGGACGTCATGTATTTTTTATTACCCCTCCCTTCTTTCCTCCTTATTTACAATAACATGCACACAATAATAACGTGTGGAATAACTACTCCCTTAGATATGCTCTAATATATAAAGAATATTGGCTTTGAAGTTAGATTAATTACTTGGGTTTATGAGAGTTGAACTAACTAAAGGATGAGATCTTTTAAACTGGGTTGCATATTTCCATCAAATAGGTTGTTGTCATCAATGGCAGCATCATTATCACTTTCATGTATTTCTTTATCTGATTCATCACCACTATCTTGAAGATCTCTTACTCTCCTCCTACCATCAACGTCAAAGTCTTCTTCACTATCCTTTTCATCATCAACATTGACAGGTACCTCTATCCTATCCTCATTGCCAATATTATGTCCATACACAGTCACTTCTATTGTTCCCACGTTGTCATTACCCACTTCTTGTCCACCTTCAAAGGAAATTTGTGAAGCTCTTGATTAAAAATATCATCAAAATATTCATCTGGAACCTCATCAAATGCTTCGACATAAGGAAATCGTGGAGGGCTAGCATCTGAAAAATCAATGCCATGAGATTGAAAATATTGCTTTACTTTATGTGATTCAAAGCATTCAGAGCTATTAAATTACAAATGGCGTGCATATTGTTTTACTTTATGCAAATTGGGGACCATTGTGTTTCCTAAACTCCCAATACACACACAATATTTTATAAAATTTTCAACCACCGTAGCAACAAACCAATAACTTTCTAAACCCAAAGTTACAGAAAACAAGGTCATTCGAATAAAAAAAAAAAAAAAAAACAAGGCCACAAAAGAATGGAATAAACAAAAGCGTTGGAACCCACTTTATATGCATTGAAAACTCGAATAAAAGTTATAAAACAATTTCGCACAACTTCACCTCTCTTCTTCACCATCGTCGTTGCTTCTTTACGGAAATAACAACCAATTGAAGTCTGCTAGTCTTTTCACATCCTCTCGTTGCCCAAACGAATTTCAATTTTTAGGAGCCCTAATCCTAATCTGCTTCAAAATGGCCAGTTTCGCGCACCCTAGGGAAGAGGTAGGGACAAACTGCTTTGGATTGACAAAATTGCCCCTCCACGTGAGGGGCACATGATTACTCCGTTAAAGAAATTGACGGAAAGTTTAATATGTCCTTGAATTGCTTCAAATATGAAACTACATGGTTAAAAGTGACGAAATTGAAACTATAGGGTCAAAAGTGGTTGAAGTGACAAACTATAGGGACCAAAAGTGACTTTTGGCCTAAATTAATAGAACCAATCCCGTTCAATTTGAGTTGGTTCTTTGAACACAAAAATCGAAATTAAACCAATCCAAACCAGTCCAGTTCGGTATTCAAACCTAATTTGAAGCCGTGCTTAGCCGTGAAAATTCAGGTTACTAAAACTAAATTATTATATTTTTTTTTCTGAAGTCGCAGGAATAACCACGGGTATTTACCATCGTACATGCTCTTAATTAAGTAGATTTGTAAAGGGTCCCATCAAGGTGGGCGCCACTTCTCTCAACCCGCAGCCACCAACGGCCTTTCTCTCACTCTTTCTTTCGCTCCGACCTCTCTCCCTCAGTCTCTTCCTCCCGGCCTCTCTCTTCGATTCCCTCTTCTCTATTTCTTTCCCGCCGTTCACGCCTCGCCTTTTCTCTCTGGTCTTTCAATCTCTCTCCTCTTACAAAATCTCAGTTTTTTGTTTCTGGCAAGGGTCCTCTAGTCACTCTCCTCTTCTGCTCTCTGAAGTGTTTCGAAGAATCTACCTTTTCAGGTAATCTATCTCTTTTGTATTCTCGAATTTTATTTTGCAATCTTCTTTTTTTGGGGTTTTTAGTGCTGGTATGTAAATCCCACAGAAGAAAGAAAGTTATGAATTCTTTTCCTCATGTTAATGCATTTTATTACTGGTATTTTCAATTGCTTTATAGTTTCATTTTATTTCTGACTGTACAAGTATTAATCGGTGATGGTTTTCTCTATTAGTAGTTCTCAACTTTTCTTTTTAATTTTCTGGTTGAACCCTTGTTGAGTTTATTCTAGGTGTTCAATATTGTTGGTTCGTCTGGTTTTCTAGTTTAATTCCATACGGTGACGTTATTGCTCTGTGCTTCCATGTTTGATATTCTTCTGGGTTCAAGAAATTTGATCAATTTCTTGTTGCTCTATAATTTTTTTTTTCCAGAAACTCTCTGTGCTTCCATGTTTGATATTGGAGGCATGTCATGCTGGTGTACAGGGTTGGATTTTGAAGCTCCTTCAATTGATCATTAAGTTCAGTTAGTTGAGTGATTATAAAAAATCTCTTGAATATATAGACTTTGTGATTGTTTGGGGAACTTATTGATTGTACTTAAATGTCTTCCCCATTGCCTCTGTTTTGCTGGGTCTGTTCTAGGACAGTAAGAAAATAGCATCGTATGATGAGATACAAAATGTCATCATGACACAATTTATTCTGAGTAAGATCCTGATCTTATGATAGACTAAGTGTCATCCAGCAGCTCGTATGATAGATCTATATAATTTTTTATTCTTTGAAATTTCAGCTGTCTCATATCCATGTTTTTCACAGATTGGTTCATTTTTGTTTCTACATTTGTTACTTTATTCATTTGTTTTCTCCAGGGAAAATGGTATCTGGGTTAATAAATGCAAATCCAGTCATCTACGAAAAGAAAGAGCGTCGGGTTCGTAGTGTCCCAAGTGCTGCTGCAGATGAATACGCTGTTGAACCCATTGACCAACAAGAAATTTTTGATATCCTTTCTGTATAGTTGCACGCATGCATGTAACCGTATATGTACATGCAGAATCTAGTTATGTTCTGATGCCTTTTATGAATGAATATTAAGCTCTTCATCGGCTTAACCTATGACTTAGGCTTGAAAGTAGTTTTGTATTTTTGACTTGTATGCCTAGACGAATTTAGTCTTTCTTAACAATTCTTAAATCATATTAGAGATATAAAAGACCCGGAACACCCTTACTCTTTGGAAGAGCTCAAAGTAATTACAGAAGATGCAATTGAAGTAGATGATAGTCGTGGCTCTGTCAGGTAGAAAAAAAATTGTATGCTCATTTTGAACAGTTTTTTTCCTAATTAATGTTACGTTTTAAACCCTATTGAATAAATGCTAATTGTTTTCTTCAGAGTCACATTTACTCCTACTGTGGAACATTGTAGTATGGCAACAGTTATTGGTCTTTGCTTACGTGTTAAACTCTTGAGGAGCCTGCCTTCTCGTTACAAGGTATGACCTTTATCTTCTTGTGATTGACTTTGTTTACAATATTCTTAATGTACCATTTAATATAGGTGAAACTGGGAGTGCATATTAGGACTACGTCAAATATTTTCATTTGAATTCTGACCGTACTGTGTTACTATTCTTTAAGCTGTTGAGTTGAGAGAAAAAGGTAGCTGTCTGACTTTATGAGACTTGGGGTAAAACTAGAGAGGTTTGTTTGGTGAGCCATATTATTATGCGCTATGTGATTGGTATGGGGGGAGTAATATTCCAGATCATTTTTGGACACTTAGTGCCTGAGTTGAGATTGGTCTTTTCTTTTCCAGCACTTTCCTTTGCTTGATATTTGGTATGAATATTTTGCATTTCTTTTCTACTGTGGATTTGCAATATTTTCATCTCAAGCATGTGTTTCTCTTTATACTTTTTCTGCACTACAGCTGTGCTTTCAACAAACTGAACTGAACTATCAAAGAAAATGACATTTGGAGTAGTCTTAATCTTAAAGGGAAACACTAAAATCCATTGGCGGAAAGTTTTGCTACAAAATTATTGTATGACTTGGTAAGAAATCAACTGTTTGAACATAAGTGTAAAAGAGTTATGCACCATTTCTTAACTTGTGTGAATTAATTAGTGAGGAAGAAGGGAAAACGTTGCTCCTGATGTGCTGCCCTACAATAGTATAATATTTTGACAAACCTTTCTTGTGTTGTTATTTTGTTTATTTTCTTTTTTGATGCTTGACTGGTTAACTGACCTTTTAGGTACTTTAGCGCAAATAAATAAAAATGGTAGCAAAAATATCGGAGATATAGACTCTGGATATGGTGGATTGACCTCAAGGCCAGTATAGTATCTCTAATTAATGCCTAGAAGTTGGCAGAACTGCATAGGTTCTCAAATTTTGTTGAAAGTCATTAACAATTCCATTGCATCTTGCTCTTTGAGGGTGTTTTTGTGTCCAGTTATCTTATTTACAGTTTTGATAAAATGTTAAAGACATTCTGAAGATCTTTTAAAAACATTATTCGTATAGGTGTTTTCTAGGGAAAATGAGCCTTTAAGGGCCTCTTGGAGCTAGCTCTGTTAGAAAAGCATTAGTGTTAGAAGTGGTAATTGGTAGCTGTAATGGCTGTATCTTCTGATTTGTCCACTCTCGACATACAAGTAGGCGTGCTTTTTGTGATGTATCATGAGATTATTGAAAATGGACACCAAAGCTTACTCTGGGTATGTGCACCTCTAAGAATATATGTTATCGGACATGGAGGCACCCAAACGCACACTCAAGATATTTTTTACAACAACCACTTGATATCGAAAGTGAATTATGACAAAAAACAAGTAGTTAACTAAGCCTCCTTCAACTTTCGTGTATTGTGAACTAGTCCATCATTTTCTCAGACTCTTACGATGCCATTCAGAGAGGATTCTCTTACAAACCTTTTGTTCCAAATATCGGAATAGCTCTATCATCTCAAGTTGTCAGTCAGTATTGTTTGCTAGCTGTGATTCATGACCATTTATTGACTTCATGTTAGCCTTTGCTTGCTGTTTTCCATTAGAAGGGTCATTGGCCCCCCTCTCCCAATATTTTTTGTTTCTTCTCTCTGGTGCGTGTTATTGATTTTTAAATTCTTTATTATTTTTTGGTGGCATTGCTCGCTGTACTGGTTAAAGTCTCAGCCTTTCAAAAGAAAATCCAGAGATTCTGTTTTCTGGAAACATAATGCTTATTTTCTAACCTTTTTTTTTTCCTGTGGTTAGGTGGATATTAGGGTGGCCCCCGGATCTCATGCAACTGAAGCTGCTGGTCTCTCTCTCTCTCTCTCTCTCTCTCTCTCTCTCGTACACTAACGTTGTGGATGTTTTGAAGCATTGGTATTCTTAGTAAAAAAATTCATAAATTTTATGATAAAATTCATGCTTTTAATTTCTACTGTGTGTGCAGTTAATAAGCAACTGAATGATAAAGAACGGGTGGCAGCGGCATTGGAAAACCCAGGCCTTCTGGATATGGTTGATGAATGCCTTTCTCCTTCATATGAGTGAATGAGTTGCGTCACTCGTGTATATGATGGAGTTAGGTTTGTAATCTGGATGAGCAATATCTGGAATGACCGGCTGGTCCAGTCATCAGTATACTATCTTTCTCCCATGTGATTCATGCATCCTGTGGCCGCTTCTGTTTTTATAATTTGAGTGGCCAGTTAAATGGGATTATATGGATTAAAAGAAATTTTGTCCATTGTTTAGATTTGAGCATTGTTTTCCTGTCCAATTAAGTTTGTACTGTATTACCACATCATAGCATTAGTTTTTGTGAATTTTACTTTCTTTGCTTTTACCTTTATGCATATTGACAGTTGAGGACATTATTATACTCACCAGGTGACCTATTGCTGTAGCCAAAACCATTTCATTTGTTTGGTTTATGTTTTACACTGCAATCGTGATGTGTTTGGTGCACAAGGACCAAACACTTACCAGCTGATTAATTTAATATTTTGAAGTAAGGTTTAAACCCCTGTATAAGCAAAAACACAGAAAATTGGTGTGTTTAACACAAATTTTCACTTTCTTCCTCGTAGTTTCATTGTATGAGTCAATTGCTTCCAGTTGTAGAACTATGTTTCAACACGCAAAACTCCCACACTGTTGTACTGTGATTGTTTGATGTCCGATCTAAATTATGTTGGTTTGAATCGAGAAATCTTCATTCCAATCTTGTACTTCATTATCTGCTTTACTTTCATTTCACTTATATTTACTGTTTATTTTACTTTATATTTGTTCTGGCTTGCTTTCGTTTGATTATTATTCAGTTTTTGGCGCTCAATTTAATAGTTATTCTCATTCTGTTGAGGTTTTTACTGTCGAAAGTGACACTCGCAATCGCATAAATCTCAATAGCCAATCTCTAAAGGCCGGCAGATTTCGGGTAACGGTATCAAACTTTGCATTGGCTTGAAAAACTGGCTTTCTCACAAAACGAATCATTAAACTTCAATTTAATGGTGTCGGCAGATTAAGGGATTTATGCTTTTCTAAGCGAGTTGGTTTGTCATTATTTACTTCATTTCCTCGTGTAAAAATTAAAGTCTTCATTTGAATTCACCATGGCAGTTTCTTTTGTGATTCATTTGAATTTGGGTGTGCGAGTATCCTTCTTGTTCCAGTCTGCCTAGCTTTTATTTGCTACTAGAGAACTGGAATGGATCCAAGTAAACAGAATACTGGAAAAATTAAACACAAACTAACGATGAATTGCTTACGGTATGTCAGTACATTCGAGAATTCTGACGCATATTTGACAAGCACAAATGTGAGAATACAAAAATGAAACAATGTAAGGGTATTACTTCTTCTTTCCTGCTTTTCCCTCCTTTCTTCTTATAATTTCATCTGCATATTTCACACCCTTGCCTTTGTACGGTTCCGGGGGTCTCCATTTCCTGATCGAAGCAGCAAACTGGCCAATAGCGCTCTTGTCATATCCACTGACAACGACTCTAGTATTCTCTTCCACCTTCACCTGTATGCCATCAGGAATATCCATCCTAACTGGATGGGAAAACCCAAGACTTAATACCAAGATCCTCCCTTCTAGGGTTGCTCGATAACCGACGCCAACTAGTTGCAGCCTCTTCTCAAATCCTTTTGACACTCCCACCACCATATTGTCCGTCAGTGTCCTAAGAAAAAGTATTCAAATAGGAACATAAGGGCCAGTTGAAAGAGGGCTCAATAGCTTTTCGTAAATCTCAACCACCAGGGTGTCTGTAACTATCCTAAGGGTCAGCCGGATTCTGTAAATCTCAAGTGAGACTTGTACATGTTCCTCTTACATGGCCAAACCACCAGCATTCATGTTGTACAGTAAATAAAAAATAAAGAATATTTTGGGAATAAAAGCATCATAACAACATGGCACATGAGAGAGAGAGAGAGAGAGAGAGAGAGAGAGAGAGAGAGAGAGAGAGAGAGAGAGAGAGAGAGAGAGAGAGAGAGAGGTTTCTTGATAATACTAATGCCTGCTTTAGATGCAAATTCAATGAAAAATTTCTCTGCTATTTTTTTCTCTGTTTTTTCACAGAAAAGAAAGAAAGCAATATAACCACTCGCCCCTTGGTCAAGTACTCATTCTACCTATGGCATGTGAAAGCAGACATCCAATCACAATACAGAATATCATAATAACCATTTACCACAAACCCTTTTCAATTCCCAATCTCGTTATACTTATTCTTTTATAAGAGCCATTATCATGATACTTGGAGCTCTAAGACATCACCAGAAAATATCATTGAAAGAACAAACCATGAAGAATAAAGAAGACTGATTTTTGTTCAAAGTGTATGGCTGGAAGATGGAAGAAACTTACCTGAAAAGCCCATGCATTTGATTGGCCCTTCTAGTCTCTAATGCCTTTTTGACCCTTAGAAACCCAGAATCCTCCTTTTGAACCAGCACTTCTCGTGGGTAAGTCATCGAAAGTTGCCCCAATGGTCCCTTTACTTCCAAAGCCTGACCTTCCAATTTGATTGACACATTGGATGGCACTTCAATAGGTTGCTTTCCAATTCGGGATTCCTTACATTCTATAGTCCTTTTCAAAAACCCAACCTGAGTTACAGAAACACTACAAACAGAGAATCCATTTCTCTCGCCCAAAAAGGCAGACCGCAAATTGCTGAAACATGATAGGAAAAGAGCTCTTCACTAAATCAGAAATATTCCACTCTAATTGGTGAATTTACCATTTAATCAGAAAATGCTGAAAGTCAGGCAAACAAATTCCAATACTAGCTACTGAAAGTAATGAAAACTTACAAAACATAAGAACACAATCTAAACACTAATTTCTCTAACTCTGTATTTGCATTGCATATTTGTTTCTTATCTTTTCGTCAATTTTCCTTTCTTTTTCTCAACTTGTGTTTTCTTTATTAATATGCATTTACATCTGAGGATAAGGTTTTAGCTGGCTATGTCCCTCTAGCCCCTAAATGTGTGTTTTTTGCTAAAAAAAATAATTATACTTAATAAACAAAATTAACTGGAAATGGTTTAGCCAACCCTAAAACCAAATCCTGCTATGCCCCCTTACACAAAACCCATCATTATGCCATTACAAGCTGCTTGAAAAAGGCTTCAAATGGTAAAAAAAGATTCTAACTTTGCAAAGTATTACCACACATTGTAACCCATATGCCATAACAAGAAAAGGGTTCAATGCCATAAGCCCCAAAAAGAGAAGAACTGAAACAATGCTTGAATTATTGAAGAGAAAAGTACAAGCAAACATGAAATTCCCAGTAGGGAAAACTGACCTGGTTTGCAAAGATGAGGTAATTGAGGAAGCCATTCTTAAGAGCTTGATAGCATCACAGAGAGAGAGAGAGAGAGAGCAGAGAGGAGCTACTAACTGTGCAGCGTCAGAATGAGGAGAGGAGGGGTTAAAGATTAGACGATTATGTGGTACAGTACTACAGTGGCTACACCGGTGCAGTCACTTTGTCAACGGCTGGAATTCAATGTTTCAATCCTATGGCTGAAAATGAATGAATCGGGAACTGGCTCAATTCTCCTGTGGCCATTTTCTCTTTGCCCTCCATATTCCCTCCTTATTCTTCTGACAGCTGTCCTCTCACTAAATAAAATTAAAAAAAACAAGAACCCGCAGTCTCCAACAGCCGACCATCACAACTACTCTACGGTCTCCACCCGACGTTCTTGCTCTGGCAGTCTTCCTCCAATATCAGCTTAACTTCTTTTCAATTGTCCCATCCCTCTCAGCCGAACCCAGGTAGTTCTCTCTCTCTCTCTCTCTCTCTCTCTCTCTCTCTCTACTGGACCATCGTGGGTTCCATTTTTTGCAGATTGATATGTTGGTTTTTTATTAAATTTTTTTCTGTATTTTGATGGCTTGACTTGTTCGAAAACATACTTCTTTGTTGTTTGGGATATTCGACTATGTTGGGGATTTTTTTTTTTTGCTCTTTTTATGTGGGTTTCTACCAATTTTTATGGCTTGAATCACTCTGGGTTGAATTTTGAGTTTTTTGTTTATGTCAATTCAATTAGTGCTTTATTTATTTATTTAGTTAACTTTTCTGAGTTTTTTAATCTTGAATCTGAGTTTGTATGTTGGGTTTTCAATGTTCCTGTAATCTTGAATGTGGGTTTCAATTCTTGAATCTGGATATTTGCCATCATCTATTGTGATTTTTGAGTCCTCTCATGGTCTGCTTTTTCTTAAATTTAGTTGGGATATCCTGTGAAAAATTCCTCAAGTACAAGAGAAAATAGTTGGGAGTGGTGAAATGTTCATATTTCTCTTAATTTATTTTTTGTTTCATTTGTAACTTTGAATGATTGAAAAAGGGAAAAATTATATAATCTTGATTTTCTTAAGTCTGTTTATCATATAGGTTGAATTTTTAGATATTACCTGAGCATGAAGTAATTTGCAATGTAGTAAATGAGAAGGCATCAGTATCCTGTATAATTGTATGAATAATCAGTAAAAAAATAATTTTCAAATTGTACTGTTTGGTATATCACGGTGGATAAGAATTTAGTAAGTTAGATGACAAATGTGCATTAGCTTGGTTCATTTACCAAACCTACATCAAAACACTACGAAAGTCAATATATGTACAAACTCCTAGCACAATGCCTTCTAATTTTCGGCAAGTCTTTTCAACTCTTAGTTATACACGAATGAAAAGATGATGAATATAGGGGGCCTCATGCTAAAGTGTACGTTTTCCACAAATGCGCTTGATATTAAATATTGCTTGGACCATGTGGTGACCTTATTGATTAATGTATGTTCTTTGTGATATTAGTTTTGCTTGTAGTTTTCTCTCTGAAGAATATATTGTTGGGCTCTTTAGTAGGTTAGAGGAAGAAGGAAGAAGGAATTGCTTAATTTTGCTTCCCCTGTTGTATTCCATTAGTTTTATTACATATTAATTTGGGTTTTTTGTTTTGAATTTGGAAAAACAGATCTGTTCATGTTTTATATGTACCCGTGTCATTTTAATTACACCTTTCTATGTAATACATATTTTATAGATACATACATATATACGTCAAAGTAGAACTAAATTGGGTTTGGAGTTGAAATTGTTGATTTTTGAAAATTATTTAACTTGCTCTTTGCCAATTGTGGTTCTTTCTGTTAATAGTTGTTTTGATTGATTTATGATGAAGATGATTATTTAATTTTGGTAATTAGGTTAGTTGTGCTGAGGATTTTTGAGAAATTGGAAATTTCCGTGTACTTGCGGCTCTGGTGATTTTTATTGTGTTTCTTCTGATGACATGGAACTCTTATTTGCTTTGTTTCCATTTTTATTGGGTTTCTGGGGTGAGTCCTGGGCCCAACTTTCAAAATGGATTACATATTAACCTGCTCACTCAACCTGTTAAGGGTCAAATTTGTCCATTACATAACTTTATCTGCTTTCCTCCTCTTCTTCTTAATTAGGATTCTCAATTTTGATAGGGTTACGGTCTTACTTACAGAGAGTATATTAGAGAGCGATGGCAAATCAAGGTGCAAAGAAGCGTAAAGAAGAGAACGCCCGGCACATGGCGAATCTCCGTCGCCTGATTGTGGCCTGTAATGTATGATTGATGCTCCATCGCTGAGTGTATTTGGTAATCATAATTTCTATTTCAAAACCCATTGAGCATAGTGATGTTGATGTTATGACTTGATGTAGGTTATTTATGTGTTGCTAAGGATGCTCATTTTCCATTCAACTTTCACCTGGAAAAATTGGGTTGCTTTGCTTCTGACATCCCTTGCTTATTACATCCCCTATAAACAACTTGCCCAGATGGCAACTCCTTCTTATGGCGATGATGGGGAACTTCTAGATGGTGGCTTTGATATGACCACTGGTGGAGTGTGTGGGTATGTCTTTATTTTCAGTGATATTTCTTATTATTTGCAGGACCTTCATTTCTTGTTCATTTCCTTTCAGACAATGCTTTGGATAGGATAATACCAAGGGTTTGAATTTTGGACGCTTATCGAATTATAGGCATACCCGTGTACTTATTTTTGACCCTTGTGTTATGTGCTCTCTTGGGGTCCTTAATTAAGTATGGTACTCAATTATGTAATTTATGTTCATTTGAAGTACTAAAAATGAAAAATCACTTTATATCCAATGTTAAGAGCTGTTAGACTTTATTTAGAAGTTATAGGATTTGCAGTGTGGCAACAGTTGGAGTACAGTGTGTTTCTCTTCTTTCGAAACACAGGGACAAATGAATAAGTTAAACCATACAATTCTATATTTCAACAACTGACTCTGTTCTATGCTACTTTATTGACTCTAGCATCCCTGGCACTTTTAAATGCTGTAAGAATGTTGCATGTATTCTTGTGGTATTAATACAAGCACACACGCATGCAAGTGCACATAAGCATGCTTGCCTATGCACAAACATATTTGGTTAATGGTAAAATCTTGGCTTTTGGTTGGTCATGTCTTGCAGGTATATGCATGATGTAATTTACATCACAAGCTTCGTGCAAGTCATGTCCATAATCTCTGGAAAATTTTGGTACACATATCTGCTGGTGAGATGTGATTAACGTTTTTACTTGTTGTCATGCATTCATACATGCCTGCAATAGAACCTTGCTTGTATATTTTCCAAATAGGTGGGCATTCATCACCTATAAAGGGAGGCTACCCCCAGGTGACCTAGAATCTTCTTGGTAAAAGGGCCATGAATAAGAGTAGTCGCTATATTAGCTTTGACTTAGAAGGAAAAATTGCTCTGGTTTAATTGGACTTATCTCCCATGCGGCACTGTCACTTGGTCCTTGAGGGGTTAAAATGACCCTTCTAACCTGGTCCTTTTTACTGTATTTTTATCATTTGTCGCTAGGGGCGGTAGGCTGTTGTATAAGTAACACAAAAGTTTGTCATTGGCAACTGTATTGTTGGAGGAAATTCATCTGATGGGTTTAGAAGGTGTCACTAGAAGATTCTCATAATTTGACTACTCGACATATGTATAATAACATTTAAGGATTAGAGATACCAGACAAATATGGCTATAAGATAAGGTCTTTTTTTTCTGTTTTTTTTTTTCCTCAGAAAATTTTCAGAATAACTTCTGTAAGAGGGACAGAAATAGGTGGTTTTACACTTTCTTTTGTTGGTTTCCAGATCCCAGGTTTTGGAGTATACAAATCATGGGGTTTCATTAAAGGATTTATGTCCCAAGGCTCAGAGGTACTCTCTCTTGCTTGTGTATTTGCATGACAGAATATTATATTTGAAATTGTGTGTAATTTGGTATCATTTATGTGTGAATTAGGGAGGTGTTGAGGATGAAAAGACTCGGAAGAAGAGGGAAAAGATGGAGAAGAAAGCTTCAAGAGGCCAGTTTGTCAAGACAAGAACTAGGTAATCTACTTTCAGAATGAGTTACCAGCTATTGCTGTAAACCAGTTTCTTTTTGCTGAGCTGTAGTACCTTGGCTGAGTACATGAACTGTATAATTCCGACTTGGATAGCCAAGAAATGTGTCTTGGATGCCCATGCTCTGCTTGTTTCTTACTCTAGGCATTCGAAATCGGATTTGTTTTAGCCAATGGATAGAGATGCAGCTTCACATTTGGGCAAGACTGCTACAAATCTATAGGTGAAGAATGGGTTTTAATTGTCACTCCTGATCTTTTCGTTTTTCAATACTTCTTACTAATGAGACGATTACTGGACATAAATGAAAGAGTTCTCGAAGATCGATTGATATAAATTTAAAATTTGTACGATACACACACATTCATCATAGAAAGAGAATACATGCCCTATAAATAATTCATCCTCTGGTTTGCAGGTCGAGGCTGAAGGCCTAAAAATAAATTATTGGCATTTGGACAGGAGATATAGTAGCGCTATGCATTCGAAAAAGAAGATATAAGTAGAAAAATGTTCCAAGCATTCAGAGTCCATGTTATAATTTATACCCATGATCTGAAGCATTTCATATGTTCGTAGGTTATCACAAAATAAGATTCGAAACAACAATGGATTGAGGAGGATAAAAGTTTCAAATTTTGTTGTAACCCAAGAGAACAGTGAATTTTTGGACTAATGCAAAACAACTAAAAAAATTACAAATGATACAAGCGATATTGGGTGAAGAATGACAGAGGCGATATTGGGGGAAAATTTGAACGCATAACTTCCGGTGCAATAGTAGACTATTCCAAAAGATTAACTTATTCATTATGTTACAACTTCGGAAATAATATAAGACTTACAACCGTCAACACATAAAGAATTATAAGAAGAAACCAAGGGACAAATAAAACTCAAACAACAAGAACCTTAATACAAAAGTGCATATTCTCCATCCCTTGGTTTCTGAGGAAAAATAAATGAACGAATTAGTACATAAGTGAAAGCAGCCACCAGTGCGAGCAAGATAAACAAGCTAATAATCTCTAGTGCATCTTTCAGCATAGAAAATCCTTCTCGAGGATTTTCTTGAATGTTAATCACGTCGTATATTGGATATCTCAATATTTGGAAAGCCGGGTCGAAGAAGTCCTCAACCCCATGAATAATCAGTCGTCCATCATTGTAAAGTTCCCATTCAGTGACTTTTACTAGGTTAAGAGAAGCGTATCCTCCGGTGCCGGGTGAGGAAGTAACAACGAGAGGATGACCAGGCAGAAGAGTGTCAACCATGGAACCATGCTGAAAAGTTGCCTCCATGGTATCTTTGTCGATCTTGAATGGCACAACATGGTACTTGAGAAGTGTCAATGGAGGCCGAGGATACTTGGAGTTCAAGAAAGCTTGGTCTTGAGGGCAAAAGAGGGTAAGAGTGGTGTTGTGGTTTATGAAATGGGTTGGCATCAAAGCCTCAAGAACGGCTTCTAGGGTTAGTGACATGGCATGATACCCTTTGTCAGAGAGCACGCTTGATACCAAATCAACGCTGATTCCTCCTGATGGTTTGGGTTGGTTTGGTTGTTCATACGGTCGGGCGGCTCGAATGGTTATGAAGAGAGTTGAAGAGAGAAGTAGAAGAAGATAACAGAATGCAATGTTGGAAGCCATTGGTAGCTGTTTGCGTGCAACACAATAGATAAGTGTTGTGAGGGATTTGTTGGTAAAACAAAACCTGACGAGGGTGAAGCATATATATATATATATGTATACATACTAATAAGGCGGTCTTCCAAATTCTATCCTGGTTTAATCAAAATCGTAAAAGGATTTCATTTTCTTTCGGAAAACAAAATACATTCGTTTATCAAAATATTATTAGAAGTCCTAAACGACATACAATTCTACAACCTAATTTTGGTACTTGTCCTTGTTCTATTAATTATTATTTATTTTCCAAAAGAAACCTAAATTTACAACCTAATCTCCCACACAACTTTAGTGATTTGGAGCAATTGCTCTCTCGGATAAGGTCCTGAGTTCAAGTCTTAGTATCCCTATAGTGCGTGTGAGTTTAGCATACTATTGCCCCTCTCAATAGGAAAGATTCTATAAAATAAAATAATAATTAAAAAAAAATGTCCAAGTCTAAACCCATTATGTTGAATCATTAATATATATATATATATATATATATATATATATATATATATATATATATATATATATATATATAATTTTTTAATTTTAATCAATTTGGAGGGTTCTCAAATTTGTGGCATCTCCCCATATTGAAAAAAAAAATTTAAAAAGAAAAAACTACTACACAACGTACGTTGGTTTCGGAGAAGGTTCATATTGATATTGAGATAAACACATATGTAAATTAATATTTGTCTGAAAAGAAAAAGGAATAGAAATCTCTACGGGATTAGGATAGCAATCAGTATATATAGCCTAACCCTTCAGGTTTCGTTTCACACGCTCAGATCCTACAGACGCAAGCAATTATATATAGCAACCTAGCAGCTTTGCCTTCCTTGTTTTCTGCTCCCATGGCTTCCAAGTTTGCGATATCATGTTTTCTCCTTCTACTTGCATCTTCAACTCTCTTTATTACCATTCAAGGTGCCCAACCGTATCAACAAATACACCAACCCAAATCATCAGCCATAAATCTTGGTTGGGTATCATCTGTACTCTCTCACAAACGCTATAATGCCATGGCACTAACCCTAGAAACTGTTCTTGAGCCTTTGATCCGAACCCAATTCATCAACCACAGCACCACTCTTACCCTCTTTTGCCCTCAAGACCAAGCTTTCTTTAACTCCAAGTATCCTCAGCCTCCTCCATTGACACTCCTCAAGTACCATATTGTGCCATTCAAGATCGACCCACATACCATGGAGGCATCTTTTCATCATGGTTCCAAGGTCGAAACTCTTCTCCCGGGTCATCCTCTCATTGTTACTTCCTTACCCGGCACTGATGCATCATACCCTTCTCTTAACCAAGTCAAAGTCACTGACTGGGTTCTCTTCAACAATGGACGACTCATTATTCATGGAGTTGAAAACTTCTTCGATCCGGAGTACGATGTTGTGATTGCGAAAGAGGTTCCATCTCGTGGATTTTCTGATTTCTGAAAGATGCGACATAGAATTGGTTTCTACATATTTGATGTTCAATATTATCCTTCGTATTATTAGGTTCCTGTTTTTTTTGGTCTGAATGCAAATATAATTGTCACTTTATTTCATTGAAATATGATTCACTTTTGTACAAATGATTCGATCGATCAATAGCAAAGGAAAAAAAAATGGAGAGAATTTGTTTCTTAATTGGGCCAACATTTCACTGCTCTCGTACTATATGTATATCTATATCCTAAACTAGCCAACCATGTCGTCAATATATTCAGACGAAAACCGAATAGTAACATATGGGTAAAAGAATAAGTGTACCAGAAAGATCCAATGTGTGAGTGTGACATAGAACCTGCTAGCCTTTCATTTGGAAGCTCTGCCATGCGACTCAATGACAGTTGACATTAAGTGCAAAAACTCACAGTGCCAAAAAATAAAGGGATAATTGTCGAAATGTCACATGAACTTATACCTCAATTTCAATTTGTCACCTTAAAAAAAATTAAGAGAAATGTCACCTTAATTTTTCAAAATCCATGAACAGTTACTATGGCATTCCAATCATAAAAGTCAGGATGGCAACATGAGACATCCGGTTGATTCACTTGGGAACAAATCGATCGTAAGTATCCTAGTTTTGCATTGGATCCACACAATCTTAGATTGGCCCTTTCAACTGATGGGTTTAATCCCTTTGGTAATCTTAGTTCTAGATATAGTTGTTGGCCAGCGATGCTAGTTACTTACAATCTTCCCCCTTCGTTATGCATGTCGAAAAATAATATGATATTGTCATTATTAATCTCGGGCCCCAAGCAGCTAGGAAATTATACATATGTATATTTAGAGCGACTAATTGATGATTTAAAAGAGCTTTGGAACAATGGGGTTGAGGTGTACGATTCATTTAGTAAATCCATGTTCAATTTGAAAGCTATTTTGATGTGGACCATAAGTGATTATCCTGCCTATGAAAATTTATATGGGCATCCCACAAAGGGTAGAGTAGCATGTCCAATATGTGGTGTTAACACATGTTCTCTATGGCTAGACTCTAGTCAAGGTTGGTGAATTTGAGACAAAAGGGAAAGGCAAGTTTGTTGAAAAAAACAGGAAACCTAGGTGCCAAGCACGATTGCAATATCTTAGCGAAGGAAAGAAGCTCCTAGTTGAATTCAATCCTCGAGGCCAGCCGCATGAGGAAAATGCAGCTAAGTTTGCTTCTCTCCTTGGTGCCACGGCAAGGGAGTTGGTGCCTATAACATTAGAGAATTGGAAAGATATTTCTGAAGACTTAAAGCATCAGTTGTGGGAGCACACTCATGTAATTTCAATTAGCTATGTTTTCTTTCTGTTTTTGTTGTCTAAATTATATTAGCTATGTTTATGTTTCTAATCATTTCAATTTTTCTGTTTTAGAATAAATTTTTTGTTGATGAGTGTCATAAGAAGTGTGCATTACAAAAGATGGCAAAGCTTTGGGGAGATCATAGATGTAAATTACTAAAAGAAGTGCATAAACGAGGAGAGCTTGTTGGTATTAAACACGCTACAAGGCAACTGAAGCCTGATAATATAAAGAGTACGGAAGAATGACAAAGTTTCATCAAGAAACGTTTGGGTCCAAAATACAAGGTAAAACTATTTCATTATTTCACATAGAGCAATTTTATTTTTAATATTTCCATTCTATTACAATAACATCGAACAATGATGCTTCTCCTTTATACAAACTAGAACTCCAGTATGGATGATACTGTGTTTGCACTTCCTTATGGATAATGCTAATGCTTGCATACTAATACTTGTAGTAGACTCATAGTCATGGGTTCAATTGCTAGTAGAGCTTTCTTTATGCAGAGTATTTAGTGAACGTTTGTTTCATGAATGACCTGCTGTATGTAATAATAATGCAGGCTTTGTTTTTCTTCTATAGAAAAAAAAAGGAGTGAAGTTGTAAAAAACTATGAGTTCTTTAAGAATGAAATGTATGGGGATGAAATCTCTTTCCAAATACCATACACAGCACACCACAGATCAAGATCTTTTTAACAGTAGAAGCCAAGGGCTTTAGGCCGGTAAGGTGTTAGCCCAGTTGGTTGGGAACTACCCTTACCACCTAGGAGGTCCTGGGTTCGAGCAAGGTTCGAGCATCACCACATCCTCCTCCCCCTTAGAATTAGCATATTGTTGTAACTCAAAAAAAAAAAAAATGTCTCCTTTGGATTTTTTTCAGAAAAAAAAAGGTCCTTTGGAGATTGTATTGACACCTCATTAGGTGAAGTTTAAAGTCATAATTCTATATTATTTGCCAGTGGGTGTTTACCTCAGTTGTTGAGGTCTATGTTTGCAATCCCCATGACATCAGTTCGAATCTCATTGTGGGTGCGCCCTTCCCTTAGAATATTCCCTCTCCCCTCCCCTTTGAATAGAATATCGATGGAATAGCAAAGGACCCACTAGTGTAGTGGTTTGGAGTATTCACTCCCTCAGGCAAGGTCTTGAGTTCGAGTCCTAGCATCCGTGTAGTGTGTGTGAGTTTAATATGCTATCGCCCCTCTCAATAGGAAATGTCCTAAAAAAAAACAAATATTGATGGAATAAAAAAAAAAGGTCATAATTCAACAAACTCCATGGCATCAATTTGAATCCCATTGTGGGTGCCCCCTCCCATTAGAATAGAATATCGATCGAATAAAAAAAAAGGTCATAGTTCTATATTTAATTCCAGCGATTAGAATCTTCATGTCATAGTGGGGCCATAGATTTCTTTGAAGTTATTTTTTTTAATTTTTTAATTTTTTATCATAGTTAGAAAGGGGGAGGGGGAGGAGAAATATTTTTATGTTCAGGTACACCAATTGTCTGGCAGTGGTGGAGCTAGGATTTTTCATCTTCAATTGAAAGGGTCAACACAAATCTAATTGCAATAATTGTATATCTATATCATATATTTTATAATATATTACAATAGATTGAAAGTTAAATGGGGACCCAGGCCATGACAGGCCTTGTTATAGCTCTGCCCCTACTGTGTGGTGTACCATCCAATACACATAAGACATGAAAATATTTCATAAAAATAAAATATTTTTATGTCCCATTTGTATTTTTTGGTACACCATTTTCGTATATATGCTTTTCTTTTTTTAATATATGTTCGAAAAATCCGTAGGCGGTAGGTGGGCGGCAGGCATGGACTTGAAGCCTAGAGGAGTAATCGGGGCCTAGGCACCCTTTTTTTTTTTTTTTTATAATAATTATTTTGTATTATAAATCATAAATTTATACCAAAATCATGCAAAATAATAAGATATATAAAAGAAAACTTTAATATTTTCCAACCTTGGATTTTTATTTTTGTATTTTCAGTAACCTTCATATTTAAAAAAAACTGCAAAAAAAAAAAGTAAAAATAGGCCCATTTTAATACAATGTTTAAGGCCATTACAAAACCCAACCCGTTAATTATATTAAAAATTAGGTCAGATATCTTCTTCTTCCCAGCATCGCCTTCTCCTTCCTCTCTCTATTTCGATTTCATCTCTCTCTCTCTCTCTCTCTCTCTCTCTCTCTCTCTCTCTCTCTCCGTCTTTCTTCCTAACAAGCAGCGCCTCCTGCGCGCTTCAACCGCCCTTCGTCCGCCTAGACCCGCCTAGGCCGCCTAGACCCGCCTAGACCCGCCCAGGCCGCCTAGACCCGCCTAGGCGCCGCCTAACTACCATCGTTCACAACCCTTGGGAATTGGTTGCATGGACAACATATATGGAAGTGTGGAGAGTTTTGACTCACAGCTTTTCCGAACAGAAGAATGCAGAGCCATGCTGTTATGTCCCCGCAATAGGACAGAATATCTCTTGGACAACATCAAACTGAAATTTGATGATTGCGGTACCCAAGCGGTATTTTACGTGTTCTAATCCACACTGCAGAAATTTTCGGAACAGTCTTGTTTTTAGTTATTACCAAACAGTTCGTTGTCATCGTTGTAAGCGTCTAATGGACACGGAGACCACCCTTCCAGTGTCTGGTGCTGAAGATGGTTGTAAAAGGGCCAGCCAGATTTATAATTAGTGATGATTTACAAGTGATGCCCCCATTTACTTCTACAAGCTCTTCTTTAGTTAAGAACCTCGGATTCATGGGATGGAATAGTATTGAGTAGTTGACAGTCAATGTAGGAGTTGATGAGGTAAATGATCTGTTATACCACCAAAGTTAATTTTCTAGTAAGAAATGAAATGCTAGTTTCTGATGATCTTTTCACTTTCTTCAGGTTTTGAAGCTGCTTATGTGCTCATTAGTATCAAAGATGCCTTTGAAACTCTGCTGAAGCATGAACCCCTCCCAGAATTGAGCAATGAAAATGTTGATCAAGAAATAGATGTTGAATCTCGAATGTTAGGAGACGCCACAAATGAGTAAGAAGAAAAGATTTCTATTAAGCTCTTAGTTAGCAAATCTAGGAGATGGTTTGTTATGCAGAAGCAGGGAGGAGTTTGTTAATTTACTCTTCAGTTTCTTGACTCTTCCACTCGGGTTTATTGTGAAACAGATGCAGGATAACTCTATGAAAGGATGCATTGGTCAGTTGTACAAAAGTGTCCAGGATCTTGATGAGCAATGCTTGAAGTCAAATAACCATAAGAAAATGCTAGTGAGTCCCAAGCTTCTCCCTGGATTTGGCTATAAGAACCATCCTTTGGGAATAGAGGAAGCCTCGTATCAGCTGGCCGTTGATACCACCCTTATCCACTCTAATAAACAAGTGAAATCAGTTGAATTCATTAGTACTGTTCTTAATCTTTTGCACTGTTTTATGTGATCGGGGCTTGTGTAATAATGTATTTCTTTGTTGTCTATTTCTCTTTATCCAGGAGGAAGCTTCAACCATCAAGGCAGCTGGCAAGGCATGGTACCAAACGATGATCTCAGACAGCGACTACACAGAGTTTGACAACTTCACAAAGTGGCTTGGAGTATCCCAGTAATTTACTTCTTTAAAATTCCAAAGACGTTTTCATAGTCTATTTTGCTTTTTTTTGGTTTACCAATGTCTTTTGTTTCCTTGAGTTGGGGATGAGGAGGAAAATTGGTGTAGCAAGAGAGAATGTTATGATGTGTGGGTTTTGTCTGGTAGACTATTTTTGTCATTCGTAACTGGAATTATTATTAGTTTAGTTTGTCAATTTTGTTTCATGACAATGTCAGGCGTATTTTTGTTTGAATATCTTTGATTTATATATATGGTACCCAGCTTTAAAATAAAATTTAACTACATATTCATTAAGTTTGATACTTTACAAATATAAATTTATCCTCTTCAATTTTCTTTTGTACTTTCTGAAAACGTCGAAGGCGATTTGGTTGTCAAAGTTTTCAAACCATGAAGTTATTGAATTGAGAAACAGTTGTGGTATTTTTTGGAGCCTCAGAGAACTCAGAAAGATTGTCTTCCGCTGTCTTTTTGCTGTATTTGTTTTGTTCCTTCAAACCAAACAGTTTCTTTCAATTTTTTTTAACTTCAACATCAGTATTTCACTACCAAACGTATTTTCTAACTTTAAAAAACTCAACCTTAATGTTTGGAATGATCAGAATACCGATTGCGGTACTGTTTTTAAACCTGCATTTAACTCTGTGCAAAGCTAGCAGCCGGTAGTTCTAGTTTCTGAGACTAAGAGCTATTCCAGCAGATGGGGCTGGGGGGGGTCTAGGGGCGGGCTGGGGGAAATACCCATCTCCAGCAGTTGAAAGCAGCCCGGGCAGCATGGGGGCCCTACCGAACTGGGCTGGCCCTCAGGCAAGACTAGCCCCAAGTCCAAAACTCGGGCAAGCTGACGTCAGCGATGACGTCAGCGAGTGCAGTTTAAATTTTTTTACTGTTGGGCCACGTGTCGTCGTCTGAGCGCTCCGATTGTTATTTTCTCTCCAATCCAACGGCTCTCAATATTTTTGCAATAAAAATATGAAAAAAATTCCGAAATTTTTTTTAAAAATTACCAAAAAATACTGGAATTTTTTTCTATAAATACCTACCAATACTCTTCACTTTCACCACCAAATCCTCATACATTTTCTTCTACTTCTACTATTATTCACTTTTTACTTAACATTTCATTCACTTTCTAGTTTTATTTTTTCATACAATCTTTATGGCTTCTTCTATCGAAGGTGTTGGGGCATGGAGCACCATGGAAGATGTTTTGTTGTGTGAGTGTTGGGTCCAAATTTTATCAGATTATGAGATATGAATAGTATTGACACGTAGGAACCCAAAAATCTTATCCGAAAATATTATCCAAATTAATTATTTAAGTAAAAAAATTTGTGAAAAAAACAAAATAATGAATAGTGTTTGCCCTTGACTAGGGCAACTGCTGGAAACGTAAATTGCTTTTTGCAAGGGCAGCCACTATTCACATGAATAGTGGCTGCCCTAGCCCCCACCCTTGCCCTGGCTAAGGGCAACTGGTGGAATTGCTCTAAAAACTCCCAAGAATAAAATTATTTGAAAACCAAGTAATTTCATATTCTAATAAAGTTTTTACATTGTCAAAACACCAGAGTGATAACAAAATTTGGAGAATATAAGAAAAGGTAGTCCAACAAGTTATCAGGACCTATAAAGCAACAATTAAAACTAACCGAACTAAAAATTAAAAGTACAATTAAAACTAACCAATGAA
This sequence comes from Prunus kanzakura, assembly GCA_020521455.1. NCBI lineage: Eukaryota > Viridiplantae > Streptophyta > Magnoliopsida > Rosales > Rosaceae > Prunus > Prunus kanzakura. The sequence goes on along the minus strand of BPUM01000033.1, from coordinate 1,300,569 downwards.
GAAATACCAGCCTCCTCTAAATCAAAGAGAGGAGATATCTAAACCCTAAACCCTGAATTTTTGACATGGGACTTTATTCTCGAATACCAAATAAACTCTCTACTGAGTAACGATACGAAAAGGTAGAGGATCTAGACATACTTTTGCTCACCATCCATTAGGTAAAAATCATAGAATGAACTAATCCGAAAATTAAACACAACATTGCTACAAAGGTCATCCCAAGGAAGGATAACATGATGAGGGCATGGATGCTTAGTCTCTGCCCTATTGTCATTCTCCTTCTTCTAGGAGCAAGTGTTTCTCGACGATTAGGGTGAAATCAGGGTGGTGTCTTCCCGCCTAGCACCTAGGCCGATTTTTCGAACCTATTTCAAATTACAATTTTTTGGTGTAAAAACCAAACAAACCTGCCATAAGTGGTTTTGTTTTTTGTGCAAAAAAAAATGTGGTTTGGTTTGGCCGGTTTGAATGATGCATACGGTCGTCTTTCGCCCACCACTTTCGTATAAAGATAAAAAAAACCAGAGCCACCTATAAAATTGAACATGGGGGAGGACTTTTTGTTTCCAGTACAGCAGAACTTGTAGATCAATATGTTAATGCTGCCTATTTTTCTTTTCCTACTAGTTAATGTGATGAAACCATGCACCATGCGTACAAAAATTAATTTCACTTTAATTAGAGAAGATGGATTAGATCAAGAAAAGAATGGAAAAGCATGACAATAATTTCACTCCACAAAAGAAACCGATCTGCAAATTTATTGAGAAAGATTGATTATATTTGATGAATTTTTCCCCAAATATTCCTCTTCATAAAAATATTGGTCGCCTTTTTCATGTACTTGTTTATCTGCTCAAGCTCTGCCCTGTTTTACAAGATATTAATGCTAGGTTCATAATTACTGATAGTTGGCAATGCAACTTTGAAAATAAGTCAATAAGTCATTACAAAGGTGTTCTTTGTCAATGTGGAAGATGCATGAATCTGAAGTTGTCACTTTCAGTTTCATCCTCTGCTGAGCAAGGTGGGGGCATCTTTGTAAAAGAATCAGCTAGGTTCATAATTACTGATGATTTATGTGTGATGTCCCCGTTATCGGTGGCAAGCAATCCTGTATTTACAAAGCTTGGAGCCATGAATGAGAATAGCACAACTGAACAACAGAATTTGAATATCGCAGCTCATGAGGTAATTGAATGTTGTTTTCCAATTGTTTTATTTTTCTTTTAATACAACTGTAGTGTTTGTGGTTTTTGACCTCATGGTCTTTTTCCAGGTTTTCAACTTGCTTCTACGCTCGTTAGTATCAAAGAAACCTCTTTCTAAAATTATACAGAAGCATAATCCGGTACCAAATCCAAATTTGAGCCTTTTAAATCTGGATCAACTAATATTGACACGTATTGAATCTCTACTGCTTGGAGACATGATGGATTCAGAGGAAGAAGAAAAGATTGTTGTTAAGCTGACAATTAGCCTATCGAAGAATATTGTTTGTTATGCAGAAGCAGGAGAGGATTTTGTTAATTTGCTCTTCAGTTTTTTAGTTGTTCCACTTGGTTTCATATTAAAGCATATGAGGGATGCCTCTTTCAAAGGGTGCATTGATCAGTTGCACAAATGTGTCAAAGATCTTGATGAGCAGCACTTGAAGTCAAATTACCACAGGGAAATTCTACTGAGTCCTAAGATTTATCCTAGTTTTTGCTACGAGAACCGTCTTTTAGGAATTGAGGATGGCAGGGTGGCCTCATATTATTATGCACATTGGCCGGTGGATGGATGTTGGCAGGATATATTGGCTATTGATAAAACACCCTTCGCTTTGAATGCAGTGACACTTCCACTCAAATTGAAGCATGATAAAAGTACTCAAGGGTATTTGAAAGCATCAACGGCGTTCATGGTAACTGACAAGCTGATCATAAGGCCTGCATCTCCTTTCTTTTGCTTTTCGATTATAAATGAATTGAAGGTACCTTTCACTGACATAAAGGAGGAAACTGTTGAGGTTGGCAAGGAGGAGGTGAATTAATTGTTTACAATTTTCACATTGCCCTTTTCACTGCACCCTTCTCCCTTTTTAATTGTTGATGATTCTTGTGTTGTTACTTATTGTACGCTTTGCATCTTTTGATGGCTACTTTTCTTAGCGACTCTGCTCTAACCTATGTCTTCATTAGGCAGCTGAATCAAGAGAAGTCTATAAAGAGAGCTTGCTTATCAATTAAATGATGATGATGCTTCTCCTTTATACAAACTGGATACTCCAGTACGGATGATACTGTGTTTGCACTTCCTTATGGATAATGCTAATGCTTGCATACTAATACTTGTAGCAGACTCATAGTCATGGGTTCAATTGCTAGTACAGATTTCTTTATGCCGAATATTTAATGAACGTTTGTTTCATGAATGACCTGCTGTATGTAATAATAATGCAGGCTTTGTTTTTCTTCTACAGAAAAAAAAAGAAAGGAGTGAAGTTGTAAAAAACTATGAGTTCTTTAAGGATGAAAAATGTATGGGGATGAAATCTCTTTCCAAATACCATACACAGCACACCGCAGACCGAGATCTTTTTAACAGTAGAAGCCAAGGGCTTTAGGCCGGTAAGGTGTTAGCCCAGTTGGTTGGGAACTACCCTTACCACCCAGGAGGTCCTGGGTTCGAGCATCACCACATCCTCCTCCCCCTTAGAATTAGCATATCGTTGTAACTCAAAAAAAAAAAAAATTTCCCCTTTGGATTTTTTTCAGTAAAAAAAAAGTATCCTTTGGAGTTTTTATTACACCTCATTAGGTGAAGTTTAAAGTCATAATTCTATATTTGCCAGTGGGTGTTTACCTCAGTGGTTGATGTATTTGGTTGCAATCCCCATGACATCAGTTCGAATCCCATTGTGGGTGCGCCCTCCCCTTAGAATAGAATTCCCTCTCCCCTCTCCTTATAATAGAATATCGATGGAATAAAAAAAAAGTCATAATTCAACAAACTCCATGGCATCAATTCGAATCCCATTGTGGGTGCCCCCTCCCATTAGAATAGAATATCGATCGAATAAAAAAATAGGTCATAGTGAGGCCATAGATTTCTTCGTAGTTATTTTTTATTTTATTTTATTTTTTATCATAGTTAGAAATGGGTAGGGGGAGGAGAAATATTTTTATGTTCAGGTACACCAATTGTCTGGCAGTGGCGGAGCGAGGATTCTTAGCATGGAGGGGCCAAATTTTCAAAGTCACTTCCACATAGGTTTTTCATCTTCAACTGAGAGGGTCAACACAAATCTAATTGCAGTAATTGTATTGTTATATTATACATTTTTATAATATATTACAAAATATTGAAAATTAAATGGGGGCCCAGGCCAAGACAAGCCTTGCTATAGCTCCGCCCCTACTGTGTGGTGTACCATCCAATACACATAAGACATATGAAAATATTTCACAAAAATAAAATATTTTTATATGTCCCATTTGTATTTTATGATACACCATTTTCATATATATGCTTGTCTTTTTTTAATAAATGCTCAAAAAATTCGTAGGCAGTAGGTGGGAGGCAAGCATGGGGCTTGAGCCTAGAGGAGTAATCGGGACCTAGGCACCCTTTTTTTAAAATAATTATTTTGTATTATAAATTATAAATTTATACCAAAATCTTGCAAAATAATAAGATATGTAAAAGAAAACTTTAATATTTTCCAACCTTGATATTATCTGATTTTTCTTTTTGTATTTTCAGTAACCTTGATATTTTAAAAAAACTGCGAAAAAAAAAGTAAAAATAGGCCCATTTTAATACAATGTTTAAGGCCAATACAAAACCCAACCCGTTAGTTATATTAAAAATTAGGTCAGATATCTTCTTCTTCCCATCGTCGCCTTCTCCTTCCTCTCTCTGTTTCGATTTCATCTCTCTGTCTCGATCTCTCTCGCTCTCTCTCCGTCTTTCTTCCTAACAAGCAGCGCCTCCTGCGCGCTTCAACCGCCTAGACCCGCCTAGGCCTCCTAGACCCGCCTAGGCCCGCCCAGGCCGCCTAGACCCGCCTAGGCGCCGCCTAACTCCCATCGTTTACAACCCTTGGGAATTGGTTGAATGGACAACATATATGGAAGTGTGGAGAGTATTGACTCACAGCTTTTCCGAACTGAAGAATGTCGAGCCATGCTGTTATGTCCCCGTAATAGGACAGAATATCTCTTGGACAACATCAAACTGAAATTTGATGATTGCGGTACCCACGCGGTACTTTACGTGTTCTAATCCACACTGCAGAAATTTCGGAACAGTCTTGTTTTTAGTTATTACCAAACGGTTTGTTGTCATCGTTGTAAGCGTCTAATGGACTCGGAGACCACCCTTCCAGTGTCTGGTGCTGAAGATGGTGAGGTCTTCGTAAAAGGTCCAGCCAGATTTATAATTAGTGATGATTTACAAGTGATGCCCCCATTTACTTCTACAAGCTCTTCTTTAGTTAAGAACCTCGGATTCAAGGGATGGAATAGTATTGAGTAGTTGAGTTGATGAGGAAAATGATCTGTTATACCACCAAAGTTAATTTTCTAGTAAGAAATGAAATGCTAGTTTCTGATGATCTTTTCACTTTCTTCAGGTTTTGAAGTTGCTTATGTGCTCATTAGTATCAAAGATGCCTTTGACTGAAACTCTGCTGAAGCATGAACCCCTCCCAGAATTGTGCAATGAAAATGTTGATCAAGAAATAGATGTTGAATCTCGAATGTTAGGAGACGCCACGAATGAGTAGGAAGAAAGATTCTATTGAGCTCATGGTTAGCAAATCTAGGAAGATGGTTTGTTATGCAGAAGCAGGGGAGGAGTTTGTTAATTTACTCTTCAGTTTCTTGACTCTTCCACTCGGGTTTATTGTGAAACAGATGCAGGATAACTCTATGAAAGGATGCATTGGTCAGTTGTACAAAAGTGTCCAGGATCTTGATGAGCAATGCTTGAAGTCAAATAACCATAAGAAAATGCTAGTGAGTCCCAAGCTTCTCCCTGGATTTGGCTATAAGAACTGTCCTTTGGGAATAGAGGAAGCCTTGTATCGGCTGGCTGTTGATACCACCCTTATCCACTCTAATAAACAAGTGAAATCGGTTGAATTCATAGACCCCAAATCCCACTGTAACAAAGATGATAACGCTCTTGGATTTTTGAAAGGACCGGCGATGTTCATGATAACCGACAGTCTCAACATAAGTCCGATCTCAGCAATTCTTGGCCTGTCAATTTTATGCAAATTGAACGTACCTGTCACTGACATTGAGGTACAAGTTGCTCAAGTGGGCAAGACGGAGGTGAGTTATATATCATTTATGTTTATCATTTGTAATTTACCTTAAACTGCTCTGGTGGAATCCTTAGCTGTGAGTTTCTATTTTGTTCAAAATTTTAGGCAGTTGGTTTATGATGAATATTCAATAAAGTGTTGCTGCTTGACCACGGTTGTTATTCAACATGGTTAAAGCCCAAGTAGCTAGCATGTGTTGAAAGTGGTTGATCTATTTGCGACAGTTATATAATCTCTTTCATATGTTGATCAATCTTGTTTCTTACTGCAGGCACTCCGTCTTTTGGTGGCTTCTTTTGTTTGTGACTCTGCTCTAACTAGTGTTTTCCTTAGGAAGCCAAATCGATGATTTGGATGCCTTAGTTTTCTACTCTAAGAAGAGGATGTATTTTGTGTTGCAGATGAATTAATTTTCTACTTTATGTATTGTTCTCTGCACTATTGTATGTTTTGTGTTATACAAACTTGAAACGCTTATGATTGTTGGATTGCTGTGAGATATTGCTTTGTATCTGTGTGCCCTGTCTTGGTTTCATCTTGCTTTGTATCTAACTGTGTTACTGGGGGGAAAATATACCCTTAAAATTTTGGCAATCAGGAGGTTCAAACAGTGATTAGGTCCTCAATTGAAATCCAGCTTCTAAACTCATATATATGATTCTAGCCCATTTTTACAAGAAGGTTATCGGAGTCTAGTTTTCGCCCTTCTTAGTATCTTACCATCGCCTCGTCTGCCGCCAATGCTGAGGCTGAAGCAGCCCTTCTTGGCTGTCGTCTGGCTACTGAGAGAAACCTCCACCATCTTCAGATCGAATTAGATTCGAGAGTTTTGGTCCAATGCATTCAGGGGAACTTCCGCAACAGTATGTGGGAATTATTTCCAACTCTTATAGAATCAAGGAAGTATGCAGAGCCTTTAGTTATGTGTTTGTACTTTCTTAGGTCAGTGCCAGGGATATTACTCACCTGTTCAATTGCTAGTGGAGGTGGAAGTTTCTTTATTTTGAAATTTTAAGCTACACGGTTGATCTGATGCATCTTATGTAGGCTCTTTGCTTTCTTCTTCTTCTTGGAATTGTATTAGTCTTATTTATGATTCGATCAACCTCATTGCTTGTTGTAGTAGTCTCAGTTAGCAATTAAATGCTACAATCTTTATAGAAAACTAAGTGGAGGCCTATCCAATTTATTCAACAATTATAAAGCTTAATAAGCTAACTGGATAAGTAAAACAAGAAGTGAAAAATACGTACGTACAAGTACAAGGTCTTTAAGACGTGTACAGAAAGCGGAAGTATTAATGAAAAATACATACATACGTACATAATATGAGTATTAAAGGGGAAAATGCTAAAGCGTATAGCCGCGTGGCTATACTATTTATTAAAAAAACCCAGTACAGCCGCCTAGCGATTAGGTGTCCACGTGTTAAACCAGTATAGCGGCTATACTAATTTTTTAAAATATATACCGTGGTAAAGCCATGCGGCTATACTATATGTAAAAAAAACTGAGTATCACCACTCGGCTATACTATTTTGAAAAATACCCGGGAGTATAGCCGGACGGCTATACTATTTAGTAAAAAAGTCAAAAAAGATACACCTGCGCAGCTCTAGTATTTCTTGAAAATATATTATTTTAATTCAGTAATATGTAAAAATTATTTATATAACACGTGATTTTTGTGTGTATTCTTGAAAATTTTGTAAAAGACATGTTTATTAAACATGAAAAATATGTACCTAAGTGTACAATACGAGTATTGTATGTTTGCTTTTTAAAAATCATGTATTTTACCTAGTCTATAAGACATGTACATAAAATGAATGTATTGTTGAAAAATACATACGTACATGTATAATACGAGTATTAAACGTGAAAATGCTAAATTCTTTATATGGTTCATAACTCTAGCAAAGTAAAAAACTCAATCAAAGGGGACTGAAAATCGGGGATTTTTTTTTTTTTAAAAAAAGGATCCCAATATAAAGCGTATAGTTGCTCATACTACTTATTACCAAAAAAAAAAAAAAAAACTGAATAACTCCGCGCGGCTATACTATTTTTAAATATAATATACTTAAAGCGTATAGCCACGCAGCCAAACTACGGTTTTTATTATACAAAAAATAGTATAGACGCGCGGCTAAACTGTTTTTGACACGTGGGCGCTAAGCGCTAGGCCAGTCCTTTTTTTGTTTTTTGTTTTTTTTAAAAATAGTATAGTCGTGGGGTTAAATATAATATACTTAAAGCCTATAGCTGAACGACTATACTTTTTTGACATGTGTTCATTAGGCGGGTCCTCTTTTTTTATGTTTTTTAATAAATCGTATAGCCGAGGGGCTATACTCGTGATTTTTTTAAAAAAAGAAGAGTATGGCCGGGCGGCTATATGGGGTTCAATTTTTTTATTTTTTTTTATTATTTATAAAGAGTATAGGGGCACGGCTATACTCCTTACATAGATACTGTGATCTTTGAAAAAAAAAAAATTGTTTTTCAACGATTTTTTTTTATCGATAGTTTAGTGCGTTGTCCATTACAATTAGGCCATTACCGTAGTCTTTATTGCCCCCTTTTGAGTTTTTACTTTTCCAGAGTTATGACCCGTATAAAGAATTTAGCATTTTCACTTTTAATACTTGTATTGTGCACATATGTATGTATTTTTCATGTTTAATACACTTGGTTTTTTACAAAATTTTCAATAATACACATAAAATTCATGTATTATACATATAAGCTTCACATAATATTGAATAAAAATAATATATTTTAAAAAATTTAAATCTATAAAGTATATGTATTGAAACTTGCAAATTAATATCTATAAAGTATAAACTAATGCAACTAGAAGGGTCCTTTTTTTATTTATAAATATTTTTTAATTATAATATACTAAAGAGTATAGCTAGCTATACTATGTTTTTTGACACGTCGCCACTACCCGCTACGGGGGTCCTCTCTTTTTTTCTTTTTTTTAAATTTTTTTATAAATAGTATAGCCGGTAGGCTATACAGCTTTTAAATATAATATACTTATAGAGTATAGCCGACCGGCTATAATGTTTTTGACACAAACCACTAACAGGTCCTCATTTTTATAATTTTAATTTTTATACATCGTATAGCCCCGCGGCTATACTCTTTACACAAATACTGTGATCTTTTTTTTAAAATTGTTTTTCCCCCATTTTTGTTTATTGATAGTTTAGAGCATTATCCTTTACTATTAGACCATTACCCGAGTCTTTATTGTCCCCTTTTGAGTTCACTTTTTCACAGTTAGTACCCATATAAAGAATTTAGCATTTTCCCTTTTAATACTCGTATTATACACGTACGTATGTATTTTAAATATGTTATATATCTTTTATTTAAAAAATAATAATAACAAAAGTACCCTCCTAGTTGCGTTAGTTTATACTTTATTAATATTAATTGGCCAGTTTCAACATATCCAGTGCAGATATTGAAGAGAGAGAAATTTCAGAGTAAATCAATTTGAGAGTTCAATTTTTTCATCTTCTTTTTTTGTGGGTATGTTTGCTTTTGATTTAGCTCATTCTCTAGAGTGCAACTTGTTTGAGGAACATCAATCAATATTATTCTAATAATTTAATTAAACAATTAAATTAAAAAAACAAATAGAATATTTATAGAAAAAAAGGGGACCCGCCTAGCCAAGTGGCTATACTATTTTTTTTAATAAAAAAAAATATATACCGTAGTCAAGCCGCGCGGCTATACTATTTTGAAAAAATCCGAGAGTATAGCCGCACGGCGTTACGATTTATAGAAAACAAAAAGGACCCGACTAGCGCCTGGGCGACCACGTGTCAAAACAAATATAGCCGCGCGGCGATACTATTTTTTTAAAAAAAACACCATAGTAAAGCTGCGCGGCTATATTATTTATAGAAAAAAAGAGACCCGTCTAGCTCCTAGGCTCCCATGTGTCAAAACAAGTATAGCCGCGCGGCTATACCTTTAATTGTTTCAGGCTTTGTGCCTTTTGGTGGCTTCTTTCCTTAGCGACTCTGCTCTATCCAGTATATGGTTTATTATGTGTTTCTAAATCTCAGTGCTACGGATATTACTCACCGGTTCAAGTGCTAGTGGAGGTGGATGTTTCTTTATTATGATATTTTAATGGAATTTTGCTTCATGATAGACCTGATGCATCTTATGTAGGCTATTTGCTGGAGATTTCTTCCTAGTCAAGTAATGAATTCTTCCCTTTTCAAAAGCAAAGGATGGAGGGTCATAATGTGCACCCCCTCCTCGCTATAATATCTCTCCAGACTCATGATCCTTTCCTACTTATATTACTTTCTGCAGGCCCTTTGTTTAAGTCTTTGTGTTTTCATTAGTTCATCCGTTACTTCGGCAGTTTTACCCGAAAAGGTTTGAACTTAGAATTGCATGTCTTTTTCTTTTTATTTCTAAATGTACTTATGATGTTGAGCTGTTTTGACTTGTTATATGCAAAAATATTGATATGGGATTTAATGGTTTACTCTTTGTGCCATTACTGTTTCTAGACCTTATATTCCTTTATTTTCCCTTTCTTAAAGTTCCATCTTTCTCATAACTCATCCTAACTAGGAGTCACGATTAGGCATCCTAGGCATTCAATTCTGCGTTCAGGTGTCTTAAGGGTGTGGGGTTTATTTGGAAAAGGACCATTTTCATATATATGCTTGTCTTTTTTTGATATATGTTCAAAAAAATCCATAGGCGGTAGGTGGGTTGCAGGCATGGGCCTAAAGCCCAGAACCTAGAGCCTAGAGGAGTAATCGGGCATAGGGACCCTTTTTTATAAAATAATTATTTTGTATTATAAATTATAAATTTATACCAAAATCATGCAAAATAATAAGATATATAAAAAGAAAACTTTGTTGTAAAGTCTTGAGTGGAGCCCACATGATTAGAAGGGAATCTCACACACCTTCACGGGTTATCTATTTACCGAATTATTAGCCAAAGCTTTGTATATAAAAACGATGGCTTCATTCTCATTTGATGTAGAGAGATAAAAAGAGAGATAGACAGAGAATGTAGAAAGAAAGAAAAGAAATAATGAAAATATCAGAAGAGCATTCCTATCGCTATTTGAACTCTCTAAATTCTCTCTTCAATTTCTTTAGTTTTATAACACGTTATCAGCACGAATATCTCTAAAACACCAGCTGGGATATTCGATCAAAACACTCTGCTTATGCTCTCGTGATCTCAACAACCAGATAGTGAAATGGCGAAATCACAAGGCTCTCACAAAGTCTTTCTCTTTCACTCTTTGTCTGTCTGAGCCATAGCAAGAACCACAGAGCAAAAGCCATGACTTCGCCTATATCTGTGACTCTGTCTCAAGCCCCTTTGGCTCCCACCGTTTCTCACCATGGCTCGAGCTCAGCCTCAGACCGGGCCTCTCTCTTTGCAGCCCTCACTCTACTAATTTTCTCCGGTCTCAAATCCACTTCATCGTCGCCATCATCGTCGTCTTCGACGTCATCCAAGCTCTCTCGATTTCCAGCGCTGCCGTCTAGGTGCAAACAGGCCGGTCCAGGCCACCGCCGTCGAGACTCAGTAGACGAAGCCTATATCTGCTCGACCTCTAGCCGAAGTCATGGTGGCCGGATCATGGAGCCTCTGTGCCATGGAGCTTTCCAAAGCTCTTTCCCACACTCATTTTCCATGCTTTTAAGAAAGTCGAGGCAACCCATGCTGTGTAGGCTTACTTCTTTGGTCTGACCAGAGTCTGGTGGCTTTGCTTGCGATATGAAAAACTGATCAGAAGAAACCACACCGAAAGGATGAGCTTTCCTTTATCTTTTCAATTATCTTATTATTATTCTATACTACTTAATATTGACATTAGTGCAGGTGTGTGCTGGTGGCAGGTGGAAAAGGGGAGCATGATAATCATGCACTAGTCTCTTTCCGCATAGTTACATATATTAATATAATAATATTATATCTTTTCCTATTTCCTCTAGCCTTAAGAGGAATTCCACCGAAAGAAAAAAAGGGGGAGGCAATTCAAGTTGACAACACATATATTATTTGATCCTGGTGTTGATAAGAACCCACAAATAATTGCCTTGACTTTATCTATATATATAGTAATCCTATGGACGGTTACACTACATATATTTTAAGTGGTGGTTTTTAACCCCTCATTTACTTTATTTACTGTATGGTGTAGGTTTATTACCCATACAACAGTATTTATTTAAAAGTGTGGCGCGGGTTTATCGTCCACACAACTGCCTTTACTTTTATTTAAAGTATGGTGCGGGATTAACGTCCATACAGCAAGCAATTTAATTTATGAATTTACTTTACCGCACATTTACATTTATTTAAAGTATGGTGCGGGTTTATCGTCCATATCAGCAATTTATTTACCAGTAATTTATTTACAAGCTATTTATTTTATGAATTAATTGTGTGGTATGATGAGTTTTTACAGAATACAGAGATCAGGACCAGAAGTTCCTTGATCCTCATCATACAACTACATCATGACTTGAAAGATCCTTGATGATGATAATGATATGAGAGCTGGCAGTCTCTCCGGTACTGTATTTGTAAGCAAGAGATCGGACTTGAAAGATCCTTGATCCTTGACATGTAAATAAGGACCTTCAGTTCCTTGATAATGTAACAGTACCGTATTGGTTAATAGTGCCATACACATGAATAGTAATTGTACTGGCAAATGTACTGTATGCATAAATAGATACGTATTCATGACCTGATGAATAGTACCGCATACATGAATAGTGATGTATGGATAAATATTAACCATTTTGGGTTAAACCGTCACTATATACAAAAGGGGACCTGCAGTTCCTTAAACTCATGGATGAGCAATTAAATGAGATGCCAGAAGTTCCTCAAAATATGGACAATTATGTGAGGGCCTGAAGTCCCAAAATATATACTGGAAATTATAAATATGTCCATACCATGAGAATATGTGATTTTGGCCAGAAGTTCAAAATCTAAGAGTATTGAATGTCCACACCATGAGAATGTGTGATTTTGGCCTGAAGTCCAAATCTGGCAATATTGAGAACCTGAAGTTCCAACAATTAAATGGACAACCCTTGAGGTATTATTGCAAATTGTGGAACACCACATATTTCTTTGGCATAAGAAAATGATGAATTTGATAAAGTTCGATTATGTTACAATCGACACCTCAAGAAAGAAATACATTTTGTGAATTCCGGTTGTTAAGAATACACCGTGAAATGGATAATATCATGATAAACCTCAAAGGATGAATTGAGGCTCCCCACATATTTTGTTGTATTATATGATCTGGGCCGGAAACCCATGGATCCAAATATATGAGAGATCCCGAACCTGAAGTTTTGGGTATATAGTAGTTAATGTTCTTCACTACTATATTGCAATATTATCATGGCTTTTACTCAATTCATATTTCATGCCCATTTGAAAAGGGCAAATAAATTTTGAAGTCGTGTTTAGCCCTGGCCAGAAGTTCCGGACTCACATGCATTGAAATATGTAATTTGAGAGATTTGTTGTGGTTATTTGAACCTATAAGGCACAAGGCTCCAACCCGTCATTTTGAAAAGACGTGAAAACCACAAGTGCAAGTTTAAGAATTTGCCCAATTATTATAACAGAAAAGGAGCATACAACAGATAGATTTTCTTCACCTGCATGAAAGGAGCAGGCTCTGTAAAATCTATAAAATTCCATTATGTTCTGGAAGCCTCTTCAGGAAGAGGACGACGCCTCTTAAGCTTAGCCATGAGCCACTCGTGTTCTTCCAGAATCTTTTTATTGGAAATCTGCAGCATGTCAAGCCTTGTCTGCGTATCAGCGGAGTATGAACTCACTAGTTTCAACAAGGCATTATTCTCCTCTTTAAGTTTCTCAACCTCCTGTTGAGACTCATGAAGTTTTCTCTGAAGAGACGAATTTTCAGTGTTCAGCTCCTGAATCTCGTTTGCTCTAACACGCAAACGACTAGCCATGTTAGAAACAGAAGCAGCACACTGAACGCTGAAAGCCATTGAGTCATCAATAGCCTCTTCATCAGACCTCGATGATAACAGCATTTCATCCATAGGAATAAGAAGATTCCTAGCTACTGTGACAGCAATCGAATCATCCATCATCACAGAATCATTAACCGTGAGATGACGGTCTTTGGATGCAAAGGATGGCTGCCATATTTTGATGTCACGAGCTGTTTTGGGGTCAACATTTAAATCAAGATGATTTGGGCGGGAAGAAGAGGAAGCCATTTTTAGAAGGTTTTAAGGAAAGCCTTAGAAAAACTAAACTTTCAGAGAATAAAAGGGAATTGAGTTGAAACGAAGTTACTCCAATCAGATGTTACAGATGCAATATCTATAGGTGGAAATGTGGCACCGTATCCAGGATCCCAATATTTCCCCGGATCCCCATATTCTTCTTCTTTTCCCAGGTTCCAAAACTTCACGTGGTCTCCAGTAATATCTGTCGGCACTTTCGGCGTTTTCAGGATTATTTCCTCAAAACCGATCTTGCTTTGCGGATTTCACGGAGCTACTTTTTCAAAAGCTCCCCGAGAATCTCGCAGATCTCTACGATTAATTTGAAATTCACCGGCTTTACTTATTCCTCTTATTTGTGTATAAATATGTTACTAACGAAATTTTCTTTGCAGAACACACTCAGTTTCCTCCAATTTCTTCTTCATATCCAATGATGCAATATCTACTTGTTTTTCATATTAGTGAGCCCTCGATGTGCTTTAGAAGCGAGACTATCTCTGATCATCCATTCTGGAAGCGAGATTATCCCTGATCACGCTTCCACTACATCAGGAAGCTGCAAGAATGACCACAGGCTCTGATCTCCTGAAGTTCTCCTTGACTAGGAGAGATGAGAGTTTGTCGTTTGCTCCCACCAGCTTCCTTCCTTGATTGCTTACCTTACCTTGCAATCAATATCACAATTTTTGTATTTTTTCTTTCTTTTATAACTCTCTGGGATTCTATTTCCTTAGAATGAACATCCGAAGAAAGAATCCATGTAGTGATCCTAACACTGAGGGTTATACTTTTTGACAGTGATATAAGGATTGTGATTTTTGCTCTTGCAGGATATAACTAGATCATCAAGTGTCACATCATATTTGCAGAGCCGATACGTGCTTGAATGATACTTGAGAAAAGTTTCTCCCACCTAAGGATGTAAGAAATACTTGTGTTATTTCATGCTTGTACTTTTATTTTGATATTTTGTACTACATCCTTAAAGATAACCAAATGAGGAGATAAGGCCGTTCTGGAAGAACGCCGTGCAAAGGACCATTCCAGAAGAATGACTTGTATCATTCTGATATGTATCCATGAATTATTAATGAAAACTTCTCAAACTGCAAGTTGGATACATTGATAATACACTGCACAGATTAAAGTCCCATAAGAACAGAATATGGGTATAGCAGTGATCAATATGATGCACGCCTGTTGCGTAGCAAATGATATGGATTGAAGTCCCTGAAGGACAATCCTTTAACATGTCAATAGTAATGCAGTGCACGCTTGATGCGTAGCAAATTATATGGTTTCAAGTTCCAGAAGGACAATTAATTGACATGTATGTATTAATCTGTGGCATGCCTGTAGCATGACAGATATATGGGTTCTAAATGTTCCAACTCCTTAAATGGAGATTATCCACGCCCTACTGTAAAATAACGCTCCACTGGAGGTTATAATCCACATTCTCACATAATTGATCCTATAAGAGATGTCTATCTAAAAAGAGACAATAAAAGCCCCCTGAAGTGGCTTGGGTACCCAAAAGCAAATAAATGCTTATAATTGATGCATGCGCATGCACATGAGAATGGTGGGATCATGAATTGATGAATGAAAATTTTGGTTTTGGAGTAGCTACTCAAATCATCAATGGGCTGTGTTGATTGGAACCACGTTCTATTATTCAATGTCGACAATATCATTGGCCAAAATGGAAAGAGGCAATTCCATTACATATGAGAATGAACGTGAAAGAACAAACCCATAGTACGAACCCCAAAAGATGTTAATGCTGAGAGTTATATTTGGGTGTTCGGAATAAAAGGGAACATACCTATTTTGTACGACACAATGTTTCTAGCAGAAACAAGAAATGTTGGGTTTCTCCATATTTACAGATGCAATTGTGCATTCTTATTGCACATTTACGGAGACCAACATATTATCTTTAAGGGTTATTAAATGAACAAAGTATATCACCAGAAGTGATTCCCTAAAGATATATAAATAGCTGGGTTAAAGCTATATAATGTGTCATAAAGTTTAATCCCTTAAATAAAATCCTTGAAGGATTGAAATTGCATGAAGCAAGTCCTTGAAGGACGTGTGCCTGAAGCACAAATTTTGTACTCAATACTAATATGTATAAATTGCCTCAGTGAGTACACTAATTATGATATTGTTGCAACACATTACAGCTCTTGAAGAGTTGATAATTGATCAAAACTCGTGAAGAGTTAATACTTGGTTAAAACTCTTGAAAAGTTCAAGAAAAAGTTGTCTCGGCCTGAAGATCGAGCATTATGCCAACGAGATTCTTGCTTATACTAAGAAAGTATTGAAGCATTTTATGTGGATTTTCCGTTGGGCACTTAAATGATTTTCCGGAAATATACTGGACCGGACATTGTAATTTCCAGATAGAGCTCAGCTCCGTCACCATCACTTTGGGATGATGTGAGGCATATGTGATACTATCTCCGCATAACACCATATATGGACATATTTTTTTCAAGTGAACTTACACATAGCCCAGGTTTTGTTGGATACGCGGACTTTGGAAATTTCTATGATTTACATAGAGATAGCTCACTGGAAATATATTTACTTACTCAACTATATGAATTGTTGGTGGCTATATCATTCACTCAATCCGAAAGATCTTTTCTCTAGAAAGATAATCATGAAGATATCAGGGGGAGATACTCATCAGGGGGAGCATCCAACAATATTACAAGATTGACTCACAGAAGCAATGCCAACAGATGATAAACAATATGGCTTAAAGATATTTTGTCAAGCATCAGGGGGAGCGTGCTGTCAATAAAGACCTTCATACACTGTACTCTTTTTCCTTTGTCCAGGTTTTTATCCCACTGGGTTTTTCCTGGCAAGGTTTTAACGAGGCAGTGTCGCACGCGCGTTCATATACACAGAATTTTATGTTACACATGGTTATATACTCTTTTTCCCTTCGACCAGTTTTTGTCCCACTGGGTTTTACTGGCAAGGTTTTTAACGAGGCATATTCCATAGTGGTCTCCAAGGGGGAGTGTTGTAAAGTCTTGAGTGGAGCCCACATGATTAGAAGGGAATCTCACACACCTTCACGGGTTATCTATTTACCGAATTATTAGCCAAAGCTTTGTATATAAAAACGATGGCTTCATTCTCATTTGATGTAGAGAGATAAAAAGAGAGATAGACAGAGAATGTAGAAAGAAAGAAAAGAAATAATGAAAATATCAGAAGAGCATTCCTATCGCTATTTGAACTCTCTAAATTCTCTCTTCAATTTCTTTAGTTTTATAACAAACTTTAATATTTCCTAACCTTGATATTATCTTACTTTTATTTTTGTATTTTCAGTAACCTTGATATTTTTTTTAAAAACTGCAAAAAAAAGTAAAATTAGGCCCATTTTAATACAATGTTTAAGGCCATTTTGCAAAACCCAACCCGTTAGTTATATTAAAAATTAGGTCAGATATCTTCTTCTTCCCAGCATCACCTTCTCCTCCCTCTCTCTGTTTCGATTTCATCTTTCTATCTCGATCTCTGTCTCTCTCCGTCTTTCCTAACAAGCAGTGGCTACAGCGCGCTTCAACCGCCCTTCGTCTGCGCATCAACGGCTAAACGCCCGCCCAGACCCGCCCAGACCCGCCTAGACCCGCCTAGGCAGGCGATCAGGCGCGGCCTAACTTCCTAGCGCTTGCCCCTAATGATTAGGGTGAAATCAGGGCGGTGTCCTCCCGCCTAGGCCGATTTTTCGAACCTATTTCATATTACAATATTTTAGTGTAAAAACCAAAGAAAACTGCCATAAGTGGTTTGGTTTTTTGTCCCAAAAACATGTGGTTTGGTTTGGCCGGTTTGAATGATGCATACGGTCTTTCGCCCACCTCTTTCGTGTAAAGAAAAAAAAAACCAGAGCCACCTTTAAAATTGAACATGGGGGAGGACTTTTCACTTCCTGCATAGCAGAACCTGTAGATCAATACGTCAATACTGCTTTTTTTTTTTTCCTACTAGTTAATGTGATGCACCATGCGTACAAAAATTAATTTCACTTTAACTAGAGAAGATGGATTAGATCAAGAAAAGAATGGAAAAGCATGACAATAATTTCACTTCACAAAAGAAACCGATCCGCAAATTTATTGAGAAAGATTGATTATATTTGATGAATTTTTCCCCAAATATTCCTCTTTATAAAAATATTGGTCGCCTATTTCATGTACTTGTTATCTGCTCAAGCTCTACCCTTTTTTACAAGCTATTAATGCTGTAAAATTTTCTCTCTCTTTCGCCGTAGTTGATTTGTTGAAGTCCTTTCATGTTTAAGTAGGGAAACAACTGAGTTTGTACACGGACAAGATAAAAAAGCCAAATTTGTACTTTCTTACGGTATCAATGGCTGGTAAAACTGTAAAGAATGTTATAAGATTGAATGCCTTGGTGGACAAGGGAAGCAACACAATTATCTTCGTAGAGTCTGATAACCATTTTATTGATGTTCTCTTGAGTTTCTTGACAATACCAATGCGAACAATTGTTGGGCGTGCCCATAAACATTCAGTACCGCTGGAAATAGGTTACATGAGCAATTTGTACGCCAGTGTTGCGAATACCGATGTTCAGCATTTCCAGACTGAAGCATATAAAGAGATGTTGCTATGTCCCCACAATGGGGCTGAATCTCATTGCAAAAACCTTAAACTGAAAATTGACAATGATGAGCCGACGAGGTACTTTGTGTGTGATAGTTGGCAATGCAACTTTGAAAATAAGTCAATAAGTCATTACAAAGGTGTTCTTTGTCAATGTGGAAGATGCATGAATCTGAAGTTGTCACTTTCAGTTTCATCCTCTGCTGAGCAAGGTGGGGGCATCTTTGTAAAAGAATCAGCTAGGTTCATAATTACTGATGATTTATATGTGATGTCCCCGTTATCGGTGGCAAGCAATCCTGTATTTACAAAGCTTGGAGCCATGAATGAGAATAGCACAACTGAACAACAGAATTTGAATATAGGAGCTCATGAGGTAATTGAATGTTGTTTGCCAATTGTTTTATTTTTCTTTTAATACAACTGTAGTGTTTGTGGTTTCTGACCTGATCATGGTCTTTTTTACAGGTTTTCAACTTGCTTCTGCGCTCATTAGTATCAAAGAAACCTCTGTCTGAAACTATACTGAAGCATAATCCGGTACCAAATCCGAATTTGAGCCTTTTAAATCTGGATAAACTAATATTGACACGTATTGAATCTATACTACTTGGAGACATGATGGATGCGGAGGAAGAAGAAAAGATTGTTGTTAAGTTGACAATTAGCGTATCGAAGAATATTGTTTGTGATGCAGAAGCAGGGGAGGATTTTGTTAATTTGCTCTTCAGTTTTTTAGTTGTTCCACTTGGTTTCATATTAAAGCATACGTGGGATGCCTCTTTCAAAGGGTGCTTGATCAGTTGCACAAATGTGTCAAAGATCTTGATGAGCAGCACTTGAAGTCAAATTACCATAGGGAAATTCTACTGAGTCCTAAGATTTATCTTGGTTTTTGCTACTAGAACCGTCTTTTAGGAATTGAGGATGGCCCAGTGGCCTCATATTATTATGCACATTGGCCGGTGGATGGATGTTGGCATTATATATTGGCTACTGATAAAACACCCGTCACTTCTAACAGAGTGAAACTTCCACTCAAATTGAAGCATGACAAAAGTACTCAAGGGTATTTGAAAGCATCAATGGCGTTCATGGTAACTGACAAGCTTATCATAAGGCCTACATCTCCTTTCTTTTGCTTTTCGATTATAAATGAATTGAAGGTACCTTTCACTGACATAAAGGAGGAAATTGTTGAGGTTGGCAAGAAGGAGGTGAATTAATTGTTTACAATTTTCATGTTGCCCTTTTCACTGCACCCTTCTCCCTTTTTAATTGTTGATGATTCTTGTGTTATTACTTATTGTTGGCGTTGCGTCTTTTGGTGGCTATTTTTCTTAGCGACTCTGCTCTAACCGATGTCTTCATTAGGCAGCTGAATCTAGAGAAGTCTATAAAGAGAGCTTGCTTATCCAATAAATGATGAAGATGCTTCTCCTTTATGCAAACTGGAACTCCAGTGTGGATGATACTGTGTTTGCACTTCCTTATGGATAATGCTAATGCTTGCAAACTAATACTTGTAGCAGACTCATAGTCATGGGTTCAATTGCAAAACTAATATTTTCCAACCTTGATATCAATTATAAATTTAAACTAAAATCATGCAAAACTAATATTTTCCAAACTTGATATTATCTGATTTTTATTTTTGTATTTTCAGTAACCTTGATATTTTAAAAAAACTGCAAAAAAAAGTAAAAATAGGCCATTACAAAACCCAACCCGATAGTTATATTAAAAATTAGGTCAGATATCTTCCTCTTCCCAGCGTCGCCTTCTCCTTCCTCTCTCTGTTTCGATTTCATCTCTCTGTCTCAATCTCTCTCTCTCTCCGTCTTTCTTCCTAACAAGCAGCGCCTCCTGCGCGCTTCAACAGCCCTTCGTCCGCCTAGACCCGCCTGGGCCGCCTAGACCCGCCTAGGCCCGCCCAGGCCGCCTAGACCCGCCTAGGCGCCGCCTAACTCCCATCGTACACAACCCTTGGGAATTGGTTGCATGGACAACATATATGGAAGTGTGGAGAGTTTTGACTCACAGCTTTTCCGAACAGAAGAATGCAGAGCCATGCTGTTATGTCCCCGCAATAGGACAGAATATCTCTTGGACAACATCAAACTGAAATTTGATGATTCCGGTACCCAAGCGGTATTTTACGTGTTCTAATCCACACTGCAGAAATTTTCGGAACAGTCTTTTTTTTAGTTATTACCAAATAGTTCGTTGTCGTCGTTGTAAGCGTCTAATGGACACGGAGACCACCCTTCCAGTGTCTGGTGCTGAAGATGGTGAGGTCTTTGTAAAAGGTCCAGCCAGATTTATAATTAGTGATGATTTACAAGTGATGCCCCCATTTACTTCTACAAGCTCTTCTTTAGTTAAGAACATCGGATTCACGGGATGGAATAGTATTGAGTAGTTGACAGTCAATGGAGGAGTTGGTGAGGTAAATGATCTGTTATACCACCAAAGTTAATTTTCTAGTAAGAAATGAAATGCTAGTTTCTGATGATCTTTTCCCTTTCTTCGTCGTATCAAAGATGCCTTTGACTGAAACTCTGCGGAAGCATGAACCCCTCCCAGAATTGAGCAATGAAAATGTTGATCAAGAAATAGATGTTGAATCTCGAATGTTAGGAGACGCCACGAATGAGTAAGAAGAAAAGATTTCTATTAAGCTCTTAGTTAGCAAATCTAGGAGATGGTTTGTTATGCAGAAGCAGGGGAGGAGTTTGTTAATTTACTCTTCAGTTTCTTGACTCTCTCACTCTGGTTTATTGTGAAACAGATGCAGGATAACTCTATGAAAGGATGCATTGGTCAGTTGTACAAAAGTGTCCAGGATCTTGATGAGCAATGCTTGAAGTCAAATAACCATAAGAAAATGCTAGTGAGTCCCAAGCTTCTCCCTGGATTTGGCTATAAGAACCATCCTTTGGGAATAGAGGAAGCCTCGTATCAGCTGGCCGTTGATACCACCCTTATCCACTCTAATAAACAAGTGAAATCAGTTGAATTCATTAGTACTGTTCTTAATCTTTTGCACTGTTTTATGTGATCGGGGCTTGTGTAATAATGTATTTCTTTGTTGTCTATTTCTCTTTATCCAGGAGGAAGCTTCAACCATCAAGGCAGCTGGCAAGGCATGGTACCAAACGATGATCTCAGACAGCGACTACACAGAGTTTGACAACTTCACAAAGTGGCTTGGAGTATCCCAGTAATTTACTTCTTTAAAATTCTAAAGACGTTTTCATACTCTATTTTGCTTTTTTTTGGTTTACCAATGTCTTTTGTTTCCTTGAGTTGGGGATGAGGAGGAAAATTGGTGTAGCAAGAGAGAATGTTATGATGTGTGGGTTTTGTCTGGTAGACTATTTTTGTCATTCGTAACTGGAATTATTATTAGTTTAGTTTGTCAATTTTGTTCCATGACAATGTCAGGCGTATTTTTGTTTGAATATCTTTGATTTATATATATGGTACCCAGCTTTAAAATAAAATTTAACTACATATTCATTAAGTTTGATACTTTACAAATATAAATTTATCCTCTTCAATTTTCTTCTGTACTTTCTGTAAACGTCGTTGGCGATTTGGTTGTCAAAGTTTTCAAACCATGAAGTTATTGAATTGAGAAACAGTTGTGGTATTTTTTGGAGCTTCAGAGAACTAGCTGATTTCAAAATAAAATTTAACTACATATTCATTATGTTTGATACTTTACAAATATAATTTTATCCTCTTCAATTTTCTTTTGTACTTTCTGAAAACGTCGAGAAACAGTTACTGAATTGAGAAACAGTTGTGGTATTTTTTGGAGCCTCAGAGAACTCAGAAAGATTGTCTTCCGCTGTCTTTTTGTTGTATTTGTTTGTTCGTATAGCATTTGGAGCTGCTAAAGGTTTTCTTTTTCCTTCAAACCAAACAGTTTCTTTAAAAAAAATTTAAAATTGAACATCAGTATTTCACTACCAAACGTATTTTCTGACTTTAAAAAACTCAACCTTAATGTTTGTAACGATCAGCATACCGATCGCGGTACTATTTTTAAACCTGCATTTCACTCTGTGCAAAACTAGCAGCCGGCAAGAACAAAATTGTGTATTTGAAAACCAAGGAATTTCATATTCTAATAAAGTTTTTACATTGGCATAACAACAGAGTGATAACAAAATTTGGAGAATATAAGAAAAGGTCCAACAAGTTATCACGACCTATAAAGCAACAATTAAAACTAACCAAAACGAAAAATTGAAAGTAAAATTACACCAGCTGATGCAAAAGCCGAACCAACCACAAGGAAGAAATACCAGCCTCCAAAATCCAAGAGAGGAGATATCTAAACCCTAAACCCTGAATTTTCAACATGGGACTTTATTCTCGAAGATCAAATAAACTCTCCGCTGAGTGATGATACGAAAAGGTAGAGGACCTAAACATACTTTTGCTCACCATCCATTAGGTAAAAATCATAGAATGAACTAATCCAAAAATTAAACACAACATTGCTACAAAGGTCATCCCAAGGAAGGATAACATGATGAGGGCATGGATGCTTCTTAGTCTCTGCCCTATTGTCATTCTTCTTCTTCTAGGAGTAAGTGTTTCTCGACGACCAAACATGGTTCATTCTCTTTGCTAGGACAAAAGTAATTGCTATTGCGTAATTATGATTGAAGAAAACAACATGGCTCTCATGCTAGGTCCCCTTGTTTTCCCCCGATTTTTGTTTTTAGTGATAGTTTAGAGCATTATCCATTACTATTAGACCATTACCTGAGTCTTTATTGTCCCCTTTTGAGTTTTCACCTTTTCAGAGTTATTACACATATAAAGAATTTAGCATTTTCACTTTTAATACTCGTATTGTACACGTACGTATGTATTTTAAATATATTATATACTTTTTATTTAAATAATAATAATAACAAAAGTACCCTCCTAGTTGCGTTAGTTTATACTTTATTAAAATTAATTGGCTAGTTTCAACATATATATCCAGTGCAGATATTGAAGAGAGAAATTTCAGAGTAAATCAATTTTTTCTTCGTCGTTTTTTGTGGGTATGTTTGCTTTTGATCTAGCTCATTCACTAGAGTGAAACTTGTTTGAGGAACATCAATCAATATTATTCTAATAATTACATTAAACAATTAAATTAAACAACAAATAGAATATTTATAGAAAAAAAAAAAAAAGGGGACCCGCCTAGCCAAGTGGCTATACAATTTTTTTTCATAAAAAAATAATGTCGTAAAGCCGCGCGGCTATACTATTTTGAAAAAATCCAAGAGTATAGCCGCGGCGTTACGATTTATAGACAAAAAAAATGACCCGCCTAGCGCCTAGGTGACCATGTGTCAAAACAGGTATAGCCGCGCCACTATATTATTTTTATAAAAAAAACTCCATAGTAAAGCTGTGCAGCTATATTATTTATAAAGAGCCGCGTGGCTATACCTTTAATTGTTTCAAGCTTTTTGTCTTTTGGTGGCTTCTTTCCTTAGCGACTCTGCTCTATCTGATGTCTTCATTAGGCAGCCAGTGCAAGAACAATAAACTCTGTATAGAGATGATGATGCTTTTCCTGTTTCTACAAACTGGAACTCCAATATATGGTTTATTATGTGTTTCTAAATCTCTGTGCTACGGATATTACCCACCGGTTCAAGTGCTAGTGGAGGTGGATGTTTCTTTATTATGATATTTTAATGAAATTTTGCTTCATGATTGTGATTGACCTGATGCATCTTATGTAGGCTATTTGCTGGAGATTTCTTCCTAGTCAAGTAATGAATGCTTCCCTTTTCAAAAGCAAAGGATGGAGGGTCATAATGTGCACCCCCTCCACGCTATTATATCTCTTCAGACTCATGATCCTTTCCTACTTATATTACGTTCTGCAGGCCCTTTGTTTAAGTCTTTGTGTTTTCATTAGCTTCATCTGTTACTTCGGCAGTTTTACCCGAAAACGTTTGAACTTTGAATTCCATGTCTTTTTCTTTTTTTCTAAATGTACTTACGATGTTGAGCTGTTTTGATTGATTATATGCAAAAATATTGATATGGGATTTAATGGTTTACTCTTTGTGCCATTACTGTTTCTAGACATCATATTCTTTTTTTTTTCTTTCTTAAAGTTCCATCTTTCTCATAACTCATCCCAACTAGGACTCACGATTAGGCATTCAATTCTGCATTCAGGTGTCTTAAGGGTGTGAGCTTTATTTGGAAAAGGACCATTTTCATATATATGCTTGTCTTTTTTTAATATATGTTCAAAAAATCCATAAGCGGTAGGTGGGTTGCGAGCATGGGCCTAGAGCCTAGAAGAGTAATCGCAGAAATCATGCTAAATAATAAGATATATTGTAATAATCGGGGCTTAGGCACCCTTTTTTTTAATAATTATTTTGTATTATAAATTATAAATTTATATCAAAATCATGCTAAATAATAAGATATATAAAAGAAAACTTTAATATTTTCTAACCTTGATATTATTTGACTTTTATTTTTGTATTTTTAGTAACCTTGATATTTAAAAAAAAACTGCAAAAAAAAAAGTAAAAATAGGACCATTTTAATACAATGTTTAAGGCCATTTTACAAAACCCAGCCGGTTAGTTATAGTAAAAATTAGGTCAGATATCGTCTTCTTCCCAGCGTCGCCTTCTCCTCCCTCTCTCTGTTTCGATTTCATCTCTCTATCTCGATCTCCATCTCTCTCCGTCTTTCTTCCTAACAAGCAGGCGGGTCTTGAGCGCTTCAACCGCCCTTCGTCTGCGCATCAACGGCAAAACGCCCTCACAGACCCTCCTAGACCCGCCTAGGCAGGCGCCCAGGCGCCACCTAACTCTCTGGCGCCTACCCCTAATGATTAGGGTGAAATCAGGGCGGTGTCTTCCTGCCTAGCGCCTAGGCGCCGCCTAGGCCAATTTTTCGAACCTATTTCATATTACAATTTTTTGGTGTAAAAACCAAACAAAACTCCCATAAATGGTTTGGTTTTTTGTGCAAAAAAAATGTGGTTTGGTTTGGCCGGTCTGAATGATGCATACGGTCTTTCACCCACCACTTTCGTATAAAGAAAAAAAAACACCATAGCCACCTTTAAAATTGAACATGGGGGAGGACTTTTCATTTCTTGCACAGCAGAACCTGTAGATCAATACGTTAATGCTGCCTATTTTTCTTTTCCTACTAGTTAATATGATGAAACCATGCACCATGCGTACAAAAATTAATTTCACTTTAATTAGAGAAGATGGATTAGATCAAGAAAAGAATGGAAAAGCATGACAATAATTTCACTTCACAAAAGAAACCGATTTGCAAATTTATTTATTGAGAAAGATTGATTTATTTGATGAATTTTTCCCCAAATATTCCTCTTCATAAAAATATTGGTCGCCTTTTTCATGTACTTGTTATCTGCTCAAGCTCTGCCCTGTTTTAAAAGCTATTAATGCTGTAAAATTTTCTCTCTCTTTCGCCGTAGTTGATTTGTTTAAGTAGGGAAACAACTGAGTTTGTACTTTCTTACGGTATCAATGGCTGGTAAAATTGTGTAGAATGTTATAAGCTTGAATGCCTTGGTGGACAAAGGGAGCAACACAATTATCTTTATATAGTCTGATAACGATTTTATTGATGTTCTCTTGAGTTTCTTGACAATACCAATCGGAACAATTCTTAAGCGTGCCCGTAAACATTCAGTACCCTGGAAATAGATTGCATAAGCAATTTGTACGCCAGTGTTGCGAATATTGATGTTCGGCATTTCCAGACTGAAGCATGTAAAGAGATGTTGCTATGTCCCCACAATGGGGCTGAATCTCATTGCAAAAACCTCAAACTGAAAATTGACAATGATGAGCCGACGAGGTACTTTGTATGTGATAGTTGGCAATGCAACTTTGAATATTGTTTGTTATGCAGAAGCAAGGGAGGATTTTGTTAATTTGCTCTTCAGTTTTTTAGCTGTTCCACTTGGTTTCATATTAAAGCATATGAGGGATCCCTCTTTCAAAGGGTGCATTGATCAGTTGCACAAATGTGTCAAAGATCTTGATGAGCAGCACCTGAAGTCAAATTACCACAGGGAAATTCTACTGAGTCCTAAGATTTATCTTGGTTTTTGCTACAAGAACCGTCTTTTAGGAATTGAGGATGGCCCGGGGGCCTCATATTATTATGCACATTGGCCGGTGGATGGATGTTGGCAGGATATATTGGCTACTGATAATACACCCATCGCTTTGAATGCAGTGACACTTCCACTCAAATTGAAGCATGATAAAAGTACTCAAGGGTATTTGAAAGCATCAACGGCGTTCATGGTAACTGACAAGCTGATCAGAAGGCCTGCGTCTCCCTTGTTTTGCTTTTCAATTATAAATGAATTGAAGGTACCTTTCACTTACATAAAGGAGGAAACTGTTGAGGTTGGCAAGGCGGAGGTGAATTAATTGTTTACAATTTTCACGTTGCCCTTTTCACTGCACCCTTCTCCCTTTTTAATTGTTGATGATTCTTGTGTTGTTACTTATCGTAGGCTTTGCGTCTTTTGGTGGCTACTTTTCTTAGCGACTTTGCTCTAACCGATGTCTTCATTAGGCAGCTGAATCAAGAGAAGTCTGTTGACGCCAAAAAGTGGTTCTTTGACTTTGAGGGTCAACTTAGTAATTTTATGCCTTCGGTAATTTCAAGGGCTTCGGTAGGGAGCGTGATCTGCACAATAAGAGAACGCTCGGTAAGACCTAAGGCACCGGTGTGGTACCGGCCGTAGGCTCTCCGATGCTTAAGTAAGTTCGGGATTAAGAAAGATTAACTGACAGATCAATAGGCTAGTATGCCGTACGTTCTGCTTACCTCTATTCTGGGGTAGTTGGCCTCTTTTATAGGCCTTGGGAGGTGTGCTTTTGATGTAGAATTTCGATGTGGGACAGTGGACGTTGCTTGTGAGCGCGCCACGTGTCCTGAGAGTGGGCGTTGCCCTAATGGAGGAATCGGTAGTCTTATTGCCGAAGGCAGTGTTGACTAGCCACTGGGTGCCGAAGGCGACTTTGACCAGGTTCGATCCTGTCCACGTGTTTCTCTCTGATTCGCCGTTCATTATGGTGTAAACAGGAGTCCCCCAAGTCTCCAGGTGAGATTTCTCGGCTGGGGACTTGTTAGTTCTTTATTGGCGGCTAGGGTTGCCTTACCGTTCGGTAGGCTGTAAAGGGGGGAGTGCTGGGTTTTTGCCCCAGTGCCGATTCACCAAATGACCTGCTGAGGAGCCCAGGTTGCCACTGGGAGGATTACCGTCCGGTAACCCATCGCGGGGCGCCAATTGCCTTGGTTACCGTTTGGCGGCCCCTGGTGTGTTTAGTGGATTCCGAGGGGGAATCGCCGATCGTTCATTGACTCGGGCGAATTTGATCTTTCCTTTTGCATCCTTCGCGTGGGAAAGGGGGCAGTGATGGGACAGAATGACGCTTCGTCTTCTGTACCCAGCGTGCTGTCAGAGGTTCCACTCCGCGCGCGACACGTGGCATGTCAAATCACGCGGAGCGGCGCCATTAATGCGCCGTTTGGTTTCTCGAGGCGTACCGTTGCGCCTTTCGCCATATAAATAGGAGGGGTCTCTGAGGCGAAACTCACTTTGCATTTGTGAGTGAGGCGAGAGCTCTGTCAAGGCGATTTCCGGCGATAGCAAACGGCAACAGAGGCGATTTCCGGTGATAACAAACGGTAACACAAGCGATTTCCGGCCGAGCCAAACGGTAACACAGGCGATTTCCGGTGATAGCAAACGGAAAGCGAGGCGCTTCGTCCTTATACCCCAGTTCTCATAAGGTACCGTCCTGTAACCTTTCATTTTCTTTCCTTTCGTTATGCGTACGTCCTTCCTTGGTTGGAACTAGACTAGAACTTTATGCAAGTGGGGTGTGGTTCGGTAGTCTAGTTGCCATAGGTAGAGACGTAGGCATCGGTAGGATAGCTCTCAGCATGGCCCTTAGTTTCCTTCCGTTGTTTTTGTAGATGTCTGATAGCGAGTCGGGATTCGAGAGTGAGCCCAACGCATTTGAGGATGAGTCTCCAGATAGACGAAGGGATACCGAAAGTGAGGAGGTGGGCCAAGCTACCGAGAGTGATAGCGATTCTGAGGTTGAGGTGGTTGGCGAGACGGTCAGGCCCGTGCCCACTCATGGCATCGGTAAGGGGCTTATGACCAGTCAGCCCTTACCGTTGGCTAGACCCGGCAATATCGGACACGACCCGTTAACACGACACGAATTCGCACGAAAATAACAGTATTTGGGTTGAGCTTAATGGGTCGGGTTGATAACGGGTGGACCCGTTAGTCACCCGTTAAGCTAACGGGTTGGGTCAGTATTATTCGCGAATCACCCGTTAACCCGTTAAGAGCAATGGCATTTTTGTAATTTTAATTCTAAAATTAACCTACCTTGAATTGAAGCCCTCCTGTCTGAGTCCTCACGCCGCCACTTATTGCTAACTCAACACACAACTATTTTGAGGGGGATACATAGGAAACCTATAGATATCATAGAAGAAATAACAACTAGTATGATTCCATATTTTGGCTTTATCATATTCATCTGATGTGTCTTGTGCATCTTTTTAGTGTTCTTTTGATGTGATTATACTACTATTTCTCATTGTTTAAAATAAAAAAGAATAAAAGTATGGCTGCAGGAATGGCCGATAAGATCCTTGTTAACAGCAAATTCCCAACATCCATGTTTGCAAAGACATTCAAGCATCTTAATGCGCGACAAATTCAGCCAGCTTTACTTGACAGAGCTGTTAATGTGAATCAGTTTGATGAACCTGCCAATTCGTATGAGTAACGAACATGTTTGTATATGGTTTACAGTTTCTTTGATGATTTTGTATATTTTATTCATATTGTATCCCTCCATAATTTTATTTATTTTCTCATTTTTGTCTGTTGTGTTTTTTTTCCCTCGCAGAGATTGCATAATTGGTGAAAATTGCAATTTTGAGATTATGTTCATGGAGGATTGGTTTTTTGAGATTAGGTTCATGGAGGAGGCTCTAGACTTATTTCTTTTCTCCTTAACATTTTGTTTAAAACTTGTTTCAATTGAGATTAATTTGAAACTCATATTGTTTCAATTAAGTAGACAGAAACTGTTCAAGCTTTGTGAATTCTTTGTAAGTTTTGTTTTTTTTATGCTTAGCAATAGATGAAGGAAGTACAGAAGTGGAAAGCCTTACTGAAGATATCTTCAATCTTACTTGTGAAGAGACTATATCAGGACAATGTTCCAATAGTATTTCCCTTGATGATTGATGAAAGGTAGCTATAAATAATTGATATTTTATTCATATTGTATCCCTCCATAATTTTATGTTATTTTCTCATTTTTGTTTGTTATGTTTTTTTTCCTCACAGAGATTGCATAATTGGTGAAAATTGCAATTTTGAGATTATGTTCAAGGAGGATTGAAGTTTTGAGATTAGGTTCATGGAGGAGGCTCTAGACTTATTCCTTTTTCCCTTGACATTTTGTTTAAAACTTGTTTCAATTGAGATTAATTTGAAACTCATATTGTCTAAGAGTTTTTGTGTTTGCCAATGTGTAATGTGTAAGACTTATTTAAGGATTTCAGCTTTATTTGTATTATATCTCTAGTTTGAGGTGTTTTCATTTAATAATTCCTGCAAAAATATTGTTTATTTTTTTAAATGGGTGAAACGGGTTAAGCAGGTGAAGCGGGTGAAAAATGACCCATTAGCCATAACGGGTCGTGTCGTGTTATTCGCGAATTTGTGCGGGTCGTGTTTGGGTCAAGTATTTTTGACCCGTTAGCTTAACGGGTCGTGTTCGTGTCAACCCGTTAAGAAAACGGGTTGACCCGTTAACGACCCGAAACCCGCTAAAACGACCCGTTTGCCAGCTCTACCGTTGGCGGCCGTTTACAGTGATGGTCGGCAGGTTGGCCTGGGTCCGCCTTCCGAGCCTCGAGAGGACGTTCGGATGCCGGAGGCGTCCTCTAGTTACCGTCCGGAGGCCTCCACCTCTGGTCGTGGAGAGACTTCCGAGCCGGTTACCCTGCCGAGGGTAACCATAGTAAACAGCGGGAACCAAAGGGTACCGATGGGGGTACCGAGAGAGCAGCTTTTTGACGTAGACTACTTACCGCCCAACAAGTTGACATACCGAGAGCTGGCGAGGATAAGGGCGGAGTTCATGATCCCCCCTTCGGTAGGGATGAGGATCCCGAGCCCTACCGAATCCCTGAGCAGTCCCAAGGACGGTGAGGTGGCATTCTTCACCGACGTCCTTCAGCAGGGTGTAAGGCTGCCGTTACAGCCCCCAGTTCAAAGGATTCTGGCCCAAATTGGGTATGCCCCTGGTCAGTTCAATCCGAACTTCTGGGCCGTTCTGATGGGGGTAGTGACGGCATTCGGACTTGCCGGTGAAGAGGGACCTTCATACGAGCAGTTCTCCCACCTGTACAGCATCACCAAATCCAAGAGTACCGATCATGGTGGCTGGGTCCAGGCGAACTGTCTCAAGGCTTCCGAAAGGGGCCACTTTCTGAACGCCGTGCCGACTTCTCAGAAATCCTGGAGGAATCGGCGGGTGCTGCTCTCTGGTGATTGGGAGTCGCCTTCAGGAGTTCCCGTTCGCTTCCCTATCCCAACCACCTTTCAGATTGCCGGTAGGTTGCTACCATGCCGATCGGCAGATCAATCTTCTTCGTTCAGAGGACTAACCTGTTTCGTTATCTTTGTAGGCAAACTGAAGCAACCAACGGCAAACCAATCGGAGCTTCCGGCAGCTTGACTAAGGTGAGGCTAAGAGTTCCGGCCGGTGACAGGGAATACCCGCAGTTCTTGTTTACCGAGAACCTCATCAGAGCTCGCCTAGCTAACCCTGCCGAGAGTAAGTTTACTTGGTTTTCTTTTTCTCTTTTTTTTTTTTTTTCTTTTTTTTATACTCGGTATATCCTCACTTACCGATTTCTCCTGCCCTGGTTCAGTGACCGAGGAGAGGAAGAAGCCGAACTGAGGAAGATGTCGGAGACCTCCAAGCGACGGCTAGGGGTGATCGCCAAAGGGAAGAAACAGAAGCAGCCACCGGGAGCTTCTGCCGAGAGGGCCTCTGAGGCAGACCTCGACGAATCAACCTCTGTCCGAACGGCGGAGGCAGCTCAGTGCCGAGCCTGCGGCAAGAAGGGTGCCGATTAATGAGCCGGTACCCAGCCATGGCCAGGGTGCCGATGCCACTTCCTCCAAGGCATCCGGGAAGCGGCCGATGACGGTAGACCTGGATGCCGCCTCTACTCCCAAGAGGGTGCGGCTTGCCGATCCTCCAAGGGCCATCTTCGCAGTCGAGGACGAGGGAGCACCTGCCGAGGCGGTGACGCTGGCATGCCCCTCGAAGACGGTCCAGTTTGCGAACCACATGATCG
This sequence comes from Prunus kanzakura, assembly GCA_020521455.1. Classification (NCBI taxonomy): domain Eukaryota; kingdom Viridiplantae; phylum Streptophyta; class Magnoliopsida; order Rosales; family Rosaceae; genus Prunus; species Prunus kanzakura. Next base: position 1,268,806 of record BPUM01000033.1, on the reverse strand, counting down.
TGGGCTCGCAGATGGACCTGTCTGAAATTGATGACCTGCCGAAGAGGGCTCTTCGAGAAGAGGCGGGGCGCGCCTTCCGTCTCCAGGCCTCGGTAACTTTTCGGTTCCCATTTTTTTTTTTTGTTTGTTATCTCTCGTTCGGCACTAACCTATCGTTTCACTTTTCCAGGCGTCCATGGACATGTGGCTGTGCATGAAGAGGGCGATCACGGCCGCCGAACGCGCCAAGAGAATGTATGAGGACGGCCGCTCCAAGGTTGCCGATGCTGCGAAGGCTCTCCAGGACCACGCCAATCTCGTGCAGGATATGCACGCTGCCGAACGGCAGATCCAAGCGCACGAGGCGAAGCTTGCCGAGATGCGCGAGGCTCTGGATGGCGCTGAGCGGACGGCCAAGGATGCCGAGGAGGCGAAGCTGGCGGTGCAGGCGGCACTGGAGGCGTCCGAACGGGCGAAGGCGGCGGAGGTTGAGCCTGCCGTTAGAGGGGCGATCAGGGACTACCGTTCCTCCACCGAGTTCACTTCCCTGGTGGACAATGAGGTGGCCTCTGAGATGGCAGACCTCATCTACCGATTCAAGCGGTTCAACCCTGGGCAGAAGCTGAACCTGAACTTCGCTGCCGACCCCCCTCCTCTACCGGAAGGTATTACAGAAGAGATGATCGAGGAGTATGAGGGGGAGGACGCCCCTGGAGATGAACCGGACGCCGAAGAGGGTGCTGACGGTGTTGCTGGCGTCAATGCCGAGGCCGCTGGGGTCGACGGTGGTCATACTGCCGAAGCTTGAGCTCCGTATTTTGTAATAATAATAGTTTTTTTTTTTGTATTACCATGGCCGTTGGCCGTATTTCCGAACACCTTAATGCCGAGGGCATTTTTAATTCAAGTAGTTTTTTTTTTTTGCTTTTATCACTTGTGTTCTTAATTTTACCCATGTTTGTTACTGCCGTAGGCTAATAACTGTTCTAGGATGTTTATTGACTCTATGCCGTTGGCCATTTAGGAGTCGTTTGCTTTGGATTAGCAAAGTGTCTCTACTTTCGGTAGATAAGTCCAGAGTGATAGTACTGCCGTTGGCTCGTACCTGTCTCTCAGAACCAACGTATCATAGGAATCGGTAGGGGGGAGGCCCCAATAGCCTTTTGTCTATAGAGATGCCGTGGGCAAGTCTAGGGTCCGTGCTGGCTTCAAGGCTTTTTTGAATCGGTAGTAAACTTGGCGAGTGTAGCTTTTAATTGCCGTAGGCAACTGTTGCCGTGGCTCGTTATAATGAGTCCTACCGAAACATTTTCTTTTGAAAAAGCTGATGATAGGCAATGATGTTCCGAATGTGTGCAATTCTGAATAACCTCATTTTATATATATAAGTGCCGTGGGCAAAAATACAAATTCCTCCCTGCCGTTGGCTAGGGGGCTTTACTTAAAATAACTCTTGAGGTGCTCCACGTTCCATGGATGACCGAGGGTCTTCCCGTCCGTGCCTCGGAGTCTGTAGGTTCCCGATCTGAGGATGCCGATGACTTCATAGGGTCCTTCCCAGGAAGGTCCGAGGGTTCCTTCTGTTGGGTTTTTGGTTGCAAGCGAGACTTCGCGCATAACCCAATCTCCGATTCTGAAGGAGCGGGGCCTGACCCTAGAGTCATAATATCGAGAGACGCGCTGCTTGTACGCTTCATTCCGAAGGTTGGCTACCGTTCGGCGTTCCTCGATCAGGTCCAGGCTTAACGCGACCTCGGCTTCGTTTGCCTTCGGCTCGAAGCTTCCCGTTCGGTAGGAGGACTCGCCGATCTCGACTGGGACGACGGCTTCCGAACCGAATGCAAGGCTGAAGGGAGTTTCCCCCGTGGAGGTTCGGTAAGATGTTCTTATGGCCCATAAAGCTTCGGGAAGCTTCTCCGGCCAGGCGCCCTTGGCACTGTTGAGTTGCCGTTTCAAGAGTTTCTTGATGATTTTATTTACGGCTTCCACCTGGCCGTTTGACTGAGGGTGTGCCGGAGAGGCGAAGAACAGGTTGATTTTGAGGCGGGTGCAGAACTGCCTGAAGAGTCCCGAGTCAAACTACCTGCCGTTATCGGTGATGATGGCGTAGGGGATACCGAAGCGGCAACAGATGTTGGTCCAGACGAACTCCTCGACCCTTGCTGCCGTTATGGTGGCTAGGGCCTCGGCCTCAACCCACTTTGTGAAATAATCCTACGGCAACAATTGTATACTTGACCTATCCTTTGCCCTGCGGCATTGGGCCGATTAGATCAAGTCCCCATTGGGCAAACGGCCAAGGACTTACGATCGGTGTAAGAGGTTCGGCAGGAAGGTGTGGAATATTGTCGAACCGCTGGCACTTGTCGCACTTCTTCACCTTTGCTATTGCATCCCGATGCATCGACGGCCAGTAGTAGCCCTGCCGGAAGGCTTTAGTGGGCCAGGGATCTGGAACCGGAGTGGTCGCCGCAGACTCCTGCTGTGGATCTCCCAGAAGGACATATTCACCTTGTTCTTCGGTGAATGCATTTCATGTACGGCGTGGTGTAGCCACGCTTGTACAGAATATCATTGATGATAATGTACCTTGCCGATCGGTAACGTAGCCTTCTTGCTTGGGCCTTAGTCCTTCTGGCAGGGTTACCGTTTGCTAAGGTAGGCGTATATTGATGACATCCAGGTGTCTTCAGTACCGAACGGTACATATGTCAACGGAGGTGGTGCTTGGCTGGGTCCAAGATCTCGACAGGGACCTTTCGGCCAATTTTGTCAGTTGATTGCCTGAAGCTAAGGCGGGCTAGCGCATCGGCATGGCTATTCTCCGATCTGGGAACCTGCCGAATCTCGTAGGCCTCGAATTTGTTTAGCAAGTTGGTGTGCCGCCGTGAGGTATGCCGTCATTGATGCGTCTTTTGCTGCGAAATCGGCAGTCACCTGGTTCACTATGAGCTGCGAGTCGCTGTAGATGCTGACCTGCTTAGCACCCATGCTCTTAGCCAGCCGAAGGCCTGCTAAGAGGGAATTCATATTCGGCTTCGTTGTTGGACGTTCGGAAGCCGAATCTGATGGCATATTCCATCTTTGTTCCATCGGGAGCGGTGAGTACAGAGACCAGCTCCGCATCCTTGCTGGTTTGCCGAGCCAGTCCACATGTAGGGTCCAGATGGGTTTGGACTGGTCTAACCGGCTACCGTTCGGTAAGCCTTCCAGTGGAAGGGTTTTCCCAGGTTCCTGAAGCCTCCGACGGTGTTAGTTCAGCAATGAAGTCTGCCACGGCCTGCCCCTTTTCGGCAGGTCTGGGTTTGAACTGAACGTCGAATTCTCCTAACTCGATTGCCCATTTCACCAGCCTACCGGACTGTTTCTGGTTTTTGAAATACCTTGCCGAAGAGGCTGATTGGTGAGAACAATGATGGTGTGGGCCTGAAAATAGGGTCTCAGACGTCGGGCTAGAAACGACAAGAGCCAAAGCCAGCTGCTCGAGTGGGGGGTACCGAGACTCTGCCCCCTGGAGGGCCTTGCTAACATAAAAAATCGGTAGCTCCGCCTTCTCTGGGACCCTTATCAGTACTGAAGCTAACGGCAGTAAGGGATACCGATAGATACAGGGAAAGAATTTCTCCAGGTAGAGGTTTAGATAATAGCGGCGCCCTGGCCATGTAGTCCTTCAAGTCTTGAAATGCCTTGTCGCATTCGACAGTCCATCTCGATATGGTGTTTGCCCCCTTTCAAGGCTTTGAAGAACGGTGCGCACTTGTCTGTGGCTTTGGAGATGAAGCGAGTGATGGGCTGCCACCCGTCCGGTAAGGCTCTGGATGTCCTTTTGTGTCTTCGGCACCTCCATGTTGATTATAGCTTTAATTTTATCGGGGTTTGCTTCGATGCCCCTCTGACTGATCATGAAACCGAGGAATCTCCCAGAAGATACGCCGAAGGCACACTTCGTTGGGTTGAGTCTCATTCGGTATTCCTTCAAGATGCCGAACATGAGCGAATAGGATTTTTCAGATGCTCGCCTGCCGTTCGACTCTTTACTAGCATGTCATCCACATAGACCTCCATAGGTGTTGCCGATCTGTTCAGCGAAGATTCGGTTGACCAATCTCTGATAAGTCGCCCCGGCATTCTTCAAGCCGAATGGCATGACGTTGTAACAGTATAGGCCTCTGTCCGTTATGAACGCCGTGTGTTCGCTATCGGCAGGGTGCATGAAGATCTGGTTGTATCTAGAGTACGCATCCATGAAGCTGAGCAAGCTCGTGACCGGCAGTAGGCGTCTACCAGCTGGTCGATGCGTGGCAACGGGAAGCTATCCTTCGGGACAGGCCTTATTGAGGTCGGTATAGTCCTGGCACATTCGCCATCCGCCCTTCGCCTTCCGAACCATGACCGAGTTGGCCAGCCATTCGGGGTATATGGCCTCCCGAATGAAGCCTATGGTCATGAGCTTATCCACTTCGTTCTTCATAGCCTCATACCGTTCGATATCATAGGATCGGCGTTTTTGCCTAACGGGTTTGAAGGCTGGCGAGATGCTGAGTTTATGGTTGATGACATCGGGAGATATGCCCTGGCATGTCATTGTAAGACCAGGCGAAGACTTCCGAGTTCTGCCGAAGGAACTGGATGAATTCGGCACGGAGGGTGGCATTCAGCATGGTGCCGATTCTTACGCACCGTTCTGGTTGACCTTCGTCAAGCGCCACAGTTTCAAGATCTTCGGCAGGTTGTGCCACCGGAGTGGGCGTTTCCTCCCTTGGATCATCTACTGGTTCATTACCGTTCGGTAAGTCAACGACAGTCAGGGTCTCTTTTTGCTTCTGTGGGGCTGCCGATTTTAGCGCCGTAGCGTAGCAGTTCCGAGCGCTCACCTGGTCGCCCCTGATTGCCCCAGTACCGAAGCAGGTCGGGAATTTCATGAGCAGCATGTGGGATGACAAGTGGGCCTTGATCGCCGTGAGTGCCGTTCGGCCAACTATGACGTTGTAAGCTGTTGGGCAGTCCACTATGAGGAACTGGTCGTAGACCATGGTCCTCCGTGGGGCCACGCCGAAGGCAATTGGCAAGCTGACACTGCCGACTGGCTGGACCAAGTCTCCTGAAAAGCTAAGAAGAGGCGAGAGCTGCCGGTTGACCTGGCTGGCAAAAATGACGTTTACCGAACTGCCAGTGTCGATCAGAACTCTTCCGACATCGAATTCGGCAATCTCGGCCCGGATGATCATAGGGTCGTCATGTGGGTAGATGATTCCTTCTTCTTCTTCCTCAGAAAAAGTTATAGGCTCCCACCTGACCTTCGGCATCTTTGCATGCCGGCTACTCTCGATGCCGAGGACCTGAGGGTACTGCGCCGCTCTGACATACTGCTTCATCGAACGGTTCGATCCCCCGGCGAGAGTTGGACCACCGCTGATGGTGCTGATCATGTTGATCTGCCGATTGGCGTTCGGTGCCGGCGCCTGCTGCGGCCTGGCTATGTACTGATCCAACTTGCCTTCCCGAATGAGCCGCTCGACTATTTTTCGCAGACTTATACAGTCTTCGGTATTGTGGCTGTTCTGCTGATGGTATCGGCAGAATTTTCCTGTTTCCCTGCCGTCCTGTCGACTGGGCTTCCGGAAGGCGGGCTTCGGAATTATCTCGTTTTCGTTCATCAGTACTGCCTCGTAAGAGGTGTTGAGAAGGGTGAACACTTCCGCTCCTTGGTTATGAGCCGGTAATGGCGCTCGGTAGTTGTCCCTACCGTACTTGTTTTTATTCTTTTTGGAATGCCCCCTTTGGGAACTTCCGGTGTCTTTGCGCTTGTGGCTGTCATTGTATTCGGCAGCTTGCGCCGCCGGTGCAAACGGCGATGCCTGTGCCGTGGAGGGCCGCTGTATGTATTCTTCCTGCCGAGCCGTGGGCTCGGCCCTCGAGTTGAAGTGCTCGGCTTTGGCATGAATTGCTGCTTGCTTCATGAGTTCGTCGTACGTACGCCAATTGCTGCTGTGCACCAGATACCGAAAGTGTGATGACCGTAGGCCACTCTTGAAGGCGCCGTAGGCTGCCCTGTCATCGGTATCCGGACACCTCGAGTATTCATGGCTGAAACGTGCGGCATACTCGCGCAGTGGTTCGTCATCTCTCTGCCGAATGTTGTACAGGTCATTAGCATAATACAGTCTGTCTGTCTGAATCATAAAATGGTTCAGGAAGGTCTGCTTCAGTTCGTCGAAAGAGTCCACCGTTCCTGGTTCCAGTCGATAGAACCAATTCAGAGCCGCCTCTGTGAGTGAAGAGGGGAACAGTAGGCACAGTCCTTCGTCACTTAGCCCTCGGCACCCTACGGCCGATTGGAAAGAATGGAGATGCGTCAAAGGATCCTCTACCCCGGTGTAAGGGGTTATGCGTAGGGGCTGCACATCCCTGTCCTACCGTGAGTGCCTTATGCGTTCGGTGAAGGGTCCTGGCCGAAGCCTTCCCCAGTCGGGCTCCTGTGAGCGTGTCCTATCGTCCTCCATCCTCTGTACCCTCTGAAGGAGGAGGCGAATGACGGGGTCTCTGTCTGGTATTTCCTCGGCAACCTGATGCGCCGATCGCTGTTGGGACCTGGACAGGGTTCACTTCGGAGAACTTCGTCGGGGTTTCCGAACGGTAAGAGGATGACCGGTCGGTGGGCGGGAAGTACTCTTTGTCGGACTCAGCAGTGGAGTCCAGAACCGGTATCCTTCGTATAGGAGATTTCCTCCCTAGCCCCCTCAGGCGGGGATCGTTTAGGTGCGCATTGATTCTGACCGGCGATTCCTGCCGTTCGGCTTGTCGCTCGTCTTCCCGATCCAACAGCCTGTGTCGACAATCGGAATAGACCCTGCTCGGCCCGTGGGGCCTGTTCTTCGGTGCAGGGACTATCAACTGTTTGGACGGCGCAGGCGTTGCCTTTGCCGCCTGCTTGCCTTTCCTCTGCCGACGGGGTGTCTGTACGCTTTCGGACGTCTGGAAGTTCTGCATTTGCTGCTGGTTCAGCTGTTGCTGCGTTTCATCCACTCTGGTCGAGAGGAAGTTGTTGTGTTCTTGTAGCCTAGCCATGTCCTGCCGAAGGGACACGACTTGGGCTAGAAGTTTCGCGTTTTCAGCGGGTTGGATCACAGTTGGGTTTATTGCCGGGGTATATGGTTGTGGAGCTGGGCTCACCCCGCTGGGCATACCGAACGGCATCCCCTGCTCTGTTCCGAACGTAGTTTTTTCAGTGGTCCCCATATGTTCGGGACAAAGGGTTGATTTGTTTTATCGTTTCCCACAGACGGCGCCAAACTGTTGACGCCAAAAAGTGGTTCTCTGACTTTGAGGGTCAACTTAGTAATTTTATGCCTTCGGTAATCTCAAGGCTTCGGTAGGGAGCGTGATCTGCAAAATAAGAGAACGCTCGGTAAGACCTAGGGCACCGGTGTGGTACCGGCCGTACGCTCTCCGATGCTTAAGTAAGTTCGGGATTAAGAAAGATTAACTGACAGATCAATAGGCTTGTATGCCGTACGTTCTGATTACCTCTATTCTGGGGTAGTTGGCCTCTTTTATAGGCCTTGGGAGGTGTGCTTTTGTTGTAGGATTTCGATGTGGGACAGTGGACGTCGCTTGTGGGCGCGCCACGTGTCCTGAGAGTGGGCGTCGCCCTAATGGAGGGATCGGTAGTCATCTTGCCGAAGGCAGTGTTGACCAGCCACTGGGTGCCGAAGGCGACTTTGACCAGATTCGATCCTGTCCACGTGTTTCTCTCTGATTCGCCGTTCATTATGGTGTAAACAGTTGTAGAAACAAGTTTTATTAAAAAGCACAAAAAAGAGCAAAACAAAATTGAGGCCACCACAAGAAAACCGATGGCCGAGCCATGCAAAAAAACCCACTACACAGATAAAGTTCACTACAAACATAAAGCCCACAAAAATAAATTTCCATAACTTATCAACTGTTTGTGCAGATGTGGATTAAATAAGGGATAGTCTGAATTTGGGTTCATATATTTGTTTCTTGGTAAAATTGTAGCAATGGTCTTTCAAATAAGACCATACTTTACTTTTCGTTTCTCAACTCCAAAAATTGTTATGATCGTCCTTCAATTAGATCTATCGTTGCATCACTCGTCCTTTCCATCAAAATTAAAGGCAAATTAAAAAATTCATATCAAATTTTATTAGATAAATAAACTCATTTATAAAAATAAAAATAAAAACTACGCCAATATTGCAAAAACACGTCATTTAAAAGACGTCGGAACTTGAAGAAAGCGTTGTGGTTTTAAAATTGGCTACAAACCACGTCAGTGGTTATAAAAACGACGTCTTAAGGCTTCTAATACGGTGGTAATCCAAAACATGTTTCAAAAACACGTCAGTTGTCAAGAAGAACCGGCGTGCATCCAAAACACGCTAAACACTGTTTCACTTAAGCATTGTTCCTCTCAGCTTTACCAAAAACTAAAGTTGTCCTTCTCAACTTAATTTTTCACGCCCCGCTCAATGTTCTAAGTTTCCCTCTCCATGAAAATTCCATTCCCTCTCGATAAAGCCCTCTCTCCCTATCTGAGTTCAAACCCTCTCTCTCTCTCCTTCTCTATCACATCTCTGCACCTAAACCCTCTCTCTTCAGCTCAATATTTTCTAAGCCAACTCTCACATCTCAGAGAGACACAGGCAACAAGGAGGTGGACTTCGGTGTCGGCTTCGTCACGAGGATCGACGTCGGCGCCGTCTTTTGGATCGTCGTCAGCGCCATCTTTTGGATAGTCGTCTTCTGGGTCACGACCTTCGCAGTCCTAGCCTTTTAGAGAAGAAGATCACCAAAGAGGTTTCATTTCATTTTCCTCGACTCTCCGACCCCGACCCCAACCCCAACTCCAAATCCTCTCTTCTATCTCGGACCTCAAGGTAAGGCTCTCTCTTTCTCTCTGTACTACCACTCATATGTTTTAAAGATTTTTGTGATTCTAATATTACAGAGAGATTTTAGAGATTTCAGTTATATTGCTCTTTGAGTTTTGAGTGATAGTTTAGTTTCTGTAAGATTCCCTTACTATTTTAATGAATTCACTGGTGACTATTTAACCCATATATTTTGTTTGTATTGTTTTTTGTTCTTCTGTATAAAATCCATATCTCTTGTTTGGGAGTCTACAGGATCTTGTGGACTTGCTGGAATTGAATGTGATGTCCTTAGCCTTTTGGCTGGGAAGACCCAGATTGCTGTTTCCCATTGTTTTTACAAGACATCTTTCCTTCAGATGATTTTGATACTTTGCTGAATGGTATTTGAAATTGTTGTTTGATGATAGTTAGGCATATACACAGCTGCTGGGCTTATGTGACTTAACTTGTGTGGTTTGCATTTGTGCAGGAGGGTGAAGATTTCAGGACTTCCTTCTTTTATTTCTCTTTTATCTTAGTGTGCATCTTGTATATGAGAGAATTTAGGTGATTTTTAAGTCTAAATCATATATAATGTATGTTTATGTTTTGATTTTTATTTAAATCATATGAATTCCCAAGTGCATTGACAACTAAAATTAATTGATTGGTTTGTGTAGAAATAGTCTAACTTGTGGATTGGATTTGCTTGCAAGTTTGAATATGAATATATGCTTATCAGGATAGCTATAGCTTGCAAGTTGGAACCACATTATTAATTATGTGGATATAATTTTATTTTTTCACCACCCTTTCAGTATGTATATCTTTTGCTTTGTTGGGAAATATGATTATATTTCTATTTTCCTTTTAGATACATAGACAGCAGGGGAGTGGCTAGACCAAGATTCCATAGAGTAATAGTTTATGATTTTCCTGATATGTTTTAATTCATGCTTTTGAATGCACCTTTAATACAATTCATCTCATGGGACTAATATCAAGCACAATACTTTTGTTAACTAAGTTCCCAAGTTGTTCATGCTAATATGTTTTTTTTTACAGGGACTTTGGCTTTTACAATTTAACTGGAGGAATCCCACAATCCATGAGTGGTTTAAATTTAATTCATTTATAAGGATGATATTGCAGTTGTTCTCAAGTCAAGGTTTAGGCATCTGTTTTATTGTTGGTGGACCTCATATTCATTATTTTTTTACACTTGAATTTCTATGACTGTCCACCCTTGCCATTTCATTTCTTAACTTCATGTTTTGTAATGATTTTCCTCAGGTAATTCCTAAACTACAATACCTTGACCTTTGGGGGAGTAAAATATCTGACCAAGGTACAATTCCTTGACCCTTGTTGTTAAAGTTAGCATCTGGGTTCAATATTTTGTTTTGAATGAGGTTTATGTTTTGTTTGGTTTAATTTGATAATTGCTAGGTTATATATATATATATATGTTTGGTTCTATTTGAGTGGGTTAAATTTGGTTCTAATGCAAAGCAAATCCTCTGCTTTATTACTTTTCAGTTTTATCTCTCCTTTCATTTTATTTTGTGCTTGCTCATTTCAGTTCTAGCCTTAATCACCCAGGCTATATCTTCTAAACTTCGTTTTCTTTTCTCACATGGTTATCAAGTTTGGCTTAATCACCCAGGCTGTTTGTTCTTAAAGATAAGTTTGCATTAATTTTATGGTGTTATCCAATTACAGGTAGTTGTTGGATTAGCAGCAGATGGAAGGCAAATTGTTGGCAGGACCAAGTCTGAAGCTAACTATGAAAGCCTACATGATAGTGTATACATCATTAACTTTCTCTTCAAATCTCTCTCTCAGTAAAGCAGGTAGTAGTTGATTAGTCCTCAAGCTGCTGTCATTCTAAAGCTGCATAGATCTTATTTCGATAGCATCAATTTGAAAAATGTGCAAGAAGGCAGAGCTAAGTCAACCCAATAACAAATTGATGAAGTTAAGATCAAATTAGTAGAATTTGTGAGCTCAATTATATCTAATTATATGTAAGAAGTATGTATGTAATAGAATAAAGATTGGTTTACTATGTAATAACTATTGAATCTTTAAGTTTTATGAAAGAAATAATTTGAGTGTATATGTTTGTTAATAAAGCAATATAATTGGTTTTCTAGTTAAAATCGTTGTATAGAATGACAGGAAACCAAAAACTAATGACCGTTTCTAGTTTGTACATATAATTAATGACTGTTTTTAACACAATACCGGCCGTTTTTATATACAATCGACGATGATTTTTAACAAAAAACCGTCGTCTTTACATTAATTTTTTTTAACAAAAAAGGGTCATCTTTCTATACAATTAAAGACGGTTTTAAATAAAAACCGTCATCTTTACATCTAATAGACGACGGTTCTTAAAAAAATCGTCATCTTTACATATAATAGACGACACTTTTTTAAAGAACCGTCGTCTTTACATATAATAGACGACGATTTTTTTTGAAAAAACCGTCGTCTTTGCATATAATAGTTGACGGTTGTGAGTAAAAGCGTCGTCTTTACAATAATAGACGATGGAGATTTACCATCGTGGTTTTATGCATCAAAAGATGTCGGTCGATTTCACAACGGTTGAAAAACCGGATACACGACGTTGGATTGCCGTCGTCTATTGCGATTTTTGTAGTACTGAAACCAGTATCCCCACTCTCCCCACCCCCACCCCCACCCAGCAACTGAACCAACCACTGCCATTACCCCTACCCCTACCCCCTCCCTCAAATAAAGACCTCTCTCTCAATTTCCTGCAATACAAAACCAAATGCCAAGTCATAGAAGCTCCAGAACGCAAGAACCACAATATACCATCAACAAAATCTACTTTTTTTTTATCAACACAGAGAGTCATTGTCCCCTACTTGCTGCCATTTGGGGTCTACCAAAAATCACAAACCCACCCCCAAAAAAGAGAGAAAAAAAGAAAAGAAAAAAGAAAATGGCTGTGTCTCCTTCCTCCTTCCCACTCTCCCTTTCTGCGAGTGCCCTGAAATCTAATAATGGCTTCCATTTCCAAGCTCTCCAATCCTAGCACTGCTTCATCCTTATCCCAACGGCCACACGTGCTCCCATGGGCCACGTCATCTAATAAGTGTTGTCCACGTGTTAGGCTTAAAAGTTCACCACATTGAAAAGTTAAGAGTATAGCCTGAATTTATAAGGAGTTGGGCTATTTACCCCATTGCCAATTGATTTTGGGGTGGAACCTCCAACTTCCTTCATGTAGGGGTAGGGGTAGGGGTTCAGGTAGAAGGAGGTGGTGATCAGTGTCTGAAATATCGAAATTATCGCCGAAATATCGGCGATAATTTCGTTATTTTCACATCTCGATACTCTGGGAGCAAACCAAACGAATGTCGTCAGAATGTCGATAATGTCGCCGATAATGTCGGCAAAATGTCCAGCTCGATATTATCGCACAGCTTCAACGCAAAAACCGCTGGAATATCTCGATATTATCGCATGGGGTTAGACTTTGCTCACACCACCAATTCTGAAACGAAAATTCCAATATCTGAGGAAGGTTTTACCTTTGGCCTCTCAGATCTGATATTTGAAGTGCATCGTTAAGGACGGAGCGGCTCCTTGGTTACTTCAAATACCATTTCGAGCAAATCCAGCACAGACAACTCCAGGTTTGAGTTTTGAAACAGCTGCGAACGAGAGCGGAGTGTGGGTTTCTGAGAGAAATGCCTATGAGAGCAGGTTTGAGTGTGCGCAAGATAAAGAAGCGCTATTTGTGCACAGAAGAAATATTTGCGAAAAGGATTATCTGCGCAGGTGACTGGGCTAACAGGGAAAGGGGAGGGTTTGCGTTTTGAGAAACACACGAGAGAGACTTTTGGGTTTTGAGAGAAATGATAGAAGAGAACGGCGTGGATTCTAAGAAAATTTGAATGGAGTATGGGTTCTGATGCGCAAAGGTACAACGAGAGCCGTTGGCTCTGGCTCTAGTCAAGAGTCCATTGGATTCTACTTTTTTATCAATTGCCAAAGACAATACTCAAGCCTTCCACTAGCAGGTGGCGTCCATTCATGTTGATGGCGTCAATTCAATCACACCACAAGCAGGTGGGATCACTTTCATTGCTTCAGAAAAAAAAAATATTTATAAAAAAAAAAAGAACACATATTCTCGCGATATGTTGACAAAAAAAAACCTGAAAAATGCTGAAAATCATTCTTTTTGCACATGGGGGGATTCGAACCTTGCCTCTGTGAGAAACATCCCAGCACCTTATCCAACTCAACTGCATACATGTTTGTGTTTATATTTTCGGTGTGTAATATTTATAATGTCTTTCAAATGTCTGTAAGCTAATATTTATTATATAGGATAAATTTCTAAATTAAAAAAGACACCAAGGGGATTCGAATCCCTCCCATTTTACTCATTCAACACCTTAACCACCATATCACTTATACTTACTCTTCACAATATACTTACTCTACACATAGAGATGATGAAGATAGTGAAAATTTTGAATCTCATAGGAACTCTATGTGGTACTAAGTCACTCATGTATTTTACCATGCAATGTATAAAGTGTAAAATATTGTAGTAATTCATTATATATAAATGATTATGGTGTGTTTAATCTTTTTTCATTAATTACTATATATTTTCTACACTCACAGTGTTTGCCAGCTCGCTATATAATCAACTTAAATCAGTTAAATCCATCATGTAATGCATTTCCTTCCAACTTTTTATGATAAACTAATAGATAATTGCCTAAATAAACATCCTACAAAGTTTCAATAAAAATTTCCAAGTTTTTCTTACAATTTCCGTGGTTTTTATTCAATTTTTATCGATATCGATAATATCCCGATATTTCCATCGAAATTTCCGTGTTTTTGGCCTACCGATATTTCCGATACAACCGATATTTAAGACCTTGGTGGTGATTAGGTAGTCTTATTTGGCCCTAAAATTTGACATGAATTTCCCAATTTGCCCTTAATTTTGACAAAAAAATTAACAGAATTGAGGGAAGTACGACTGGTGCAATGCGATATCTAAATAAAGGACGATCATTACAATTTGGGATTTTTGTAGAAATTTCACCTGAACTTATACTTCAGATTAAATTTGTCACCTTAAAGAAAAATTTAAGAGAAATGTGACCTTAATTTTTTTTAAATCCATGATTTGTCATCTGACTTTAACACCGCCTAATTTTCCATACATTTTTATGTGTATTTTAGTCCTTTCATTAAATTTTATGTTAAAATAATTTAAAACTATTTAAATATTTATTAAAAAAACATAACTATTTGAATACAATTTAAAATAAATAAATCAGAGTTAACTTAATAAATAAATAAATAAAATTTTAAAACCTAAAACTTAAAAATTATAAAAAAAAAAAAAAAAAAATGAGAGACACCACTTCTAATCCTAACCGCCAGCCACCATTGTTCTCTCTTCTCTTTCTCCCCAACAACAACCCACTACCCCAACTTTGATCGACCTCACCCCTTAAAATAAACCTCTCTCTTCCTCTCACAAGAACAACCCCTACCCCACCATCCATAGCCATTTGACCCATCCCAGCCAATCTCTGCCCATTCAGGGGTCACCCCACTTCTCTGTCTCCATCTCTCCCCTTTGGCCATGCCCCTCCTTCCCACCTCTCCGTTGCTGGGTCCTGCCCTCCCTGACAACCCCCATCCTTTTTTTTTTCAAGTTTTTTTCCTTTCTCTAATGTTTTATTTTATTTTATTTTTGTCTGATAAGTTTTTAAAATTGGCCAATACGTTAAAAACGGAAAACATAGCTTTTTACATTTAACCCTCAGCCATTTTTACATTTAAGCTTTTTGTTTATATAATGATTTTTTTCATTTTTAAAATGCCCTTAAAAATGGAAAGACTAAAATACACTTAAAATTGATGGCAAATTGGATGGTGCTAAAGTCAGATGACAAATAATGGATTTTGAAAACTTAAGGTGACATTTCTCTTAATTTTTTTTTTAAGGTAACAAATTCAAACTGAAGTATAAGTTCAGGTGACATTTCTACAAAAATTCCTTATAATTTTTGGGGTTGGGGGACGGAAAGTAAAGTGGGGTCTTATTTGAGGGACCACTACAACAATTTTACCTTGCTTCTTCAAAACTTTGTTTTAAGTGTTTTTTATTTTATTTTTTAGTAAAGAACGAAGTTTTAAGTGTTAATTGTGAAGAGCCACTATATGAATTTTACAAACAAATCAATTTAAAATTTATATAGAACCCAATTATTTTTCTGAGTCAATATAATTGTCACAAACTCACCGTTGGAATCAGTTTTGCAAGGGAGGGAGTACTATTATTATACTTCATCAAAACTGGTCAAATGGGGTAAGAAAAACAACCCTCGTTGAACATCATGGGTTGGGCATGAAAAACCCCAGTGTTTCTGCGACCTGGAAGTTATTGACTCAAAGGGTGAGACTGAAGAAAAAAAATTATGAGGACGAAAGTGAAAACTTTTTTTTTTTGTACAAAAACAAAAGTGAAAACTTGTGTATAATAAGAACGACCATTAATCTTGTAACGGTCAAATATTAAAATCACAAAATCCCCGAATAAATACGTAACTAAAACAAATATTTAAAGTAGATGTAACCTCCAAATAAACGTAAAAATACATATCAAATTCACCAGTTGCAAACAGGGATCGTATGAGTTGAAGATTATAATTCTAACCAACCTCAAAGTTTTACTCAATTACAGGGATTTTCTTTCTCATCTACTAGCAATTGCAGGACTTTCATAGAGGTGAAGAGGAAGGCGTGCAGATAGGAAAGCCTCTAGCGGATTTGCTTTGGGCAGGGCAAGCCCCAGCCCTTCACGCATGTCCACTGCCTCCTCGCCAACCCTGTTCATATCAAAACCTTGAACCAAACGAGCCAGAATTAATTGGACCACTTGCAGCCCCAAAACCATGCCAGGGCACGACCTCCTGCCCGAGCCGAACGGAATATACTCAAAATTATTTTGATCTTTGAATTTCACGTCAGCATGGGTGGTCATGAACCTCTCGGGTTGGAATTCACCTGGGTTGGCCCACATGCGTGGGTCTCGCTGTAGTTTCCAAATGTTGACTAGTACACGGGTGCCCTTGGGCACATGGTAGCCTGCCAGGTGGCAATCCTCTGTGGCTTCACGCAGGCCTGCGAGTGGGCCAGGTGGGTATATGCGTAGGGTTTCTTTGAGAATGGCTTGGAGGTATTTGAGGTTTGGGAGGTCTGATTCTTGTACCCATCTGTCTCTTCCTACGTGGATGTCCAGTTCTTGTTGAGCAGCTTTTAGGGTTTTTGGGTTGTTGAGTAGTAGGGAAAGTGCCCATATTAGAGTGACAGATGTGCTTTCTGTGCCAGTTAGGATTAGAACCTGCCAAAAGCAATTAAGGAAAACAATTAATATTTGTATAATAATTAAAAGACCCCTTCTTGATAATAATATTATGTGTGGAAGCTATTGGTGAGGCCAATCGGAGGGAGCTGCATGTAAATTTGAGTGGCCTTGGTCGCCTCAAGCTTGCATATGGCTTCACTATCACGTGACATTCTGATCAGGGGCGGAGCCAAAATTCAATGTCTAGGGGACTATAAGCTGAAATTTTATCATTGTTCCTATTATCTCCTTCTATTTACTATACACATATGCTAAAGGGATGGGGGAAAAAAGATCGGGCTAGAGCCACTTCTGGCCTAGGCCTCCTTCTGTCCCTGATTTAGGTAACACGTGTAATATTATAAGTAACACGTGAACTGAGTCTAGGATTGAGTTCAAAGATATTAAAATTTATACACTTTCATTTTATAATTTGAGTAAATTCGTAATTTGACGGCTCGATTCCAGTTAGTGTTTGTTGTTGAATAGCTTTATATTGTTACACTTACCAGTGATGTTGCTTTGATGACAGTATCACAGCTATGGCCAAAAATTACATCCTCCTCCTCTTGAAAGCTGGACATCATCACATCCATCAAATCACTTTCAACCCTATCGATCTTGCCTTGATGCCTTGATCTCTGGCGATGCTCTTCAAGCCATTTCCCAAGCACACAGTCAAGTTCCTTAAAACACCTTTTCATGGAACCCACATGCCCAAACAAGCTGTCCAGCCACTCAAGCCATGGCATAGCATCTGACCAAACAAAAACTCCAAGTAGATACAAAGCATCCTTCACAGCCTTTTCAAAAAGCCAAGCATCACTGTTTTTCTCATTATATTGCTCAGCTGTGAATCTCTTCCCAGCAATCAGCCTCACGTTTATGTTGAACGTTAAGAACTCAATTAACTCACTCAAATGCACTGGTGTGGGGCCCGAGCCATTCTTCGTGCAAAGTGAGAGCAGATTTTTGACGAACAAGTCAACCTCCGAGGTCCTAACGTGGCTCAGCATTTCGACTCTTTTGGTTGAGAGGAGCTCCAGCATGGCCAACTTGCGGACATGGCGCCAGTATGGCCCGTATGGGGCTATTGCAAAAGCGGCATTGTCGTAGCCCAAGTACTTGCCTCCTGCAATGCTTGGTCGTGTGGCGAAAACTCTGTCGTTTGTTGTGAGGCATTCTTTGACTGTCTCCCAGGCACTGAGGACAAGCACTTGGTGCTGGCCAAGCTTGAGGGAGAAGATTGGTCCATGGTCATCGGCCATGGCTCCCAGGGTTACAGCAACTGGGTCTTTGCCACGTAGCAGAGGGAGGTGACCTATGAAGGGCCATGCTCCAGAGGGTTGGGGGACTAATTTGGTCGTCACGGTCGTGTTTGTGCTGGTGAACTTCTTAGTGTGAGCTATGATTCTCAAGGCAACGTAGAGAAGAAGCAAAGATAAAATTGTTTCAAGAATTTGGATTGGGGAAATTGTAAAATCCATAGTGAGAGAGAGAGTGTGTGTGTGTGTTACAAATGGGAATATAATTGCGTGTAGGATATAGTTCATTTTGTATGTGTATTTATAGAGGTTATGTCTTGAGTTTCTTTTCACACAATAAAAAGATATTTGTCTCTATGGACAAATCACAAGATGATATATAGCAGCTATTTTGATGCATCCATATTGATAAAACATGAAGTCAAGTCAGCCATCATCGTTGAAGACAATATTCACAAGAATATGTCCCCTTTTGTAGTCCCCATGCATTGATTGATCAATGTTTTCTATTTTCTATATCTTTAATTACGGAACTCAGTTTCCTTTCATTCAAATTAATTAAATACAAATATATTATTCAGTTTCTTGACACATATTGGGTACGTACTGAGATACACATTGGTTTTCATTCACTGTAGTGTCGGTTGGAGTTTGTACCCTACTTATATGTGGGTAATGTTTACTATTTTGATGCATCAAAGCTAGCTAGCTAACACTAACAAATAGTGAATCAAAATAATTTAAAGATTCTTTTGTTCTAACAACAGTGCTGTTTCCTCCTCAGGAAAAGCCTTGAGTGGTGCCGGTGCTGCTGCTGTAAATGATTGGACCCAGCACAGAGCATGGCACTGAGAAATTTGTAGTCCGTTAGGGCATTGCTGAGCTGTGAAAAAAAACGAAAGACAAACTTACCTTCATATCCATTTCCCGGCTGATAATCAATTATCCGATATATCAATTGCCTTCTTCGAGACTTTTTGTGGTTGCGAAATTTAGGGAGAAAAACACATCAAACACAGAAAATAAAGTTGGCTTTGATGTAAAGCCTGGTTGAAAAGTATCAGGCTTGTGAAAACACATGGGCGAGATTTCGTTGCCAGTTGAAAAATATCAGCCACAAGCCGAAATGTAATCTCATTATCCATATAGCGTACTGATATGACGAAACTTCGATGGCCTATTAGTCCATTGGGTGGGGACCTTGGTCGAAAACGTTTTCCACGTATCGCTGGCTTAATTTATGTTCGTTCACATTGAATTGTAGACCAATGGTCTCAAGTTTTTTTTGGACGAAAACGAAAGTGAAAACTTGTGTAATAAGAACGATTATTAATACAATTTGGCCATTAATTAATCTTGTAACAGTCAAATATTAAAATCACAAACCCCTAATAAATACGTAATTAAAAATAAATATTTAAACTAGATGTAACCTCCAAATAAATGTAAAAAAATAAATATCAAATTAGAACTAATTTTAATTTAAAATCACAAGATACAAAGTTGGGTGCTAACCGAATTCACCAATTGCAAGCAGGGATCGTATGAGTTGAAGATTATAATTCTAACCAAACTCAAAGTTCATACTCAAAATTTTCAACTCACATGCATTGGAAAGTTCGAAATCAAACATCACCATAAACAAACCATGAATTCATTGGAAGTTCAATTTTGATGTACAAAATATTGAGCATATTGTCACCATAGCCAGCCAGCCCTAATGGATTTTCGTTCTCATCCAACTAGCAATTGCAGGGTTTTTATTAGTCTTGGTTCTTTATCTATGGAGGGTGATAATCCAAAGCCACAAGATCAAGGGCAATTTGGCCCCAGAACCATCGGGTGCCTTGCCATTTATAGGTCACCTCCATAAACTAGGTGGCCAAATCCCATTTTTCAGAACCCTAGCAGCCTTGGCGGACAAGTATGGTCCAATATTTACCCTAAGGCTTGGCAAGAACCGTGCACTTGTGGTCAGCAACTATGAGGCAGTAAAAGATTGCTTCCCCAAAAACGACAGAGTTTTCGCCACAAGACCAAGGTTAACGCAAGCCAAGTACCTTGGCTACAACTATGCAGCATTTGGGTTCTCACCATATGGTCCATATTGGCGTGACATGAGAAAAATGGTCGTGGTTGAATTGCTTTCTAGCCGTAGGCTGGAGACGTTAAAACATGTCCATTCTTCTGAGGTTGATGCCTTTGTTAAAGGATTGCATGCCCTTTGCAATAGAGAAGGGCATAATGGTCCTTGTCCGACCAACGTGGCGATCAGTGATTGGATAGAGCACCTAACTTTGAATGTGATGATTAGAATGATTGCTGGGAAGAGGTATTTTGATATTGGTAGAGAGGGAGGAGAAGGAGAGGAACAAAATATTGGGAAAATGGTGAAGGAGTTTATGTGGTTGCTGGGAACCCAGTTGCTGCTGATGTGAGTAGATTTCTCACAAGACATGTTGACATTGATGCCTCTGGTCAACATTTTGAGTTTATGCCATTTGGGTCTGGTAGAAGGTCTTGTCCAGGTGTCACATTTGGATTGCAAGTCACCCACCTGACACTTGGACGCATACTCCAAGGGTTTGAATTGGCAACACCTTTGGACATGCATGTGAACTTGACTGAAGAACTAGCCACTAATTTGCCAAAGGCAACTTCACTAGAAATTAACATAACCTGAAGGTTGCCCTTTCAACTTTATCAAGGATAGGTTGTGACTTGTTAAGTCCTTAAAATATTAAATGGTTAATTTCAGTTAAGTAAAATTAAAAAACTAACTAAAATTAAAAAAAATAAAAAACTAACGATTTGCTTAAAACTTAAATAAAAAAGTAACT
This sequence comes from Prunus kanzakura, assembly GCA_020521455.1. Taxonomy (NCBI): domain Eukaryota; kingdom Viridiplantae; phylum Streptophyta; class Magnoliopsida; order Rosales; family Rosaceae; genus Prunus; species Prunus kanzakura. The sequence goes on along the minus strand of BPUM01000033.1, from coordinate 1,248,414 downwards.
ATAAAAAAAAAACTAAAACCCTAAACCAGGTAACGTTACCTATCTTCTGCAGCCTCTCTTCTGTTTTCTTCTTTTCATCTTTTGCTTTTCAATGTCTTCTTTCTGCCCAATAACTTATTCTACCCCTTCAATTTTATATATATATGTTTCTTTTTTATATTAAACTAATTCCCTAAAGTAGTTGTAAGATTGGATTTTGAGGATTGGCAAGAATTGATTACGATATTGGATGAAAAGAGACAGTGAGGTGGTGTTTACATGGGGACAATTACCTATGGTTGTAAGATTGGACTTTTCTTCCTCTTGTTGCTGAGAGACTTGGTTGGTTCCCTCTGGTTATTCTTATCTCGTCTTTTCGTTTGCTTGATGCGTTTGTTCTTGTTCGTGGTTGTATTGTCTTTGTCTTTCAATCAAGTTTCATGTGGAGCCCTGAAAAGAAAGGGAAGTTGCAGGCTTGACGTTGAACTCGTAGAGAGTTAGTAATTATTGTTATTTTTTCAATGTGATGTGTCAACTTTCAAGCTTTTGGATGAAATTTAAATAATATGGCGTGCAGTGGCGTAGCCAAGAATTCTCTCAAGGAGGGTCAACATTATTAGCCAAGATAAATGGAAAAGCAAACATTAAATCATATAAACCACGCTAGTTCATAGCTCCATAAACTAATTTTCAATAAGTTTTAACATAAACCAAATAGGGTTTAACATCATAGTGGATTGAACATCTAAGGCTTTTTACCTAGATTGACCTCAGTTCCTTCATGCATTCATATCATACATGAAAAATTGTTTTATGTAAAAATATTGACTAAGTATGAAAAATGGATTTTCGGAATAATCATTTTATGAAGATAATTTTTGGTGGCTTTTATTCCTCACACATCAAATAAGAAAACTTGATTTTATGGGATCTTAGTATGAAGTATATATTGACTTAATGAGCCATCATTTTTAGCCTAAATCTTATTTTGCACTAAAACCGATTTTTCATATTTTGATTTGGTGGGAATTTGATTTTCTAGTATTTTTATTTTAATCCAAATGGGGGGTACTTCCTTATATACATTGTAAACTTAAGTAAATGGAGTAATATAAAAATAAATAAAAGTAAAATGACAAAGACATTTACTTAAATGTTGAAAGTGGAAATAAGGTAATCCGTACACCGCCACTGTAGCCCTTAGTGTGGTTCCGCCTTTGTGCTTCATGCATTCTTTTCTCATAGTCAAGTTGAAAATAATGAGCAAACAAAAGCCTAAACTGTAAGTGTTACCATTGGGTCAGAAGGGTCATATGACCCTCCTAGGCCTTAATTGGCTCCGCCCTTGGTGGCATGTGGAGAGTAAAAGACGAGCATATTATGGCAGTGAAAATCCAAGCAAAGGATCAAAATCCATGCGTGTTGTGAGGGAAGGGGTTTGATATTTTTTACAATAATCTTTTTTGTTTTTTTAAGAATCTTTTTCTTATTTTTTAAATTGGTTTTAATATTTTATTAATATTTTAATCAATTTAAATTTTAAAAAGTGGGTCTTCTATATGTCACGTCATCACTTAACTAATTCTTTAACAATCCTTCTAACGGCAGAGCTACACTACAAAAAAATTACAAATATAGGGTACTTTATTGTTAAAATTGAGAGTGTAGGGACAAATATGTCTTAAGAGTGAGAGTTTTAGGATACCAAACTGAAATTAACCCAATATTAAATATATGCCATTTTTCAATGATATGAGTTGAATAATTATAATTGTATCCAAGTACTCAAACCAAATCTTGCAAGCAACCGAAAGAATTAACAACATTATCCAACTCAAATGGTTCAACCCACGTGCATTGGAAAGATCGTAATTGGTGAAAACCAAATATCATTCCCAAAACCTTAGTCAATGAAGAAACATTAACCATTCAAATATATCCTTGAATTTGAGATCTTTCCTTGTCTATGAAACTACAGCTTTTACCACCAACAAACCATAAATTAATTGGAAGTTCACTTTTGTCACCATAGCCAGCCATCCCTCATGGATTTTCTTTCTCATCCGCTAGCAATTGCAGGTCTTTTGGTCTTGGTTCTGTATCTATGGAGGGTGAGGATCCAGAGCCACAAAATCAAGGGCATGTTGGCCCCACAACCATCAGGTGCCTGGCCAATCATAGGCCACCTCCACAAGCTACGTGGCCCACTTTTCAAAACCCTGGCAGCCATGGCTGACAAGTATGGCCCTATCTTCACCATATGGCTTGGCAAACACCCTGCACTTGTGATCAGCAACTATGATGCAGTCAAGCAATGCTTCACCAAAAACGACACAGTTTTTGCAACTAGATCAAGGTCCGCACAAGGCAAGTACCTTGGCTACAACTATGCAGGATTTGGGTTCTCACCATATGGCACATACTGGCGTGACATGAGAAAAATGGTCATGGTTGAGTTGCTCTCTAGCCGCAGGCTTCAGACTTTAAAAGATGTCCAAATATCTGAGGTTGATGCTTTCATTAAAGGGTTGTTTTTGCTTTGCAAAACAGAAGGGCACAATGGTATAAATCCAACCAAGGTGGTGATCAGTGATTGGATTGAGCACCTAACTTTGAATGTAATTACTAGAATGATTGCTGGGAAGAGATATTTTAATAGCTCAGATGAGGGAGACGAGCAAAGGTTTGGGAAAATTGTGAAGGAGTTTATGTATGTGTCAGGAAAACCAGTTGCTTCTGATGTAATTGGTTTTCCAAGTTGGATTGATTTTAAGGGGCAAGTTAAAGCTATGAAGCGTATTATGAAGGAGTTAGATTCTTTCACGGGAAGTTGGATTGAAGAACATTATGCAAAGAAAGAGACTAACTCAAGGGACGAGCATGACTTCATTGATGTCATGATGTCTGTGATTGAGGACAATTCCACGCTTGGCTATACGCGTGAAACGATCATCAAGGCAACATCAATGGTATATTTATATATATGCCTAATCATACGAAAAAAACCACAATTGCGCATGATTTTTAACATCTGTGGTGGTAAATCTATTAATGTTTCTCATTGTTTTTTCAGTAAAGTTTCATCTTTTTTATTTACAAGTGATAAAATGATAGCTCAAAACTACTCAAAACAGAGCAAGAAACTATCTTTTACAAGAAAAAGAAATGTAAAAGTTCATCAAAGTAAAGAAAAGCAAGAAACTAACAACACCGATATTGTCCCCAACTTAACCACCTACAAAGTCTAGTACATGTGAGGTTTTATCATAAAAGGCCTCGGTGACATTAGTAGTGGAACCATTCATTATATCCTGTATTTTATTTAGTCAAGTTTCTTATGTGTGACTTAGATTCTTCAACATTTTTTGGGGTCAGGGGCTGTATATTTTGCAAATTGCAACACTCTAGATTGTTTGTTGTTCACAATTTTCAACTTTTCATGTTGCAGAATCTTATTCTAGCTGGTTCAGACACCACAGCAATCAACTTGATATGGATCCTCTCTTTACTGTTAAACAATAGGCATGTTTTGAAGCTTGCCCAAGAAGAGCTAGACCTCAAAGTTGGCAGGGACAGATGGATTGAAGACACTGATATCGAAAACCTACCTTACCTCCAAGCCATTGTCAAAGAAACACTGCGCCTCTACCCACCAGCCCCACTCTCAGTGCCTCATGAAGCAATGCAAGACTGTCAAGTTTGTGGCTTTCACATCCCAAAAGGCACCCGTTTGTTTGTGAATCTGTGGAAATTGCATAGAGACCCAAGTTTGTGGCCAGACCCTGAAGTGTTCTGCCCAGAGAGATTTCTCACAACCCATGTAGGAATTGATGCCTCTGGTAAACATTTTGAGTTCATCCCATTTGGGTCTGGAAGAAGGTCTTGTCCAGGTGCCACATTTGCATTGCAAGTTATCCATTTGACACTTGGACGCTTGCTTCAAGGGTTTGAATTGGCAGCACCTTTGGACATGCCTGTGGACTTGACTGAAGGGCTAGGCATTACCATGCCAAAGGCAACTTCCCTTGAAGTTATCTTAACTCCAAGGTTGCCCTTTGAATTCTATGAAGATAGGTAGTGAATTGCATTTGGTACTTTGCTAGTTTATGAGATGAGGAAATAAAGTAATTGTCTTTCCTTCTTTTTTCTTTTTATTAATGAGAGGTAAGTGAGGATTTGAATATTTATACATAAATACATGCATCACTAGTAATTTCTGAATATCTATTATTCTTAAGGAACAAAATGCTCCTTATCAATTGATATATGCGTGGAACAATCCAAATTCCATTGGCAATATTGTCAGAAATAATCCAAAATTTGATTGAACATATAAAAGAGATACCCAACAACAACAAGAAGCAAAATAGCCATATAAAAAGATGAAAAGTCACACTAACATACTTACAATGTTTTGATTTTGGATATGCTAAGATACCCTTGCCAAACTTAAATTTTAACATTTTTGTAGGACCTTTTCTATTGAGATTGGCAATAATATATTAAATTCACACACATTACATAGATGCTAGGACTCGAACCTAAGACCTTGCTTAGAGGAGCAATTGCTTCGAACCACTACCCTAATGGGTCCTTTGCAACTTAGCATTCTTGAAACTGAGTAACATACACACACACACGCCAAAAAAAAAATATATTATTGCTTACCTGCTTATCTTTGTATAAGAGTTTAGTTTAGGGGAATTTGTAGTTTCAATGGTCGGGAGTTTAATTTTTATCCTATCTTTTTTCTAAATTAAGTAGGTTTTTTATCTTCTCTTTTTATAAAAAAGTGGGTCTCATATATGTCACGTCATCACTTAGCTAATTCTTACATTACAAAAAATTTAAAAATATTGGGTACTTTATTGTTAAAATTGAGAGTGTAGGGACAAACATGCCTTAAGAGTGAGAGTTTAGGATACTAAACTGAAATTAACCCAATATTAAATATATGCCATTTTTCAATGATATGAGTTGAATATTATAATTGTATCCAAGTACTCAAATCTTGCAAGCAAAAGAAAGAATTAACAACATTATCCAACTCAAAATTTTCAACCCACGTGCATTGGAAAGTCGTCCTTGGTGAAAACCAAATATCATTTCCAAAACCTTAGTCAATGAAGAAACATTAACCATTCAAATATATCCTTGAATTTGAGTGGCTAGTGGCTAGTGGCCCAACATGTCATCTTTCCTTGTCTATGAGACTATTACCACCACAAACCATAAATTAATTGGAAGTTCACTTTTGTCACCATAGTCAGCCATTACTCATGGATTTTCTTTCTCATCCGCTAGCAATTGCAGGTCTTTTGGTCTTGGTTCTGTATCTATGGAGGGTGAGGATCCAGAGCCACAAAATCAAGGGCATGTTGGCCCCACAACCATCAGGCGCCTTGCCAATCATAGGTCACCTCCACAAGCTACGTGGCCCAGTTTTCAAAACTCTAGCAGCCATGGCTGACAAGTATGGCCCTATCTTCACCATATGGCTTGGCAAGCACCCTGTACTTGTGATCAGCAACTATGATGCAGTCAAGCAATGCTTCACCAAAAACGACACAGTTTTTGCAACTAGACCAAGGTCCTCACACGGCAAGTACCTTGGCTACAACTATGCAGGATTTGGGTTCTCACCATATGGCACATACTGGCGTGACATGAGAAAAATGGTCATGGTTGAGTTGCTCTCTAGCCGCAGGCTTCAGACTTTAAAGCATGTCCAAATTTCTGAGGTTGATGCTTTTATTAAAGGGTTGTTTTTGCTTTGCAAAACAGAAGGGCACAATGGTCTAAATCCAACCAAGGTGGTGATCAATGATTGGATTGAGCACCTAACTTTGAATGTAATTACTAGAATGATTGCTGGGAAGAGATATTTTGATAGCTCAGATGAGGGAGACGAGCAAAGGTTTGGGAAAATTGTGAAGGAGTTTATGTATGTGTCAGGAAATCCAGTTGCTTCTGATGTAATTGGTTTTCCAAGTTGGATTGATTTTAAGGGGCAAGTTAAAGCTATGAAGCGTATTATGAAGGAGTTAGATTCTGTCATGGGAAGTTGGGTTGAAGAACACTATGCAAAGAAAGAGACTAACTCAAGGGACAAGCATGACTTCATTGATGTCATGATGTCTGTGATTGAGGACAATTCCACGCTTGGCTATACGCGTGAAACGATCATCAAGGCAACATCAATGGTATGTTTATATGCCTAATCATATGAAAAAAACCAAAACTACTCATGCTTTTTAACATCTGTGGTGGTAAATCTATTAATGTTTCTCATTGTTTTTTCAGTAAAGTTTCATCTTTTTTATTTTAAAGTGATAAACAGAGCAAGAAACTACCCAAAACAGAGCAAGAAACTATCTTTTATAAGAAAAAGGAATGTAAAAGTTCATCAAAGTAAAGAAAAACAAGAAACTAACAACACCGATATTGTTCTCAACTTAACAACCTAAAAAGTCTAGTAGGTGTGAGGTTTTATCACAAAAAGCCTCGGTGATATTAGTAGTGGAACCATTCATTATATCCTATATTTTATTTAGTCAAGTTTCTAATGTGGGACTTATATTCTTCAATATTTTTTTGGGTCAGGGGCTGTATATTTTGCAAATTGCAACACTCTAGATTGTTTGTTGTTCACAATTTTCAACTTTTCATGTTGCAGAATCTTATTCTAGCTGGTTCAGAAACCACATCAATCAACTTGATATGGATCCTCTCTTTACTGTTAAACAATAAACATGTTTTGAAGCGTGCCCAAGAAGAGCTAGACCTCAAAGTTGGCAGGGACAGATGGATTGAAGACACTGATATCGAAAACCTACCTTACCTCCAAGCCATTGTCAAAGAAACACTGCGCCTCTACCCACCAGGCCCACTCTCAGTGCCTCATGAAGCAATGCAAGACTGTCAAGTTTGTGGCTTTCACATCCCCAAAGGCACCCGTTTGTTTGTGAATCTGTGGAAATTGCATAGAGACCCCAGTTTGTGGCCAGACCCCGAAGTGTTCTGCCCAGAGAGATTTCTCACAACCCATGTAGGAATTGATGCCTCTGGTAAACATTTTGAGTTCATCCCATTTGGGTCTGGAAGAAGGTCTTGTCCAGGTACCACATTTGCATTGCAAGTTACCCATTTGACACTTGGACGCTTGCTTCAAGGGTTTGAATTGGCAACACCTTTGGACATGCCTGTGGACTTGACTGAAGGGCTGGGCATTACCATGCCAAAGGCAACTTCCCTTGAAGTTATCTTATCCCCAAGGTTGCCCTTTGAATTCTATGAAGATAGGTAGTGAATTGCATTTGGTACTTTGCTAGTTTATGAGATAAGGAAATAAAGTAACTGTCTTTCCTTCTTTTTTTTTCTTTTTCTTAATGAGAGGTAAGTGAGGATTTGAATATTTATACATAAATACATGCATCACTAGTAATTTATGAATATCTATTATTATTCTTAAGGAACAAAATGCTCCTTATCAATTGATATATGCGTGGAACAATCCAAATTCCATTGGCAATAATGTCAGAAATAATCCAAAATTTGATTGAACATATAAAAGAGATACCCAACAACAACAAGAAGCAAAATAGCCATAAAAAAAGATGAAAAGTCACACTAACATACCTACAATGTTTTGATTTTGGATGCTAAGATCCCCTTGCCAAACTGAAATTTTAACATTTTTTTTAGGACATTTTCTATTGAAAGAGGCGATAATATACTAAATTCACACACACTACACAAATGTTAGGACTCGAACCCAAGACCTTGTTTAGGGAAGCAAGTGCTTCGAACTACTACCCTAGAGGGTCCTTTGCAACTTAGCATTCTTGAAACTGAGTAACATACACACACACACACACAAATTTATTGCTTACCTACTCATCTTTGTATAAAAGTTCAGTTTAGGGGAATTTGTAGTTTCAACGGTCGAGAGTTTAATTTTTATCTTATCTTTTTTCTAAATTAAGTAGGTTTTTTTTCTTCTCTTTTTAGAAATAAATCCTCTAATCATTTTCCATGCCCAAGGAGGAGTCTTTTCCTTCTTTCTATTTGTGTTGTTGCGTCATTGAATCCTTTTAAAAACAATAAGAAAGTCATCAAAACGGTCAACTCCAATGATGATTGCATACCCAAATCCAAGAGAACCAAAAAGGAAAGCATTAACTTCGGGATCCAATCTAATCTTTCCTCCTTAAACTGATATTTGACGTGTCCTTTCCTAATTGGTCCCTAGAATGGAAACAACATAAATGCCACCTAGTATCGGAGACTAACTGCATGCCCAATTGCCCATCAAAACGCTCACACTCTTTACCTCTAACAACACACAGGAAAAAAAACACGACATAATTTTTGTTTCTTCGTTTGTTTCTCTGTTTCTCTTTCAATATCAATCAGGTCCAGAGCAGTCTTGGCTGATACCATGGGGAGGAGGAGGAGCTCGCCTGTAAATGTGCTGTTTCAATGGGTGAGGAGCCAGTCAATGAAAGTCAAGGTCTTTCTTGGAGCCTTGCTTGCTCTCTGCGCTTTGCTTGCATTGAGGTTTTCGGTGAGGGATCACAAATACTTCTTCATTGCCTCTGAGGTTGTGCATGTGCTTGGGATCATCGTCCTCATCTACAAGCTCACCACCCAAAAGACTTGCTCTGGTATCTTTGCCTTCCTCTTTTCTCAATCCTTCATAATTCTGTTTTTCTTTTTTTTTTTCTTCTTGTGGGTTGATTTGGATTGTTGGGTTTTTTTTGTTAATGTGATTTGTCATGCTTCTTGTTGATTTAGTTGGTTTTTCGATTTCGATTTCGATTTTTGATTTTTGATTTTTGATTTTAAAAAGTGTGACCTTTTATTGCTGTATTGTCATGGCACAATGGTTGCAGCTTGCAGGGTACAATTTATTTAGTAATTAATTAATTAGTAAATGGACCAACTTCAATAAAACTTGAAAACAGTTCAAGAAAAAGAGGGGGGATGGATGAAAATGTGAACAATTATAGATGAATTTAGCTCTCACTAATTATATAAAATGGTTATTGTTTTAGCATTGCAATTTTTCATGAACATGGTTAGTCTTTCTTTTGAAGCCCAATATCCATCTTCAAATGCATAATCTTACCCTAATCTATTAGAATTCAGGTCACATTGTGCTTTATTTTGATAAACAAACTGGTTTCTGATGCACTCTCAGGTCTTTCCCTAAAGACTCAGGAACTCACAGCTCTGTTCCTAGCAGTAAGGTTGTTCTGTAGTACCATGATGGAGGGTGACATTCACACTCTGCTAGATTTTCTTACTCTCGTGGCAACGGCGTGGGTCGTATATATGATACGGTTTAAATTGAAGTCGACCTACATCAAGGAACTGGACAATTTTCGCTTATATTACCTGGTAAAGATCTTCGACCTCCCTTTAAATTAAGTGTTTGTGTGCACAAGTAAATGTATGTATTATTTAGTGTATACATGTGTAATTGGGTGCCATTTGAGGAACTTATACATGTGTATACGGCCTGTGTGTCGGTTCATCTGTACCCGAATACTTTGTCAAATATGTGGGAAATCATTTGAAGAATGTATTCAAAGACCAGAACTATTTAATTGGAGATTATAAATTTTAGGTGAGGCTGCATTTGTCATATTGTCAGTTAGGATGTTAATGTTGACAGTAAATTTGAAGGGAAGAATTCTATTAAACATTGAAAATTGCTTAAGCTTTGTAGTTTCTTTCTTCATTGTGCATCTCCATAGCATGATTTTCAATTGCCAGTTGTTATAAAACCAAATGGCAGACAAGATTGAATCACGGAGGAAACGAAAAATTTCGCTTTCGATTTGAGAAGATTTGGAGCTGCTTCCATATGCATATGTTACATAGACTATGGCCAGCCTCAAACCATTACTATATTGCAACAGGCACTGATCTTGAATGAATATGTTTACTCTGCTTGAATTACAGAACTAGAAACTGATACTGTTGCTATAGAAAAGGTACAAGAATATTAACACTTATTTTGCCTCATAAACCACAATGCAGGTGGTGCCTTCTGCTGTCCTTGGTGTGCTCGTCCACCCCTACACACTAAATTATCACTTCACTCGAATCCTTTGGGCATTTGGTACAAACATGGAAGCTGTTTCGGTTCTGCCTCAACTTCGGTTGATGCAGAATGCAAAGGTTCAGTTTACATCAGATTAAAACTATCTGTCACCCGTTTTACCAACTGCCTGGACATTATTTTGATCTCTGTTTTCTTCTTATCATGCTTGTTTTCAGATGATTGAACCATTTACCTCCCATTATGTATTCGCATTGGGGATTTCAAGATTTTTCGCTTGCGCTCATTGGATTATTCAGGTTTGTCATGACTGCAAAAATTAGAATTCCATATGAAGTTTTGCAATTAGACATGTATCAGACTAAATGCAACATTTTGCAATCTACCTGCAGATCTATGAGACTAAAGGGACATATATATACTACATTGGGAGTGGATATTTCTGGATTTTGTCAGCTTTCCTCAGTGAGATGGTTCAAACATTCATCTTAGCTGACTTTTGTTACTACTACGTAAAGAGGTAAGCCCCGAGAAAAATCCTGCATACGACCTCTCTCGAAGCTTTTATATATACAACGGTTGCATACAATAATTTTTCGTGAACCATGCCCCTTGTGCCACACTCTAATGACTAATCTCAGGTGCCCTGAACCCTCCTAACACAATATTTTCTGTTTTGCAGTAAAATGGCAGGGCAGCTGATAATGAGGATGCCTCCTGTCTAGAGCTGCAGGGCTTAATGATGTACTGCCCTTCTTTCTCTGAGCAAAATATACTAGCATCTTGTGACATGGGAGTTGGAAGTAAATGAGTAAATGTATTACTTTGTTTTTTCAGAATTATCAACTGGGGCCAAACATTTCCTTTGTTTTTTGTTTGTTCCGTTGCAATAGCCAAACATTTCCTTCAGTTTTATTTCTTTAAGGCCAAAATAAAATATCATCCCACCCTAAGTCCCACACCACTTGTGCATAAATAAACCCCCTCTTCCATTTTTTTTGTTTTGTTACAATAGCCAACTCTTTCCTGTACGTAGAAAAAAAAAAAAAAGTAGAATTAGGAGTATATATTCTACTACGTCAACTAAAAGTGAAGGAATATCCATCTTGTTTTCAAATAAAACGTAGATTTATTGGTAGTCTTTTTAATTTTACTAGTTTATATATGTACTCCTCACTTTGTTATTTTGTTTTATCAATGAAATTCATTTCTACTGTCAAATTTTGTATTTTCTTAAAATATATTAGTCTCTTCGCACGCCCTTCCTTGCTTGCGATAGATTTTTTTTAAAAAAATATTAAATTTATTTTAGAATAAAAAAGATAATGGGTAGTTGTGTTCTATAAAAATAGTATCCATCATCTTATTTTTCTTTTAATTTTATTTTTTTTTAAATATAAAAAAGTGTAAATTTACCATATTATCCTCATTTAATTAATAATCTTAATTCTTAATGTTTGCCCACTTAATTTTCAAATCCTAAACCTGATCCTAATTGTAATCGTCGATAAATAGGCTCAAGGTACAACCCAATGTAAATAAAGTCTATTAATCCAAACAGCGACACGTGGTAACCATGCATAATACAAGTAACTGCAATGATCGGTCATACGAATTTCAAACCCGGTCTATGCGCCACATACCCTATCTCTCTACTTTTCTGAACAAACTCATCTCCCAACAACCCTCCACGTGTCAACTACCGTACAAAGACAACCAATCTCAACCATTCCCCTTTCACCACGTTTCCGCATCACCGTATCTGAGCAACACATCGACACGTCAACATCACTCCGTCAAAGGTGCGGACCAGCTTGACCCTGCCGAGCTGCGACTGTCAACATGCGCGCCACGTTTCAGTCTCTCAATCCCATCCTTCATGAGACGCGGGCCCCGCGTTTTGCCTAACTGGGACACGTGGCGGTTGTGGACGATGCCACGTAGCACTACTGTCATTGGAATTCGTGGTGTGAAAAGGACGGTAGAGATTCGCGGGGTGACAGCAAGATCTCCCACCACGCGTTCGTACGCAGGTGCCAGGCTGTCAGAGCGCCAGAGCTCTCCGCCTATCCGTTGTTATTTACGGATGCCAGGCGCGGACACGTGTCCGATTCTAAGCTCTCCATGCACGTGTGCCACATGGCGCGCCCTGAACCTGCGAGCGTGCTCCGTGGGCTCAAACAAATCTCCCTAACACTTGAGAAGAGTTTGTTTCCCGCTAAATTAACCCTTAAACAGGCGATTTTCGATTATTTTAACCAGCGGTTAATCAGGATTAGTGGCGAAGAGTTTTACTAATCCCGTCCGCTAAAAATATATCCGAAAATATCCTACGTGTCTACTCACCGTCTCTGTCGCCTTCTACTCTTCCGCCACGTGGCGCCCTCCCTCGCTTCCCTCCCCAGCTATTTCCTTACCCTTTTTCTCTCCTCAGAAAATCTGAGAGCAAACCCTAATGTGAATTTCAAAACAAAGAGAGAGAGAGAGAGAGGAACTTTCTTTCATATAACTACGAACCTCCAGCTTCAACCTTGAAGTTTTCTCTTTTCAGTTTGAGGCTCTTTGATACGTTGAAAATTTAAGCTTTACGGCAATGGTGGAGGCTTCTGAGCCCGGATTGAAAGAGGAGATTGAGCTCGATTTAGGGTTGTCAATCGGAGGCAGTTTCAGAAAACCAGAGAAATTGCAGCTCGTCAACGGCTTCGGCTTGGATCGGAGAGAAAAGGAGAATCAAACGGCCTCGTCGGAGCCGGAGAGCGCGCTTCTTGATTCGCAGACGAAGCGGGAGATCCAGGCGCTGCGGAGGCAAGAGGCGAAGAGGAAGCGCGAAGAGAAGAGAAGCCGAGGAAGGAACGAGGCCCAAACAGAAGAGCAACAACAGCAACCGGCGATCAAGAGAGAGAGAACAGAGGCGAACGTGAATGTGAACGTCAATCTGAATATGAGTAACGGCGAAACGGAGCCCCGCTACCCTGTTCAACCGGGTCAGTACCCGTACACGCCGGTGCAGTTCGTTCCATACACGAACGGCTTCGCGTACCCTTGCGCAATGCCGTGCTGGGCGCCCAGCGGCGGCGGCGGTTTCAGGCCGTTTCAGGCGCATAAAAATTTGGCGAATAACGGGTGCGAAACGGAGCAGAATGGTGGAGTTGGTAAAACGACGTCGTCGAATGGCGGATTGGGTAAAACGAGGTCGTTGAATGGGTCCCCAATGTGTAGCTCCTCTACCGTTTCTGATCGTCAAAGCGCAGCTTCTCATGAAGGTACTGTATACATACTCTAAATTTTGCTTATCCTTTGTTTATTATTTTGTTAAAATTTTATATATTTTTTTCTGCCCAAATAGAATTTTGTTTTGATTTTTTGGGTTTCGAAATCTTTTAGGTGGTGGAAGCAGTGAGACCAGAAGCCATTCAAGCCAGAGCTTACCAGAAAAAACCCATTTGAACAATGGTTCAATATCAAAAGAGACCAAGGCCCAATCTGAACACACAGCTACCTCCAACTCATTTGAATCAAATTGTCAAGGCAATGATCAAAAACTGGCTCCCAAAGAAGAACCCAAATCAGAAAACACAGAGCCAGTTTCAATCCCCAAACCCATCTCATCAAATGGAGATTCTGCAACTCCAACAAGTCCTCCATTGAAGGAAATTACCAAAATGGACCCCTTTGCAAAGCCCCCAAAACCCCAAACCCAGACCAGTTCTCTTCCCCAAATGCCTTATGTCTCCACCACGGGGAATGGCCCAAATGGGAAAACAATTCATGGGTTCTTGTACAGCTACACAAAATCTGAGATCAGCATTGTCTGTGTCTGCCATGGAAGCACATTCTCACCAGCTGAATTTGTGCAGCATGCTGGAGGCACTGATGTATCTCAGCCTCTGAGACACATAACTGTGATCCCATCTGCTTTTGGATGATGAGAGCTGAATCTATCAGCTGATATGGAAACTGACCCTTTTTCATTTCTGGTCGTCTTTATCTTAATTTGCTAGCTTTTAGCTTTTAGTTTTTGCTTTTTAATTGCAGCTGATGAGAGTAACTTTGGTGGGGATTTGCATGCATGTTGTATGCAGAAGGGGATGGATAAGATTGATGGGAGGCAGGCTATATACCAAAACCTCAGTTTTCATGAGTTCTTGGCTGGAAAATTAATGGGACAGACAGAGGCTTATTTTTTGCTTTTATTTTTTTTATTTTTTTATTTTTTGTGTGTAAAGTTTTCCTAAATGTGATTGGCGTACAGTTAGCATCAGATATTCTTGTGTATAAATCTGATATCCTCTTCTTTTTTTTCCAATATTTTATTTAACATACTTCCTACAAATTAATCCCAGCTATTTCAAATTCTTAAGGTGGTGGGAGAACTAGAGCTTGGTTACCTTTTTCTCTGTGGCTCAATACTACTTTTTTATCGTTTTGAGCAAACATACCAATATATGGTATAATTTTACTTACTTTTAATGGGAATATAAGAAAGTAAGAAATCAGGGAATTTAGGAATATGGGAAGTAAGAAATCGGGTAACGAAATCGGAAAACTTAGAAATATGAAATCCCTTCTTCTAGTTGATCAAAATCCTAATTTAGGGATAATTTCTTTTCTTCTCATACATATTTTGATAAATAAACATGCCATTGTAAGATCTCTTTTTTTGTTGCCCTTTATTTTCTCTCTAATTAATCCCAAAACATAGAATAGCCCAGGATCAATGTGGGCAGAGCCCAATGAAGGACCAGTGGGTCTAAACGGGTAGTCATTGGTTTGGCCCAATTTACCAGCTCCCATAAGGCATAGGCAGCTGAGCACTAAACAACTGCTCAACATACTCAACAAACACTCGAGTTTTATTTTCTTTTATTTTCCCGCAAAACTTTCCATTTTACCCATCCCATGGGTGTGCTGAGCGGCAAATTGAGCAAAACTCTTTAATTTGCACGAGACTATGAAGCAATGAATACCCTATAAAAAAATAAAAGAAACTTGGCTCTAAATTTACATTTAAAATGCGTATTTTTTTGGGACTATCTAAGTTTGAAGTAATATGCAAACGTGGTGTAACCTAGTGGAAACGGGCATTGACTTGCAGACCAATAGTTTCATGTTCAAACCTCTATGATACCTTGGTAGTGCTTGTGTGAACCTCCATGGCACCTTAGTGACGTATATATAAGAAACTCCACTCCCCTTTTAGTTTAGACTATCGCTTGAATAATAAAAAGTGAAGTAATAGATCCTTTGAATAACTCGCATCTTTAAAATAAGCCACATACTTTAAAAATGACTCATTTAACATCTATTGCTATCATGATTCACATGCGCAACTAAATAATCATACATTTAATGAACTAATGTTTCATAATTTAGAAACCATGAGGTTTGCTTTCAAGTACCCTAACTAGTGTATAACTTACAACAATAATAATCATAATCTATATAAAACAATTGTACTTAAGTAAATGTGGGTTACACGTTACACCAGTTAGTCAATATGTGTTCGTCTCATTGCACCTGGATTCAAACTCCCTCTTTGTACGTTGTTATAAAAAAAAAAATTTAAAAAAAAAATTCACTTAAGACTTCACCTTTGTTTTATTTTATTTTTTGTCATCGTTTTTTTTTTCGAAGGGGGGTTTGCTACACTTTTTGTCATTGGTCGTGGACTCAAGGACATTGCTAAACTGTTTATGATATTTTAATCCCAAGATAGAGGAAGTTTAATTAGAAATAGAAAGAAAAAAAATCATGCATTACGGTCGCAACAAATAAAATAAAATAAAATTTTCATTTTCCCTTTCTCGAATATAAATACCCAAAACCCTTTTCGC
Source organism: Prunus kanzakura (assembly GCA_020521455.1). Lineage (NCBI taxonomy): Eukaryota > Viridiplantae > Streptophyta > Magnoliopsida > Rosales > Rosaceae > Prunus > Prunus kanzakura. The sequence continues at coordinate 1,232,532 of BPUM01000033.1, read as the reverse complement.
TTCCGCTCTCCCTTCCCTCTCCCTCCTCCTATACCAACTCACTCGCGCCTCTTGAAGATCCACCAAAACCCTAGAAACTGCCAAACCTCCCTAAGGAGGTGAGAGAAGTCGTACAGCACCACCGACCTTTTCCTCTTCTCTCACCTCTCTCCCTCCGATCCACGCTCAGGTAACTCTCTTGCTCTTCAAATCTCATACATTACCTCTGCTTTCATATTCTAAGTTTTTTTTTGTTTGTTATTTAAGCCTGCTTTAGATCTCGGTTTGTTTCATAGAAGTCTAAAATCGCCTTCTTTAGTTGGCAGTGAACTGATTTAAGGTTGAAGAGAGTCTTTTTTCTTTCTTAGAATCTTTTTTTGTACGGAATTAAGCTGAATTTCAGTTAGTGGATAGTTTGAGCCATGTTTCCTGATGAGATTCGAGAAGAACATTTATTTTGAAAGTATGTATATAAATAGCGTGAGGAAATTATTATTATTTATATTGTTTTGGAAAGGTTTGTAATGTGTCTTCAGTTAACTGGAGAAAAAAAATTTCTAATCTCTAATTGAAAGAATTGGAGTAGTATTGAAATGTAGTATTTTAAAAATAAAAGGGGAAAAAAGAAATGCAGTATTCTTCAATATACGTTTTAGTGAAATCATCAGTATCAGTTTTTTTGGTTCAATGTGTAATGATGTTGTTTGGTTTCTGGAGGTTGATCAGAGATGACGACCCCGGTGCAGCAAGCCCCAGCTTCAAATCTCCCTCCTAGTGCCGATGTTGTATGTATCGATACCTGAACAGTAGTTGATGATTTACTACACTTTTGATCCTGATGGTTGCTAACGGATTTGGAATGATTTTTTTTGGGTTAAATATAGGTTGGCAATGCATTTGTTCTTCAGTACTACAATATCTTGGAACAATCCCCTCAGCTTGTTCATCGATTTTACCAAGATATTAGTAAGCTTGGTCGTCCTGGAGACGATGGGATCATGAGCATTACAACCACGATGGATGTAAGCTCCTTCCGAGACCCAACGTTCTTTATCATTATATTAATGCATCTGCATGTTCATGCCAGATCATATTCATAATTGTTATTAAAGCAACTTATTTGGGGCCTAGATGCCTATGCCTAGGAGTATTGTTAAATTTTCCCTTTGATGCTTTTCATTGGTTATATATATTATCTCCAGAAGCTTAGAAAGTATAAGAAAAACATAAAAATTATGTTGCACTGGATATAGAGGCATTACAAGTTAAAAAATTTAAGAATTGTACAGTTTTCTCAGCAACTAAATATAGAAATATGAAGTTAAAACTGTGAGAGTAATAATTCCTTTGGATTTGTTTATTATATTTTACTGGGCAGGCAATCAACAAGAAGATACTTGATTATGGAGAGCTCAGTGCAAATATTGTAACTGTGGATGCTCAAGAATCTTACAATGGGGGAGTATTTGTCCTTGTCACTGGGTTTTTAACTGGAAAGGACAATATAAGGAAGAAATTTACTCAAAGTTTTTTCTTGGCACCACAAGACGTAGGCTACTTTGTTTTGAACGATGTTTTTAGATATGTGGATGATTCCACCCCTCAAAACGGGGACAATGGATTGGTTGTTGATGCTGCTGTTGAAGCTCCTCTTACTCCCAAGCATGGTATACATGATTCTTATTTAAATGTTAAAGTGTGTACTTTTGTTAGCTCTAATTGAGTTTGATTCTTGTTGTAGATACTACTGCTTTGCAGGGCTATCATGTCTCAGAGCCTGTGGTTGTAGTTTCTGAAGATGTTGCCAAGGAGGAAGTATACAGTCCTGCTGAAAATGGAGAAGTTTTAATCGAAGAAGAGGAAGCACCTGTATTGGAGGTTGTCGATGAAATTCCTGATGATTCACAGGTGGTGGCTGAATCTTACTCTATAGTCGAAGCTAAATCCAACTCCAAAGTTGAAGCTGAGTCCAACTCCAAAGTTGAAGCTGAGTCCAACTCCAAAGTTGAAGCTGAGTCCAACTCTAAAGTTGAAGTCCCGAAGAAGTCATATGCCTCAATCGTAAGCAGCTGTTTTACTATATCTCATGCCTCTAAATATTTTCAGATTTGTAAATATTGTGTAATTGGTTGCGGTACTACATTTTTCATTAACTTAGTAACGCAATTTGTGCAAAAGAATCTCACTTTTCGTCTTTCTTTGTTGTTGTCCACACCTGATTCTGGGGCTTAAATCACTTGTTCCAGCTTAAGATTATGAAGGAGAGTACTGTGCCATTTTCTACTCCAGCACCTGCTTCTGTGAGGTCTGTCCCAAAGAAGCAAGAGCAGCAAGTGACTGCTGCTCCAACATCTGTTCCAGTTTCGGAAACGGTAGTTTCCAGCACAAATGCACGAGAAAATGGGAATCTAGAGGCTGAATGTATGCAGTTCATTATACCGCTATTTAACTTTATCTCTGTTTCTTATCCTTCCATACATTTGCATAGTAAATTTGGTTTCATGTAAACAGCTGAAGGTCACTCTATCTACATTAAAGGTCTGCCAATGAATTCTACAAATGCTCTTATTGAGAATGAGTTTAAGAAATTTGGACTGATAAAAAATAATGGCGTGCAAGTTAGAAGCCAAAAGGTTTGTCTTGAGTTTCTCTATCTTTGATGTTTGCAATTCTTCTGTGAAAATACTTATTGTTCCTCCATCATTACACAGGGCTTTTGTTTTGGCTTTGTGGAATATGAGGCTGCAAGTTCTGTACAAAGTGCGATGGAGGTATTTAATAGACGTTGTTGCACAATTTTTTTTTTCATGATCCATTATATTGGATGTTTGAATAGATTTATGTATGTCTATTTGTTTGAACTCTATGAAGGAGTTTTTAACATAAGGAAAGTGGTGTTTTAGTTCGTTGCATGTTTCTTCACTGATGCACTATGTTTTTTCATGCCCCGATATCTTGGATGTTTGAACAGATTTATGGTTCTGTTTATTTGTTTAAAGCCAATAAAGAGTTGTTAACATAATTGCTTTTTAATTTATTGCTTGTTTCTTCTTTTATTGATAAAAACAAAAGAGTCCATTTGATATTCTAGTCCTTTGATTTTACAAGTGTTTATGTTCTTATATTTTTTTCATGTGCTTGTGCGGATAATATTTTTGTATTGGTGTTGTAGGCTTCGCCCATCATGATTGGCAACCGCCAAATTTTTGTTGAGGAAAAGAGATCTACTCGAGGTGAGTTGAATTTTGTGCTGAACATTGTGTTCAAAATGGAGATTGCACATTTGTACCCTCCTTGATTCTAATTCTTTTACAACAATTTTTTGCTTGTCCATTTCTATGTGTAGGGAACAACAGGGGACGGTTTTCATCTGGAAGGGGCAACGGCAATGGATACCGGACTGAAGGTGGCAATGGTTACAGGACTGAAGGAGCAAGAGGACGTGGAGGCTATGGAGGTGGTAGAGCTTATGGACGTGGTGATTCCGGTTTCAAGTCTGAATTTGGAAGTAGGAGTAGCAATAGGGGAGGAGCACCGAGTCGTGGAGGTGATGGATATCAGAGGTCTGATCATGGTGGTCGTGTGAATCGTCCTGCCGGGGTGGCTGTTAATACAGCGGCCAAGAGTACAGCACCACAAGTGTCTGCCTCAGCCTGAGAAAGGCCAGGCTTCGAAGAGGTTCATTGGTGAATGAAGACAAATTAAATTTTTTTCGAGTGACCATGGTGTAATTGTTGGATAGCATGAAGAGGTCTGTTTATGATCTGTTTGTCGGTGAATCACCTAGGAATTCCCATAGGATTTTTCTCTTTGACTTTTTTATTTTCTTTCGGCTTTAATTTTGGAGTTATTTTGGGGTTGATAGTGGTGGTAGAATTATGCTTTAGTATATGTTTCTCGATAAACTACTTGTAGTAGCTCCGTTGCGCTGTTTATGTGGAAGGAAATTGGGGAAATGAATTAGGATTTAGGGTTTTTGATGTGTTGTAATGGCTGTCTCGTGTTGGTGATTAATGTGGGCTAATGTTTTGCGGATGGTTTGGTCTGTCATTTATTTTCTAGCCTTGTATGGGATTGGAGACACCGAATGCCATCTATTGTTTACTTGATTTTGTGCATCGGTACAAACTCGACCCTATATCTTTTTTGTTTTCATAAGTTAATAAAATCATTTCATATTAGGAATTCATCAATTAAATTTTATCTATTCCATTTGAACTCAGTCTGAAAGTCAATTTTTTTTATTACTAAATTAATATACTTAAAAGAATGCAAAATGTTGCAATCAACTAAAATTTTTCTTTCTTTTCTGTCAATTCAAAACTTGCGACCTGTTCCAATCGGCGTCCAACTCTGGCCGGCTATCCACACCCCGGGCCACGTCAAACCCCCAAGTGTACATGATCAGTAGCCAAGTATCAAACCTTGTAATATTTGACTTCAAATGGATCTGACTAATACTTGGCACAAACACTTGTTAATACGGAGGAAGTAAATAAGCATCGGCCATTACTTTTCTTTTTCGAAATCCATCATACTTCAGATATTTGGCGTATTTTCACTAGACTTTGGGCTTGAGGAAAACAAGATAGTTGTATACAGTCTTCTCATATCAGAGCCCTCCAAGGCATTGTTCTGATATTTGAGAGATAGGCTTGAAAATTGGGCAGGTTATATGAAGATTGCTACATTCTTCAGGGTCCAATAGCAGCTAGCTGAAGGCAATTTACTGCAGATATATCCACCAACTTTCAATAATTAACATCTTCCAAGTAAATTGAAGTTGTATGAAACAATAAAAAGAGAACCTAGATTAACATGGAAAACATGTATGCTACACTTAAAATTGATGCATATCTTCCCTATCCTTACTAAGAAGAATATAACTGGTTAACTTGAAAGGAGTAGCAATGGAACCCACAACAAGGAGATAATAGCTTACTAGCTACAAGGACTAGCATTGGCAGATCCTCCAACTAGAGCTTCAGCAAACCCTGTTCATTTAAAGACCAAAATTGCAGGCTTGAACAAACTCCATATCATAATCGACGTGTTTTTCCCAGAGTGGCCGGAACTGGCTCATGGCTATATCAAGCCAAGGCTTCATGTTCCCATTGAAATGCACCACTGCGGCATTGCGAATCTCTTCCATGCTGATGCTCGGATTATAGCCGAGTCCCAGAACATGCCATGACTTGTCTAGAGGCTTTGTTGTTGAGTAGAATGTGATTAAACCTGGGGGAAGTGTCCCCAATTTCCACAAGCTACGGTTCTCATTCTGCAATGAGATCAACATCCCTAGTTAGTGCTACTCCAATAGACCACCAGTCAATTACAAATTTAGAACCAAAACAACAAAATCAACACAGAGATGTCGCGAAACAGAATAGCTAATGAGAAATGACATCTAAAAAGCATTACCAGTGAGACATTCTTTACCATTCCCTAAAACCCTTACTACAAGGCCAACTAGAAGCTGCATGTTTGAAACAAAAAAAACTGCAAATGCACAGAGTCTGCACAACCTAACATATTCAACTTATGCATTACCAGTGAGACATTCTTTACCATTCCATAAAACCCTTACTACAAGGCCAACTAGAAGCTGCATGTTTGAAACAAAAAAAACTGCAAATGCACAAAGTCTGCACAACCTAACATATTCAACTTATGCATATATATACATATCAGATACCACCATATTTATTTGCAAATGTAAGGATTCTGAACAGAAATTTGACCAAGAAGAAAAGTAATCTCTTACCAGATTCTGCCAGTAATGATACTCGGCAGTACAATTCTGCCTTCTCCAAGCATCCAAATCAAAGAAGTTCATTCCATAAGCCCACGCACACGCATTGGGATTGAACTTCTCCTTAATCAAAGGATGTGAGAAATTCATGTACTGCGCATAACGATGGAACGAACCAAAACATGTCTCAACCGCCCCATTCACCTTCCCATCCATATCAATCTTCCACAAACCAGTTAAGTCCTTCTGAACCACTATATCATCATCCAAGAACAGAATTCTATGCAATTTGGGGTACATTTCAGGCAAATAAAACCTTAAGTGGTTCAGTATAGACAAATACTTGGGATTCCTAAACTTCATGTTTGTTGCGTCTTTGGTTGCATTCTCGAGCTTATTCTCAAAGTAAAACTGTTGCAGCTTTGCGTTCTCCAATTGCTTGAGCACCGGCACATACGAAGAATTCAAGAACTTGTAATCCTCCACAGCCTTCACTTCAACATGTGACCCATTATAGTCCTTGCTTTTAAACATAACCTGCATTGCTCCAAGGTTCATCTTATCAGTAACTACATGGAACACATGCTTCCACGGCTCCTTGGCGTTCTTCACAGCCGAATTCACCACCACTGATGCCGCAATCACATTATCTGAAAATATAGCATAATGGTAAAGATTGGGGTCCTCAATTTCGGGCGGAGTGGGCTTCCCTTCATCGGTATACTTCTCAGGATGTGCAATTCGCTCCTCCATCAACCGCATTGCAACGCAATGCAAGCTTTTGGGGATTGATTTTGCGGCAATCAAGCTGGAGAAAGCTCCTTGCTTCTTGGCCTTCGTCAGCTGCTCGTTCACTTGGAAAATAGTGTCCTTAAGCTTCTGAATCTTTAGCTGGTTATCGAAAGACTCTTTGGCTTCGGCGATTACTTGTCTGGTAACTTTGATTCGCTCTTTCACTTCTTTCTCGAAGTGGCGCAGCACTGATTCGTCGATGTTGAGCGCGTCGGAGTCGAAGAGAGCGCGATAAGCGGGCTTGTTCATGAGATCCGAGTAGTTTCGCGAGAGATCAGCAAAGACCCGAACGAGCTTGGAGTTCTCGAGCTTCAGCTTCCGTGCATAGCTAGCGTATGCCAGGGCTAGGGTCCGATGATCGTCTGCTTGCTTCCGGATCTGGTCCAGTCGCGGCTTCAGAGGATCCGATTTCAGAGCAAGCACCGTCCTTCTAGTCGATCCCAATCCGTACGAACCAGAATTGAAACCCTAATTCACAATTAACAACAAAAGATTACTAACTGCTTCGATTTTTGCAAACTTTTTCTACTTGTCTATTTCCAGCGCGGGAATGGAAACCAAAATCCAAAAACGATTAGATCCCGAAATGAAAAACAAGAACTTGAAACTCCATTGAAGCAGAGAAGCAGCGAGAATGTGAGAGATGAGCAGAGAACACTTACCAAGTCGATGAGATCAGAAGTGTCGGTTTGGGAAGTGAAGACGAACGAGAGAGAGATGAAGAAGACGACGGCGATTGCAATGGTCATAGCCAGAACTCTGAAGGACGCGGTGGAGCTCCTCATGGCTCCTCCTCTGCTGTGGGGAGAGACTCGAAGGTTCGCCATTTTCGATTTGGCTTTGGCTCCTCTGTGTCTCTGAGACTCACACTTCTTCTCTCACTCGGACTCTGGCATTAATTTTGGATTTTTTTAAAATTTGTTTTTCTGTTAATTATTAACTGTAAAACGCGGATCAGCGAGTGCGACTTGGCGGTGCTTATTAAAATCCCAAAAATGTGGGGCCCAGGTTAGATTGCTGTCGTTTTTGACTTTTTTCACTTGTTCGTTAGTGGGATTTTGGTGTTTTATTAATTAGTTAATTACGCATTTGTGAAAAAATAAAAATAAGTTAATTAAGCATAGACCCAATAATGTCAAGTCTCAACTCAACTCAAGACACATTTACCAAATTGTCTACCTTATTAATATGTGACAGTTAAGTTGCTAATTAACATGGGTTGATTAATTAGTAATTCAGTACTCATTACACATAAATTCTTACATTTTATCATCAACTAATGTGACATTTAATAGTTTTCTATTGTAAAAAAAAAATGTTTATTATACCGACGCTACATACAAGGGTTTTTAGTTTTGGTTTATGCGTCGTTTGGGGTTTTATCTGAAAAGTCCTCGGTGCAATTTATAAACAGCTCATCTTTCGATGTGAGATAATTGTATAACATCTTAATCTTACTGGGTATAATTCTAAATTGTCTTGGATGCTATTGCTCGTAACATTCATCGGGTACCATGGCAGTTGGGTGCACAACCACTCCCATATGATTTTCTTTCAAACAATAGCAGAGCATGCCATGTGACTTTTTTTTGTAGCCCAAGGGCACTCCATTATTAGAAGAACATACTCCTAACTCCCATTATTAAAAAGGCAAGGCTACTTTACTAAAGAGAGGAAGGGTGGTATCTTCTTTTTACCCAGATAAATATCAAAGAGCTAGATCTACACAGTAATTAAAGAGCTCTAAGTCGGCAGGATCTAATTGCTATGGTAAGAAAATGGGAATGATACTTTCAAGCCATTGAAAGAAAAGCCACTAGCTAAAGTTGTGGGGTCATTGATCAACCCTAATCTCAAATTGGTCATCATAGTAGGCTTAGAGTAGGTTAAAGTACATGATGAGTTGACTCTTTTGAGAAACTTTATGTGGAAATAAATTGGTAACCTAGAAATGAGTAAGATGGATGGAAACAGAGGAACAATCTTATTTTATAGTTAATTTGAGGAAGCTAATTTATATCACAAAACAAAGGGACATATTTACTTGTGGCACTCTTAAGACAAATACACATCATTGCTTCTTGAATTTAGCATGCATTAACCAAAGTAAATCTAAAAATCTAGTTAAATCAATGGTAACCCTTCTTCCCATGCTTGGTGACATGGTGCAACCATCCAAACCCTTTGAGGGCCTTGGAAAACTTGACAAGATTAGGCCTCCCCATGCCCAAATTCATCTTCCCTGCTGAAAATTTCAATGCCTGCAAGCAGCATAATTGCCCATCAAAATCCTCCTCTTCCTCTCCATCATCATCCTCCTCAACCTTTCCATTCATGCCCTTCTTTGACTTGCTTTTTCCCTTCATGGCTTTAATTGATTCTGTCTCATCATATGTCTCCCAAAGCATGTCCATGCCCTCACCTCCACCTTCCACATTGTGATGTCTCTCCTCAAAAAGCTTGCAAGCCAGTGTCCTCCTCCACTCTTTCTCTTTCCTCATTGAACCAAAACTTCCAAGATTTGGACCCAATAGCATTTGAGAGTCCTCCATAACTTTAATGTTATCTTCTCCAAAATTTGCTCCTAGCCTTTGGGAATTTGACATGGATTTGGAAGTAAATTGATCTCCATCATAATCAGCACTCACGTCACAAAAACTTGTTTTACTACCCAAATCCTTGGATGCTCTTCTCATGGACCTTTTTTCTTTTTCATCTTCATCAACTTTATTGGACAGTGTGCTTGCTGGCTTGACTTCTTCTTTCTCTTCCTTCTTGCACATCAAATCTTTTGACCAATTCTCCTCTTGAAAGAATGCTGCCAATGTCTCCACTCTTGGCCAAGGAATAACCTCAGCTGGGTTTTCATCTAAAACATCACTTGCAGCTTCCAGTGGAGCAGAGGTAGCATTGCCTTCATGGCTGGACACATCATCAACTGGTGCTTCAGAGACTTGTGAGCAGATTTCTTCAACTGGGTTCTCACTAATCTCGAAACTAGACGTATCAAACACAATCTTATACACTTCAAGCTCTTCGAAAGATCGAAACTCCTCGTGATCATGATCATCACCATCACTGTCATCTGCTTTCGACTTCTGCAATCTTTCCAAAACAGTTTGGTAAGTGCTCACAAGACAACCAACCTTGATGCTGGACAATTCGGAATTCGCAACGTTGTCTTGGACAAGTGGGGGAGTGACAGTGAGGTAAGCCAGTACAAGAAGGGCAGTGGTGATGAAGAGAGGAGACAGAAAAGAAAGGAGCTTGAGGAGGTATGGTGAGAAGAAAATGAAGTAGGAGAAGTAGAGAGGGTGAGACAAAATGAAGAAACAAACATTGAAGAAGTCAGCAAGAAGAAGACTAGAGAATTTAGTCTTCTTGGAAGTGTTTGATGAGAAAGAAAATTCAGACATTTTGATGGTGGCGTTGGGGTCTAAGGGAGGAAAGAAGCAAAATGAGAAGGATAGATGGTGATATGGTGAACAAGGAAAGCTTTGGTGTTTTCTGTGTTTTTGTGTTGAGTAAGAAGAGAGAAAAGTGTGAAATTGGAAGTGAGAGCGGCGTGAATAAAGGAGAGATAGACTGGGAAATGATATTATGAGAGTGAGAGATTAACTAGCAGCAAGCTAATAACAATACCAAAAAGCAACTTTATAATTCAGATTAATCAAAAGAAAGAGAGAAAGAAAACATGTTTGGAAACTTTTCTTTGCTTTTTCTTTCCCATCCACAACCACCCAATTATGTATGTACCATGTCTAAAATTTGGATTTACCAAACTGACCCTCTCTTCTTGAAGCCCTTCTCAATTTCAATGGTGGGATCTTTGCACTGATACAACTTCTCAACAATGATCATTAATTTTCTATAATGATCACATGCACATAGTTATATGGATGAAGTAGGATTGCTTAAATATTTGTACGAAATTAGCTTGCTAGTAGCGACTTGCTACCAAATGATTTAGGCAATAAAAACTTGGTTGGTCTCCTCTAAAACATGGAGCGGTAGAACGCATGAATAAAAACTTTCGTAATTTATTATAAGCAAAAAGCCATTTTTGATTTGTGTATTTCGTCGGTTTTATATCAGTTTGGTTTCCGTAGTTTTAATTTTGTCAATTTAAAAGATGAATTTTGCCCCTTTTTATATTAAGTATTATTTTAGGCTAATTAATCAAGCCTACTACAGTTTAACTAGCATCCTATGCATTCTCCACTATTACACCAACTCATCGTCACCCACTTTTGTTTAGTTACTACCATTTTTTTCTTTGAAACCAAGTTATTGAATTGAAGTCAATCTAATGGGGACAGACAGGGTCAACAATGTAAATAGAGGATGAAGAAAATACATATAGGTGGGTGAGGGTGGAAAAGCAGCAATTACAATCTGTGAAAGGCAAGAGGAAGAAGAAGAAGAAGAAGAAACAGAAGGTGTGATTGAGGAGTTGGGTGTTGTTGCACATGGGAACTCACTCATGGTCACTCAAGTGCATGCCATGCAATTGCATTTGCATCCTTTCTTTTCTTGGTCTTCTGCCTTTCTCACCTCTCAAGGGACCCATCTTTGTCTCGTCACTCTTCTGGATCATGAAATCAGGGGCACCGACAGTCATTTACCACATTCTTACTCTTTCATTGCTCAAGTTTTGACCAGTAAATCAAGTTTTAATTGTTATTGAACTGAGCAAAGTTACCCAAAAGAGAGAGTAAGCAAAGGAAAATTGAGTACAAAATTTAGGTTCCCCTTGGGGGATTGCACAATTTATGTACCAATTTGTGTTTTCACCATCTAAATTTGCCTTGGTGTGAGTATGAGACTTCTTCTGCAAAGGATAATGAGTCTCATTCATTGGATCCTTGTCCAGTTGTGCTTGAACAGTAATAATAGCTTCGTACAAGCACTATGCGTTGAGCTAGAGTCACTCAATCTCTCGTAGTGTTATACGGTTTAGGGTTTAGTACATTCATGTTATAACATGAGTTTTCTTTTTTAATGTTATACTTTACATAAACTCATTGTGCACTTATATTATAACACGTGCGTAAATTAGTAATAATGCATCACAGTGTGACTGTCACACTCAAAAATCTTTCACATTATTGCCAATGTGTCAAATGCAAGGGCGGTTCTACACAGGGGTCAGGCTGGGCTGCTGCCCGACCCAAAATTTTCCATAAAAACAAATAGGTAAATGTGTTAGAGCATCTCCAAGGGAGATGTCAAATACCAAACATCAAATTTAAATTTGATGGCTGATGTGGCAATTTGACGTTTTACACATCTTTACACTCCACCCGATATGTCAAATTAAATTATTATTTTATTACATTTTAGTGTTGATTTATTTTTAATTAAAAAGAATAGAAAAGAAAAAATAATAAAATATTCATTTGACATCTTGCTTTTGGGATGTAAAAAATAACATCTCAATCTTCAGCCTTCATTCCACATCAGCTTTGACACATCAGTTGGAGTGTGTGAGATGTTATTTCTAGCTGTTAAATGTCTATGTGGCACTTTTGACATATCGGTTGAAGATGCTCTTAGCCAAGCCAAAAAAAAAAAAGAACTCTATCTCTAACTAGTTGCCCAGCCAGCCATGGCCTACACTCACCAATTGATGGCTGGGCAAGAATACCCCCACCACTTGCTTGATGAAATACCTCAGTGAAGAAGGCATAGCAGCACCTTTCTTGCGAAGAGTTTTCTGAGTTGTAGAGGAGGCACTATGTGCCTGGCAAAGAAGACGATGTCTGGCTTGTCTCGGTGCCCTTATAAACGAAACACACCGTTTTGTGATTAGCCTCCTTTAGTGAAACGGTGGGTTTAGCATTCAACGCTTGGCTGCCTCTTGTCATTATCGATGGGTTTAATGGGCTACTTTTAGTTTTATCGATTTTATGAGGTTTGGCTTCATGGTAATGGGTGAATTATTTAAAAACTTTATCCTATGGGCCAATATAATATAATAGAAGATTATCTAATAAACAAAAAAAAAACTATTTTAACAGTCAGTATAAATATATAGAAATTTATATATATTTAACTAATGTTTTAATTTGATAATGCAACGATAATTGAGGAATTTAAAACTTCTAATCTAACCTTTGCATGGAAAATTTTAAATTTAAATAGTGTTAATTTGTATTGTATTGTATTGCATTTACTTGTGAATTTTATTTTATTTTATTATATATTTTTAAAGTTTTTATTTATGTATAGAGATGCATTTGAGGTAAGGCTCATTACATTCCTATGAATAGATGTATCTTTTTGTGTTTATTAATGAATTCACTCGTAATCTTAAGTTTAATATGTAAGTTTTGCCCAGCCGACTTTCAAGTCCTAGATCCCCCACTGGTCAAATGGAACTGAAAATTTATATTTTCCAACCATAATGTACAAGAATTACATGGCCCCTTTCTCACCAACCACGAGGGTTAAAGGAAACAATTCTAATGATGCAAACACACATGTATTTTTATCGAATTTTTTTTCAATGTGATAGTCATATGGACACATATATTACAAATCCACATGGTATAATATGACTGCAAATCATGGTTAAACAACACTATTCATTATTATGACTCATTAATTCATCCGAAAATATACTTATCTGTGAAGAAATCTGATAACGTGCTATTATAGGTTTACATATCTTCCAATTAATTTTATCAAGTTAATTTGATTATAATAATGTTTCATATTTAAAATTGGGTGTATTGAGAATTTTTTTTTTTTTTGATGAGAAAAGGGGGTTAAAGAACCCCAAAGAAAAAAACACACAGATTACACAACATTAATCAAACGGGCCTTAGCAACCCCCAGCGAATCATCAGTCAACAAGTTGCCAATCCAAGCAGGACTATCCTCAAGGTACCAATACCCCATGTCAAGGTTGTGGCTCCAAGTAGCTAAACCATCTGCAACAGAATTCCTCTCTCTATAAATGTGTTGAATGTCAACCCTTCTAAACTGGTTCATGACTCTCTTGCAATTACTAACCAGGCCGGCAGTAGGATGAAAATTGTCCACCTCAGCATTCTGTATGAGCTTCACAGCAATAGCTGAGTCCATTTCAATAACAACATCATCAACATGTTTTTCCACAGCAAGCTTTAGACCAAAAAACAAGCCCCATAACTCAGCTTCAAGGATTTTTCCTTTCCCCAAATTGACAGCAAATCCACCAAGCCATTGTCCTAGGTGGTCTCTGAGAACTCCTCCAGCACCAATAGCTCCAGTACTGTCTTTGCGGGATCCGTCCACATTTAGTTTAACCACCCCCAACTCAGGGGGAATCCAAGCCAGCATGACATGCACCCTATCAATATTATTCTGGATGGCAGCAGTAGCTTTAATCCATTCCTTAGCATTGGATAAAATTATTTCTCGAGTATTATAAGGTAGCGGTGCTTCATTTTTAAAGATAAACTCATTCCTCCATTTCCATATGTGCCAGCAGATGAACACAAATAAAACTTTCCAAGGGATCTGAGAGGAGTGTACCTTAGAGCACAGGTTGTTTAAAAGCCAAGGGTGTAGCTCAGCTTGGTAAAAGGAGCAGTCATGAATATTATCAATAAATAAATTCCACACTCTTTTTGCTCTAGGACAGTCCTGTATTGAGAAATTTTAAGAGTCTCTTAAACCCCACCGCTGTGGTAGGTTTTTTTAGCACATCTTAATATTTAAATCAAATTGTAAAATTAATTAAGTACACCTTATTTAGCTACCAAAAATACCATAATACACTCTAATACAATCTATCACACTTCAATATATTAAAATTACATTTGTTTTTAATGTAATTTAAAATCCGTTTGCTATGCAAAGTCAAATGTTTGTGTGCTTCCACCCGATTGTGAGAGTTCACTATGCTAAAATTTTACATTGGCAACGGATAAAATCCGTTTCCTATTAGGCTACCCTACCGTTGTATCATGTATTGGTACATAGGAGCTAGTGGATGCTTGGGATTTGAACCTTCTCTTCCTGTCTTAGCAGCTACAATACAAATAACATATAAGTAGTATGCCTTTTGTAACTTTGAACCTAACACAATTGCAAAAGTTTGAGTTTTCTGAGTCTCAACTGCTCAAGAATCTTTTGAGTCTTTATTGGGATATTTGATGCTGTCTGTTTCAAAAAAATGGTGGTAGTGGTGGAGGAAGAGGAAGAAGAAAGGGCTCTAAACCCAAGAAGAGCCTGGGTGAATGATGATGGTGGTGGTTTTTGAAGGGGGTTTGGTATTATTGGAGAGCAGGCTTGACAAGCAATGGAGGTTGATACGTGTTTGTCTGCCTGTTTCCTTCATGGCTTCGCCAATTCGTGGCCGTTTCTTATTAAAATTATATTTGTTTCACAATTTAATATATTATTTTTGATTATTTTATAGTAGAATAAATTAGTAATTTAATAAATAATTTAACAATAGAGTATACTAAATTAATTTTAAATTTCGTTTAGCATCACTCTTGTTTTTTTAGGCCTGGCTTTTCCGACCAAGACCAATATTGAGAACAAAAATATCTGCAAAGACCTGAGACAAAATGGAAAAAGAGGAAAATAAGAAAAGGTGGCAGATACATACGTGAGACAAAATACATATAATATTCTATTTCCTTGGCTCACTCCAGGCAAGCTCATTTTCCGTTTTTCCAGGGGTTTTACTCTCGCCAACTCACTCAGTCACTCTGACTCGCCGCGTTCTCTACGCCTTCCACAACCGGCCACCACATTCTCTGCCTCTGCCTCTTCCTCTTCCTCCGCCTCCTCAGGTAAAAAGGAAATGGCTTTTTTCTTTTGTTTTTGTTTTTGTTTTTGTCTTTTGCTTGATGGATGGGGCCACTCTTAGCTTGTTTACTGGGTTTCTGGTCATGGGCATTTTTTGGGTTTATGAGCTCAAATGCACAAAAGGGCTCTTCATTTCTGCATTGAATCTGCCATTTGTGATAGTCTTGTTTTTATGTTTTGGCTATGGTGGGTTGGGGGGGTTGACCTAGATTTCCAAGGTCAGACATTAGGAATTTTTTAGTTATGCAGATGCTTTAAAAAAAAAAAAATATATATATATATATATATGGATTCTTTCAATTTTATTCCCATTTTTACACGATGGGTTGATTTTGGGTTGCTATATCCAACTTCAAGATGACTGAAATTTATTGTCACCATGCACTAGTTACAGTCATTCCATTTGGGACCAATTTTAGATTGTATAACCATCAAAGCATTTTTTTCTCTAGTCACTTTAATCAAAGGCACAAAAAGGGTTTCAAGTAACTATCTGGGGAAGTTATTGTTAATTTTTCCCTTATTTTAAAATAATATCGTTCTGCTGTTGTGAAATTTCTGAATCACTTAGCTACATGTATTTGCATCCTAGCTTCTCACAACTATACACACTAAAATTTCCAATTCTTTATAGATTTTTTTTTTAGATTACTTTTTGGGTGACCAAACCATTTTAAGTTGAAATGCACTTTTAGATAATGTTGCTAGTTGGTAGCTTTTTTATCCTGCTCACTATATGTACTAGGTTCATCGGACGAGCCTTTAACGTTCAGAATATTACTTATGAACTTAGTTGCTGAATGGTAAACGTAACCTGTTCCTCTGAAATTCATCGTCCTTTAATGCTCTTTCTATAGCTACTTGCATTCTGTTTTGATTTCCTTGTTCATATTTATATATTTAGTGTTTGTAGATTAGAGTACTTTAAATTGTTCTGAAAAACTTGTATTGTCCTTCAATGACTTGTTCCTACTTGAAACTCAAATCTGTATATATTCCATCAGTATAATTAATTAGTCTGCTTGTTTATTCAAGGAATAACGTGATTCATGAGGAAGGCCACCAAGTGAGCTCTTTGCATTCATAATATTGAATCAGCCATGGTGAGCTTAAGAAGAAGCAAACGCTTGAGACTACGCGCCGGTAAAAGTTGCTGAAATGTGCTATATCACATATGAATAAGTTTGGGCCTATTCATACTAATTTTAATCTGTATAAATCACCTCTAAATAGGTTCTTAATCAGTGACAAGGAGTTTTCTGATGCCTGATACACTAGGTTTTTGTTTATTCTTTAAGCTGTGTAACTTAGTGTTTAGCATGCTTATTAATAGGAGTTTTCTGCTGTATAACTCACATGTCAGCGAGTTGATTTTTTAAAAAAAAATTAGTGAATAAAAATCTGATTGAATAGGTTCTTTTTTATTCTTATGTATATTCACCAAATTGTACGTCTTTGCAGAGAGTTCTGTTCTAGCTCCAGTGCCAAGGTTTTGTGACAAGGGAACTGCTCCTCAAAATTCTACACAAACAAAACCAGATAGTGTGCAGTCAATTCCTTCAAATGATGTGAACCTGCCGGAGGGGGTAAGAATAGATTACCAATCAGTCCATGTTATTGTGTCACATGCATCAGATGGACCATTCTTTTCTTTAAAGGTTTTGTCTACTGATTAAAGACAATTGTCAGGGTTCCTAAAGTTAAAGAAAATTATCTGTAGGATGATAACTCCCATCCTGATTTTGTCCAGAAACAGTTCAAGATTTGTAGTTATATAACTAAATTTTTAGAGCACTTGTACGAAAATAACTGAAAAATCTTAGTGAGGAAAAAAATTTGATATGATACATCTTCTGGTGTTTTGGCTAAAATTACAAAAGAATACCTTTTTGTTTCTTTGTCATGGTTGGTTCTGAAAACAACTGCTTATGTTCCTGTACTATGGCGCATAGTTTCTAGTTCCTTGATATAGAAGGTTAGAGAGCACCATGTTCCTGCTCTCTTCTTTGTTATGCCTACTTATTCATCCGAATTAATTAAAACAAAGCGGAATAAAGAAATCTAAAATTCTATTTTGGAAGAACCAAATTGCTTTCTCTGGCTAGTTTTCTTTGTGTGAAGTACTCAGATATGATCAAAACACAATGTATTAATGTGTGAAATAATTACTAAGAGGTTTATATGCCAAAATAAATTATTTCCAGAATGCGACTCATACAAGGGCTTCCTCTGAGATTATCAATGTGTTGAGAGAGCCAGCTGCAGCAGAGGGAGTTTTGCTGGGCTTACTTGGCCCTGATGATACCAGGATTATGCAGGAGTACAATGACGGTGGTTTGAGGCAAAACTTATCCCACCATGCCCTTGGTGTAAGTGATTGTCCTCAAGATTTCATTGCCTTACCATTTCTGTGTTAATCTGAATAATTTAATTTTGCTACTATGCCGATTATTTCAGGCCTGCCTCCACTTTGCCACGTGGCTAAGGGAAAATGGAGAGTCTTCCTTGGCCTCCAGGGAGGGCAATGAAGCCAGAGCTCATGTTGCAGAGCTGGAGGAAAGATTTAGATATGTTGAGGAGATTCTGAGGCATCAGGTCCAAGGATATGAGTCTAAGCTGAATGGCCTGCAAAATAATGTTGATCAGCTGAGGCAGAAGGCTGATTTCTGCGAGAGGAAATGGAAGGAGCAGGAGGCCTTGCATCAGGAGAAGGCCACTCGTTTGGAAGACGTTTTGAGGCAGCTTGAGGAAGCTAACTCCAACCTTGCCAAGGTCACTCAAAGTCATGACATGGCCAGAACAAGGATCGAAAAGCTGACTGGTGCCCTCACTCTGAACAAGAAGCTCTACAATCAGGCTGAGGTTGAAGTGGAGAAGTTTCCGCAGGATTGTGAAATGGATAGGGTCCTTGAGGAAATAGAGAAGGCGGATTGTGAAATAGATAGGATCCTTGGGGAAATAGAGAAGGAAAAGCGTGCGAAAAAATGGATTGCTCTGACCACCGAGCTCAAGCCGAATGAGGACTTCCAAAACCAAAACCAGAAGACGGAAGGTGGGGTCATCCCAACGCTGGAGCTAAACAAAGATGTTAGTAAGCAGGTCATAGAGGCCAAAGACATCGATGGAGAAGTGGAGGCCCATAATCCTTCGACGTTCTGGACAGTTTGCAGTAGCTGCAAATATCAATATGAGTATGGCAGGGTTTATGTAAATTGTCATCTCCGCTGCAGTAGATGTCGAGCGGGCTTTCTGGCTTTAGAAATTTGTCGACCACCTCCAATTGTTAAGTCATCCAGTAACTCTTTTGACCAGCAACATCGGAGTTCAAGACACCTTGTTGATACGGGAAGTCAAGTAACTGCTATTGGTAAGCCCCCATATCATGGAGCGGTCTCCCCAAAAGACCTTGGAGGAAGCTGAAAACCGGCACAGACCTGGATGGAGAGGGATCCGATGATGCATTCCAGGATGAAGAAGCAGAGGCTCTGGGTGCTCTATCTTTGTGTTGGTTTAGAATGAGCAAAAAAGAGAGAGGGAGAGGGAAGGGAGGGTTACACATTATGGAAACTTTTTGTTTTCTTGGCCTATCTAACTAACGGCAACGCTCTCCTAGCAAAGCCCTTTTTGTATGGTCAACCAGCAAAGCCCTTTTTTATTACGCTAATAGTGGGATCTACACAAATACAACCACAGTATTATCAAATATCTGTCAACACAAAAATTTGCCATCTTCAAGTTTTCATGTTTTTATAAGAAATAACTTTAACTTTTCTACATGTTTAGAGTTATTGTGACTAATTAATTCATCCGAAATACACCAATCTGTGAACAAATTTCATATTTAAAATTGGGTGTATTGAGAAATTTAAGAGTCTCTTCAACCCACCATCGTGGCATTTTTTTATTTGGCGTGGGTTTTCCGACCGAGACCAATCTCCGAGAAAAACAAAAATCTGCAAAACACTGGCACACAAGATGGAAAAAGAGGAAAATGAAAAGAAAATAAGGTGGCAGACACATGAGAAGTAAGCTCATTTGGCTTTTTCCAGGGGTTTTACTTTCACCAACTCACTGAGTCACTCTGACTCGCCGCGTTCTCTACGCCTTCCTCAACCGATCACCACCTTCTCTGCCTCCACCTCCTCAGGTACAAAGGAAATGACTTTCTCTTTCCAGTGGCTTTTCTTTTCTTAAAGTCTTTTGCTTGATTCTGACCCAACAAAAAAAAAGTATTTTGCTTGATGGATGGGGACCACTCAGCTTGTTTACTGAGTTTCTGTTCATGGGAATTTTTGGGTTTATGAGCTCCAAGGCACAAAAGGGCTCTTCATTTTCTGCATTGAATCTGCCATTTGTGAGAGTTGTCTTTATATTGTGGCTGTGGTGGGGTGGGGGGGGTTGACCGAGCTTTCCAAGGTCAGACATGAGGAATTTTTTAATTATGCAGATGCTTTATTTATTATTATTATTTTTAATAAAAAAAGATGGATTCTTTTAATTTTATTCCCATTTTTACATGATGGGTTGATTTTGGTTTTGCTTATATCCAACTTCAAAATGACCGAAAATTATTGTCACCGTGTACATGATGGGTTACAACAGCCATTCCATTTTGGACCAATTTTAGATTGTATAACCATCAAGTCATTGTTTCTCTAGTCACTTTAATCAAAGCCACAAAAGGGTTTCAAGTATTTTCCCTTATTTTTAAATAATGTCTTTCTGCTGTGTGAAATTTCTGAGTCACTTAACTACATGTATTTGCATCCTATCTTCTCACAATACATACTTCAATTTCCAGTTCCTTATAGATTTTTTTATAGATTACTTTTGCTGTTACCAATTGAAAAGTTGAATTACGCTTTTAGATAATGTAGCTAGTTGGTAGCTTTTTGAGATCACTACTTTCATCTGACGAGCATTTAACCTTCAGAATAATACTTATGAACTTAGTCGCTGAATGGTAAACACAACCTCTTCCTCTTAAATTCATTGTCCTTTAATGCCCTTTCTATAGGTACATGCATTATTTCTTTGTTCGTATTTGTATCTCTAGTGTTTGTAGATTAGAGTACTTTAAATTGTTCTGAAAAACTTGTGTTGTCCTTGAGTGACTTGTTCCTACTTGAAACTCAAATCTGTATATATTCCATCAGTATAATTAATTAGTCTGCTTGTTTATCCAAGGAATAACGTGATTCACGAGGAAGGCCACCAAGTGAGCTCTTTGCTTTCATAATATTGAATCAGCTATGGTGAGCTTAAGAAGAAGCAAACGCATGAGACTATGCACCGGTAAAGTGGCCGAAATGTGCTATATCACATATGAATAAGTTTGGGCCTATTCGTACTAGTTTTAATCTGTATAAATCACCTCTCAATAGGTCTTAATCACTGACAGGAGTAATCTGATGCTTAATACACTAGGTTCTTGTTTATGCTTTAAGCTGTGTAACTTAGTGTTTAGCATGCTTATCCATATGAGTTTTCTGCTGTGTAACTCACCTGTCAGTGAGGTGAGATAAATTTTCAATTTTTGTGAATAAGAATCTGATTGAATAGGTTCTTTTTTATTCTTAAGTATACTCACCAAATTGTAGGTCTTTGTGACAAGGGAACTGCTCCTCAAAATTCTACCCAAACAAAACCAGATAGTGTGCATTCAATGCCTTCAAATGATGTGAATCTGCCGGAGGGGGTAAGAATGGATTACCAATCAGTCCATGTTATTGTTTCACATGCATCAGATGGACCATTCTTTTCTTTAAAGGTTTTGTCTCCTTGTTAAAGACACTTGTCAGGGCTCCTAAAGTTAAAGAAAATCATATGTAGGATGCGAACTCCCATCCTGATTTTGTCCAGAAACAGTTCAAGATTTGTAGTTATAAAACTATTTTTTCAGAGCACTTAAACAAAAATAACTGAAAAACTTTGAGGAAGAAAACATTTGATATGATTCAGCTTCTGGTGCTTTGGTTAAAATTAGAAAAGAATACCTTTTTGTTTCTTTGTCATGGTTGATTCTGAAAGTAACTGCTTATGTTTCTGTACTGTGGCGCTTAGTTCCTAGTTCCTTGATATAGAAGGTTAAAGAGCAGCATGTTCCTGCTCTATTCTTTGTTATGCCTAATTAGTTCACCTGAATTAATTAAAACAAAGCCGAAGAAAGAATCTAAAACTCTATTTTGGAAGAACCAACTTGTTTTCTCTGGCTAGTTTAGTTTGTGTGAAGTACTCAGATATGATCAAAACACAATGTATTAATGTGTAAAATAATTACTAAGAGGTTTATATGCCAAAATATATTATTTCCAGAATGCGACTCATACAAGGGCTTCCTCTGAGATTATCAGTGTGTTGAGAGAGCCAGCTGCAGCAGAGAGAGTTTTGCTGGGCTTACTTGGCCCTGATGATACCAGGATTATGCAGGAGTACGATGACGGTGGTTTGAGGCAAAACTTATCCCACCATGCCCTTGGTGTAAGTGATTGTCCTCAAGATTTCATTGCCTTACCATTTCTGTGTTGATCTGAATAATTTAATTTTGCTACTATGTCGATTATTTCAGGCCTGCCTCCACTTTGCCATGTGGCTAAGGGAAAATGGAGAGTCTTCCTTAGCCTCCAGGGAGCGCGATGAAGCCAGAGCTCGTGTTGCAGAGCTGGAGGAAAATGTTAGGAATGTTGAGGAGATTCTGAGGCATCAGGTCCAAGAGTATGAGTCTAAGCTGAGTGGTCTGCAAAATCATGTTGATCAGCTGAGTCAGAAGGCTGAGTTGTGCGAGAGGAATTGGAAGGAGCAGGAGGCCTTGCATCAGGAGAAGGACACTCTTATGGTAGAGGTTTTGAGGCTGCATGAGGAAGCTATCTCTGAGCTTGCCAAGGTCACTCAAAGTCATGACGTGGCCAGAACACGTATCAAAAATCTGACTGGTGCCCTCACTCAGAGCAGGAAGCTCTACGAGCAGGCCGAGGTTGAAGTGAAGAAGGTTCAGCAGGACTGCGAAATGGACAGGATCCTTGGGGAAATAGAGAAGGAAGAGCGTGCGAAGAAAGAGGCCAAAGACGTTGATGGAGAAGTAGGGGCCCAGCATCCTTCGACTTTCTGGACAAGGTGCTATAGATGCAATGTTCATTTTCTGTATAGTAGGGTTTATGTAGATCGTCTTCTCTGCTGCCAACAATGTCAAACCACCTTTGTGTCTAAAGAAGTCTACATCATGTCACCATCTGCACTTGTTGAGTCATCCAGTAACTCTTCTCACCAGCAACATGTTGATACTGAAAGTCAAGGAACTGCTAGTGGCGGCAAGCCCCCATATCTTGGAGTAGTCTCCCTAAAATACCCCGGAGGAAGCTGAAGACCTGGATGGGGGCATGGATGGAGAGGGATCCGTTGATGCAATGCAGGATGAAGAAATGGGGGGTTGTTAAGAAAATACATATTTTGTAAACTTTGTTTTCTTGGCCTATCTAACTAACGGTAACCTCTCCTACCAAAAGCCCTTTTTGTATGGTCAACTAGCAGCCCTTTTTTATTACTCTAATCAACTACGGTATTATCAAATATATATCAATGATTTACATCAAATCTCTTTCAACACAAAAATGTCACCTTTAAATGTTCATGTTTGGATATATTTCAATCTTCTTCGTAGATATTTAAAGTACTTATATTCACTTCCTGCATGTTGGCACCGATTAGTTTTAAGCTGTATAAATCATCTCTGAATGATTCTTAATCAGTGACATGAGCTTTCCGATGTTTAATACACTAGGTTGGTGTTCATGGTTTAAGCTATGTAGCTTAATGTTTAGCATGCTTATTTATAAGCGTTTTCTGCTGTGTAACTCACCAGTCGGTGAGTTGAGATAAATTTTCAATTTTGGTGGATAAGAATCTGATTGAATAGGTTCTTTTTGATTCTCAAGTATATTCATCAAATTGTAAGTCTTTGCAGAGAGAAGTTCTGTTCTAGCTCCAATGCCAAGGTCTTGTGACAACGGAACTTCTCAAAATTCTACCCAAACAAAACCAGATAGTGTTACATTCAATGCCCTCAAATGATGTGAATCTGCCGGAGGGGGTAAGAATGGATTACCAATCAGTACATGTTATTGTTTCACATGCATCAGATGGACCACCCTTTTCTTTAGAGGTTTTGTCTCCTTGTTAAAGACACTTATATCAGGGCTCCTAAAGTTAAAGAAAATCATCTGTACAGTAGGATGATAACTCCCATCCTGATTTTGTCCGGAAACAGTTCAAGAGTTGTAGTTATATAACTATTTTTCAGAGCACCTACACGAAAACGAGGAAAACCTGTGATATGATTCGTTTTCTGGTGCTTTGGATGCGACTCGTACAAGGGCTTCCCCTGAGATTATCAGTATGTTGAGAGAGCGAGCTGCTGCGGAGAGTGTTTTGCTGGGCTTACATGGCCCCTGATGATACCAGGATCATGCAGGACATACACATCCATCATCTAAGATTTAGGCATTAAAAATTTGTAATTGATGATGCCGTGACTTTGGGGCTTTGATGTAAGATGAGGTGTAAGATAACAAGTGGATAACTGTAAGATGACAAGAATATGACAAAGTGGATAACTATATAAAATGCTTAAGACTGAAAAGTTGCTCTCTGTAATTGATGAATTAGTAGAAGCAATGATCGGATAACACATCAGGACCTCATTGTTGAATACGAAGCTGAGCTGCTCTGGCCGGCGCCACAAGTGTATGTCGCTCCGCATCACATGCACTTCATCACCGTATCTCTTTCCTCGTGTCTATAAAAGCAGATTCTGCTTGGCTACAACAGAGGTAGGGTTTCGGAAATATCAATAATTCAAAAAGATGGAAATATCAATGGAAATATCAGAAAAATATAGATATCGATAAAAATTGGATAAAAATCATGGAAATTGTGATAAATACATGGAATTTTTAATGAAACTTTAGAAGAAGTTTATTTAGTCAATCATTTATTATTTTGACACAAAAAATAAGAAGGAAATGCATTGCATATTGGGTTTGAATAATTTAAGTTGATTATATTGCGCGCTGACAAACTTGTGACTTAGAAAATCTAGAGTAATTAATGAAAGAAAATTAAACACCCCTAGTAATTTATTTATCATTTTTTACTACAATATTTTACACTTTAGAAATTGCATGGTAAAATACACAAGTAACCTTATTTCACATTATTCACTAGATATAATGTTCTTATATTTATTATTTATCAAAAATTAAAAAATAATTAAAGATGTAAACCAACTTGATTTGTCATGAAAATTAGGCACTTTACCATGCTTAAAAAATAATAGTGAAGATTGAAAACTAACTAAGAACATAAATAAAGCTATCCAATGAAGAATTAAATAGGAAATAAAAATAATAATTATAGAGATTAAGTAATTAAGTAACAATTTGAAGGGGAATTGAGTAATGTAAGTACTTATAATGAATAATAAAATAATCAATAACATTAAATGAATTAAATAGGAAAGAAATAAATTATATTAAGTAATTAAGTAATTGATCAACAATATAGAACAACAAGCAATTATGTTAATTTCTATTTTGAGAAACATCTCGCAAGAGTTATGAATACGAGATTCCATGGGTAATAATCACAAAGTGATGACTAGCGTAGTAGTGGTTAAGTGGCTCCAAAACTTGAAAGGGGTAGGGGTTCGAAAACAGATTAGGATCCCATACAAATTCCAATTTTATGCAGGAGCGAAAACAATAAAACAAAAGCAGAAAAATCATAGTACAATAATCATTTAACAATTCTTGGTGAGACCAATTTCCATGCTAAAATGCAATTTGTGTGACAAGACAATAATGTCAGGGAAATAATGTTGAAATTCCCAAAGAAAAAGAAGATTAATGGTCAATGAAAGCAAGAAAATGACTTCTGAATTCAATCCCACCGCAAAAACTTGCACACACGTTTAATCTCACCCGTCGTGGCAGTTTATGTTGTTTTTGGCGTGGCACCAAGACCAATCTCCGAGAAACAAAATTGTAAAAAGGTAGCAGATACATACATGCATGAGACAAAATATATATAATCTTCTATTTCTTTTGCTCACCCCAAGCGCATTTGCCCTTTGCCAGGGTTTTACTTTCAGCAACTCAGTGACAGTGAGTCACTCTGACTCGCCGCGTTCTCTACGCCTTCTACAACCGACCACCACCTTCCCCAGCCTCCTCAGGTACAAAGGAAATGACTTTCTCTTTCCAATGGCTTTTCTTTTTTTAAAGTCATTTGCTTGATGGATAGGGACCACTCTTAGCTTGTTTACTGAGTTTCTGGTGAAGGGCATTTTTGGGTTTATGAGCTCCAAGCCACAAAAGGGCTCTACATTTCTGCATTGAATCTGCCATTTGTGAGAGTCTTGTTTTATATTTTGGCTGTGGTGGGTTGGTGGGGTTGACCTAGCTTTCAAAGGTCAGACATTAGGAATTTTTTAACTATACAGGTGCTTATTCTCATTTTTACATGATGGGTTCATTTTGGTTTGCTTATATCCAATTTCTTGTTACAGCCAGCCATTCCATTGGGGACCAGTTTTAGATTGTATAACCATCAAAAGCATTGTTCCTCTAGTCACTTTAATCAAAGGCACAAAAGGGTTTCAAGTAACTATCTGGGGAAGTTATTGTTAATTTTTTTCCTTATTTTTAAATAATGTCTTTCTGCTTTTGTGGAAGTTCTGAGTCACTTATTTTTAGCTACATGTATCTGCATTCTAGCTTCTCACAACTATACACATTTCAATTTCCAATTCGTTGTAGATTTTTTTTAGATTACTTTTGGGGTGACCAAGTGAAGTTGAAATGCACTTTTAGATATTGTAGCTAGTTGGTAGCTTTTTTTTTTTTCCTGCTCACTATAAACACTAGTTTCATCTGACGAGCCTATAACCTTTAGAATAATACTTATGAACTTAGTTTCTGAATGGTAAACACAACATGTTCCTCTGAAATTCATCGTCCTTTAATGCTCTTTCTATAGCTACTTGCATTCTGTTTTGATTTCCTTGTTCATATTTATATGTCTAGTGTTTGTAGATTAGAGTACTTTAAATTGCTTTGCAAACCTGTATAATCCTTCAATGACTTGTTCCCACTTGAAAGTCAAATCTGTATATGTTTACATCAGTATAATAATTAGTCTGCTTGTTTATCCAAGGAATAACGTAATTCATAAGGAAGAGTCAAACAATATGGGTAGAATATTTTCAGATATATTTCATTCTCCAAAAGGAGGTATTTATAATAAGGTTACAAACCCTAGTAGGGTTAGACAAGGAAAACAAGTGGTATCCTAATTACATAATATCTATACAAAAGGAAAAATAAAACCCAAATAGAATAGGATATACTCTACTCGCCAACACTCCCCCTCAAGTTGGAGCAAAGACGTCACGCATGCCCAACTTGTCAAGCGAGTTGAGAAAGATACTTGTAGAAACAGCTTTCGTAAGAACATCAGCTAACTGATACTCTGAACGGATGAAAGGGAAGGACACAATCTTTGCATCCAACTTTTCTTTAATGAAATTTCGATCAACCTCCACATGCTTTGTACGGTCATGTTGAACAGGATTATGAGCAATTGCAATCGCAGCCGTATTGTCACAATATAAATCCATGGGTTTATTAGGCCCACAACCAAGGTCTTTCAACAATCTCCTCAACCATAGTAACTCAGATACACCATGAGCCATTCCCCGATACTCAGCCTCAGCACTAGATCTAGACACCACCTTTTGTTTCTTGCTCCTCCACGTAACAAGATTGCCACCCACAAACATAAAATACCCAGATGTCGAACGTCTATCTGTGGCTGAACCTGCCCAATCAGCATCTGTATACCCTTCTACATTTGTATGGCCATACTTGGAGAAAATTAACCCCTTGCCAGGAGTTACTTTCAGATACCTTAAAATACGAGTCACAGCCCCCATATGATCTACACTAGGAGAGTGCATAAACTGACTTACTATATTTACAGCATAAGCAATATCTGGACGAGTATGAGCCAAATAAATCAACTTCCCCACAAGTCGTTGATAACGTTCTTTATCAGTTGGAACTTGATCGGGATATATCCCCAACTTATGATTCTGCTCACTAGGGGTATCAATTGGTTTACAATCCAACATTCCAGTTTCTGCAAGTAAATCCAAAACATACTTTCTTTGGGATAGAAAAATACCATGTTTAGATCTAGCAACTTCAATCCCAAGAAAATACTTTAAATCACCCAATGATTTCATCTCGAACTCAGAAGCCAGATACTTCTGAAGACTCTGTATCTCTACATGATCATCTCCAGTCACAATCATATCATCAACATAAATAATTAAAGCCGTCAATTTACCTTTATGACGCTTCAGAAACAAAGTATGATCAGAGTTACTTTGCACATACCCAAACTTCTTCATAGATGCAGCAAACCTTCCAAACCATGCTCTTGGAGACTGCTTTAATCCATACAAGGATTTCCGTAGCTTGCACACCACACCCTCCTTAGAAGTCACAGGGATACCCGGCGGAGGATCCATATATATTTCTTCTTTGAGATCACCATGGAGGAATGCATTTTTGACATCAAATTGTAGCAGCGGCCAGTCACGGTTAGCAGCTAAGGATAAGAGCACGCGTACAGTGTTGAGCTTAGCTACTGGAGCAAAAGTCTCTGTGTAATCCACTCCATATGTCTGAGTATACCCTTTTGCTACCAATCTTGCCTTGTAACGGTCAATGGAACCATCAGCCTTGTGCTTCAAAGTAAACACCCATCTGCACCCAACTGCCTTTTTTCCTTTTGGTAAAGGAACTAACTCCCAAGTAGCATTCTTGTTCAAGGCTTCCATCTCAACATGCATTGCATCTACCCAGTTTTGATCAGATAGAGCATCCTGCAACTTAGTTGGCACACATACACTAGATAATTGACACAAATATGATGCATATGACTTAGATAAACGATGAGTTGACATATAATGGTTAATGGGATATTTAGACTTGGCATGTATATCAGGAGAATATTGTATTTTAGGTTTCCCACGGGTAGTACGTGAGGGCAAAGAATAGGTAGGCATATCACTAGAAAGTACCTCATTATCACAACTTGATTGAGGCAATGGCAGGGCAGAGGGGGGTATATTATCAATTTCATCTGTATGGGAGTCGCCAATATCACTGTTATTTCCTTCTGAGAGAGGCTCGAAAACACCAACATTTTTGTCTGGCGACCGGTCGTGGCTTTCTTGGCGACCGGTCGTGTCACTCGTATCGGTACTGTTGTCGCAAGTCGACGCGGGCGACCGGTCGTTTCCTATGTGCGACCGGTCGTTTCCTTCGCGACCGGTCTCTTCCTCACTGCGACCGGTCGCTTCGCTCGTATCGGTACTGTAGTCCCAGCTCGACTCGAGCGACCGGTCGTGTCCTATCAGCGACCGGTCGTTTTCATCCTGTTCGCCTAAAAATTCCATATTTTCCAAATTCTTCAATTCACTCCCCCTCTCCCCCTGAATTGAAGAAGAGGGAGAAACATAATAGGGTACCTCTTCATGAAATGTGACATCCAAAGTGACATGTACCTTCTGAGTAGGCGGGTGATAACACTTATAACCTTTCTGAGTCGTAGAATAACCAATGAAGACACAGCGGAGAGCACAAGGATCAAGTTTACTCCTTTGATGAGAGTAAACATGAGCATACGCAACACACCCAAACACCTTCGGAGGTAACTTCGAGACTGAAACCGGAGGAGTGAGGGCACATAACACATCAAGTGGAGTCTTGAAATCAAGAACCCGACTAGGAGTACGGTTAATCAAGTAGGCGGCGGACAAGACACCATGTCCCCAAAGATGATGGGGAACAGACATATCCAACATCAGAGAGCGAGCAACTTCAAGTAACTGGCGATTCTTCCTTTCAGACACACCATTCTGTTGAGGTGTGAATGGAGTGGTAGTTTGGTGAATGATACCTTGATCACGAAAGAATTGGGCCAAGGTATGATTCACATATTCACCGCCATTATCAGTGCGAAATACTTTAACACGAGCATGGAACTGAGTAGACACCATGGCACAAAAGTCAGGAAGAATAGAGGCAACATCATGTTTATTCTTCATCAAATACACCCATGTTAAGCGAGTGCAGTCATCAATAAACGTCACAAACCAACGGAAACCATGAGAAGTCACACGAGCAGGACCCCAGACATCAGAATGTACTAACTCAAAAGGCAAAGCAGCTTTATTATTACTTAAGGGAAAAACAGTACGGTGGCTCTTGGCCATTACACATGTCTCACACTTAAAACTGGACTCATCACAGGAGCGAAATAAAGACGGAAACAGACGCTTAAGGTAGCCAAATGACGGGTGTCCCAAGCGACGATGCCATAACCAAATTTGCTGTTTGTCTTTGACACTGCAACGTTGAACAATATTAACGACACGATCACGAACTGGTGCAGAAGGTAATGTCAAATAATACAACCCCCCTATCCGTTTACCATGCCCAATCACCTCGTGAGTCTTGAGATCCTGAAAAGAGCAATGGGTAGGATAGAAAGTAGCAGAAGCATTAAGTGTATCAAGTAAGCGACCAACAGATAACAAGTTACAATGGATATTGGGAACTAATAACGCACGAGACAATGACAGAGTTGGGGTGAGAGAAATAGTGCCCTCGCCAGTAATTGGAGAGGGCAAACCATTAGCACTAGTTATGTATGGGTTACGGGTGTTACTAGACAACTCATCAAAAAATTTAGCATCATAAGTCATATGATCAGAAGCACCAGTATCAATTATCCAAGTATTAGAGCCAGTACCTGGAATAGAGTCAGAAACACGCAAATTTGCAGAAGCAGCAGTAGCACCAGCAGCACCAACAATGGAATTACCGCCCATGATTGTAGCAGAAACTCAACAAATCACGCAGAGTATACAACAGATCACAGCACAGACACAAATATGGCAGATGCACGAAGACAACAGAGGCACAAACACAGTAGAGGCAGATGCACGAACACAGTAGAGGCACGCAGTAAAGGCACGAACACGACAGAGCACAAGGCACAAACACAGTAGAGGCAGATGCACGAACACAGTAGAGGCATAAACACGACAGAGCACACAGCGGAACACGGCAAAGGCACAGACACAAGAACCCTAAAAGAATTTAGGGCACACAGTAGAACACGGGTGGGCACAATACACAGGTTACCAGAAAGTCGGCTCTGATACCAAGTCAAACAATATGGGTAGAATATTTTCAGATATATTTCATTCTCCAAAAGGAGGTATTTATAATAAGGTTACAAACCCTAGTAGGGTTAGACAAGGAAAACAAGTGGTATCCTAATTACATAATATCTATACAAAAGGAAAAATAAAACCCAAATAGAATAGGATATACTCTACTCGCCAACAGGAAGGTCATCAAGTGAGCTCTCTACATCCATAATATGGAATCAGCCATGGTGAGCTTAAGAAGAAGCAAACGCTCAAGACTAAGCTCTGGTAAAAGTTCTGAAATGTGCTATATCACATATGAATAAGTTTGGGCCTATTCATACTAATTTTAAGCTGTATAAATCACCTCTCAATAGGTTCTTAATCACTGACAGTAGTTTTATGATGCTTGATACACTAGGTTCTTATTTATGCTTTAAGCTGTGTAACTTAGTGTTTAACATGCTTATTCATAGGAGTTTTCTGCTGTGTAACTCACATGTCAGCGAGTTGAGAATTTTTTTTAATTTTGGCGAATAAGAATCTGATTAAATAGTTCTTTTTTATTCTTAAGTAGATTCACCAAATTGTTGGTCTTTGCAGAGAGAAGTTCTGTTCTAGCACCATTGCCAAGGTTTTGTGACAAGGGAACTGCTCCTCAAAATTCTACCCAAACAAAACCAGATAGTGTGCATCCAGTGCTTTCAAATGATGTAAATCTGCCAGAGGGGGTAAGAATGGATTACCAATCAGTTCATGTTATTGTATCACATGCATCGTATGGACCACTCTTTTCTTTATAGGTTTTGTCTACTTGTTAAAGACACCTGATTTTTTCCCGAAACAGTTCAAGATTTGTAGTTATATAACTAATTTTTTAGAGCACTTATACGAAAATAACTTAAAAACCTTGATGACGAAAAAATTTGATATGATTCATCTTCTGGTGCTTTGGCTCAAATTAAAAAAGAATACCTTTTTGTTTCTTAGTCATGGTTGGTTCTGAAAGTAACTGCTCTTGTTCCTGTACTATGGCGCTTAGTTCCTAGTTCCTTGATATAGAAGGTTAGAGAGCAGCATGTTCCTGCTCAATTCTTTGTTATGCCTAATTAGTTCATCCGAATTAATTAAAACAAAGCTGAAGAAAGAAATCTAAAACTCCTTATTTGGAAGAACCAACTTGCTTTCTGTGGCTTGATTACTTTTGTGTAAAATAACTACTAAGAGGTGCAAATGCCAAAATCTATTATTTCCAGAATGCGACTCATACAAGGGCTTCCCCTGAGGTTATCAGTATGTTGAGAGACCCAGCTGCTGCAGAGAGAGTTTTGCTGGGCTTACTTGGCCCTGATGATACCAGGATTATGCAGGTGTATGATGACGGTGGTTTGAGGCAAAACTTGGCTCACCATGCCCTTGGTGTAAGTGATCGTCCTCAAGATTTCATTGCCTTACCATTTCTGTGTTGATCTGAATAATTTAGTTTTGCTACTATGTCGATTATTTCAGGCCTGCCTTCACTTTGCCATGTGGCTAAGGGAAAATGGAGAGTCTTCCTTGGCCTCTAGGGAGCGCGATGAAGCCAGAGCTCGTGTTGCAGAGCTGGAGGAAAGAGTTAGACATGTTGAGGAGATTCTGAGGCATCTGGTCCAAGAATATGAGTCTAAGCTAAATGGCCTGCAAAATAATGTTGATCAGTTGAGGCAGAAGGCTGAGTTCTGCGAGAGGAAATGGAAGGAGCAGGAGGCCTTGCATCAGGAGAAGGCCACTCGTTTGGAAGAGGTTTTGAGCCAGCTTGAGGAAGCTAACTCTGACCTTGCCAAGGTCACTGAAAGTCATGATGTGGCCAGAACACGTATCGAAAAGCTGACTGGTGCTCTCACTCGGACCAGGAAGCTCTACGATCAGGCTGAGGTTGAAG